>JAOXJK010000023.1:45039054-45122468 GCA_025774025.1 Xenus cinereus | reverse complement strand
CCCCAGTTTCTTGGGCACAGTAGCTAGCAAGGATCACACATTTGTTGCTGTTAGTGTGTCTCGTAGAGGCACGGAACTGGTAACGGCATATCTTCTCTGCGTATGTATCTGTATATAATGAATACATTTAGCTAAGATTTCAGATTTTACAGCAAAAAAAAGTCTTTGTTGGAAGCATACATATAGGCATAAGATTCAGTAACGTTGTACCATGCAGAAGAAGATGAACAGAGGGGTTTAAAAGCGTAATGTTACTTCTCCACCAAATAGCAGCAGATAGCAGGGACTAGCAGGTCAAATTAGTTTCCTGTTGGGGGAGAAAAAATCAATGATTCAGAGTCTTAGTACTTTCTTATTTCAATTATGTTCTCTGGTTCCCAGAGAGAGTTAGTTACACATAACTTGGCTGTCCCTTCTTTCAAGAATCAGAGTAATCACGATGAAACAACTCAGCTCCAAGAAGGAGGCTGGAGAGACTATGTCTACCTGAACTGCCAAGGTTATTCTCAAGCCGACCTCACCTTGCCTCTACATGTAAAAACCTCTAAGCTTTCTTATAAAGTCAGTTCTGTGGTGAAGCGTGACCTTCCAAAAATATTGGGCCCAGGTCCAGATCAGAGTGCTGCCATGCACCCTTTTGTTTCACGGGTGTAGTAAATACCTAAGTACTCAGTATGCTAAACACGTGAAAGCTGAAGACACAAACCAAACAGCTGGGAAAAAAAAATATTTTCCTCCCACTCTTTATATCCTTTTGTTCACCTGTTAAAATGAAAAATTCACCACTTCCTGTCCATATTTTTTCCAGAGTTGCAGTATTTCTAAACTTCTTTATTTGTCTTTTCCTCTTCCCGTTTTGTGGATGTTTTCTTCACCTAACTTTTCAAATCTAACCCTCATAGTGGAGGCTAAGGACAGGAAGAAATGATTGCCAGTTCCTCTGCAGAGAAGTTGTCCCTCTGTGACTGGAGGAGGGCCGCACAGTGCTGCTCATAGAAGGAGCATGCTGCAGAATGCAGCTGGGGTGTTGTGGATGATGGAATTCCGGAGTGGCTGGAGGGGACACTCGTAAAACCAAGCAGTGTCAGGAGAAAGCTAAGAAGATGACGGCAAGTTTAAGTGTCTGAATAATAATTTTAAGTTCACAGTGTAGAACAGTTCTGTACACAAAATATGAAATAAGGGAAAGTTTTCCTAACAGAGAAAGTGAGTCCCAAATGTTGGATAGAACTTTGCTCTATGAAGGTGAAGAATGGAACTGAGCTTTTCCATTAAAGCACCTATGTCACCTATGTTCAAGTGTGTCTATATGAGTGAGATGTACAGTTAATAGAGACCCAGTCAATACAATCCAGAGAACCCTGAGAGCAATCCAGCTGATGAGCTGACCTGTCAGTTTCCGCTTTAGAGTGAGCTGACAGTATAAACTAAATCTCAGTTAATTAAAATGAATCTCATTCTGGATGTCCAGTCCAAGCTATCACCTGAGCTCTCTTTGCTATCTACAAGGAGCAATCAGTCTTGCAGAAGAACTCTCTCATTCCAAAAATAGGCTGTTGCCCCCCATTTTAGGCTATCATCTGTCTTACCCAGATGAAAGACTTGATTCTGTTGCTCACTCACAGGCATTCAGTACCATTTGAGATACCTGATGCTATTTTGTCTGGTTGCCAGCCACCATACCAGAGACGCATGGGCCTTCTGTATCTATGGTGTCATATCTGCCAGATCTAGGCATTTCAAATGGGACTAAATACCTATATGTAGACAATGGAACTGAGCTAGAAGGTCTAATTTTAAATTATTAATTGAAGTGACCCTCATCCTATCTCCTCACAGTTTGTTCCGTGACATGGATGTTGGAATTATACAGCACTGGAGGCTAGTTTCATGCTTCCTGATAGAAATGTCACTGATTGAATGCTTACTTTAGCTCTGTGCATATCAACCAGGAAAAAAACCCCAACCTTACGTCATAACTAGATAGATCACTCCACCAGAAGATTGTTAATAACAGGTGGTTTAGTATAGACACAAGTTTGCCATAACTGAAAAAGGTTACTGGTCTCAACTTCATGGCAGGTTCATGTAAATGCAGTCCATAGAGGGAAAGCTAAGTTTCTATTTGCAAAAGTGTCTCGAGAAAAGACTCATAATAATCTTTCTTCAAAGGTTGTAATATAATCACTTAGAAAAAGAAGTTGTTTTGGTTTGTTTTATACTTCTGATTTTGTTATAAAAATAAGAGATGCAGAAGTGTTAAGTGAAAATACTGTACTGTGCTTAGATTGCATTTTATGTAGACAGCATACTGGAGTATGCAGGAAAAAATGACCCCCTGAGAACTTCTGTGCATCCCTGTTCTAGAATACCCCTTGGTTTTAGCACTGAAATAAATGAAAATCTTTGGTTTCAATGTGTTAGAAAAAAATATTGCAAAATGATGAAAATAAAGGAAAAGTGGGCATCCTGTTTCAAAGAGAAAGTAATTGTCCAACAACTTTAAAATTATCGTCTCATTCATGAAATTGAAAACATCAGAAAACCTGGCATAGTGCAGGGAATTGTAGATTATTTTTCTTAATATGGGTTAGTTGTGAAGAAAAAAACCCAGTTTTAATTGAAAGGACTAATGCTACAACCTTAGTGTTTCAGGTGTTGAAAGTCTTGACACTGGCAATGGATCACATTCATAATGACATTCTTCAGACTTGGTGGTATTTACAGCAGAAGTTCTCATCAAAGAAATGATCACTTGCATCAGACAGAAAATACAAATTCCCTTAGTAAGTTAGGTTGCTCTAGGCCAAGGAAGGCTGAAGAGCATTACTCTGCCTGCTGTGCATATTAGTATTTTATCATATTATTGTGCCTGCAACTTAACTAATTTATTTGGCAGAGATATAACACTATTTTCCCCACTAGACATCTGAGAGAATAAAAATAAAGGTGTTTGGGGAGGGGGGCTTCTCTGTGACAAATTCAAATAAAGCTACAGCCACTATAGATCTAAGAAAGAAATGGATAACAGAGAGAGATAAGCAAATTAAATTACACCCTATTAGATAGTCAGTGCCTTACATATTGGTGGGTAATGATTGCAACCAACAGCTGTTTTGAGACCACAAACACTACAGACTCACTCCAGTTTTGTTTTGTTCTATGAACAGGTCATCAGATATCAGAAAACACAATATGGTCAATGCGATTTTGGAAATGACTATGCACTTCTTTATATATCACAATGGGTGACCTGTAATTAAAAATCATTACTTCTGTTAATGATAATGAAAATAAGCTGTATATATATTTACTATCAGCAGAATATAATAAACATTTTTTCTTCAGAATTGAATATCCTACAGAACAAGACCTGATCAAAACAGAAAAGATGACTGGTCTCTTTTATTAAACCGTAAGTTGGAAATCATCCAAAGATGACACTTGCATGGTAATTGACGTAGGGTTTATGAGACAACAAGCCAAGGAGTTACACAAAAGGTTGACACATCTGTGTGCGAATTATATGGCATGTTTTGTTTTCTGTCTTAAAAGAAAACTCCAGAAAGTATTCAGTAAAAATATTTTAAAAGACAAAGGGAAATAGAGACCTAACATGCCTCATTATTAGTTATTCTATCTTTCTGTCTCTTTGTCCCAGTCTCTTCAAACAGACTGTAACAACATTTTCATAACTTTGTCATTATCATACACAAGTGGAATATCAAAGATGAAAGAAGGGATAGAAATAAGATGACTGCAGAGTATGCATGTCATTTGGTCACGTCAGTGGTTGCTATTTAACTTACCCCATGTCTTATCACTGTACAGTATGTGTTATACATACAGCCCAGTGACGAGCTGTTCATCACATATTCTACTGAAATTAACTGTGGCTTCTTAAACCACAAAATCAACTAGCTTGAGAAGAGAATATTTTGAGTAATTAGTTCCTTCCACCATTGCAATTAGTTATGTGTGCTGATAACCATTCAAAATACTATAAGCCACATCCTATACAGCTTGCTTGCTCTCAGTGTTTCTCACAGTTCTGCCCCCCACGCAACATATCAGTGTATTGAATATGGATCTTTTGCACCGACTACATTCTCCTTTATTGATTTTTTTAAATGTGCATTGTTTTTGGTGAGCCTTAGAGTGTTTGCTTTCTGCTGTCTCCTGAACAAGGAATGTCTGAGATTTTATGGACTTATTTTCTTTTGTCTGAAGAGACCATGAAAATAGAGAGATTTAAAGTTTATTAAATTATAAAATGGGACAGTTTCTTCCTTAAAAGAAAGGGAGGGAGTTTATACTGTCAATTGAATGGAATAACCTCTTCCTTACTGACACAATTAAAAGAACATGGACTTCTCAGAAATATAGACCCACCTCATCCTTCTTACAAAGGCCATACTTGGGTTTTTAAAATTATTATGAACAAATTAGTTGTCTTTACAGGAATGATAACATCTTAAAATATCACCATGTTTATACTCCATGTAGTTGTGCCTGAGGAGGGAGCAGGGAGTCGTGTACCAGGGCTCCTGGCTCAGTACGCACCCAGCGCTCTGGTGAGCACGTTTGTGTCTTTCCATCTAGCACCTCATCACATGTGATTAAAACTGAACAAAACGTTTCTGATGATGTTTCCATTGGGCAATTCTTTCTCTGTAGAATGAAAGAATTTTGGTAAACTGTGCCAATTATGCCAGATCTCTGAGAGAGGTCAGTGTCTGGGAACCAGGACCCAGCAGACCAGGGGTCCCCACCTCCCCAGCAGCTGCGGTGCCAAGGGCCCACCCAGGCAGCCACAAGCATGTTTTGGATTTTCCCAAACTGTAATTTTTAAAGTTCCTGTTATGTGTCCAATTCCTATATATTTCGCTTTTTGAGGTTTTTTTTTAATTTTTTAAGTCTATGCCTGCACTGATTGAAGTTGTGGAGTTGCTGGGTGTAGAAGGAGAGCTTTCACACAGCTGCCATTGTGCATGTGCAGTGGTGGAGAGTCTGTGAAAGCCTGTCACATCAGGAACTGCTCTATGGCAGTGTTCCAATGTTGGAGTCAAACCAAAAGATGCCTGATACTTCTCAGTCAAAGAATGTCTTAACTTTTCCACTCTATTATTAAAAAAAACCCCACAAAACTACTCACCATTTCACCTTTCGCATAATGATTCTCTCTGAGAAAAACATTAATATCAGAATTTTTCCTAAAGGGTGGAGATTAGTTTTTTTTCCCCTATTAACTTGACTTTTCCTACCTCAAAAAGGTAGGAACGATAGTCTAAAGATGTGAACATGCAGGTCGTAAATAATCAGAAAAATCCCCCTCTCTACTGCTAAAATCCCATCAGGAGAGTTTTAGGGGGGGGAGGATGAGTTCAAAGGAGAGATGCTGCTGGGATGGTCACGCGTGTGCTGGACCTTCACTGTCGGGTTGCTCCTGTGCGAGCACGACAGTGACAAGCTCGTTCGTTATCATTACGGAGAAATTTTGCTAAGGGGGCTGAAGACAGTTTCTGAGGCAACATCAAATGGCTTAGAGGTTAGGAGTGAATTACCAGCAGACAAAAACCCTTAATGAAAGCGATGTTTGTGTTTCCTTTCATGAGTGGGCTGTGATGTTGGGGAATCCAGGCTTCCTGACTGATTTGCTTCTCACTGTTGACTGAAGGGAGAGTTGGGGGAACTAGAGGATCATTGAAGGTAAATACACTCATGAGCTGATTACTCAGATTTTGTCCCCTCATAATTGGGTTTTCATTTGATACCGAGTGTCACACAGCTCCCACTGAAGTCAGGGGAAAAACGTCCTTTGAATTCAGCTGCCGTTGGATCAGACTCTGGGTGTAGAGCACTGGCACCTATTTCAGCTGTCAAAAATTTCAGTCCCTGTCATCCAAGTGACAGGAGATAAAGCAGGATTTAAAGACTGAGAAGGAAATTTAAATATGTTTCAACATTTGCTGCATTTGGAAGCTGAAATGCTGCCAGCAATTTGATGTGTGTTTTCATATGCTGTACAAGCTTACATTTTTGTTTGTTTTTCACAATAGAACAATAATCAACAGACTGTGGCCTTAGACTCAGGCTCTGACAATTCTCTCCGCTTCCACTTAACGACCATGTGGAGCTCTGGCTTTGCACATTCGGTATTTCATTCTTATCACAGAGTGATTATTCAGATATTGGTCTGAGAACTGACAGTAATAATGCATTCCAGCCTTCATGGTCCTGTGGATTTGCCTCATTTCTTCTTTTCCTTTGTATTTAATAGTAAAATGGCTGTAACCTGTGGCCACTGACCTGTTGTTATGGGAACTACATGCAAACACACATGTATATGCACACATGTCTAGTTATAGACCCAAGGTTTCACAGTAAAACTATAAGGTGAAAAAGTTAGTGGACACATTGAAAAGATGGATGAAGCATGGTGTGACACACTTATTTCCTCTTTTTCACTCCAGTTCAGGGAGTCTAGCTGTGGTCTACCTGTTTTGTCTATAGGCAGCTGTGACATCATTCAAAGAGGTACTATACTTCTATCTGCCCACCTCTCTGGGCAGCTTGTTCAAGTGGTAGAGCACCGGAACAAGCTGCCCAGAGAGGTGGTGGAGTCTCCTTCTTTGGAAACGTTCAAAACCTGCCTGGACAAGTTCTTGTGTAACCTGCTATAGGTAGACCTGCTCTGGTGGAGGGGTTGGACTAGATGATCTCCAGAGGTCCCTTCCAACCCCATATGATTCTATGATTCTATGATCACCTATTGGTTAGGAGAAAAATTAGGAAGCCGATTTATTTTCCAGAAGCTTGCAAACCCTGAACCCAGAGGCAGACATTACAGAGTTTCACAGAAAATACTGGAGACTTAGCTTAGGAGAAAGCAGAAATATCAATGTACTGATCACGAATGTAGCAATAAGTTAAGGTCAAAAGAGTAAATTAGACAAAGACATGAACTTCTGCTGTCCTTGCTGTAAAAAAGAGGAGGGAAAACGAGTAACTAAGATGTCATTAGCTCCTAAATTTCTCCTGTAATAGAATTACATTGATAAAACTGTTTCGAAAATGTAGAGGTAGATCCCTGCATAATAAGCTTTCTCAATTTGCATGCAGATTAAATTGACCTATTTGCCCCCCAGGAAACTGAGAGTGTAATCCTCTGTGCACTAAATTTGGGAATTCCTGCTGTACCGAGTGTGAGGGAGTGACAGTTGCATACTGTGGTACTGTGGGGCTTTGGAAGCTCTTCAAAATGCTTTCAAACTACTGCTAGTCCCTTTCACTAAAAGATAAACAAATACATGTTTCTAATCAAGACACGTCTGTAAGAAAAGAAAAAAAAACAGGTAGGTAATCTGGTGACAAATGTACGGCGTGTCCCTGTTGCATCTGCCTCTGGAGTATCAAAATGGCCAGTAGCTAAAATTTTTGTGAAAAAGAGTAATTGCCCCAGAGCTATCAACACTTTTGTATTTATTTCCTTAATTGCAGTAACTTGCAACTGCCATGTTTTTATGGTTAAGTTTGTCGTTCCCTCTTTAATAATGTGGATTGTCAGCTACACAGAAACTGTGGAAACTTCATCTCCAAGCAATCTTTATTTGGGAGACGGAAAATAGTTCAGTGGGGAATTAAAAATAAATTAAGTGAAACCCAAAACAAAAAGATAGTTGTTTTATAGAAGGTCTGAATATGGAGGTTGGCTGGAACTGGTAGCCCAGATACTATTTTAAGAAAATTCTATTGTATTTTTATTTCTGTCTGGAGCAGACTTGGAAAGGGTTAGAAATATCAGAGGAATTGGAGCCCCGCCAGCTGGGAATTTATTAAGAACAACACTTTATTGTGCTCACATAGCTTTCCTTTGGTCTTCTAAATTATATTTAGAGACAGATTGATTTAAAATGCTTTCTTTAGAAACTAATGGTAGGAAGCTTATTTCATTTTGCCAAAAAGTTTTGCGTGTGGGAAGAAGGGGGGAATCTTGTAAGGTATGGAGACCAATGTATTGTACACAAGGACCACCCTTCAATGAATGAAAAAGCAAAAGTTTAAAGCCTTTCAGACCTTTCTTAGACAGGGTATGGAGCTGTCAGCGTTGTCAGTACAATTTATTCACACTGTTCAAGTGCTTATGAAAGCTACTGAGCAGCCTGATCTATAAGTGATTGAAGAGACAATACTCTAGAGCTTTGAGTACAAATAAAAAGCCACTATTTCAGGCTCCATGCATCACAACTAGTACTTTCTAGGAACACTGCCAGTCTAAATAAAACACAATCTTGCTGTAATTTTATCCAACACTTGAAAAGAAGACTAAAGCTACGCTATGCCCTTCATAAATGCTTCTCTACCACATTTTTCCGTAACCAAGTGATAATTTGACTTGACGATATGCATGCCAGATTTAATTACGCTTCCATATTCTGCTTTCCATTAACTATTATACTTTCCTTTGTTAGCTGATTATGGTACAGAATTTCACTTTCTAATGCCAGGTTTTCCTGATACCTCATTTGCTAAATTGATTTGAAAAAATAACATATCCTAGCCTAGGTGTTTGATCCATTATGCATGCGAGGAGGATGTGTGCTATCCAAGACACATTTCATCCATTGAGTTTGACTGTTATGTCACATTATAAGGCTGAAAGTGTAAATGTTCTTCATAGCTGAAACTCATAGACTAGTGCCCATTCTTATATCTTAGTTGTGTGTTTATAGCATTCTCACTAGAGGCGACACTGGAAGTAGCCACTCAGGGCAGATTTTTAGCCCTCTTTCTCCTATCTGGCAAATCAACTCTCTCATACACAGAACTTACTCCTTCTGCAGAAAGTTTTTAGTAGAGCATTCAGAGGACAGTAACTTGGTTGATGACATGCACCAGTCTAACAGCTAATGAATCTGATACATCTCGGAAGCTGTCCATTGGAATACAGCCGTGGCATATGCTATTTTTATTTCAATTAGTAATACAAAGATGTCACTTGTATTCTTAGACACGTTTCTGATAAGTGTAATGGAAGATTTCCTGAGTAGAGGCTATATGAAGTTCTCAAGATTTTGTTCACTTACATTTTATGGCAAAGATTTGGAATTTTGTCAGTGTCATGTAAATCTGCATTTTTACTGTTACAGAATAGTGTACCTGAATAATACGCTCTCCAGAAAAATATTTTCATTCTATTATCTTGGACGTTCCAAATCAACAGGTTCTAATCTGTTATATATATTTTTATCCCAAATACATATTTTCAGAATACATAGTTTAATCTGGGAAATCATTTATGATCATAGGTTGACAAATCCCACACATTTCTTAACTGTCGCTTTTAAAAACAGTTTTGAAACAGCACCTGTTTTTTCCATTTGCAATCTCCAGAATTAAAAAATGATGGTACTGGCTTAAAAATTATGAGCTGAAAACATAAACAAATTGAGGCTCATTTTATTTAACTTTTGTGTTTTGAGCATTGAAGAATACTATTTTCAAACATTTTTTCTGAAACCGCAAGTGTGGATGATTCATTTTATTTTAACAGAACAAAGATGAGAAGAGATAACCATAATAACATGATTCCAGGAGGAGAAAAAAACAGTTCTCATGAGGCTAAGATATAATCATGAAAATTTGCACTGTTGGATTCTCCAAAAAGGCTGCTTTTTATTATGATGCTGAAATAAAATTATTTAACTGTAGCAGGAATGTAGTTTTCTTTGTAAACCAGATTAAGTTGAAATTGGCTTCCATTAAAGTAAGCAATGAACATCAAGACTTACTGACATGAGAGTTAATATTTTGCTGAGGTAGAGCTGAAGTCTACATTTATTTTGAAGGACACTAAATCTTCAGTTTTCCACAACATTAAGTCAGTAAATGTCATGTATTAATTTCCTTTATTTATCTTATTACCACAAACACTAACTAAAGAGAAAATACATCATATAATGGAATCAGGTATTAAGGTACTTCACAATCATTCAGCAAGTAAATAGATGGTCTTTGAAACAACTAAACAAAATTCTGCTACACAAATTCGCACATAACGGAGCCAGATTTTCTCCACTAGTGCTTCCTGAACAGGATAGCTGTTATCTATCAGTGAAAATGCCTTTTTTTATGTTAACTATTGTGCGGTGCTGGTGACAGGGTATTTCTCAGGTCACTGGGAAGGGAGCGAGTGTGCTGCCATGATCAGTAACACCTTGCGTACTCCACAAGGATGGCAGTGCAGCCTGATGGCTGGGATGACGATTCCCAGCTGCAACCACTACAGGCCAGGTCTTAGAGCCAGGTTGTATTCTTCATCCTTTGGATTTTCTGACTGCACAGCAGGGTAAGTTTGTTTTTTGAACTTCATCCCTGACCTAAATCAGAGAGACCCAATGTCTCAAGATCTACAGCTGCAGCCTTCAACCCTCTGGCTTTTACAGCAGCCTCCTTCACACTTCTCTAACCTAACGCACCTTCAAGGAGTTGGCTGCTGTGCTGCTTCTGTTTCAGTGCATGAACCCATTTGGATCCCCTTTTCCTGCATTGCCCACATTGCAGCTTTTTTTTTTTTTTTCCCCTTTTTTCCCCTGGTGTTTCTGCGGCTGAGTTCTCCATATACATTTTGAAAACATGCTGAGACCTGGAGTTATTTTTCTTCATTTTATTTTCAAGAAACAGGTCCAAATTATAGTCCAAATTTAATTACAGAATCACATATATTTAGTTAATAAAAAGGTGTAAAACATCCCCCTTTTTACATCTTTTTCCAAAATAGATGGACTTAAAATGGCATGCAGTCATCCTTAATTTAACAGACTGTGACAGCAAAAATGCTTACTAGCTTCTGTTCCCTGTGCTTTTGTTTGTAAAAAAAGGGCAAGCAGAGATGGTGAGATCCATCAGCGGCTGCAATACACACCCAAACCCTCATTTTAGTCAGGGGAGAACCAGCCAATGTATCAAGTAGAATCCAGACTGGAATTCTTAGGTTAAAATAGATATTTAAAATTGCTCTAAAATGTGCCCATTATTCACACTGCTTGTAAGGGGGAATCTGGAATAGCTGGATCATTTCAGAAGCCACTGCTTCTGCAGTTAGATATACAAAGTCAGTTGAGATGAATCCCATTCTACATCTTCCCATTCTCAGTCTCTTTTGTTACAGTTTGAGTCTCAAGGTCTCCTTCTGAGTAGCTGAACTAAGTCGCCCATCAGCTAACTGAGCTAATACCAACCTGGCATGGCTGGGCTAGGACACCAGCTGGTCTTCTGTATTGTCCGGCGTTTTCCTGTTAAAATATGATTTCTCATGCATTCATTTATTGTTTAGGATTGACTGAAAAAGTCAGTAGAAAATGAAATCCATTGAATGTCTTCTGAATACAGCCTAATAATGGCCAAAGAAATGATTTCTGATAAAAAATAGCAAACATTGACATGGTAATATCAAAATTTCTCTCCCTCCCCCTTTTAAAGAGAAACTAATTATTTACTGTTGACTTTTTACTGACTTTTTCATTCCCACAGCATGAAAATAATGGGATAATAGGAGTTATTGTGATTTAAAAATATTCAGACTACATTTGTATGAAAATTAAAAAAATATTTTAAAACTGTGATAAAAAGGAGAAGAATGGGGAATATGACCTGGCACAGTCTTAGCTTTTAAAGTAGCATTATGTTCCCATTGCATTGAAAAATCAAAGGATCTTATGATGATTTCACCTAGTTTATTTGCACACTGTTATAGATGTCTATAATTTTACTCACTTCACTTGCTGTAATTTGCACTCCTTATACACTAGCTCACAGCTAGGACCAAAATCTGCTTCTTTTCTTTCTTTCCTTTTTTTCTCCCCCCTAATGATGTCAAAAAATATAGGCCATCCATAATATAACTCATTTAATTACAGAAACTATGAAGAGTATAGATAATGAATCTGATAGCAAGTCTTATACTCTGAGCTCTGAAAACAACTCTGTAGCAATATGTAAAGACATGAAAACAAATCTGATTGATAGACTTTACTGAGGAGGAGATCCTGAGGTGATGCAAATTTTGCTGTTGATGTCAATAACAATCCCACCTTTGCTATGAGAATATGGGGGTTTATACAAATGCCAGTGGAGGATTACCATAATTTAAGTTTCACCACTGTTGGAAAAACTGTACATGCTGTAAAGGGTTATACCTGGGGGAGCATGGGAAAATACCATGCATTTCCCATTCTGAAAAATTTGTTTTGGAGAGGTCTAGAAAAATGAGAAGGGGATCTGAAGAGAGAAGAATCCTGAGGATTATAAAGAGTAATAAAGGATTGCTAAGAAGGGCAGCATTGAAGAGGGGGCAAATAAGAATAGTTGTGAAAGGAGGAGGGATGGCATGGGGCAAGAAAAGTGATTTAGAAATCTTTTCTTGCTAAGAGTA
The DNA here is from genome assembly GCA_025774025.1 of Xenus cinereus. Lineage (NCBI taxonomy): Eukaryota > Metazoa > Chordata > Aves > Charadriiformes > Scolopacidae > Xenus > Xenus cinereus. The sequence continues at coordinate 45,110,035 of JAOXJK010000023.1, read as the reverse complement.
CCAGAAGTAACTTCGAGAGAGTGAGATTTTTAAACCCCTTTCATGAAGAAGAAAATCTTTAAGATTTTAAGGAGACACCATGGCCTGTTTTGATTTGCTTGCTTGGAAGTATGTCAATGATTGAAGCAACCTTGGCTGAAAGACTAAACCAAACATTCCTGCTGAGGAATAACCATAGGAATTTGTGTTTCAGGTGTTACTCAGAGACTGGTTTAGGGTAAACTGTACTCTAGGTGGTATAATCAGGAGGAAGGTTTATTATTAAAAGGTAATTAGAAACTTGCTATCATCTCCAAATTCAGAGGACATATATAAACAAGCTGGTTGAGAATATATTTGGAGATGACTGTCTCTCATGAAACACTCATCTTATGAGGCGTGTCTCTTACTGCCATCAGACAGGGACTTCAAATAATGAAATACGCCAAGAAAAGAGAAAAAAAGTGTTGCAGACAATTGCACAATGTAATTTGAAATAAAAAGAAATGTACTAAAATGGGCATGGGTTAATATGATCAGTCTACTAAGCGATGTGAGGGCTATGGAGTAGCTAAACAGAGAATGGTTATCCACTGTCTCTTGTAACATGAAAAGATGGAGACTATTCAATGCAATTATAAGCCAAAAAGCCTAAAATAAACAAAAAGAAGCAATTTTTCCCCATAATATGTAATTAAACTGTGGAACTCATTGCCACAGCTTGTTGTGATGGTCAGAACATAAACAGATTGAAAAAGGGATTAGGCAAATTCATGGAATAAATCTTGGCCACAAAGGTCCAGATGAAACATCCAGCTCAGGAATTCATAAACCTCTGATTTCCAGAAACTGAGAAAGAAAATGGGCAGAAGGAGTATTCACTACCTATCAAGTTTCTCATTATCTTTTCCTGTGCATCTGCCACTGGTTACTGTCAGAAACAGGATATCACAGTAAACAGACAATTCAATCTTAACTGCCATAAAACTCATTACACATTGAAAACAAAAATGATAGAATATTTTTTATTAAAAGAATAAATTTGTAAACATAGAAAAGAAAACTCTCAGAGATGAAACAAATATTCTTTTACTCAGCAACTGCTTTTCATGAAGAAAATGTTCCAGAATATGTTACCAACCTGCCAGTATATAATTTTTTTTCCTCAGCTGTGGTTAGAAACAGTAAAGCTAAAATAAGTCATCAGTTAAAATATTTTCTATGGATTTCTTCTCTGCTGAGAAAAGAGAAATGGATTGCTTGTGTCTGTTACAAAAATACTGGTCAAGTAAGACGGGAAGCAAAAAGTGACCATCTGTCACATGTTATTTTAGTGTTAACCTCGGTCTCATAAAATGGGGCCTTCCCAACTCTCCTGTGGCAGTGTAAACCTATTTCAATTCTATTCACACCCTCTGGGCACCAGCGTGATTTGGAAACCTAATAAACTAAGTCATCAAAGAACAACCCATGTGTCCAGAATTTGTATTACTACACTACGGGGAACCCAAACGATGCTATCCTTTAAGCCGTATATCTTCTAAAGCTCCATTTAAAGACATAGAAATCAATGTGATTTGGTGGAAAGTACCAAATAAGACTAAGTAAGAAATGGAACACAGGATGCTGACTGTGCACTAAAGTGCTTCTCCCACAGGAGCAGAAATGTACCGGGAAGCTCTGAGGGCTGGTTGCTCCATCTTTTTGAATCAGAAGAATCAGCCGCTGTCCATTTTTTCTATATTCAAGAATTCAAAAATGAAACAAGACTCTTCCTCCCCTGTCCCACATTTAAATTTATTTCTAGGAAGAAGAAAAAACCCCTTTCATTTCTTCCCTGCCATGTTACAGTTAAAAGAGGCTTTCCCTGTTATCTGCATAGAAGACATTTGGAAAACCTGTTAATAAGAAATATGACTTGTCAAGAAGAGGCCTGAGATAATCCTGTGCTGTGGCCAGTAGTCATTTAACATCAAAACAGGCTTAGACTTCAGTGATAGCCAGGGGGACCTCGCTATTTTAGCCAACTGCTACCATTATTTTAATCCTAAATTAGCAGTTTAGTAAAGATTAGGTGGACTACATCCTGAAGATGTTAATTTTCCTTCACCAGCTGCAATGGGAACATAGGATGACTGGCTCTGATGTAACTCTGTATGCTCTGCACGGGTAAGAATACCTTATGATGTAGTGTTCCCCAACTTCACATGCCCACCTACTGGAGCAGGTTAAAGTCTTCTTGTGTTATTGCATAAGGATTCAACATTAATTTACATAAGAGTCCCTTGTTGTGCATGAACCCAGTCAATAAGGGGTAATGTCTGGAAACAAAAATGAGATGACCAGCACTCTCCCTTTCTCTAACCATTGGTCACAGCTTCTTTCTTTTATTTGTTGGCATTTTATCCAGTGAAGTGTTAAAAATGTTAATATTTGGAAGTCTCTTTCTCTTCCTGTGTGCTTCCTCTGCCACAATTGCTATAAATAGGAAGACTGTTCATTTCTTTTAAGGTAATACTGAAAAGACTCCACATCTTTTCATTATGTGACACGAGTCACTATGTTAGAAGGGGTCCAGATTCATGGGAAATTCACCTGTGACACATCAGTACTCAGACAGAGTCCAAGTCTTGAATGAGCCTTGAAACTAATTGACTGTGAATTGAGGACAAGCATAGATCACATTAATAGGCAAATAAGCTACAACAAGCCCTTTAACTCAGTAAAATTTTGAAATAGTCTTCAGAATATTGTTCCACTTTCATTACAAATTCAGCAGTAAATCTTTAATGAAAACACATGCATCCTTCAGATTGACATTATTATACCTGAATGTTTTGAATACATTCATTTATAGAAAAGATCTAATTCCCAAGGAGAGTGTTTGAGCTCTTTCGTTCTCTTTGTATGGTACACAAACATTTTTGAGGCAATATATTCTCAATTTTCTTCATAAATATTAAAGGCGAATATGGCGCATAGCTAGAGTTGAGTGAAAAAGCAGACTCAGCATTCGTTAGCTTTTGTTTGAACTCTCACAGACTGGTGGGCTTAACAATGGTTAGAGTAGGGGACTAAATTTCCAGATTTATAGGCTCTTTTGTTACATTTTCTAAAACTCTTGTCTCCTGTGATAAATGAAATTATGTAACTTCTCAGGATAGGCAAAACACAGACAGGAGTAAGCTCTCCCAGTTTGCCTCAGCTTTCGACTACAAGAAAACCATGTGAGGAATCTTAACAAAGTTCCGAGTTTAAGTAAATATACCCTGACTCTTGCTGGGGTTCATCATTTTGGACCCTGCTTTGATCTTCTTGCATTCATTGAACCTAGAGATTTTTAATATGTGGCCCTAGGACAAGGATCTTCTCCCTGGAGACCTTCAGAGATGCCACGGTTTCTGTATTTTCTACAGAGGGAACTGAAGCAAGCATTTCAGAAGATCTGGTTCATTAGGGCAAAACTTAAGGGCAAATTAAGTGTTTGTTAGATGAATTGGATCCTGTTCTAGAAGCCCATCTCATGTAAACATTTTTACAATACTGTTAAAAGAACCTTATTGTTATTGAAGTGCTAAGTCACTTCTGAAAATGAAACTTATTTTCATAACCATGGATGATTTTAAAATGCTACCCTCAAATGTCTTCTAATATGCAAAATAATTAAATTGAAATATAAAAACATCCAAAAGAATTTCCGGGAGTAAAAATAGTTGCTTGCAAAATTACCTGAAAATATACTTCAGTAAGAATTAAGGAACCTTTTTTGTGAAAAATGTTTCTATCAGTTTTCTGAAAGGTATAAAGTAATTCGTTCTGATCTGCTGCTATGATATTACTAATATTCAAATTAGGAAGAGTAACACTAAAAAGATAACACAATGTAACACTTATACCAAGATGGAGAAAAGTTGTGGCATTAGTTTTATTACTTCTATGTTGGAACCAAGACAATTTTTTGTGATGAAAACAAAGAAAGCTAGCAAAACCTGTATGCCTGTGATGGCTTGGTTTTTGGTTTCATGCCAGAAAATTCCCAGTGATACAGGACAAACAATGAAGCTCTGACTGAACCTTCTGTCCTAAGCACTATGTTTTCTGAGACCATAAACTCTAAATATTTCATAATCAAAGCAGTGTACATACAATTTATCCTGGGTATTTTATCCCTCTGTCTGTGGGGACAGATTGCCAGGTGCTGACTGAAAGCCTACTGAAGTCAATACAGGTCTTTTAAATGACATCAATAGGCTTGGAATAGGTTCTTACTTCAAACCATTTCTGGCTCGGAGGAAAGTGTTTACACTTTATCATCACAGACATGTCACAAGTTTGAAAATGACGTTTGCCCAGGACTAGATCTTCTGGGTCACAAGATAGGAATTGTGTTTATATTTTGGAGGAAATGCACAGAATGGAAGAGAAAGAAAAATGTTTTTCCAGAAGATGGGCTTTTTGCTTAAGGAAGGTTTTTTGGACTATCAAAATCAGTCTGGTGGAGGTGGACTGGCACATGGGGAGCACGAAATTGAATCAAATACAGTATGCTGTGTTTAAATTACGTTTTTGCAATTTATAGCATTGTTTATTCCCTCAGCATCAGCTTTGAGTGGCTGTGACTTTCACCAGTCAGAAATGATCGAAAGTTTGCTGATAACAGAAATCCGTTTTGGTATGGATAATAATAGCAGCCTATGCTACAGGGATAATACAGTTGAAACTAGATTAATTTAAATATAAATGTTTCCCTTATAAATGAATCTTGCGAAATATGTCAGAGTGTAAGAGTGCAAGAGAAGATTTTATCACCCTGAGAAGTGATAGTCCCACTGGCTTTGGAAGGCTGATCATAGAATCATAGAATAGTTAGAATTGGAAGGGACCTTAAAAGATTATCAAGTTCCAACCACCTTGCCATGGGCAGGGACACCTCCCACCAGACCATGTTGCGCAAAGCCCTGTCCAGCCTGGCCTTGAACACTTCCAGGGATGGGGCATCCACAACTTCCCTGGGCAATCTTTTCCAGTGTCTCACTACCCTCACAGTAAAGAATTTCTTCCTGATATCTGATCTAAATCTCCCCTCTTTCAGTTTAAAACCATTACCCCTTGTCCTATCGCTACACTCCCTGATAAAGAGTCTCTCCCCATCTCTCCTGTAGGCCCCCTTTAGGTATTGGAAGGCTGCTATAAGGTCTCCCCAGAGCCTTCTTTCAGCTAGATTGTTTCCCTAGATCTAGGGAAAGAACGACTTCTTATGATTGTTCAAGCAAGACAGTCAACCAACTGTGAACCGTTGGATGCTCCAAAGACTCATATGTTATACAAAAGATGTGCAAATTATAACATAGTCTTAAAATGGTCTCTAGGGTTTAATCATAACAGCAGTAGAGGAAGCAACAGCCTTTGCTCTTTGTTTTCAAATGTCCCTAAATCTCTTTCTGTAGTCTGCAGCGTATGACCAACACAAAGTAATTTGTTCAGTGACAGTGACAACCAAAGCAAGGAGGGAACTCTGTTCATTACAGGGGAAATTCCCTCTGCCACCTTTAGAAGCTGCAAGCAGTACTGGATAGATCCTTTAACATGACTAAGTTCCTTTTCATTTCAGCTTGATATTTGCTGTTTCTTAGATGAAAAATTTACAGAAATTAAGTGGTGGAGAGAGGTAGCTTTTGTCTGCAATGAGTGGCATGTTTTAGCCTTTGTTTAGAGGAAACTGAGAAATCTGCCTAAATTCAAAGTGCGTAGTTGAAAATGGTAAATGTTTGCAGCTTTTTCTTTTGGTAGCCTTTCTCCATTTAATTATCCTCTGCTGCTTAAAAAAGATATTTTAAAATTTCATTATAATCTAAAGCAGACAATTAGTTATATCTCTGTAATTGTATGGAATTGTGAGTGGGAGAACAAAAGCTTAATGTTGTTTTTGGGGAAGCAAGCCAATTGTAAATTTAGCCCTGCAGCTGATTCCTCAAGGGCATTGGCACGTGCCACTGTGTATAGCAAAAGGAACGTGACCCACCTAATGCATGCATGATCTCCATAATGGAAAAGAAAAAAGACTAAGGTCTAGTGAGGTCTAACAGAGGGCAGGGACCAGAATTTTGAGCAGATGGTATTCAGGGGCCCACCGGCTGCTTGAAAGCCGGGGAGTGGAGAGAATAGGCAGATAGTAATTAGCAGAAGGTGATAAAAAAAAAGGGCATCCAGGATCCCCCAAACATCTGTTTAAAAGAATAAAGAGCCTGGTCTGACCCTGAGCCTTAATGATCTTAAAGGATACAGTTTAATTGCTTGGAAAAAAAAAATACACACACACCACGCTGAGCTACAGTGAATCCTGTTTTGGGAGCATTGCAGGAGTTTGTGTAATTATTAATTTGGTGTATTTGTTTTAGAAAGATTATATACAGCATTAAGCCAATAAATGAAGTAGTTATAATCAAAATGCCAACTGTCTTTTCTTGGAATCAGTAAGCTCTTAACAAAAATTTGAATTTCAGATATCTTACAAATTGATATTACTTGCTCTGCATTTTAAAATGGCTATTTTCCCTGCTTGTCATGTATTTATATGGCTACATCTGTCTTTTTTCCTATTTATTTCTACAGAAAAAACCTAGGTCCTTAGTTTGTTTATCTGATCTGAAGTATTTTGAGCTCCACAAATAGCTGCTAATTACAGCACCAGAGACCTGACTGCAGATGTCATCATTTACTAGTGACCCAGTTACTTAAGAATTGCTGCTGAACTTAACTAAGGAAAGTGCTGATTCACAATGAGGTTTTCTCCTATTTTTTTCTCCATTCCATTCCAGCAATAATTCGATACCAAAGTCCAGGAAGAAAGCATCAGAAAGTGTTGTTTACGTGCTAGTTAAATATTTTAGACACTCTTTTCAGAAGGTCATATATAATGAGTTAAAATGATGTTTTTTTGTTTCCTTGCTGTGTCCTAGAATGAATAGCTTAAAACAAAACAAAACAGCTCTAACTTCTCCTTTGCAAACCAGAGGTAAGCAGCGGTACATTGCAGTAGAAAGACAGAGCTAATTTTTCTGGAAACGTGTGCTTATGTATCAGTGTGAGTGCATGTGTGAGAACTGATCAGATGGAATATTTTAATTTGCATTCTGGAAGGGAAGGTAAAAGGCACTTTGAGAAAAATCACAGGTGATGCTAAATTGGAAGGTGCTGTAAACATTAGAAAGGACAGAAATAAGACTAAAGAGACCTGAAAGAGATGAGAAACATGAGAAGAAAATAACAGTGTGTGCCCTAAGGAGTTTGAAGTATAGTATGATTAGTGCAGGTGAGGTAATTAAATACGCATGGTTAAGGCAGCTGTCACAGAACTCACTGCAGAGAGGTGCTGTCTCCCCACTCAGTATGAATGAAGCTACCTTAGTACTGCATAATGGCAAAAATAAATACATTTTAAAATAAACATTTCAGAAATCTAGAAAATCTTCAATGGCATACGTGGAAATTAAGGATTATCAAGACAGAAGTTTAAGGATTCTTCATTAAAGCACTGTGCTGAAAAATGCCATTTGCCCCTGCTTCAGAACTGAATGTGTATTAAAGATTCCATACAGAAGTAACTTCGAGACCTTAGCATATCAGATTTATTTATTTAATCTAAGCCTAGATTTAAATTAAACTTGCATTATAAGCACATCATGAACACAACAACATTACCATCAGTTTGCTGTTGATGACTCAACACTTTTTCTAATTGTTAAATTCAGACAAAAAATGCAATTAAATCCTACTAGGTTTTACAAAATTCTTTATTGAGAGCCTAAATATATTAAGGAAATGCCTGTGAATGTGAGAGACTTGCTTGAAAAATCTTGACCTATGCACTGTTTCTTTAGGATTATATCTCTGAAGTGAATGGAATAATGGAAATATATTCCTGATTAAAACTGATCTCTGAAAAAGTTCTACAGGGGTTTTCTAAAATACAGAGTAGCATCAGATATAAAAGGGAATGGGATTGTGGTGATAATATTTTGCTCTTTGATTCATTACTTTTGTTATAAGTCTTCACCACAAAGGAAAATAAATGGGAAATTTAGCAATGTGAAATGTTGATGAAATGAGACCTCAATTTTGCTTTGTTATCTATGTGGATAAATTCCACAGAGCATCCTTACCTTCCTCCACTTCCTTCCAACTCGGGAAGGAATCCTGATTGGGAAACTTCAGCTCTTGAGAAGAGGTGCTATGAAATGGTGTGAGCCACACATTGGTAATTAGGTGCAAGTCAGTCTGTCAGACTTTGTGAAAGAGCCCACGTCAATATAACTTACACTTTTTGTGCCCTTTGGCTGAGTTAACCAGGGACTGAAGTGATAAATATAACAGCAGGGTTTTGCACACAAGTCAGTATAGGAGTGCATCTGCACAAAATGCAGAATTCTTTTAAAATTACACAATTTGTCTTTCTGTATGTGTGGCTTATTCTTTTGGGAAACACTAGTCATCAGAAAGGAATAGAAAAATACTTTTTTCTTAAGAAATGAAAACTGCATTTCTCACGTAATTATATGGTTGAGAATCTAAGGCAAAAAGAGACATACTAAGAACGGTGAAACTCATTAAACTGGGGAATCTGACCACAAGTATACATTGTACAAGGGCTAGAGGAGAACACACACCAGCTACTCTGTGTAAATCTCTGAATTTCCTTCGTATTTTATAAAGTCTTATTTCCTCTGTATTTTAATCTTTCCTACTGTTTCAAAGATTTATTACATCTTTGGCCTGCAGTCCTTAAATATTCAGGGCTTATAACATAAACAGAAAAGAACATAAAAATAAAAAACAATTTGTAACTCTAATGATACTGTATTTATTTGTTCCTGTTGCAGTTCAGTGGTCTAAATATTTTACATGACTTCAAAGAATTTGTGTAAAGCTTCTGATTTCTCCTGGAAAGCGGCTTTTTGTGATGTGCTTGCGCTTTTGTGCCTGTGTGCCGCAGAGGCGTATTTCTCACATCCCCGGGATACAGGCAATGGCACTGCAGGCATAATCTTTATAAACTTTGTAGTACTTAAATAATGATCAATGTTTGTGGTGAAAAGCACTTGGAATATATTTTGGTGGTTATAAGAATACTTCAAATGAATTGCAAGGCTTTGATTAAAAAACAAAATGTAAGAGCCCCTTATTTTAATTTTCCATATGCCTCCCCCCCCCCCCATATTACCTTGGCAGTGAACAGTTACTTTCAAACATTTTCCTACTTCCAAGGCACTGGTAAAGGGCGTGGATGTAATTCTGCCTCAGAGATACCCTGGAATTCTTATTTGTGTAGAAATACATGTGAAAATGTGGACACCGCACAGTGTCAAAGGCAGAAGTCCCTTTGTGGGTGTTACCCTAGCTGTGGTTGAAAACAATCCTGTCACCAGGCTTCTGTGTGCAAACCATCAACTCAGCTTTGGTCAGGAGACCCTGGCTAAGTCAGGGATGGAGGGAGCGGGGAGGGATGGGGAGAAGGGGCGTTGCAGAGATGGAACCGGGCTGCAGAGATGGAACCGGGCTGCAGAGATGTGTTGGCAGCAGGAGGGACGTGCCTGCTGGTGGGTGTCTGAGGACTGCAGGGGTGCAGGGACCTGGAGAGCAGCAGGATGTTTTTAGAGAGAGCCCAGGCTCTGCAGACCACTGTGGGGATGTGTGGGAAAGATGCTTTGTAGGTGCTGAGCTGAAAGATGCGTGTAGGCGCTGGGAAAACCAGTAAAGGCTGCTGGGTGGGCTGGCTCTGCCTGGGTGCCCCCAGGCTCCGTGCTGAGCCCGTGCTGCTGCCTGCCTGCCTGCAGCTCGCCCCTGGCTTCTGGTGAAGCCAGGCGAGACCCTTCTCCAAGGTAAGTAAATTTTCAATTTACATAATCCTCTTGGCTGCCTTGGCGAATTAGACACACCTAATACAAGTAGGCGGAGGCTGTCTCGGACTTGGTGGATCAATTTACTGTCATTAGCTAATGACCAGCTAATGACTGCCCTGACTTCACCCTTTTGCCTGCTCTGCCACATGTGACTGGGAGACTGGTGGCCACAGCACCCCTGGCAAGCCAGGCAGCAGGGAACTGACTCGTCAAAGGCACCAAAGTTAAACACAGGGTGACGGTGCTCAGGCCCCCCTGGTTAGGTGAAATGCCATCAGCTTAAAAAGTGGGTCGCACATAAGTTGCCTTCCCTAAATTCAGTCAAAATCAGTGGGTCAAAGTCAAGTGCGACAGGTAAGAGGTAGAATGAGGGCAACTCACAATGAAAGGAGCATCATTTCAGAGAGCAGCTACTGTAGCTGACGTATAGAAGGGGCTTTTAAAGGCTGATTTTGCTGCATTTTCTTAGTGCGGATGGGACCCAATGTGAGCTATGGGAACAGACAAGGAAGATGGTAACAGTAAATATTATTAAAGCACAGATGCTGTTTGCACTGTAGCTCTACAATTGGAACTGGCATAATGCAGTTCTGCTGTTGTTTTATACATATATATTATAAATACATATATATCTATACACAACAACAGCAGAACTTTAGATTTGGTTAGATAGCAGAAATATATCTATATATTTTCATGTCACAAATGTGACTAGTTCTCAAAAAATGCTGCATGTATTAGGCCAGGAGAGCTAATTCTCAGTCTGGGCATCCATTATCCTTTCCCAGTGAGGGACCAGGATGCTCCAGTTCCTGCTTACTTGTTAAACTTAGTGCTTGGGCTTTTGTGTTTTCCCCGCACCTGCTGATGACAGCACTAATCCATCTAAGAGGAGGAAAAAAACACACAGAAAAATGCCTGTACTCAGATTTGTTTGGAATGTCATTAGTCATCAGAGGAAAGTGCAAAATCTCACAGAGTGAAGGTACAATTTTGATTAGTCCTTAAATAATCAGAGAAAAACCTAACAAAATTTAAGTGCTATAAACAGTATTAGGATGCAGACACTGGAGATTAACTTGAGGGGTTTCAGTAAACTAGGATCTTAAGAGCCCATTTATATTTCCTGCACGCTTACTACATTCCCCCTTGCATTTTTTAATGTGTTGAAAGCCACGTCATGCTGATTTGCAAGTATGTTCCAAGTAACCTACTGTAGCACACGCCACCAATTTGGGTGGCTGTGTTTAAGAAACCTACCTATACATATGATCTTGGGGATGTACTTGGCTGAGTCCTGTCATGTTGGGTTATGTGGAAAAAAGAGAGTGAAAGTAAACCCACCCCACCTGTCCTTGGCACTCTGTAGGGAATGACTAATGTCACAGTCACATGGTTATTAAGCCTAGACTGAGCATTAGCAACCACAAGCTTGGGTCAGGTGTGAGCACATGTGTTCACAGCTATGTGTTTCTGTTGAGTTAGCCATGGTGCATGATGTGGTATTTGTGCTGACTGATAATATGGCTGCCCAACATGCTGGATTGAGTTACCTCTTAACTTCTGCTTGCTCCGTTGCCTCATGGCCTGTGTAATTGAGAGGTTGTATGCATGCATTGGGTCTAAAGAATGTAGCAGACTTCTCAAGCTCTTGGGCAGCCAGTGGTGAGAACCCTCCTTATGAACAATGTGCTTGGGAACCACAGACCTGTGCCTTCACACAGCTCTAGGAGAGACTCTCGGTGTCCAAAGTCAGCCCCATCTGTGAAAGCGTTGTCTGGAAGATCAGCATGGGGAGGATGCATTTGCATCTGCAGGTACACTTGCTGTCCAGAGCACATCCACATCTGTGGCTTTCCACATCTTTGATCCCAGCTCCAGGTCTCAGTACACTGCCACAGGAGTCCATTCTTGGCAAAGCCTGTGAAGATTGCTCTTTCCCAGCAGAATCAGGTAATGAAATTGCATGTGAACAGGCTTTGCAGAGAGAAGCATGTCCTCTTTTTCAGTGAAGGCATGCAGTGAAAAGAATATGGCTGAGAAGAAAGAGCAATAGAAAAGCCAGATGTACTGATTGGCTTTTGTTCCTCTGCCTGTGAAACAACACAATCAAGGCTGAAAAGTGTGTGTCTCTGACTCCGTGCAACACCTGCAGCCATGGGAAAAGCAATGCCTGTGCAGACTGTCATTCTGGAAATATGGGAAGATCACTAGTGAAGGGAGAACACTGAAGTGAAAAGGTAATGCTCGTGGGGGTCTTTACCAAGTGCATCCAGCAAAGCAACAGAGCATCTGAAGGTGCTGAATATGACAGCCTTTTTCATTTGGAATATGGCAGCTCCTAACTTGTACTACTCCACTTTTGCCAGCAGAGAGGTTTTGGTTAGGCAATATTTACCTCTTGGAAGCTTCTTGGTCGATGCCTCCTGTGTCTCACATGCATGTCACACACATCAATCATCCAGGGATTTCCTTAGTTGCTAAGGTCATCACCATATTCTCTGTCCTTTTCCAATCCTTATTTTGCAAGGAGTGGTTTTCTGTTGTACTGATGGCCACTGTGATTATCAAAAATGCTTTACTGTTAATTGTTGACTGCTTGATGGCCCTACCTCTACTAATCTTGCCTTTTAGGTCAGGACACTGCTGCTAATGAAAGCTCCTGAAGATGGGCACTCTACCCCTAGCCCTTGATGACACTCTTAACTTCTTGATGCACTTGCAAATGCAATTATTGGCCAGGAATCTGGACTGCTGCCAGAATCTCTTTAAGTCTTATTTTTATGATATCTGCACAATCGTGTTGAAATATGTTTTTGGCCTGCTGAAGGGAAGCAGAGAGAAAATATACTCAAATTAAGCCTCATCATGGCTCCTACACCAGAATGCTATTTGCTTGCCATAACCTAATCAATATTTGTGTGATCAAAGAGCTGAATGGAAGACAGAAGCAGAAAGCCAACACAGCTACCATTGACTGCTAAGGATTATTCATCTGCCTCTGAGAACAGGAAATACCAAATTATAAGGAATATTCTGGCAGACCATTTCAGTGCTTAGTGCTTGACTGCTGTTTACATTTTTACTGATAAATTTATCCTTGAATCCCACAGCCTTTCTCACGGCTCATGTCTGATCATCCAGGTCCAGATGTGTTCATTCCCCAACCCTGCCTACCCTTGGTCATCTTACCAGCAGCCCTACTTATTCATTAGGCCCCAGGGTTCCCCCCTCTAGGAATGGAAATAGAAACTTTTTGACAGATGAAGGAATAGTGTATTTGGTTCAGACAAAACAGTATTTTTATATATGGAGAAGATATTATTATCCAGTCTAAGAAAGTAAATCTGTAGGTTTTTAGCAATGAAGAATAAGGGAAGAAATACAGGGAAATAATGCATAACAAGTGGCATAAAGACAACATACTTTTCAGGGTTCCTACTAGTATTAAGGAGAAGTAAATTTTTTATTCACCTCTGAAGTAATCTAATGACCATTTAAAAGAACAGCAGAAATCTGGGATGCTCTACAGAGACTATGAATTATTATAAATGTGAAAAATATTCCATAGCGAGAATTACTTTAAAGTACCCCAATGCATTTCAGAGAGATACTTCAGAGAAAACGAAAAATATAGTCCTTACTCCAGAATTTTAGAGGTTTTCTAAACCGTGTGTTGAACAGTAGCCACTTTATATCTACTGGCTTAGGAACAGACTGGATCTTTGCAAGACTGGGGCTGAAGGCCATAGTTCTGCAAATGTTTATGTATGAGTAGAGACTAAGGACTGAGTCCTAAAAATCACAGTATGCTGTGGGTGAGGAAAAAAATGTTAAGGAAAAGCAGAGGAGAGTGATATTTTTCAACCATAAATAATGTGGTATCCTTCAAGACAACTCTTTCATAGAAGTTATGTGTTGAAAAGGAACTTCTATTTTCATATGTGAATGGCACCTTAGAAATATTAAAATATGGAAGAGAAAAATATGCAGCCATTCAACTACTCTACAATGTTATTGAAATAATATTTTAATTAAAAAACTTGAGCATCCCCCACCCACTTGCCCTGCTCCCGTCCTGAAAAGCACTCTCCTTGCTTTCGTGAGCACAAGCAAATCAACACTCTGTTAGCACAAGGTAGCTCTTGTTTGAATTGTGTACCCTGGAGATGCATAATGAGCGCAGAGGAACTGTTCCTAGGGGGGTTCAGATTCTGAGAAAGGAGAGAAATTAAAGTGCCCTGCATATGTGGTCTGGAACCCATGAAGGGGGTGGGATAAAATAAAAATAAATCAATTTTGTGAATTTGAACTTGATGCATAAAAGTTAGGCCATAAAACTATAATTTCCTTCACCCAATATTTTTTATAGCTGAAATTTCCATCTGTGGGGGAGAATTTTTATGGAGAGAAGGCTAATGACATCCAGAAAATATTCTATTACTTCCAAAGAGGTGCATTCAGAGCAGTGTGTATAGGTCCAAAGCAGTATCTGTGACTCCTCAGAATTAGAGATAGCAGAATATATAATTTTGAAGTCCAGTAAATGAACCAGGAGCACGAATAAATTTCAGACCAAGGTGAGGCGAAACAGAAATCACAAATTGTTTTGGCAAAAACCTACAATAATAAATTTAATTGATCTGAAACCTTTAATTTTAGCTGAAATACATTTTTTTTGTCAGTAGGAATTATTTAACCCTTTTTAACCGTTGTTTGTTTAAGATTTATGGCACTCCCAGAGAGAGAAAAAATCTGAAATAAGGACTCAGAAGTTCATTTAGAAAATACTAGAATATAGAAACAAAATATATTAAGACTAAAATATAATTTTCTTTTTTTGTCAACCTTTTTATTATTATTTTTTAATATATTTTGTATTCACTGATAAAATAAATATTGTGAAAGTGATCCATAGGAAGAGAAACAATGCTTTTCTGTTAACTGGATGTAATATTCCAGAATCTTCTAACTTTACTTGAAGCAGTGAACAAATCCATGTAGTTATAAGTGGAATTTGCCAGAGCTTTCAACCTTGAGTGAAATCCTGGCCCTTTTGGGGTCCATAGCAAAACACTGATTAACTTCAGGTTTTAACTCTACCACTGCACCTGCACATCTGAGCCAAAAATAATAATTTATATGTGATAATTAGGTTGGTGAGAGGAGATAACAATTCCATTAAAGGAACTGATTGTTAGAACTGGTAAAGGGAAGAGAAAAATATTTTTTAATAAACTGTTTTGGTATATAATATATGAAAATCTGCCCTTTGTTACGTGACTGGTGATTTCTATGGTAGATTTATTGATTCTAAGAGTCACACATTAAAATCTTTACACAGCAGGGATCCAGCAGGCACACAGGATGCAGAAAATGGACTCAAAAAATGTCAGTGTGGGGAAAATCGGCAGCTGCGGGGTTCCACATCCGATGTGTAACAGGATGGGCAGGCAACTATGTCCCATTGTGGGATAGTGCACCAGCCTGCTGGCTTGTTTATTCCACATCCTGTGGTTCAGTTCAGCCCCGGAAGCCCTGTAAAGGACTGCCTGGGAACTGCAAGCAAAGCAGGAGCTACTAATCAACCAACCCTAATTAACTTTAGGAGAAAGTGTGCTTGTGTCATTATTGTTTTGCTCTGCTAGTCTTTTTATCTGAAGAAGTTACCTTTGGAATTGCTGGTATTTTTTGATGGATGGTCTAACTGATAATACAATACTAGAAAGTGGATTTGCTAGAAGATTTAGTAGATTTGGACAATCTAGTAGGTTTGCAGAAGACAGAAGAAACAGACAGACAGTAAATGCAAGCCTGCTTTTCTACCCTTTACTTGTTTGAAGCTCTCTGTTCTGATTCACTGCTCTTTTCCTTACTTTATACTTCAAACTATACTTTACTTCAAACAGAGAGGTGCACCTTCCCCACCGACCCACACCCTAACTCCTTTGGTTGCAATCAATCTGTGCCATTGAAGACATGAAACCCAAGAGGCCTGGATATTAGTTTGAAAGCAGTGAGCATATGATACTTACTTTCCAAGGAGCCTGTCTATTGCAGGTGGTATTTAGAATTGCCCTCCTCTATCTTCTCTTAAAACAGCCCTATTCCTGCCCTAGGGACATCTCCTGGTCTGAACAGCACAGCCCTGCCTATGGCTCATTACATCAGGTGCTTCTTTTAGATTCCAGTTCCCTACAAAACCAGAGGGCATTTACTTACCTCAACCTAAAAGAAAGATACTTAGAAATTCTCTGTCTCCTAGAAGTCTGGATTGCTTCTAGGCTGGGGTGACTTTCTGTAGCTTAATCCCTGCAGTTTGTGTTGGCTACTTCAGGCTAGTGTAAGCAAACCGGCCAGCGTGGTGCCCCTGGTGTAGTTACGAAGGCACACATTCAGCACGCTTAGCAGCCGGGATAAGTCCCCAGGCAGTGGCCCTGCACTGAGCCCTGTGGTGCCATAAGTATCTGTGCCATGGCACATCAGCTGCTACTGGAGAATTAGCTTTAACATGATGGTAGAAACCATGGTTTCAGCAATGATACTGCCCACAGATCTGATTAATGGCAGTTAATTACACCTTGCAGTTATGTTTGGTAGGCAAGCTTGTCCCACACCAGCCTCTCAAATGGCATGGCTCTTCTAAGTGCCCAAGCACCCCTCTCGTATCTTGCACTGTCTGATTCAGCCATCGTCCTGTTAATTACTGATTAAAAGTCATGACCAACATACTTAGTATGTAGTAGCATAGAGATATCTGTCGTGGATGGAGTGGCAGGTACGGTATGTGCCATGCTGAAGGCTGGTGTTTTAGTCTGATTCAGCACTCCCATGACCACACAGATCTCGCCCTGACTGAAGGCATAAGCCAAGATGAAAGAGCAACGGTGGAGCCTATTGTGATAAACAGATCCAGCACTGGACACTGAGCAGGTGCCATTACAGGAAGACTATACCCTCTTTTGCCCTGCTGCTGTACTCTCATCTTTGGCCATCCCTTCTCCATGTTTAACGTTTGCTTTGCTAAGATAACATTTTAATGTGTGTCCTTAAGGGTGACTCAATTTTCTTTTAAAGGAAGTGTAGTGAGTAAAAGTCCCTGTAGTCAGATTCTTAGCATGAATAAACATTCATACTTATATTCATTCCACTTTGGGATTGGCAAATGCCTTCTAAAATACTCAGCAGCTGCCTGAATACCCCATGGCTAAAAGTTCAAGGCGATAACCCTGTGGCTCTTAATAGATTGACACACAGATTGACACAGTTCTGACTCTGTTAAAGGTTAGAGTACAAAAGATGCTAATTGGTACGTTACAGCATTGGATTTCTTTTTATCTATTTATTAAAAGGTACAAGGTTCACTATTCCCTATCGCTGAGCTTGTGATTTACAAAACTGATTTCCTTGCTATGAAACTCTGCACATTTTTATTGCTCACTTGTATGCAGAAGAACTGAAGAAGCTGGTGATGTCTCCCGGGTTTTTGTAGCCCTCAACACACTGGAAAATGTCTGCTTCACCCAGCTTATGGTCACACAATAAACAGTCTCTAAACATTTTGCTGTGCCTAACATTTTGCTGCCATAGGCAACCACTTAATCTGCCTACACAGAGGAGCTAGCCCTGAGGGGATGCAATATGTGTCGGAAAGGACAGATTTATAATAAAACATTAGTTTTCAGGACTGGCAGAAAAAATAGCTGTTCATTTGAGATTTCCTGCTATGTTCTCAGCTGTTCCAATAACAGAAGTGTTAAAGATTTCTACAATCAAGGTTCCACATGGATTGCTTCTATAAGCAGATTTGTTTCCACCTCACAATCAGTACTGTATTTCTGCCTTAGGTTGTACCCTTTTATCATATAAGCATCTTCTGTATAAACCCGACTTGAAAGGTACCCTTGTGAACCAAGAGGAGACCAAAGTGAAAAACCCGTGACAGCCAGTTGGAAATGAATTCAGCTCTCATGGTTTGACTCTCCTTTTTGTTTACATTTGCATTAAGTAGCACAGCAGAAGGAGGCACTGTGCCCAGGGTAGAGGGGGAACCCCTCTCCTTTGGGAGGCAACGTAGACACCGAGTCTCCATTTAAACCTCATTATGACATCAATTCATGTGAAAAAAGAAAAATCACAGGTTTGCGGTTCATGCCTGTAATAAGCCCTTTAGAAACAAGCTGCTCTGGCAATGTAATTTAATCCTTGCTACTTCCAGGTTTTTTTATAATTATATATTCCTCTGCTGTAAGAGAACCAGGATTTGTTGTGAATCAGGTCACCCTGTAGCTGTTTTTCTTGAATGAAGAACTCACACTGCTTCTTACAGTCTGTTATGACTCCTCTAATTTAAGACTATTACCTGAAACAGACGTATTTTATTTGGCTTTTTCAATGTTGACGGAGTGTGAAATCTTGCAAAATGATCTCCAAGTGCCTCTATAGAATAAGACTCATAAGGCTCATTGTGATAAGTGAGAGCAAAGTAACCATAAAACTTTTCAGGTTGTCTCTGAGATGCTTGGGTCTCAGTGGAACCGAGTGCCTCGCTCCTCCCACTGAGTGAAAGAAGAGGGGCTTGCTAAGGCTCTTTTCTAAAAGATAGATTTGCCAGGAAAGCCTTGTTCTCCCGGAGGTGTATTAAAACAGCCGTTCATGGCCAGAGCTACTGCATTCCCATGTCTTAAGAAGAGGCATGCTTCTTGGAAAAACTAGAGCTTTCAGCCACACAATGTTCCATATGTCCTACTCTTATCCAAATTCATTATTGTTATGATAGCTAACGAGCATGCAGAATGGGCAGGAAAGGTGTACACTGGCAAAAAAAATCTAGCCTCAGTTTTGGGATTTGAAAAGAGAAGGCTTGAGCTCTGGACAGTGAATTCACTTCTCTCCCCTACTCATCAGGCTGCGGGCTTGATTTTTAGTTCAAGCTGACACACAGTCATTACAAATGAATGAGAACAAGTGTGGTTTTAGGCCACCTTTGTGTTTTGTTGTGCTTGCACTCTGGCTGGTGGTAGGGTTGGCCTGAGTTACAGCAACTCCAAGGCTAATCTAATTTACACTTGGTTTGCCAAAAGTTGGTCTGGCAGCTGAAAATAGTGACATCTGCCAAGGGTGCAAATGCAGCCCTGTGTGTTTTTTTTCTGATCCTGTTGCATGGTATAAGAGCATATGCCCCATCAATGTTTACAAGTTCCTAAAGGGTGGGTTGAAGGATGATGGAGCTGGACTCTTTTCAGTGGTTTCCAGCGATAGGATGAGGGGCAATGGGCATAAGCTAGAACATAGGAAGTTCCACTCAAATATGAGGAAGAACTTTACAGTGAGGGTGACAGAGCACTGTAACAGGCTGCCAAGAGAGGTCATGGAGTCCCCTTCCCTGGAGATTTTCAAGACCCACCTTGATGCAGTCCTGAGTAATGTGCTCTAGGCAATCCTGCTTTGGCAAGGGAGTTGGACTAGATGATCTCTAGAGGTCCCTTCCAACTCTGTCAAATCCGTGAATCCGTGAGGAAGGTGTATGGGTATTGCTGTGAATCTCCATTTCCTCCTAGTAATAGATGGAGAGGAGGTTGCTGCTGCCCTTTCATTCTGTTGATCATGATGATGATACATGCTGCATGCTCTTCATAGCATGGTGATTTGATTTGGCATTGTATATAAGTAAGCTCCTATAATCCTAGTTTGTAAATCAACTGGTTTTAGTCTGAGTGTATATCATAACTGGAGTTGCACTAACGTACTTGCACTGGCACCATTGTCACTTCATTGGATGCTGTTCTGACCCAAGAGCTTTGATTCATACCTGCTGAGAAAAAGGTCTCCACTGAGGTGAAGACACATGTCCCTTGCAGTGACAGCACATCTTTTAGTCACTAATGGAGTACAAGCAAGAAACGTAGGGTCAGACACAGAGCACTAAAAAACTGTACTCTCAGATCAGTTGTGTTGGATGTAAGAATCCTTTCTTTCTAGACTCTGAACTTAAAAGGAAGAGGCTTCCATGAGTCTGAGATAAAACTTACCTTAGGATAGCACCAAAAGTTCCAAGTGCAGCCTTTTGGTCAAAATCTCAAGAGAAGAATCCTAGTGGCAGTACCTGACATCATCTGATGCCAGAAGACAAACGCCCTTGTGGACTTAAGTCTCCAGAGACTTCAGCTACGTCAATGCTGGAAATAAATCCTTGAATCAGACTAGGATCAACTCTAGTGTCAAGCTGTTTGATTTGTGAGACTGCCCCTTCGTGAAAGGGAAGATGCAGAGGAGGAAGAGGTTTAAGTTAATGAGAATGAGTTAAAGCTCCCAAGAAAAAAATGAAGAGCCACTTACAAAACTCTTGTGGTTTTTCTAACTTGAAATAGAAAATGTTATCACTTCTTTTTTTTTTTTTAATAAATTACTTAATACTGCCTTTCCCTTCCCACTCTCAGCATTAAGCTGATGTCTTAAAAAAGCATTATATCTATCCCTAGAATTAGTCCTGAGCACTGACAGGCTAACTGATACTTCATCTTAAAAATATACTAGAAGCCCAGATATCCCAGACGTGCTGGGGGCTGCTGGCAGTGTTAGATGGCTCAGTACGGTCTCAATCTGTAGCCAGTCACTGTGTGTGTTTGTGGTGATGCCCGCCTTGCCCTTGTGGAAGGTTTGACAGACAGGGAAAGGTCTGGATTGACTTCTGTGTCGGGAGAGGAGTGACTGGATAGCATAGCTATGCAACACCGTGCTGCTTCCGTCCCTGACTTTTGTTTTTTGCCCCTTTTTCAGGGATCTCCAGTTACTGTTGTTTCTGTTCCATTTAATAAAAATAGAGGGTGCTTAAACTCCCTGGAGGGTAAAAAAAAAAAAACCCAAATGATGACTTCCTTTGTGGAAATCCAAAATAACTGTTAAATTTAACACAGAGGTTAGAACAGATGGCTTGCTGGCACTTCGTGTTATTTCCAGTCAAGATACTCTGTGAAATCATTCTCTTTAGTTACTGAGAAAAATCCCAACCATATTGTGGTGACCTGATTTTTAAACTGGTAACTAGTGGCACTGTGTAGTTCTAATTAAAATAGGTTGAGGAAACAAGAGAGCTCAAGTGCCTGTCACAAATATCGAAGCAGTAACGTGAGTTCTGAGGTACTGGGATATGAGTAGTTGATAGGAGGTCATAGAATCATAGAAGGTTTGAGTTGGAAGGGACCTTAAAGATCATCTTGTTCCAACCCCCCTGCCATTGGCAGGGACACCTCCCACTAAACCACATTGCTCAAAGCCCCATCCAGCCTGGCCTTGAACAGCTCCAGGGGAGGGGCATTGACAACTTCTCTGGGCAACCTCTTCCAGTGTCTTACCACCCTCAGAGTAAAATAATTTCTTCCTAATATCTAGTATAAATCTATTGTCTTTCAGGTTAAAACCATTATCCCTCTTCCTATTGCTACACTCCCTGATAAAGAGTCCCTCCCCATTCTTTCCAGCCCCTTTAGGTACTGGGAGGCTGCTATAAGGTCTCCCTGGAGCCTTCTCTTCTCCAGGCTGAACAACCCCGACTGTCACAGCTTGTCTTCATAGGAGAGGTACTCCAGCCCTCTGATCATCTTTGCGGTCCTCCTCTGGACCTGCTACAAGTCCATGTCCTCCTTATGCTGAGGAACCCGGTGCTGGACGCAGTACTGCAGGTGGGGTCTCATGAGAGCAGAGTGGAGGGGCAGAATCACCTCTCTCGACCTGCTTGCCACACTTCTTTTGATGCAGCCCAGGATATGGTTGGCTTTCTGAGCTGCAAGCACACATTGTTGGCTCATCTTGAGCTTCTCATCATCACCCCAAATCCTTCTCCTCGGGGCTGGTCTCAATGCTTTCTCCAACAAGCCCGTATTTGTGCTTGGGATTGCCCCAGCCCACATGCAGGACCTTGCACTTGGCCTCGTTGAACTTCATAAAGTTCACATGGGCTCACCTCTCAAGCCTATCCAGGTACCTCTGGATAGCATCCCTTCCTTCCAGCGTGTCAACTGTGCCACACACCTTGGTGTTGTTGGCAAACTTATAATCATAGAATCTTCTAGGTTGGAAGGGACCTTCAAGATTATCTTGTCCAACCATCAACCTAACTCTGACAAAAATAAACACCCACACAACAAACAAAATGTAACACCATCACTAAACCATGTCTCCCAGCACCATATCAACCTGTCTTTTGAACACCTCCAGGGATGGTGCCTGGGCAGCCCATTCCAATGTCTGATAACCCTATCAGACACCCTTGCTGAGGGTGTTACTCAATACCACTATCCATGTCACTGACAAAGATGTTAAACAGCACAGGTCCCAGTCCTGGAGGCAGCTGCTGAAATGCCTTCCCTGAGTGCCTGGCTACAGCAGGTCTGTGTGTAGGTCAACACGTATGTGTAAAAGGGTGATGACCTCCATGATCGAGGCATGTTTTGGCATCTCCCTTCTCATTCTCTCCAAACCTCGCTATGAAGGGGAAGCAGAACTGATTTGTTGGGAAGTGACCCTGCAAATAGATAGGCTTCTAGGAAAGGAGGTGTGACCTTAGCCCAAACAGGAGTTTACTCCTGGAAGGAGGGATAGCTCTGGCTTCTCCTCCTCTGAGGGCAGGGCAGAGCTACTTGTGGAATTGCAGAAAAAATAAGAGAACAAATTGCTGCCAGGATAGGAAAGGATAATCAAAAAGAAGAGAGGCAGCAACTATTATTACTTTAGTGACAAGCTAGTAAGTGCCAGTAACTCAACACAAACCCTTGATTTCTAGTTGCTCCTGTTTCAGGTTTAATTGGTATGCTCTTTCTTCCTTCAAGAGTAGGGTGGCTCTGGGTGGTGCTTTCCCTTGTTAGCTCAGTTACCGGCCAGGAAATGTTCCATAACACACAGAGGCACTATTGGTTCTGGTGTTTCTTTGTGGAGGGTCTAGAATGTGAAAATACCCTGGTATTGCTGCAGCTTCATGTTCCTGAATTGGGGTGGCTGGTTTTCTCTTCCTAGGTTCCAATGCTTCCTATATGCGTATAGTTCAGCCATCAAAAACGTGGACCTCAGGTGTAAGAGTACTTCATGTTGTTAGGGATAATGTTTTAGGGTGGCAGCAATAGCAGAGAAGTCTGAGCAAAAGTTAATGCTGAAGTCCTCAAAGTTACAGCCAATCATGTTACTCTTTTCTTCATTGTCTATGCCCTCCAAACCCTGTTCTTAAGCCTAGACCTGAGGGCAAAATGTTAAGAATATTCCTTGTTGAAAGAGCATAGCAGCTCCTCTTCAAGTTGCATTTAGAGAGTGTAACTAGCTTTTTATGGACTTCCAGAGTATTTCTCGGAAACACTAAATGTGTTCTTCAAAGATGGTAACTTATGACACACTCCAGTAGAACAGCATGCTCTCAGGCAGAAGTTGCAAAGACCATGTCTAGCAATCAGGCTCTCCTTGTCACCTTGAAGAAGTTTAAAGGAGTATTTAAAGTACCTTGGGTTTTTTTGGTTGGGTTGGTTTTGTGTTTAATGAGAAATTCTTTTTCCAGAAGGACCAGGTTATGGGAAACAGTCATTTATTCCATCATGGCTGCCACATGAGAGATCATCTTCTGCCCAAGGGAAGGTGTGCTGTGAGATAAAATAAGCCTGCCTGTTCCAGTTCAAGTCAAGGAAGCAAGCACAGCTTTTAAGTTTCAGGTTGTGACTAGCCTCACAGTAAAAAAGATTTTTCTTATGTTTAATCACAGGTGTCTAGTTGCATGTCAGCTGATAAGATTTCACTCTTGACTGGATTTTTTTTCCAGTAGTGTTGTTATTTTATAATGTTAAATAAGGAAAATTAATTTTGTTCCTTCAAGTTAGTCTCCAGTGAATCATACGATACAATATATATTGATATAGCATGGAGTTGTTCATTTAACCTGTGTTCTAAATAGTTTTAGCAGAGCTAAACAATTCCATTAGAGTTAAATAATTGAAGGGAGAGGAAAGTGATACAAGTAAGGGGAGAAAGCCTTTTAGCAGCAGGGAGCTTGGAGGAAGAGCTCTTGGGTCAGGCTGGGCCATAAAAGAAGGCTATATACATGCCACCATCTCACAGGGGTGGTGATCTTGGTTCAAGTCTTGAATTGAATCTGAAGGTTCTAGTCTTGTTAGATTGAGGTCAATACTTAGAGATTCCAGAGGTGGAAGAAAAGCTATGATAGCTTCTTAGTCACTTATGGCAGATTCTGCTTCAGAAATATCTGGGCCAAATTCTCTGACTGTAAGTGGATAAAGCGCTGCTGATGTGGCTTGTTCTTGCTTACTTATGTCATCAGAGAAATTAGCTGCTTTTCACTTGCATAACCATGGAAAATACCAGAAAAAAAAAGTGTATCTGTATAATCTGTTCTTGCATTCTAAGTAGAAATTACTTACGTCTTCCTAGAAGTATTGTGATGCTGTCATGATAAATACATCACAAAGATGTACACAACTACTTAGCAGATCTTTTATAGGATGACTTAAAAGGTTTGAAGTTTTGCTAAATAAGTGAATTATGCAAAGGCTTAATATCTCATGCGTCTTGCGCAAATCTAAATTTGCTTTTCAAGTGGTTTTACTGGGTTTGAAGTGCATTTTTCTGCTTCCGTAATCACTGAAGCAATGCAAGTGCATGACATGACAGCTTTATTGATTCTAAAATTTAGTGCAACTTAGCTGTCTGTGTTCTCTTCTTTCTTTTGCCCATACCTCTGCTATTGAACACACATTTGGGTAATAACCCAGTGTTGATAAACTTCATGGAAAAAAACTGTTGTTCTGCTTTTATACAGAGAACAAGTTTTGGTCAGTACGTGAGACATGAAAGTCTATAAGCACATCAGATCAAGGTGTTCTCCATAGACACCATCTAGCCTTTTACAGAGAAAAAGCATATTTACTTCTAGATCTGTCGCTGCATCAAATGAGTCTTTTCCCCTTGCAGCTATTGATGGGGTCATTTAAAAGAAGTAGATTAGTTCCTACAGTTACTCATGTCCTTTTATCAACATCACAGAAACAGTACAGCAAACAATTTCCTTGTCTGCATAGCTCCAAGTCAATGTAGAGACAAAATTAACTTCTCTGCTGAGTCTAATGGGGATGCTAGTAGTGGAATTGACTTGCTAGTTCTGTATAGACTGCTAGATCACAGGAAGCTGTCCTGGTTACCACTGACTTAAAAGAAGCTGGAAATTTCTCTTGGATGTGCTTGTTCATGTAGATGCTTTGTTTCACTCCCATGCTCAAGCTTCCAAAATTTTGGAGCAGATAGATCTGGCAGTTTGGAAACACAAGGTGCTTCCCAAAGAGAAGGTAATCATGGATACAGCTACACATCTTATCTAGAGGTCAGTGGACTATAGCCCCTAAAATACCTCATCCTTGTGAATACTGCCAAAAATTTGACATGTTATTAGAAAACAGAACATTGGGACTGAAAAGGAATGCATGGCTGAGACGAATGCATGGCTGAGACAAATGCATGAGAATAACAGCATTTGACATTTTACTTCCTTGTGGCAAGGCATCCTTTCTAGGAGCTTATCCATGCTCCCACTTCATATTCCTTAAAGAACAAGATGTTAATCAGTCACTGGATCTATCTGAAAGTGAATGGTCACATAACTGAGTAGGTCTTTTAAAAATGAAGCCAGAGCTCCTCGATTGAGAAGCAGCAGGGAAATAAGCTTGGAAGGCTCCTTAGCTTATTTTGGCTCTGTATAAATTACTCCTGGATTATCTCCTGATTTATTTTGAGGACAACTGGTATTAATGGCACGTGATAGAAAACATGCTTTCAATTTTGCTTTCTTGGACAGTGTGAAGGATTCACATGACCTGTATTGACAAACTATGTTTGCCATTAGGAAGGACAAAGAACAAAACCAAGCAACTTCTATTCAGCAAGCAATACAAAGCTGCAGCTGTTGAAAACTGGGCAAACTGAAGAGTAGTTGATGAGACACACTGTAAGGATGCAAAAATCATGTCAGAGGGGTACACAGGAGATGCTGAAGCAAAGAATATGGTGTAAGTCTGTATGGATGGGGGGAATTAGCTCTGCGTTGGACAGGAAGATTACTGGACTGAGATAAAACATACAGCGAGCCTGTCAGTGGTCACAAATGGAAGTGTTATTTCTAGTGAAGAAAAAGCAGAAAACAGACTTAAAGCAGCTGCTGTTGTAACTGTGATTCATTTCTGATTACATATGGCACAGAGGTGGGTGTGTATGAAAGATTAAATTGGAGTTAAAAAAAAAAAAAGAGAATATCTTTAAGTTACATACAAAATCCACTGTTGTGGGAAGTTTGACTATCCAGTGCGTATAGTCACAAAATCACAGGGGTCAGAAGGGACCGCTGGAGATCGTCTAGTCCAACCCCCTTGCCTCTGCTTTTTTTTGAAAGGTAGATGCTGGCTAACTTCCCAGTGGGTAGCACATCTACAAGATGTGCAGTCTGGGGTCACTGTGTAGGTGTGGGTGTCTGGCTGTTCCCACTGATGTCATGGTGCTGGCTGCTGCTGGATGCATCCTGCTGGTACAGGCAATCTTGTCAGTTCATGCCCTGAAAAACTACTTTGAAGAGGTTATCTGTATTGAAACTCATGCATGCATTTATGGGATGGGGAGTCTAGGATTACTTATTCTGCCCCACTACAGGGAAAACAGTTCAACTGGTCTGCAAGGCAAGAGGTGGCCAGCCTGACCCAGGGGGCAGGGTGGTGGTTCATAAAGCTTCACTTGCTGCAGCAACCTGGTGAAAATGAATTACTTTTAGTTTGGGGCAAGAAATTCCCAAGATGATCTTGAAAAATGTACATGCTCTTATATCTGCCATGCTGGATATATTACATTAAGGATATAAATACACAGGTGGATATAAATTCTTACTTAGTCTTTCAAAGGGCTTTGAGTTTTCTGGTCTGTATTCCTGAATGGGATCACTAAATGAGAAGGTGACCATGAACTGAAGACTTTTCCCCATTTCTTGGGTTTCGTAGTTATTCCTTACTTATAAACTTGTCCTATTATGTAGTAAAATACAATATCTGAAGGTTTATATTTGTGAGATCTTAATGAATTCCCTCTTGTCATTGTCTCTGAGATTAAAAGAAATTAAGCACGAAGACTTGTAGTGCCTTTGAGTGATCGGCAGCTATTTTCATGGTGCTAACATTGCTGCAAAGAGTCTCAGCCATTTCTTTTAAGGATAAGGAAAGGAGGCAGCTTTAAGAGTACCACGGATCTCCCCCATTGGGAAAAGAGTGATGGGTTTTGGAGTAAACGACGTCCTGCTCTTTCTGCTTGACAGGGTTTTACTTGATAAATAAGGAATGACCCTCTCAAAAAAGACCTTTCTTCATCTGCCTTTGTACTACTGGGTAATGACTCACACTTAAACTGACATCAGAGATGGTCTAAAACAGGTTGTCAAACTCTACAGCAGCCCTGTCATAGTGTCCCAGGGGGTCTGGGGGCTTCCTGCAGGCTAGGTGCTATGGGGGCTCCCCATGGGGGTCCATCAGAGCAGGACTTGGCAGCCAGGGGCTATCCTACTACCCCAGCCAGGACAATTGCAACCCAGGGCACTGAGACAGCCCCAGGCATCAGGTACCTCCCTGGGGACAGGCTAAGGCTGGGTCAGGACATGGGTCCGAGGCTGGGCAGGGCAGGTCTGGGGGTAGCTGGAGCTTGGCTCTGCTGGGGCAGGGGCTGATGGCCCCAGGGGCGGACATGGGGTCCTGGGCCAGGTAACCGGGCACAGTCAGTCAGGCATGGTGATGCCCCTGGGGCATCAGCAGCAGCTCCTTGAAACAAGCTCTTTGGCAAAAGCCATGACTTTCTATAAGGTCTTT
The DNA here is from genome assembly GCA_025774025.1 of Xenus cinereus. Lineage (NCBI taxonomy): Eukaryota > Metazoa > Chordata > Aves > Charadriiformes > Scolopacidae > Xenus > Xenus cinereus. Next base: position 45,082,275 of record JAOXJK010000023.1, on the reverse strand, counting down.
TCCACAAAAAAGGTGTTGAGAAATAATTTGGCAGTGCTTGTTTGGGCCACTCTTCCAGTCCATTTCCCAATGGCTTGGGGCTCTCCTTACCCTGTCCCTAGAGCTCTGCTTGTTGGTAGCCAGCCCTCCCTCAGCCACAGAGAGCCTGGCTGCTGACCCAGAGCAACTGGGAGACACCGCTGTCATCTTGGTACCTTTCTATTTCATAGATGTCCTGAAAGTTCTTTTAGGTTCAAATTACCTTTGGTGTTTATTTCTCGTGCGTGAAACCAGCTTGTGGTGGTTTTGTCACCTGGAGCAGTTGTGCGTAGTGAGGAGCTACCTGAGCCTTGTGGAGGCCCGCCACCATCACTGCGCTCTCCATCAGACTTATCTCTTTGTTTTCTATGCTGAATTGGAAGCAAAATTTCAAGGCAAGAACCACCTCTTCATTGCTAGTTCTGAGTTTCACATTGTGCTCTGTGTTACTCTATATCTATTACAACAAACCTTGCAGAGATTAAAATGTATAGGGACGAGAAGCAGGCAGATGCAGAAACATCTGACTGAATAAATACCATGCCCTGTCAGGTATTCTCACTCAAATTGTCATTACTGCCAATGTCTGTTTCTGTCTCCATTTGAATTTGATACGGTCTGGCCCAGTATCTCCAAAAATATGTTGCATAAAGATCTGGCTAAAGCTTAAATGTTCTGATAGAAGAACTTGGTTTTTTGTGTTTTGGGTTTTTTTTTTTTTTTAATTTAATGAGAATTTGAAACTGCCTTCCTGAATGGAAGTGGACTTACTGAATTTGTTTATTAAACTCTTAGATAACCTGAAGTTGTGAGTGACTCCACGTACACTGGAGGACAGGCTGAGAATTTGCAAGATTCTTGACAGGCTGAAATAGCCCAGGGGGGTGAAAAGGGCATGGTGCAAGAGAGAAATGCTTAGTGTGAAGGCAGCAGTGACTAACAGGAGAAGTGCAAAATGGAGGGGAAGGGGAAGAACTGTTTAGGTGGAAAAGGAACTGGAGGTTGAAGCTGAACACCAGACAACTGTGACTCAGTGCCACGTTGTTGTGAAAAGGCAACAGATATCCCCAGATATTCAAACAGATTGTACAATACTTGCCATGAGACTGGCTTGCCATTTAGGAGAGAGAGTCTGGGTCACCAACCCAGGTGAGAAGCAAATAGTCTAATGTGAAGGGAAAGGATTGAGAAGCAGAAAATCTGCTAACTGGACCACCTTTCAGTATTGTACTTTTAAGCTAAGTGGCCATATGTTTAAGTAATAGCTCTTATAGGAAAGGGAATTATTTGCCTTATCTGCTCTGAAAACTGAATATAAGGAATAACAGGTATAAATTGAATTGATGAATAAATAAATCAGACATGGTAGAAACTCTCAAACAGACAGTGCAGTGCTGCAGAAGACATGAAGTGTGTCATTGGAAACCTAAGAACAAGTGGTGCTAAGCTGTTGTGATAGACTGACAAGTATGTGTACTGAATGGGGACAGAGGCCTGGACTAAAGGACTTCCTGAGGTCCCTTCCAGCGCTCTTCTCTGTTTTAGATTGGTTAAGATAAATGCAAGCACTAGGGAAGCTGCTTAGTGGCAAATTGTATGTTGGAGTGCTATACTATTAGGGCTTGCTACTTGCATCTCTGGCGTCAGCCTTGGGAGCGGGGGAAAGCTGTATAGCTCGTGGAAGGAGCTGTGTACTCAGAGAAGGCCTTCTGATCTGTTAAGGTGAAACTCCCTCCTTCTCTTTGCCCCCATAAAGTGCCCCAGGCACACTTGACAGTTACTTAGGGTGTTGTTCTCACCATCACCTCTATGGAAATGAGTTATGTGTCCATGAATCTTGTATCTCTACTCAAATTACTAATTCTGAGCTTCTTTATGTGTGTTAAAAACACTAATCATTTTATGCCAGGGATGTGTGATACAACGCTACCCCAATACTTGTGAGATTAGCAATGCTACGCTTGGGAGGCGTAGTTACTTAGTTACTGCATCATCCAGTGGTGCCTAAGTTTGTACTTGCCTTTGTCCATGACTCTTTTTGAGGTACAAAGCATCTGAATCCCAACACAAACTCTGTAGACCATGAAGATGGCTACATGGAGGAAGACAAGCCCAAGTCTGGGATAGGCCCACCTAAGTCATAGTCCAGACACCTGCAATAACTGATGACCATGTAACAGATGTCTTGGCAAGAAAGGACAACAAGGTTGTTTCTTCACTTCTTTGTAAGCATTGCAAAATTGTTTCATCTTGCAAAGAGTACTATTGGCACTTAAGTCTTTTTTCTTTCCTGATATTTACCTCAAGTGTATATATATGAAAGATTTGCTTCTTCTTCCCCCACTACACCCTTTTTTTTTTTTTTTTTTTTTTAAAGCCTAGGCTAAAAATGAGAAAGTAACAGGTTTCTTTACAATCTTCCCTGGCAAGAATACACCCATACTTCTAATAGTAGTTCTGTCTTTCCCAGCTTTGGACCAACTCTTTGTTGGCAAATTGCACAGGGTTCCAAGTAAGGTCTTACAGTTCCTTGTTCAAAGGTACTAAATGTGTCACTATCTCCACTAAAGATAACTAAAAATCTGCTTAATGCTACCTAGAAAACCACTGGTTTAGATGTCAATTGTGCATACTTTTCTGCAGAATGAGAGATTTATTAGAGAAAAACTTTCATTATTGGTAAGGTTTATTTTGGTCAACAAATCCAGCTATTGTCTAGCAAGACGATCAGCCCAGCATTGCCAATAATGTCTCAATTGTACACTCAGTTCTCATAAGAAATGAAACAATCTCTTTACAAAAGTCAACTACCTTCATCCAGACAACTACTCTCTCAGTGAAGGATCTGGATAAAGTGGAGACAGAATACCTAATCCTGCAGTCCCCACTAAACTGGGGCAAATACAAACCATGTTGAGCTCTGTCAAGTGCAAATTATAGTTCAAGCACCTACTTGCTTTCTGGGACAGATGGTGGGTATAAAATACTCAGCTATAGATATATTTGAATTGGCACTGTCCAAGTGGGTACTGAATATGAAATTTTTCTAGGAATATGAAATGGACTTGACACTGTTAATATTGTTGAGATTTTACCAGTTCTTGACTCTTTTTTCTTTTTGGCTGTTGGCTATCACTCCCTGAATCAATGAAAAGAAACTAAGTGAGCATTAGTTTCTTTCTAAAAGCAGCCATTTGTATTGTATGCTGAAGCAGAAACATCTGATAGCATTTTATGGGCAGATATTGCAGTTGAGTGAGTGAAATGTTAAAATACAAACTGTGCTTTTTCTTCAGGTCTTTTGCTGAAAAGCTGACTCAAAAGGGGTCTGAGTATTGACCTGGAGCAGCTTGACATCGAGCAGTGTGCCACCAATTGTTCTAATGTCAGCTTTCTTCCTAAGATAAAAGGGAGATAGGGTTCTTTCCTTTTAAACTGAAATGGGCAGCTAAAGGGAGAATGCTTCAGCACAATACTTTAATCAGAAAAGGACCAAGAAACAAGTATAACAAGAGCTGTTCAAAACTTTACTTTGAAGCTTTCCATTTCTACTGAATCCTTTTAATCTGTAGTATAACCTTTTCCTAACCTGCTCGTCTCTGCTACAGCATTTATAGTTTCTCTAATTGTATTTCGCTTCCTAGAATCCTTTGCTGTCATAAAAATGAATGTTTCTCTTGTGTCTTAATATAGATCCTACCAATACTTCACGTTTTAACATCATGTTCTTAGCCATTATGAAACTTCCTTTTTTTTATTCTTCTAGGCTCTGCTGGGCACCATGTCTCCACTGTTCCTGTTAAAATTGCAGGTAGTCTGGGGCAGGGGTTCATTGTTCAAATTTTGCTGCTTAGTAAGCCAGAATTTTTGCAGTGCTGCTCTGCCCCATGTGCCCAGGTTCATTTCTGTGGGAGGAGAAGGTAAAGGTCTTCCAGGTATTGAGTTCTTATTTACCTGATGCAAAAATAGTAGATAAGGGTGACAGCCTTTTGAATTGTCCTTGCTGAAAGATGGCTTGCTTGAGTTCAATCCTTATTAGACAGCACATTTGTAGTGAGAAGATCCTGTAGGCTCTAACAGCATCTCCTGCAATGAAAAAGCTAGTCGATGTTGAGAGACAAGGCCATGTGAAAACAGACTCTGTGTGTTATTGCATTCATAGTGTCACATCAAGATGACAGCTGATACTTCTAACAAACCAAAGGGATGGCCAGATGCCCCTGACCACACTGCTCACCCACACCTGCTCCAGCTGATGCTCCAGATCTGAGCACATAGGAGATGCAATATGTGAACAACTGTCACACCCACCACAACATCAAATGTTCTGCGTACTGGTGGAGCTTGAATGCTTCCTAAAGAAGAAGACACACAGATTTTAAATTTTGTTTTCTGTGACCACTGGTGTAGACAGCCATTGTAAGTTGCCTTCTCTGTAATTTACATGGGGTAGGAGAAACTAAGCAAGCTTTTAAACTCAAGTAAAAAGAGTTAGGTCTTCTAAGCAGAGTTTCTAAGTACCTCTTTTGCTGTGTCCTTAAGGACTCTGTGCTATACTTCTCACTGCGCATTCTTTGATAGTTATTCCTGTTTTTATGCAGACTGCATCACTTGACATTATGGTACTTCTACCACTAACTTGTTTGGAGCAACCCAGAGCTACAAGAAACATGCTTAATCTCACTTCGAATATAGGCAATTCAGTGTAGTCTTGCACTGGTGCCTAATAATAATTTGATCCCCGTAGCTTAAGTTTGAGTATCTGCCTCAAATGCTCTCTGCTGAACTGGAGCTTAAGAGACCTAATAGAGATGAGTGTTGTCAGTTAACTCTCAAACTGTAGCCTCAAAAATTTTGTAAGAAATCCCTTTTGAAAAGTTTGTTGAAAAGTATATAACCTGTTTGCTTTGGCTATGCGAGGAGCTTAAGTGCCTGACACTGTTACATGCCTAAAACTCTAAGGCAAGCTGTGTGACTGGATTGCTCCCTAAACATAGCATTTAATTAGCTTTTAATACACATTTTATATACTTGCAACAGTAATAAGTTTGCTATCAGATCTGAGTATAAGTGGCAGAAGCTAACATTAAGACTCACGATAAAAAGGGAAAATGCATGTTCCCTGAGGAACACAGCAGTTGCAATTTATTTGCCAAGGTTTGAGAAGAGCAACCACAATCTATTGAGTGATCGTTGTAAGGCTCTGAAGGGAGAACAATGGGGCTGGAGAAGAGACTACAGAGGATTTTTGTGATAAAAAGACATTTCCCTCCTTTCCTACCACTATGTATGTTACAGCCTCAGTCTTGCTTATAGGATTAATAATTTTCATGGCTCACTGCACCATGATTGTGTGCTCTGGAAACTTATTTCCACTAGAGAAAAACACAAGACTGTTAAACATCTTTTTGATTTGTGAGTGACACAAATTAAAAAACTCCTAAGGTGAATGGTGAGGAATATTAATATAGTACTTTATCCTTTGAATCCAGAGAAGCATATAAGCACATGCTTAAATGCATATGGGGTACTACTTTAATGATATTAGCATGTTACTAGACTACAGCAGACTGACATGGAAACGGCTATACCAATGCAAAAGTACCTGTGACTGATACCACCGTTACCCGGTTCTTACAAAAAACTCCAGTTTTGTAGGGAGGGCAAAGGGGAATGACTTCTTTTCAGAGCAAACTGGTTATACTGGTATAAAACCTACAGGTAGGTCAGCTGAAGCTTATAGGATTCAAGTGGGCACTCAGCTCTCTACTAAAATGAGGGTGAACTGTGTCTGCTTGGCTGCTTTAATCCTGAATGCTATTACTGAAGAACTGTAGGGCACTGTAGGCACTTTTTGCACCCCTGTCAGTAGAAGTTTTTTGAGCAGGTACCTCCAATCTATGCATATTTATTTATGAAATATGTACATGTACTACTGTGCTAATATACTATGTACATTATAAAACATACACAAAAATAGAAATTTTAAAAGGGTGAGATAAAGATGAAATAAATGCAATTTAAAAATCTTGTTTTATTTATTAACAGTACCAAAAAATAGTTTCTTCCAGCACCCAAACAGATTGTCTTGTGCACTTCCTGGGGTGAGTGCACCCCACGTTGGAGACCACTGCACTAGGGTCTATGACAAGATCTTGATATGAAGTTCTTATGTGGGCAAACAAACTGTGCTTGGCAAGCAGGATTGTGCTCATTTATGTCCAGCTCTGCCAGACCTTCTGGCAGAAGATGTCTTCAGTACAGGCCCAGAGAGAGAATTTCTTAATACCAGACCCTGATCTACTGTTTAGCTGTGATGAAAAGCGGTATGTTCACCTGCTTCCTCTGTTTTCTCTCTCCCTTCTCCCTCCTCCCCAAATAAATAACATTCTAGCTTGCCTAGAGGGCTTGAGGTTTTGATCACACTAGGTTATAAAAACTCCAGACCCAGCCTTGCTAATAATCTCAAGGAGAATTTTTTCCCTGCTAAAACATTGGTGGGTGTTATAGCACTTAGGACCTAGTTGAATCTGGCCCTAATGGAGGAACGTAATCAATTCTTGATGTGGAAGGGAAAATGCTACCTATTTAGGGCTATTCACAGTTAGTGAGGAGGAAAGAAGCCGCATCAAAGATGATGGAAGAAACTGATGGGGTTGAATGAGACACAGCAGGTCTCTTACTTTTCTTAATTTTATTTTATGAGGCAGTCAACATAAATAAATAATGAATGGAGAGAAATGTTGTTTAAATGAGAACTTTGTGAACGTAGCAACAAGAGATGAGGGAGTGGAAGGGCAATGCAAAGGAGCAAATCTGTCGATAATACAAAACCAGCTTTAGCAGTAAAGTCTGGAAGGCTTAGGAAGCAGGAGCCTCCCTGCGGAGATACATATTCTTCTTCTGTATTTGCCTTGTTGTTTCTGCACACAAAGTCAAGAGAGCCAAGGAGAAACTTAGTGATCAAAACTTGAGGTTCGCAGATGCTCCTTTTCCTGGGGGATTCCGTATTCAACCAGAAAATGAAAGAAGGTTTGGAAAGAGATGAGCATTCTTGATGCCAGAGCTGCAATGCTATTACCCCAGCTGGAGCAGCAGCATAGACTGATCTCTCCTGGAAAGCAAGCTGGCACTGGCGTTTTTGATAAATGAACACTGACTGAGGCAGCGTCTCAGGGCATTAATGGGGCTCTCAGCTTTCTAGAAAGCACAGTGGTAAAGAGGCAGAGATGGTTGGATGTCAGTAGCAATAAAAGGAAGAAGAGTTTTGCCATGCTTAAATAACCCTCAATTGTTTGTTGTTTTAAGTGGAGGCTGTGAGGCATCAAGAGAATTGAGTTGTCCTTGTAGAAAATGTAGTCCCAGATAAACACTGATGTGCTCCACACAGATGTTGGGCACTTCCTTGACAACAGGGACTGGCCAAGGCAAGAAAGGGACTTGGAGCAGCAGCTCTATGTGAGTTGTTTCACATCTGATATGAAATTAAATTGATTTTGGTGAGCTGGCTGGTTGGGCTATACAGAAGAGTACGTTTCTGTCTTTGCTCACTTGCAGAAATAAGTATGTCACCTTTTTGGTGTTTTCTTTTCAAGCCCACAGAATTTGAATACACTTTAAGATTTTGAATGCTTCTTCCATAACATTGAGAATGATTGAAGAGTGCCTAGGCGTAGCATGCTCATACCTGTGGATTGTAGGAAAAGAGGCAGGGAATACAGCTTTCAACATTTTCATGTAACATTACACTGTCTTCAAAATGAAAGAGAAAAGTCTCCAGCAGCAGACCTCCTTCACCAGTAGTTATGTCATTTGATCTGTGCTTACCTGCTAATTAGGTATTCCTTGCCAGAAAGGGTTTGATGGAAAAAAACTTGTATGGAAGTATGACTGTAGATGTCAGTACTGTGTTAATTCACATGGGCCAGGGCTTGGGAGCAAGGGAGAGAAGAGGAACGGGAACTAGAGGAGCTTAAGACATCTAATTTTTCTTTTTGAGCAGCCACAGGCTGGCCTGGCACGTGTGCAGATCTTTATTCTGTGACTTACAACTGAATAACATACACTTGGACAGGCTCCTAACCAGCACTGACCCAGCTGACCACTTGTTTTATCTGACAGCTAATCCTTGTCTCAAAATATATCCTTGGAAACATCAGTTGTAGACTTGAAGAATTCATACTAACATAAGCCTTATCTCATCACTGAAGTGAGACGCCAAGAATGGGAAACTGAGGTATGGCAGTGTCTTAAAAATGCAGGAGGAAAGGTGGGGAAAACAGCAGAGAAGTGGAGCCTGGGGAAGGTCAGGTCAAATAAGAGCGAGCAGCCGGGGAAGGCTGGGAATGTCCAGAACGGAGCAAAGGAAAACAGGGCATAGGTCCCAGTTGCAGCCTGGGACATGGATAAGCCAGAAGCACAGATGATATGATTAGCCTAAGATAGCAGAGCATATCAGTCACAGAGCAAAACATTCAGGGAGGCTGACTCCCAGTTCCTGAACTCAGGAAATATTTGCTCTGGCTTGGTGGGCAGGCAGTTTGGAAGGGAAGCACCACTTTGTCTTTGAGGAGCAGTCAAAATTCACAGCCCTTACTTAAATGGGAACTTTTCCAGTTACTTCTCACTGAGTACATACACTCCTTCATCATATCATGAAATCATAAGTCAGCCTGATATGAAAAAAGCAGCTTACATCTTTCCCCTTAAAGAAAATCAATAAGTAGATAACAGCATACAAGACAGGACATGGGGCCGGGGTTTACAGAGGAAAAAACATACTCAGAAACTTCCATATTATTATGTTACTAAGACGTTACCTTAATCATGCCACTGATTCTGCCTATGGCCTCTAATCAGTCAGAGGCTTTTGTTCCAGGCAGATTTTTCCAAACTGTGGAGGATTTAGCTCTCATATAGTAATCCAAGATCTGTTCTGAAACCTACTGTGAAGATTGCATGCTTCTTCTATAAGAGGAAGAATATAGCTAGGAAATGTGAAGCTCCAGTCACTGAGGTCTCATGCTATAAATGTCCTAATCTGTGGTTACAGAATAGGAAGCTATTATTTCTGTTGTGATAACGCCCAGAAGCCTCTGTAGGAATCCTTAATGTGAAGTGCTTAGCACTTTGCAAACAGAAGGATACACTTTGCAGTGGTTGTTCCCATGTTACTAATTTAAATTTATCTTGCAGGTGCATCCTGTGTAACTATACCTGCAGATTTAAGGAGCTGATGTTTGGGCCTGGTTTTTATATAGCAGAAAGATTTATTGGCTTTGTCTTTCACTCTACTACTTCATATGAACTGGATTTCATCACCAGAGCCATTTTTATTTATTTTTTTTAATGTGAGCAGACCATGAAGTTCTTTGAAAATGTCTGCTGTATGAAGTCTCTGTTGCTGCTGGGCCCAAAATGAGAAATACAAGCTGCTTCCTCCTTTTATAAGCTGAGGTATGTCATTACAGTGATTAAATCCTACGGGCTCTTTCAGCTTTTATTGGTTCATATGTTGGCAGCCCTCAAGAAGAGTGGAGAAGATGATCTCTAAGTGTAGCTGTGATTTGGTCTGATGGATGGCTACCAGTAAGCAGTGCCTGTCTGGTGACCCCAAATCTGTTCCCTGCCTGATCTTAGGGTACAGCACGCTAAGACTGTGCTTGAGGAGATGTACTTTGGCTCCAGATTTACAAAGCATCTCTCCTGAAGGAGAGAAGCTCCTTCCTGAAAACAGATGATGCTCTTCTTTGCAAACTTAGTTCTGTTGCCTAGCTCCTGCCTGCCTGTGCCCTGGCGGCTGTGTGGCACGGTGCGGGCCGTGGGGGCAGCTGGCTGCCGAGCAGTTACGTTGGCTGCACGCAGTAACTGGGCAGAGGTTGCAGGAGCAGAGCTGTGCTGCTTTGGGACTACTATTTCTAGAACCTGCTCTGACTTCCCTGCGCTGTTCAGCTCCGAGTTGTGCTTCTGGCTCACTCTCTGCAGATACAACTCCCCGAAAGCCTTCCCTGGGGGTACGATGGTTTATAAACACATCTGCATCACCCTGGAGTTAACATAAGCGGTACAAGTAGTAAATCCACCTTTTTGCACAGATGATTGCATTTTTTTAAATTATTTTTTTTTACACTTCGTAGTTGAAGATATGCTCTGGCTTCTTAAAAATGGCAAATTGTGAGTTTTTAAGGGTTATTTGGAAGACTAAGCAGTTGGAGTGCTGTGGAGTGTGTCATGTATCCTACATGTGGTAGAAGGATTAGGGATGGTGATGTGCATGGTATATGGAAGTCATTTATTGAACTTTCCATCAGCTTGGCTATTTTTGAGTTCAGATGTTCAGACAGCCTGTGGCAGTAGTCACTTCTAAGGGCAGGCAGAACAAAGATGGAAAAAGGCAGTCAAACAAAAGGGGCAGGAGTAAATGGGCAAAAAGAAAACAGCACACAAAGTGATACTGTGCGTGCATAAAGAAGCCCTAGCAAAGATTGCAAATACATGACCTCCACTTGTATCTTCTTAGCTGTCCTAAGAAAATATTTAGACTTTCTTCTGCTTCTAAGCCTAATGCACCAGCAAGGAACACGTGGTTTTTAACTGTTTGTCCCAAGGTTTTTGAGGGTGCTGGGGAGGAACATGGAGAATATAAAGTGGGACAATTGCAAGTTTAAAAGCAGCTGTTTAAATGCAGGTGCATTATGATCTTCTCTGATAGAGATGGTGCAGCCTTTAAATGAGGGTGCCTGTGACTAAAGTGTTGATTTGTTTATTATGATGATCTCTAAAGTGACAAGAGTTTCTTTGTCTCCCAGTCTGGGGTGGGCACAGCAGAGAAACCTTGTCTTACTGGGCAGTTTGTGAAGCTCACCTAGAAATGCATGTGGATGCTTTCCTACAGAGAGCAGTAACATCCGAAGGAGGCTGGTACAGCCCAAAGGAAGCTGGTTTGGAAAAACAGCCTGAATATCATTCCCATAGAGTTCCTGGCACCAACTTCCTAGGACAGATTCTGGGTTTTGAGCCCTTCTAGTTTGGCTGCAGCAAGAGTGCCCCACTCATCACCCTCTCCCAAGAGGGTGCAACAATAGGTGCTTAGTCCTGTGCGTGGGAAGAAGCATTGAACACTTTGGGGCCTATGTGCTTACCCTAACAACTGTTCTCTGTCTTCTCCAGGAAGAGGCTGTAGATGTCGGATAGCAATTGCAGAGACTAGTACTGTAGCTACCTTAGCTCATGTGGGATGGAGATGAATCATTAGGAGGTCCTGTACTGAAAGAAATGTTTTTGTATGAAAAGGTTGTCTCTAATGCTTTACTGAACTGTCTGGATTTCCACTTGATAAATTCTTTCTTTTTTTTTTTTTTAAATAATCAATTTTTGAACAAAGACAGAAAAACATTTCCTCATAAGACTTGCTCAAAACCAAGAAGTTCATTTTTCAATGACATGTGTGTGCTGCATGTAAATGCAGAAGTTGACGAGAAGGCTTTCAGCATTTCATTAGTTGGGTCACTTGCTTATTGACTTTTATTTACAAAAGATAAATTAAATGTCCTGATGATTTGTCTAGGCTATTTTTTTCTTCTTCAAACACAAAATCTCTCCCTTTGGAGGCAGGGTCCTGCCATAAATACTGCTGATGCTTATACAGGTGGATTTTTATTTTAAATTGCCAGAAAGGAGCAAGTTGCATACAGCTAATGGTATTTGTGAACAGTGTGCACTAGAACAGACCAGGAGCCCAGGAGAGAAAAATGTGAAGATGGATTACATCTCCAAGAGCTGCCTGTGCAGGGGGGCCCCCACCATGGGATCATCCCAAAGCAGCCTTCTGGGATTTAGTTACGAAGGTCACCCTGCTGGTAAGGGAAGTTGTGCTGACATAAAACTATCTGTGCTGCTTTGTAAAGTTATTTCATAAATGTGCACAGCTGTGCCCACAGCCAGATGTGTAACTGCTCTGTGATCTACAAAAAGCTGTATTACAGATGATGAATGGAGTCAGCATGTTCATGGTTGTCTCTAATCTGCTAGATATGCTCAGTGTCAGCTGGACTGTCAGGAGCAGCCAATCTGCTCTGATGGTGGAGTGCAGTAAAATGTTAATATAAAGTGCAATGGACTATTGCCATGGAAGTAGCAGGAATTCTTCTGATGAGGAGGACAAGCTTGTTCAGTCCCAAAGCCAAATGAATAACGTGCAAAGGATTGTGTAAACTGACACGATATGCTACTGTTTCAGCATTGGCTCTGATGCTTTAAGGTGTTTGGCTTTTTAAAATTATTTTAACTATAAGACCGTGTACCAGTGTTTAAGAGGTTCTGTTGGGTGTGGATAATGGTGATTGCTAGGTTGTAAGATTTCACAACAGAAATTAAGTAAGTGTATAATTAAAGGTGTGAAAAGTACTTGCTTTTTATTCTTTCTACTTTGCTTGTTGCAGCTTGAAGGCTTTGTAGCTTTAAACATGATGGTAAACACAAATAAATACTCTCTTAATTGTTTTTTGACTTTGGCTTAAATCTACAACAAGCCACACTTCTGTGGAAGACTGCCACAGCATCTCTCAAATGTTCACATTCTCAGACCAATGCCCAGAAATTTAACTCTTTTCATACAGTGTCTTCTCCACCTTGTGCAGGCTGAACGGCCAGCTAGAGCACAGCAGCACGGGGCAGGAGGAGTGGGCAGGGTGCCCTGGTTATATCACCCCGGGCCTTGGGAGGCCATTGTCACATCGAGTGGGAAGGCCATCTTATATTGGGTAGGAACAGGTATGTTACTCCTCCCTGGCCTGTGCCAGGTTGACATGCTAGACTTGACTCTCAAGGCTTTTGCTATAATGCTGAAGAAATTGACATGAGAATCTGGGTCCAGTACCTAGCAGGGAAGCCAGCTGAATTGCAGGAAATGCCTTAGTTTGTTAAATTTTTATCATTTTGTTTAAATTTTACTGTTTGGTTTATAAATAAGTTCTTTATTTATCTTGCGCTGTCTGGTGTGGAGGCCAGGGACTCTTTTGACCAGAGTCAGCATGAAGCAGCTGTGTGCTGGTTTTCAGTACTTTTTCATTTGTCCTAGGATCACTTTTCAACCCAGTTATTAATTCTCTCTACGGATAGAAGTCAGAGTGCAATGTGTGGATCACTTTTTTGCTGATGCTGTGAGGAAAACAGTTCTTTGTAATGCTGGGCAGGAAAGGGAAAAGCGCCCTTTCATGGGAGCTGTTTGGAACAATTTTTGTGACTACAGTTATTACGTGCAGATGTGGAGGCATTGTCAGGGGCTTGCTTATAGATGTTGAAAAAATGCAGTGAAATCACACTTTGCTGAAATGCTTGGAATGAAATTAACTGAAACCAAATGTAGAGCAAAAGTGCGTGCTACTAAGTGCACAGGCAAGGGTGTAAAGTAAGTTTCTGGGGGAAGGTGATCAAGTAAAAACTTACCCAAAAGCATGAACTGCTGAGGAAGCTCTTATGGTCTAACAGAACCATCTTTGGAAGGACCACATCCAGTTTCATGTTTCTCATGTAAGAAAACCGATATAGGGACTGTTTGGGAGTTGTGTAGTGGGGTTTTTTTATTGTATCTGCGTAGGTTGGCTCTGAGCTCCAAGCAACTCTACAGTATGGATCGTGTTTGGATCATTTGTGTAGAATTCTTGTGCCAGGCGCTCCTAAAGGCAAGTAAGATTCATCTACCAAAATAGCAAATGCAAACATCTACTTGCCCTGAACTATTGGTCAGAACCACAGCTAGTATAAATTAGGATGACTCCTTTGACTTACCAAAGTAGACTTGTCACTGAAACTTTGGTTGCTTTTTTTTTTTAATGAAAATGAACAAAATACATGCTTCATAATATTCTAGATTAAAGACCTGGATGCTTGCTGTCCAGTTCCTACAGGAGAGCGGTATCTGAAATAAACTGGAATAAAATACAGAAGAGAATTGTTAGATGCATGTACTTCAAGCTATCTTGACAGGCTTGTCATACGGCCATCAAACTGGCTATGGTTTGAGAATGGTCTGATGTAGATTTCTTCCAGGCCATTAAGAACAGAGCTGATATGAAAACTGATTTTCTGGCAAGCCAGATAAGCTCCAGTGCTTCCAAAGCTTGCGTGAGGGAACTTAGTGTGAAACCAAAATTCTGAAAAACTCACTTGGGAAATATTAAAACATTGGTCTTGATTTTGTTGATGTTTTTTCAGCTCTTTCTATTGGTCTCTACTCATTGAGAAAGATAAAAAATTGTTTAAACTGTCTGTCATGTTTTATCAATTGACACTTTCTATAAAAACATCATGATTTATTTGATGAATGTGTATTTTCTGACAGAAGTCTTCTATCAGCAATTTTTTGTGTTCGTTAAATAAGACCCAAAAATCATGTTGTGTTCTTTTGGAAAGGTGACTTCTCAGGAATATAAAACAGTCTTTAATTGCTTGGACTTGGGAAGAAGGAATTAATTGGCTTCTCAAACCCTGGTCTTTGAAAGCTGTGCCATATGTCAGAAGAGAAAATACTTCCCAATTGCCAAAAATAACAGGTTCTGGATAGATTTTTTCTTAGGTATCTATTTGTACATAACACACCTAAATGTGCTACTCTTATGCATGACTATGAATTGTTAGATTTTTGTGCAAAGAGGAAAATAAAATTACTTCTAAATTCTTAAACCGATGCTTCTACTACTCCTGTGCCTGATTCAGGACTATTCAGGTTCTGCCCAGTTGCTAGTGAAGTTAAATTAATATCAAAGTCAATGCTGGATTAGCTCTGTACAATGTTTTTTTCGAAACCATGCAATTTGGATTGACATACATATGGTGATACCTGAGCCTGTCAAGGTTCCAGGATATTTTATCATGAACCTCTGTTACACTTTGAATGAGAGCACTTACTCTTTTGTGCAGCGGAACAAAAGGAGAATTTTCTTGCACTGCATTTTCTCCTTACACATTTGATTTATCCTACCCAAAATGACAATGCTTTTGACCTCCTTAAGATTTATATATTATGTTGTAAGCACCAATAGATTATGGTAGGTTTTGGAACTTGCTGTCTTTTATTCTATGAACTCTGAGCTACTAAATAATAGGTTGATTATCAGAATGGGAAAAATGGAAAAGGATAAATTAACCTATTAAAAATGTGCTCAAATTACATAGTCCTGAAAAACAATTAGGTAAGGAAAAAGCGGTTAATCCACTTGGAGTTGTTATTTTTTTCCTAATGTGATGCTCAGTAGGGAAGACTAGAAGCCGGTGGGATTGGAGCAGGGGTAAAAATATGACCGGTAGGGGCCCATCCAAGAGAGAAGACCAGAGATTGTAGGAGGACGCGCAGGGACTGCCTGAAGGATGGTCACACAGAAGTTTCATATGAACTTTTTCTTAAATCTTTCTGGTTTTTCTGCAATGTGTATGTTTGCTGAGAAGCTGAGCGTGCAGCCTCCTGTCTTGCCAGGCCTTGGACCCAGTAAGGCTGCTGCAGTTTGCCCTGAGCTGAGTTGAGCCAAAACGGGCTCTGCAGAGTGTGCAGTCCAAGGGCGAGGTGCCAGCCTCCGCTCCACAATCCTATCTCCAGTAGGAACATAAATGGCTTTCCCTGTTTAGCTGCTTCATTTATTTTGAGTCTATTCTTACAATTTAAATAGCTATGGCTCTGTGGGAGACATTGCTTCTGAGTGCAAAACAGAAGAAAATGGAATGAACCTGGTCAAAATAGGTTTTAGTAGCAGTAATGATTTGCAAGGTAATTGCTGCCGATTGCACGTGCGAGTTTTTGCTGGTGGACAGGGTGAGAAGGAAGAAGGAGAGTTTGTGTGTGCACATTCTATCATAACAGAGGAAGTTTATGTTATTTTACACATTCTGCAAAGTCACTTAAGCAAGGCCAAAGTGCTAGTGCTGGCATGGGTGCTGCCTGGCCAGAGATTACTCAGTAGAGCTTTGTCCTACCCTGGGTGTCCACAGACCACGGGGTCTAGCTGCATGTTGGAAACGCCAACGTGCTCTGACTCTATAACTTACACTGGAAAGCCTGATTGGTTTATAAAGCAAAAAAACCCTACATAAATTAAGATATTCTCCATGCACACACTTTAGGGCAGAAGAGAGAGAAAAATCCAAAATTTACAGTCATAATTGTATATTCTTTCTGAGAATGGAAGACTAGGCAAAGTCACTATTTTATCTGACTAAGTAAAGCTTTGAAAGGTAAGTGGTGCATATATGGAACACTGAACTCTTTTCATCTGGGTAAATGCCATTTAAGTCAATGTAAAAATCCTTAAAATGTGCGAATTCACTACTTAGGTTTCTTACACAGTTGGCTCTATATATGGGATATGTTGTGTACTTAGATAGAAAGTCATATTTAAATAATTTATTTTAGACTAGTCATTAACTATGCAAAACCCAATTCATGTTAAAAATTCAGTTCTCTTCCTACAGAAATTCAATGTCACTCCTGTTTTTTTGCATATCAGTAAATTATGAATCAATTGTGCTCGCTTTTTTTAAGACAATGAGTTTATGCAGGGGCTTTCAGAATTATATTTAGTCAACAATTAGGCTGATGTTTGAGTCAGAAAGTGATTCAGCTCACTTTTTTAGAGCTGCGTGGGTTCTGCATGGTGAGTGGGCTACAAATCTTGCACATTTATTTGAAGAAGGAGAGCAGATAGGAGATTCTGTGTGGCTGGAGCAGGACTGCTGGGCAAGAAGGGTTGGTCCTATCCAGTATACCTGGCAGTTTTCCATAATCCCTTTTCAAGGTAGACTTGTGCAGCTACTAGAAACTTAATTACATACAAAAGTACCTTTTTGTGCTTCTGATTGCTCTTGATTTCCTAAAGATGGAGTACTATTGTCCATGTCCACCTGTCTCAAGACTGCCATATTTCAGTTGGTAAGACTTAATGCTTTATGGCTGCATTTTGGTTGCTGTAGTCAAGATTTAAAATGTTACCCCCACTCTCAACTTCTGCTTCTAAAGGCAAGACTCTTAAAACTGCCTCTATGCTCTACCTGGAAGGCTGCCTGGGCACTGGAGTTGTATTTGATAGCTGCTCAAGACTTTCTGTATGAGTAGGAATACACTCTGTGCGGTGTGTTGGTATCAGAAAGCCATATCTACTGTAGGATGTCAAAACCTGATTAAGCTGTGTGGAAGGAGAACATGATGTGCTGTAAATCATTCATACAGAATCAGTTGTAGAGCATTTTATGTCATCTACAACAGTCTAGTGGGTGCTAGCAGGATATAAATCTCCTGAGCAAAAGAGAACTCTTTGTTAAGAGGCTTTATTACCACAATAGCAGTTAAGGTTAAGTAAATATATCTATCTGGCCCCATAGTTTTCACTTGTTAATGAAAACCCTTTGCCATTTAAGCTGACATTTTCTGCTTAGAAACCAGAACATGGTTTGTGTGGGGCTCTTTACTCTGGTATATAGAGGAATTTGCTTTCAACTGAACTGTTTCACTTCCAGTTTCTCAATCTCACAAATTGAAATTGGAAAGTAATCTTTAAATGTATGTTTCTTTCCCCACTGCACTTGGAAAAAATATTCCACTTTTGTTTGTTTTTTTTGATTTTTTTTTCAATTTGAAATTTCACTGTTTCAATGTCTTGGTGCTATTTTTGCTGTCCTTCTAATAGCTTGAGTTTACCAGGGTGCACCCAAGCATTAAGGCTTAAGAGCAAGTCCAACCACAGTATTTGTGTAGTTCCTTGTAGTAAAGTTTCGTGCAAAATTTCTGCAAACTATAGTTGTTGCTGTAATTTAGGATGTGAGCTGAGATACAGAGGTAGTGGACAATGCAACCTGACCAATAAATTAGTGGATCTTTACAGAGCCAGATCGCAGAATGGCAAATCTTTTGCTCTGATTCATCTGGGAGAACTGATGCTGAGATCCAAGCAGCCATGTGGTGCAAGGAAGACTTGCTCTTGTTAGGCAGAACTTCGAATGAGAAGCTGGTTGCCTCCTGCTTTTGTTCAGGAAGAGTGTTTTTCAGACAGACCCAAGGCTGTGAAACGAAGGCACAGTATTTACTGGATCCAGCTCTTAGTTTAGGGCTACAATCATGACACTGTCTTTCACACAGGGATGTAGAACTGTTCTTGAGCACTGCCCTGTCCGTTGGGTTTATCCATGGTGCCCCTCTCAGGTGTATTGATTTTCATTGCTTCCGTAGGTGAATAGAGAATGTCCCTGTCTCCATAGCCCTTACCTGGTGACTAAAGCACTGCCACGGGGTGGGAGCATGAAAAACACTACTTTTAAAATGGAGCTTGATTAGCTTATGGAAGGAATTAGGGGAGAGAGGGCTGTAAGGACTGGTGTCTGTGTCCCTGGTATTGCAGGCTCAACGTTCCTAATTCAGTTTAAGGTAATCTGGGGTCCGATGGGATAACCTTGTTACACTGATACAGTGCTGACAACCCTTACAGCCTCCCTTTCCCCTCTCCTCCCCCCCCGCCACCCCCTCCCTTTCTTCTTATGGAGTAGTTGAAACTGGCAGAGAAGGTGCAAGATCAGTGAAAAGCTAGAGTAATGACAGCACAGGACCACAAGTTTTATTACATTATGGGAGGAAGATGACCAGCCTATGCATTGTAACGCTAAAAATATTCCCTGTGACGTGGGACGGTGACACTAGCTATGTGGTGTCTTTGACTTGTTCTGGTGACGTGCTCTCACGGCGATGTCAGAGTGCAGGGTAAGGCTCCGATGTGGTGGCGGGGACACACAACTCAAAAGCGCATAGACATGACCTGCATGGCTGTGTGTGGAGTGGAAGCAGATCTGAAAGTCACAGGGTTAATGACAGTGAACTGGACAGGAACTGGAGGTGTGAAATAAAAGGCGGGCTCAGGTTCTAGTGCCCAGGAATCATGTCAGCTGTGATGGGGGCAGCACACTCTCTGGAGGGCTCAAACACCCTCCTTCTGGGCTGTTTTGGGGAAGGCACTGCTTTGACATGCATATGGACAAGTAAAAAACTCTCCAGAAAAAGGCTTCAACAGCTGCTGAGGGTAAAAGGTACAGATAGTGTGTAAGTGGAAAAATGAAACCTATGCTGCCTCACAGACCTGCACACTAAAAACTAATGAGTGTTCAGGGCAGAGGAATAAACTATTCAGAGTGTGTTACGTTTGTACCATATAGGAGGAAGGCAGAGAATGTGGTGGAAAAGTTTCCTGATGAGATCTGTCAGGCTGTGAGTACACTTTCAAAGAAGTTAGATGACTTGCCGTCACTTTTGGTCTTGTTTTCCTGCTTTTCGAAAGTTAATCCTGCTTTAAAATTCCTTGAGATGATATGGATTGAGCTTATCTTCCCTTCTTGCTTTTGTCCTAGGTCCAACACGAAAAATGCCCCTGACTGCCAGTGCCATGGACTTTTTTCAGCTCTTTGTCCCTGACAACGTACTAAAGAATATGGTGATCCAAACCAACATGTATGCCAAGAAGTACCAGGAGAGGTTTGGTAGTGATGATGCCTGGATTGATGTCACCTTGACGGAAATGAAGGCCTTCTTAGGCTACATGATATCAACCAGCATCCACCACTGTGAGTCCGTTCTCAGCATCTGGAGCAGTGGCTTCTACAGCAACAAGAGCATTGCACTTATCATGACACAATCACGGTTTGAGAAGATCCTGAAGTACTTCCACATTGTGGCCTTCCGCTCGAGCCAGACAACGCATGGCCTCTATAAAATCCAGCCTTTTCTGGACTCTTTGCAGAATGGCTTTGACTCCGCTTTTAGACCTTCACAAGCCCAGGTAAGAGATAAGCTGTTGGCAGGAAACATCTAACCTACGTTCTCTAGGCTGTTGCGCTGTGACTGAAAGCACAGAGCACGGCTGTCTGAAGAAAGAGCTGGAGCTTCACAGTGTGAAGCCATGCTGTGCAGTGCCTCCAAGAAGCATGAGAGAAAGCAGCACTGTCCTATCCCAGTGCTCAGCAGTGTCTGACTTATAGCTCTGCAGTGCAGGTGCGCGGCATCTTTCAATAGGAATGATGCTCTCTGAGCTGGGGCTGTTTGCTTTAGTGGTCTAAACAAGTCTGGAGACTTCTTAGTGAGGTTGGCATCACTAGGTTTTGCTCTCCTGAGAATGGGAGGTTGCAGGCTGCTCCCGTGAGGGAGAGTGGAAAGGGCAGAGCTGGTGCAGCTGGGCTGGAGGGAGAACCCATAGCTGCTCCTGCTACAGGCGCAGGGTTGGATGCGGGAGTTGAGCTTGCTAGGAGTGACCGTCCCTGACCTTAGCAATGGGTGCTTGCCATATGGTCCAGCCGCACAGCTACCTCCTCACGACTGGGCCAAGGGACAATAAGCAGGGGGTAGGTGCCTTTGCTCACTGTGGTTGCCAGCTGCCCTCAGCAGCACCCCCTTTCCCTTGTGCCAGTCCTGGTTTTTAATGGCAGGTGATACTCCTATGGAAAAACTTATCGATTTGTGGATTTGTGACCAAAGCGCCAGCGAACTGGAACTATTTCTAGACTACCAGGAATAAAAGTAAACAGGACTCCAATAAATTTTCACTTGCAGATACAACTAGGGGTACAGCAGAATGCTGGTCTGTAGGGAGACTGCTCCATAGACTGAGCAGACAATGTAAGGAGCTAAATATAGAAACTTCTGCAGCTGGTGGTTATCTGGCTACAGCTGTACAGTTGAACAATTATTTTTTTTTTAAAGTGCAAAGAAATGATTTTGTCATATTCATCATAAACTAAACTTTGTTCCAGTATAATTGATCTCCTTTTGGAGCTGCTGCTACTGGTCGTATTCAGAAGCCTGGAAAGATAAAGGAGTAAGCATGAAATATGTTACTGCTTGAAATAACTCTCTCAACTCTCTGTTTTCAGAATATAAAGATTTGTCCTAGACATTTGGAAAGGGTGTTGTGTCCATCGTCCTCTTTTTCTTCCTGTTTCCACTCTGAAGGATCACATTTTTGCCCACTGCACAAAATTAATGAAGACGTAGATGCATCACATCCATTGAAGTGTGCCTAAAATAAATTGGGAGTGATTACGGGTTTTTTCTACTTTATAGAAAATAAAAAAATCATACCTGTATAAATACAAGACAACACAGCTGTCTAAAAAGCTGATAGGGTGGAGGAGGGAGTAGTGTTCTTACTAAGCTGTGCCAGCAAGGTGCATTTTCATCAAGACAAAACAGGCAGTAAGAGACACGGTATTGTTGGGACCGAGCTCTCATTAAGATATGAAATCTAATCCTTGTGGCCACTGACTTCAATGGGTGGAAGATAAAGGCTTCAGAAATGTGATCACTGTGTCTAATGTAAATGCTTATAATGGTGTGCTGTGGGACATGCTCTGAGTGCAAATCCATTAAAGGATAAAATTTGATTTGCATGTATATCCCTTCTCCCTTCCCCCCCTCCCGAGCAAGGTTTGAGACCTGAATTGACAAAATCATAGCGTCCTATTTGCAGAGGCAAAACATATAAATCTCTACAAGCAAAATGTGTGCCTGTGCTGAGCTTGGTAAGGAGATGCTACTTTAAAAAAGAAAAAAAGTGTGGGGGGAGAAGTAATGACAGCCCAGTTCTCTTCCTTCCCCCTCCACTTCTCTGCTCCTTCGTCAGTGTTTACGTCAGTGATTTCTATACAGCATGTTTCAGTGGTGTTGAGCAGAACAAAAAGCATGAAAATACAGCTTCAAAAATAACTCTGTGAGAAAGAAAAAGGTTTTGAATCTGTTGTTAAAAATACTCTAGTGGTGCACTGGTAGCCTACTGAGGGATGTTCCAGGCCTCCTCCCGAAAGGAGCCTTGTGCCTAACATCCTCCTGGGTGCCATCAGGCAGGGCTGCAGACTACCTACCTCAAGAGACATGGACCCCATCTGCTCAAAATAGCAGGAAAAACCTCTCCCTAGAAATTGTCTTGAGTGCAGATTAGCAGACTTCAGTAAACATCAAGCCCAGAATGTCAGGCCCAGTGAGAAATAATAGATATAATTAAAAATAATAACCCAGTTGCACAGAAACAAAGGGGAAAGGCAAGAGGGAAGACCAATTCAGATGGGCTTTTGGATGTGCCGCCTCTGAAAGTGTTTTGGGAAGAGGGGCGCAGGTTTCTGTAATCAGTGATACGTGGAATCCCAAGTTCAAAATGGATTTGTACACCTGTATCTTAAACATGAGGTTCGTGGGGTGTGGGTGGCATGGGATCTGGGTGGCATGGGATCTGGGTGGCTTGTGCCGGGGCTGTGATTTATGCTAAAGCTCTAGGCTAATGTCTTGTAAATGGCATCAAGCAGAGGAATGACTTGGGCTCTTTGCTGTTGAATATAGCAAGGCTGTTCAGACTTGTAGGTAGACTTGTTACTGACTTGCTGGACTTGCTTCCTCTGGCAGTGTGGACTCACAGAACGTAGGAAGATGCTATGTTTAACTCATCCCTATGGACACAGCAGACAGTCTGCATCCAGCCAGCAGTGCAACATCTGCTTTCACATTTTTTTCTTCCATAGATTTTTGGAGAGCTAGAAAAGAGTGTGGGAGTGGTCAACATGGATTCACCAAAGGGAAATCATGCTTGAGCAATCTGATACCCTTCTATAATGGAATGACTGGCTGAGTGGATGAGGGAAGAGCAGTGGATGTTGTCTGCCTTGACTTCAGCAAGGCTTTTGACACTGTCTCCCATAACATTCTCATAGGTAATCTTAGGAAGTGTGGGTTAGATGAATGGACAGTGAGGTGGACTGAGAACTGGCTGAAGGGCAGAGCTCAGAGGATTGCGATCAGCAGCTCAGAGTCCAGTTGGAGGCCTGTAACTAGTGATGTTCCCCATGGGTCAGTACTGGGTCTTGTTCAACATATTCATCAATGACCTAGATGAGGGGACAGAGTGTACCCTCAGCAAGTATGCTGATGACACAAAACTGAGAGGAGTGGCAGACACACCAGAAGGCTGTGCTGCCACACAGTGAGACCTGGACAGGCTGGAGAGTTGGGCAGAGAAGTTCAACAAGGGCAAGTGTAGGGTCCTGCACCCGGGGAGGAATAACCCCATGCACTGGTACAGATTAGGGGCTGACCTGCTGGAAAGCAGCTCTGCAGAGAGGGACCTGGTGGACAGTTAGTTGACTGTGAGCCAGAAATGTGCCCTTGTGGCAAAGACGGCCAATGGTATCCTGGGGTGTGTGAAAAAGAATGTGGCCAGCAGGTCAAGGGAAGTTATCCTCCCTCTCTACTCTGCCCTGGTGAGGCCACATCTGGAGTACTGTGTCCAGTTCTGGGCTCCCCAGTTCAAGAAAGGCAGGGAATTAATTACTGGAGAGAGTCCAGCGGAGTTCTGTGAAGATGATCAGGGTACTGGAGCATCTCTCTTATGAGGAAAGGCTTAGAGACCTGGGTCTGTTTATCCTGGAGAAGAGAAGACTAGAGGGGATCTCATCAATGCTTATAAATATCTAAAGGGCAGGTGTCAAGAGGATGGGGCCAGACTCTTTTCAGTGGTGCCCAGTGACAGGACAAGGGGCAACAGGCACAACCTGGAACACAGGAAATTCCATCTCAATGTGAGGAAAAACTTCTTTACTTCGAGGGTGCCAGAGCACTGGAACAGGCTGCCCAGAGAGGTTATGGAGTCTCCTTCTCTGGAGATATTCAAGACCTGCCTGGATGCGTTCCTGTCCACCCTGCTCTAGGTGAACCTGCTTTAGCAGAGGGGTTGGACTCGATGATCTCTGAAGGTCCCTTCCAACCCCTACCATTCTGTGATTCTTCAAGTGGAATTTTTGTCAGAGAATATTTAGGGTTTTTTTCTCATGTGTAACCCCCTGCCCAAAAACGTGCATGCAAAAATGATACCACAGTTTCCATGAAAGGAAACACAGAGAGAGAGAGAACTATGCTAATATACCAAACAAAGAAAACAATCTAGTGAATTATAATTATTTTGCTAAGTATACCAGGCAAACAAAAGGAAATAATTACTTTCCAGCTCATTGAAGTTATTGAAAGCCCAGAATATTATAATTGTGTATCAGCAGTGCTAGCTTCAAATTCTGAAGTAAAAAAAATGGTGTTCTGACCTAGATTGGATAGGAATAA
Organism: Xenus cinereus; assembly: GCA_025774025.1. Classification (NCBI taxonomy): domain Eukaryota; kingdom Metazoa; phylum Chordata; class Aves; order Charadriiformes; family Scolopacidae; genus Xenus; species Xenus cinereus. Next base: position 45,058,139 of record JAOXJK010000023.1, on the reverse strand, counting down.
CAGGAATATCCTCTGCATCCCATACCTCCCCAACATCTTCTGTATAGATAACTATTGGCTCTACCTGAGCAACAAGAGGTGTTTTCTGTCTGTTCCTGGAATCAGTGTCATCTCTTTGCTGTTAAGCTCTGTTGCTGTCTACATTTCAGTGCTACTGTGGAAGCCTGAAGACAGGGAGGATGCCTTGCCTAAGCTCAGGAGGTATACTGCAACAAATTCAAGGGTACTCACCTGCCAAGGATATACACTGAATTCCAGAAACCAGAGGAGCTCAGGAAAATAACATCACTGCTCAAATATCCTTCTGTGCCTGCTGAGTATTTATATGCTTGTCAGCTGGATGTGACTAGACAGGACTGCTGTTTCTGGCTGCTTCTGACTGGTGTGGGAGAAATCAGGAGCACAAGTTTGATCACTCTCCTCTTTCCTCTCCCTCCAGAGTACCTTCTCTTTGACATCTTGGAACCAAAGAGTTCTGCATCTGCTCAGGGAAACATCAGCTGGGAACAGCTGGTTTAAGTCCTTACCTCAGGCAGGTGTGAACTCCCTGGTAAAAAGAGACATCTCCAAACTCTAGCTCCAAGGGCATGGTGCTAAAGTTTGGCCAGTTATGAAGGGGCTTGTTTGTGTTCCACTTTTGGTGGTATCTTACGGAACAGCTAAGCAGTTTCAACATAGTTCTTCCAAACCAGGTCACGGCATTAGAAGACAGCTTTCTCTGAAAACAGAGGGGCAAAAACAGGCTGATCAACTTGTAGCTCTTTTGTGTTCTCATGATTAAATGTTGCTTTGGTATTGGGCATTTCCAAATTATGAGATCTTGCTCAAGTCACACCTCTATCTCAGTTTTCCTGTTTTCAGGATGATTCTTTGTGAGCAAGGGTGCTGATCCCAAACCAGGACTGTTCTGTCTTAGGGCTTCTGTGAGTGTAACACAAAGATGTAAGTATTCAGAGAATGTTGGCCAAGTATAAGACATGGAACAAGAGAAAGACCGAGAAGCAATAAGAATATTGAATAGCAAGTTAAATTTCTGATATCCTGTACCTCTTGGCCAGTTGATCCTCTCATGAAGCCAGATTTTAGGGAGAGTTTGACAGCATAAAATGATGAACTGTTATGGCTATTTTTAAATTGCCTAATGGTAATGGAGCGATGTAAGAACTTATCTTTTTTCTTTAAAGAGAGTCAATTGAAGACTGAACAAATGGGCAGAGGAGCATGAAATCATGGCTCCGTCGGAAGTGGGAGTTAATCTTTGAGTGATGGCAAAGAGGATCGGTCAAATGTGGATAGGCCAAACAGACTTTGAAATTGAAGAGAAAGAATCTGTCTGATACATTGCAGAAGAGCTATCAGAGAGAAATAAAGAGAAGTAATGTGACCAGTGTGATGGACTAGGAGAACAGTTTTCCAGCAGCAATCTGTAGGGCAGGATTGCCTTATGTTGAGGCTAAAAGGAAAACTGTTGAAGGATGGCCGAGTGCTTGGATGAAAACTTGACTGGGTGGGTGGATTGTTTCTCTAAAAGGAGTAATATTTTCGAGCTGTTACTCAGAAAGCATGAAAAATGCAGGCACTGCCTGGCTCGGGAGACCTTGCAAGGAGGTGGTGGTAAGGACTGACATTCAGATTCACTGGCCAGTGAGATCTGCAGCAAGAGGAGAGGGATGTCTGCAATGACCAAAAAAGGAAATAGCAAGGGGTTATCTGAAGATGCTCTCAAACACAGCGTAATAAAATCAGAACCGACAGATACGCAAGCAGAGATGTCAGATACTAGCAGAGAATTTAGTTTAGATGGGAGGAGCTTTGTAGCAAAGAATCAGAAGCACAAGCTACTGTTGCAGAAGCAATGGCTGGATCTGTGCCTACAGGTGCAGTCGCCCAGGGGACTCTGCAACTGGATTATACCCACCAAAAACCAGAGACAAGGCAAGCTGAGGCAGTTTCTCCAGGAGGCAGGCTGAAGACACAGCCTGTGTTGGGGATTGTCATGGAGCTAAAAGAAGATGAACTATCTCAAGGACATGTTGGTTGATTATCTAGGGCAATGGAGTGTAGGAAGTCCAATTAGAATTGGAGTGTAGGAAGTCCAAGAATTAGTGGCTCTGGACTTTTCCTACAAGCCTATTTGGGCTGTGGCAAGAGCAGGATCAGTGGAACTGTGAAGCTTTGGAGATGATCTAAAATGGAGAAGAAAGGCCAGCACTCCTGACAATGGCCAGCTGTTTTGTTCAGTGAATGAAAGATGTGACATGGAGCAATCGCTAGAGGGGCAAGACCCCAGGGTGGAACTCCAACACTTGGAGTGCATGTACATACTGAGGGAAAAGCAAAGAGTGACAGCTTGGCAAGAAGATCAAGCAAGGATGAGGATGGCTATAAAGAAGAGGAAAAAAAACCCACAATGCTGGGGGAGCGCGGCAGCTAGATTAGGAGCTTCTTAGACCTGAAGAAAACTGGGAATTTGAGAGAAGAAAATGGGTATGATTTATATTAAAAAATCCACAAGATAACTTACATGAAAGGAAGTCAGAATAGGAAGATGGGAGGGCTTGGGGAGTGAGTCAAAGATGATGAAGAGGCGGCCAGGAATACATGTAGGAGTCAATTAAGGCTGAAAGTAGATTTTTATCTAGGAAGATGAGAAGCAGGAAAGAATACACCACAGGGGCAGTAAGCTCACTCCTGGAAAAGCAAGTATTGCAGCGACAGCAGGAATGGGGAAGGAGAAAATACCACCACTTTGGGGATTTGGCAAAGAGATGGATTTGAGATTACAGAAGGAGCAAGGTGACTGCAAATGAAGGAGGGTAAACAAACTAATAAGACTGGCCAGTGACAACAAGGGTAACTTTTGTCAAAAGAAAACCATATCAATGTCCCCCCAAAATTGCCCTCTTTGAAAATGAGATCAGGATCAGCTCTTCCAGCAGCAGTCACAGCCCACACAGTGTCATGCTTGCAGTTCTTTACAGCTGTTGAAGCAGTGGTTGCATATGGAGGGGTGACAACACTTGCATCCCATCTGGAGGAAGCAAGAATAGGAAGCTCCAGGCTTTTCATTTCGGTTTCCCTGCTGGTCCACATTCCCTCTTTGCAGCAGCCGCAAATCTTGCCCTAATCTGTTTCCATTTTCATTCACCTTTTCTAGCAGTTCAGTGGGGACTTTGATGCAACATTAGTCTTCTTATGAAGAAATGGGAATGACTTAAACATTTGGGATAGGGGAAAGAAGGGGAAGCTCTGGGTCCTAGAGGAAGGCAGGTCTGAGTGTGGGCAGGGAGAAGAGGAAGATGAGGAAAGGTTTTCAATATCTTAATTTGCTTTCTAAATTTAAGGCTGACAGGCTTTCCTGTGTCTTAGAAGGCAGAAGAGTGAGTGCAAAGGGTGGGCAGTAGAGCTGCTGTGATGGGAGCTGATGCTGCGGTGCAGGGAGCTGAACTAATGACAGAGGGTAAAAAATGTCCTCAAGTGATGCTTATACAGCCTTTTCTTTCTGCTGCTCTCCATCCTACAGAGGGGAAGATTATAACAGTTGAACCACACCACTCTGGGATCTGGCAGGTAAGAGGGCCTTTTCCAGAAGCTAAGGAATAAGGAATATGAAGAATATAACCAATCCCATGCCAAGCAATATGGTCCTCCCCTCTGCATGGAAAATGCAGAAAAACAAAAGCAAATAAGGGCATATTTAACATTTGCAAAACACTGTTAGAATTCACTGAGGTGGAAGCATGAAGTGCCCCAGGTGGGCTTCGGAAAGGAAGGGCGGTGTTTTGTGCGGACCTTGAGAGAGGAAGGGGATTTGGCTCCAGTGGGGAAACGGGGCAGCTGCAGCTTTAAGAACAAATAGCTTTGTGTGCAGCTCTCCTTGCTCGCATCTGCATTTGGGTCTATAATTTGAACATTTCACAAGAGTGCTTTCAGATGGTCCTGTGAATGTTTTATGAGCTGTTAAGAAGTGGAGTGCGTATAAATGAAAGTCTGCAGCCGCTGCTGTGTGGGGAGGGCACGGGGTGCCTATTTTGGGCTGACAGAATGATGTGCAACAAACGTCTTGCATTGAGGGGGCCAGCAGCTGCTCATCACTGGTGCTTAACTGCTCACCCACCACATCTCTCCTAGGAGCATCGCTCTCAGGTTTACTGCAGCTTTGTTCTCATTTCCGCCACTGGCTGCCGGCAGATGTGCACAAAAGTAGCACACGTGCCCACATGGAACGGGTCCATCTGAGGGTGAGCACCTCTGCCTTGTGAGTACATCTGAGCCTGCCTCCTGGAGTGGTGGTCACTGGGAAAGAATGGTCTCCTTTAGATCGTAACCCGTCTGACTCTTTTTACACGTTTTAAAAAGGGTATTAATTTTGGCCTGCCGGGACTGCTTCCCCTGCGTGTACCAGGAGGGGAACCTGCAGTGACTTGCTCTGATTGAGATGTAGATGTCTGAATTTGGTCAGCATTCATCAGCTGAGACTTTTCAACAGTTTCCAAGCATTTGTACTCTCACAAGTGACTTGCTAGACAACTCATAGCTCATGCAGCCAGGGATGTGTATGTCATAGACAGCTACCTGTGTGCTGAAGGGAGGTAGTAGTGCTTTTCTATAGGTGGGTTCTGTAGTGTAAAACCTATTGACTTTGCTATAGAATTAATGGAGAGAAGTGTGACAGAACAGCTATAAGGAACAGGGAACCACTTACATCATCTGGATGCAGAATGCAGAAATTTCTTCACTTTCACAGATTTTCATTACTTGCTCCAGTCTGCCTTGTCTTTTTCTATTCCTGCCTCCAGTCCTTTATCTTTCTGTCTCCTTTTGTCAAATTTTTCAGCTCCTGAAGCAAGAGAGGCTTCCCTGAAGCTGCTGCCACCAGGAAAAATGTTTTCTGTCTCTTCACCACCTCCTTAAGTGGCAGCAGAAAATATCTTTTTCTCCCTTAACTTCTCTTCCTCTCTGCTGTGTGTTTCCCTTTGCTGTAACCAAGCAGTGTACTTTACAACATATTGTAGGGGATGTTTGGGTGGAAGACATTCTGCCAAACAAGATGAAGCTCATGATGAAGCTTGGAGAAGGATGCTGCTAACAGCCCCCACCCCCCTACCCTGCACCTCATTTTGGAGAGATGTTGAATTGTAGCTGATAGTGAGAGGTAGAGGCTACATTTCGGATGGATGTTAAACTGTAGCTGATAGTGAGAAGTGAGAGCCATGCCTTGCAATGTTTGCAAACCGTCTGTAGCACATCCATCCACAATGGAATGTGCCTGGCCAGGCTTTGGAGTTTATTGGATGGTAGCGTTGAACAAAAGTGGGTTCGCTCCTTTGTATGAGGTGATGTGCACAAGTACAATACAATAATTCTATTTCCTTGGAAGAATTTAAAGCACCATTTTTTTTCCAATAATTGTGTACTCTTTTGTTTCTTCCCCCCACCTCTCTTTTCTTGCCAATTGCAGGTACTACATGAGCCCCTGATTGACGAGGATCCTGTTTTCATTGCCACATGCACAGAGAGGGAGCTGCGCAAGAGGAAAAAGAGGAAATTCAGTCTCTGGGTCCGGCAGTGCTCATCCACTGGTTTCATCTGCCAGGTGGGTTTTTCCTCTTCAGGTGTCTCGATTCAATTTCAGCAGGCCCTTAAGTGTATTGTAGAACCAAAGGTAACAGTCACTTCTCTTTATACAATCTGAATACAGCAGGCCTCTTACTCCCACAGATACTAGGTCCAAAGGACAGTGATGACAAGTTCCCGGTGCTCTGTTTGCTGTATGATTTCACTGAGGGTGTCTGTCTTTGATACTGTCCATCTGGCTGCCAGCCCTAAGCTAATTACATTGAAATGGACTTAAAAAGCCTGTCTGTTTGTACATCCTAAGTTTGTCTAAATGTCTAGGTACTGTGACGTCTGTCATTTTTAATGAGTCAGCTTCTCTCTCTGCATCTGTGATAGCCAGCGGTGTCCAATAGACTAAATCATGGTATCAAGTTGTCTATTTTTCTGTGAGAAACCTATAAGTGGGGTTTCCTATTGCATATCTTTTCACACCTCTAGTTCTCTATCAAAGAAATAAAATCTGATGTGACTTCAAGATGAGATATGAGCACGACCGGGAGATGTGTTAGAGTTTGGTTTTTGTGTTGTAAAGAACTGGGAACAAGTTTTTAGTTTCTCAGTTTCCCCAATTGCTGATATATTTTGAGAGTTCTTTAAAAATCTGGCCATTTATTTTGATACCTAGAAGTGAGGGGGCAGATATCTTCCGATAGTTCTTTTTCACAAGAGCTTCTGTGAAAATGTGGTGTCCTGCATGTTCCTGAGCAGTGGTTCAGAGGTGCGGGAAGGATGTGCGTGCACGGTGCCTGCTCAGGCTGAATGCATGTCAAAACTGCAGGGCCCATGGATTTGCTGTAGTTGAACATTTACTAACAATAAAATTTGATCCGTGAATTGCTATGACTGTGTGAGTAGCTACGCAAGAAAAGGTACTCGCTGGGAACAGGGGTTTGCATTTTCAATAATGCTATTCACTCTGAGAAGAAAATTGGGATCATACATCTTCCACCCAGGTTTTAAAGCAGTTGTTTTGTCTGATACAAAATAGATTCATCTTGTGAAGCATCCTTGGAAGTTTCCTCTCTCAAGGCTTTTGGAAAGTCATTTGCTACACAGAGGCAGTGTCCTTAAACTCCAAGGTGAACTCCACCAGTTCCACACGCAGGTTATTACTGCAGTGTAATGGGTACAGCGAGCACAAAGTTTGCTGATCTCTCTTGCTGTGCTCCCCCCAGCCAACTGCCACCCAACTAATAAGTCTTCAGACATGCCAGAGGTTTCAGATTCCGAGCTATAATTATGTTGCACCTCCCATCCTGTCCATTGAGACAATAAATTAATGGAATGTCAAATGAAACAGAGTAGGTGCTCAGCACCACCCTAATCCTGCTGCTCCCTTGATGAATTAGATACTCGTGCTTGACTTGCATCCGGATGACGTCCAGGATCATATTACCAGCTGTCTTTTGCTTTCATTCCATGACGGCTGTAATTATCATCATGCTTAAATGATTGGGTGAGAGGGACCTTAGGGAAGGGTGAAAAAGAATATACAGGAACACAAATGTTCATGCTACAATGGAAAAACCTAGTCTAGGGAGGATGGGGATCTTCAACTGCGGTATGTTTGAAATGTTACGTTCAGTTATGTGTCACAGTTACAAGGGATCTTGCAGAATCTAAAATGCTTATCTGGTGGTTCTTTGGTTTATTTACTGTATTAAAATGGTGTGTGTGTGTGCTCTGTGTTTAATGTAGGAAGAGAATTGATCTGAACAAGAAAAAAATCCAGTGTTTTCCCCCATCATGTGCACACCTTTGCTTCCGTCTCTGAAGGAAGGACTTGTTGCCTGATAGTTAAGGACTGACTGGTCTAATACCTGTCTGCTGTCAGAAAAACCTTACAGCACACAATTGGAAAAATGTAGATATTCTGTAATACTGTCTGGATGAATTCGCTCTCTCATTGTTTCCACATGGTTACATCAGGGTCATTTTATTCAGGATAAAATATGATTATAAACACTTCATAAATCAGGCTAATTCAGTTTCAAAAGTCTGAATCATATGTACCTGTAAAAAGGTGAGGCAGAAGAGGGAAATGAGATACATATGACTGCCTCTCAAGAATGGAAGGAACCTCAAGAGGTCTGTGATGTTCCTTGCCAAAAGCAAGGTCCTCTAAACTCTAATGAGGAGTCTGATGTTAAAAAATCTCCATTTGAGGTCATCTCAGTTTTCCCAGTGATCTATTTTTTTTACAATGAAAAGAGTTGATAGGTTTGATTTCCTAACGTAAAATGGATATCAGTGTTTTAAAGCCATGTGCTGAGCTGCTCTGTGGCGGCTCACTGGGCAGTTGTTAATGTTAGGAGTTTTGTCTCTGTCTGCTTGTTCTCATGAAAAAAACTGAATCAGTTTTTTAGTATGAGTAAATGCTCCTGTTTGATGGCCCATCATTTGCTTTTTTTAAGCAAATGGTGTTTGGTTAAAAATCCAGCCCAATAAGCCATTCATGGAACAGAAGTGGCATAAAAACCAAATATTGTTTGTGGATGTAAGGTGCATAGGCATTATATGCGTAATATAAATAATGTATACCTATTAGACTACTTTTCTGCTTTCTGTAATACAGATAACCTGAATCCACCCTGACAGTTAAGTCTTTGTTTTAAGATGGACTGTCGTGGTTTGGGCCTCAAACCAGGACATGGATGCACAATTTCAGATCATATCTCTGCTTTGGAATTTCTCAAGCAAAGCATCTTGTTGCAGTGAACAGCTGCTTTAATGAGTACCTTTTCACAGTCAACTGGCCAAGTGGGAACACGCAGGAAGGACAGATCATTCAAATAAAGTAAATATACATCTACAGCAGCTGGGAACATGAGCAAAACCTTTCAGAGGGTTAGAAGGGCTCCAGGAAGGCTGACTTTGGCAAAGTAGGCAGCAAAACTGCCCTGATGCTGTTGCTTTTTTTACCCATCCTTGACGCTGGACATCAAGGTGGCAGCATCTGCTGCTGCAGCAGAAGGCTTGGGGGCTTCTCATTTCTTTCTTTCTAATTCAGAGAGAACAGCAAACCCAGCTTGCAGGACCCCGGGTGTCCTCTGCTCCATCTTCTCCCTGCTTTCCTCATTTCCCTCCAATGTATTTCCCTACATATGTGTTACCACTAAGACACTTTTCAAACCAATGTTTTAATATCTTGATTGCACTTTAAATGACAACAGGAGCTTAGAAGTCTTTCTTTCCTTCTTAGAGTGTTTGCTGAGTTAAGTCATCCTGTTTAAATCAAAACTCCATTTGTGTCAGTTCTTATTTCTCTCTTTTTCTCTCAAAACTCTGGAACACTTGCTTGTGAAAGATGAGCATAAAGATGAGCTCTCTTTCATTTTAGATATAGCAACAGAGCTCATAAAAAAATGCTGAAAGTTCCCAAATACCTGATCAAGTCTAGATATTTTGTCCTGGTAGGACATGTCGTGCTCTCTCTTTCCTTTTCTTGTATGGCTCATAAGGAATGAACATGGTCATGAGTAACTGTTACTAAGTGATGCTTCTTGCATAGCTCCTCCTGCACAAGAAGGTTTTCTGGTCACTTTGCAGAAGGAGAAAGAAGCAAAGGAAACTGGTGCCATGTGCTGAATCCCATGGGGAGTCAGGCAGGACAAGGTATTCCCAGAGTGCCTTGTCCTGGATCACAGACCCATGGCACAAACATAACCCTAAAGACAGTCCCTGGCCCAAAGAGCCATTAATCAACAAAATTGAAAGCGGTGTGTAGATGGTAGAGAGCACTGCAAAGGGATGGTCAGGCAATATTAATCACTATGATAGGTGGTAATGGAATTAGCTCATCAACCTAATTATTCGCTTAGAAAAATGTCATGGGGAAGAAGAGATGACTTTATGGATGTGTGTATCCTTTCCTATTCCTTGGGATGAAATTTGTTCTCTGAGGCTATTTTGGACAGTCTTCCCTTCCTACAGGCCCTCCCTGCCCCCAACTATATGGGCTCTGCAGTTGCTTTTACTCATTGGCAGAAAGTTCTTGCAATAATGCATTTCATTTTCATTAATATCCCTGTGAAATGTGTCACTAAGATTTATGAAGTCCTTTAGATCCTTGTACTGGGACTGAATTTGAGTTTCCACTTTCCACTGCTTACCCCGAAGAACAACAGATTAAGGAAAAAGACCGTGTCTCTGCAGCTTGAGTCTTCCCACGTGATCAGCGACTTGCACTATATTGGTATTCAAGGAATGCAACCTGGATCAGGGTATCCCCACCATGAGGGAGTAAGAAATTATTCTCCCTGAGGAGCAGCTCTCAGTGAAGTGAGATGTCTGAGGTTGCTCCACAGATTAGTGGCAGAGCTGAGAATAACCTCAGCTCGACCCACTCGAACGGCAGGGCCTCATCTGCTGCTTTCAGTTGCTTTTCCTGCTGCATCATGTCTTCTTTTCTTACAGTATCTCGCAGTTGCAGCAAAAAAAGAAAACACTGTAAACATCATGCTGTTAAAGCCAATGCCGTAGTTCATTCTTGATTTCAAACAGGGCAAGTCCAGTCAGCTTGAATGTTTTATAACCCTGCTGATTTTACGGAGTAAGAACTTCCAGAATTTAGGGAAACTGAGATGATGCCCCAAAGAATTTCTAATTTCACATCGCAGCACATAAGTGCATTCAGTCACTGGGAAAGGGAGGGGTAAATAAGCCTGGAGTGAATTTTGTTTTCAAGGTCAGAGTTGCAGGAGAGTTAGCCATCTGTGCCTTTGTTTAATAAAGCTGCTCAGAAATATTGGCATTTCAGCCTGTTTAAGTTCTGTTTAGAGATTAGTCTGAGCCCTTGGGTTTCTTTAAACAGTGCCCTGATAATTTCTCTGTTGCCGGAACAGTTGCATCTGGAACGCACAGATGTAGCGGCTGCTTTGAGGAGGTTCTGAAGGTCAGGCTCTGGCTGGGAGGGGATCCCAGGAAATTTGATCGCTTCATTTGTTAGTCACTGGTGGCTGGAAAATCCTGTCTGCTTTCTTCCTCTGGCTCCCACCAGGCTCTGGCTTTTTAATGCATGCGGTTCTGTCTGCATCTGAGAATCTCAAATCTCAATTAAAAGTCCGTTTTCCTCTTGCTTACTGGTATTAGGTGGGAAGGTAGTTTTGCAGATGTGTGATGGGCCAGCCCCATTCCCTTCTGTAGAGTTCACAATCTGACCATGTTTCTAGATAAATGGGAAAACCAAACATCTAAATGAGACCTAATGCAAAGATCTCTCCTAGAGTTTACTCGCAGTCCTAGTGTCTATTTGCAGGTGGGAATTAAGGTTATTTTTTCAGTTCCCATCTGTGGCGCTTGGAGTTTCTGACGATAAAACTGCCTGCGTGGTTGCCTCCTTTCTGCAGCTGTTGTCACTCAGTGCAGCTCTGCCTGGGGAAGGAGGATAAAAGCACCAGAGCTTCCTCTGTTCCTCACTTAAGCGTTTGCCTTAGGAATGCCCCTCGCAGATCCCACGCCTTTGTGCTGGGTGCTGTGGGCAGAACAAAAAGGCAATCCCTGCTGCAGCAAGTTTCGCATCTAAATGCAAGATGGAGGCATAACATAAGCCTCCCATGGTGAGTCACTTTAGTTGGGGCACCTTTCAGCTTCCCGGAGACTCTGCAAGCGGGATGTGTACAGCAGTGTTTACTGGCTAATGCACACAGTGGGGAGCTGGGACCAGCACCCTGCTGGCCACCAGTATGCTCCCCACTCCCGGCGAGCCTGCACAGGCCAGGCGGTCATCAGCCTGGTTGCTCCCTGGAAATGAGATGGGTCCTTTGATGTTACTGAATTGTCATCTTCTGTTTTTCCCTTAAGATTTTATAGTTTTTTATATAAGTATTTTCGTCCTTGAGCTACTACATATTATCCCCTACATGTTCTCATGGCTCAACAGTAATTTTCTTCGTAAAACTAGAGCCAAAGCCGTGCAATTGTGTGGCACCAGAGTGAGGCCTCAATCCTGCACCTTAGCTGGGCTGCCGGTTACACACAGGGAGCCCGACGAAGCAGCGCTAAGAAGGTGGCAGCAGCAATGCACAGATTAGCAATTGTGTTGTGGGGGTTGCATCCTTCCTAAGAAAGGTATTGAAGAGCAAAAAGAAAGGGCTTTGCAGAGGCCGACAGTGATTTCCAACCAGGCAGGAGAAGGGCAGCATCGAAGGAAGCAAATGTGGCCTTGTTTGGCATCAGTGGTTGGGTGCAACACAGGCAGACACAGGCAGGAATCAGTATACTGAAAAGGTATAGGAAGAGGTATAGGTAAGATGTTGTGATGTGATGAAGAAATCACATACAAGAGGGATATCATGGGAAGGAAAGCAAAGAGCTTTATTTTAAGCCATATTGGGCATGCATTGTCAAGTCTACCAGGATCAGTCTACCAGGATCTTTCTGCCAGTCTCATGAAGATCTTGTTAGAAACTTTGAAGAACGTGTGCAGGCAAGACAGGGATATGCCAGTCCTCAGCACAAATATGTTAACTGGATCTGTGTGTTAATGCAGACTGAAATCACCCAAAGTAGGAGGCAGAGGGAGAAGAGAGGGGGACCAAGGAAAGAGCTTTGTAGGGAACCCCAAAAGCTAGCTGGGAACAGATTGGGAAAGCTGCATGGCCCTTGCATGCTATTTGCAAAGTAGCCTTTAGAAGCGTAGGAAGAGAATGAAGAGAAGCTCAAACCAATGAAAAGATCCAGTCTCGGTAAGAGCACCATCAGTGGTCCAACAGCTGCTGAGGAAGAGCTAGGCCTAAGAGCTGGCTGAGAAGAGGACATTAAAGAAGGGGGGAGCATGGGATGCAGAAGGGTTGGGGTGGAACTGGAGGGAAGGGTCTCCCAACAACAATGGTAACAGCAACAGTTAAAGATGGGGTTTAGGATGAGAGGGGAAGACAGAATAAGGCAGGATCTAGAAAGTGGTGCTAGGAAGGAGTAGTTCAGTATTTGACTGTGAAGTCTATAGAAAAATGAAGTTATTTTTTCAATAACTATTCAGGATCCAAAAAGTATGTCAGTACTGTTCTTTGTTCTCTTGCTTTTATAATTGTGTCATCTGAAAACTTGGCTTCTGTTTTGTGGTTGTTTAGGGTCTGCCCTTTGTGAGATATTTTTCACAATGTAGCCTTCAAAATCTTCCTTCTGTTTCTTACTACCCCCACCCTTTCTTTTTTCTTCCAAATGTCATCTATTTCATTTGAGAATTGTACTCTGGGGTGTTTCAATTATGTATGAATGTGGAGTATTTGGGATGAGCTATTCACAAGTGCTTTCAATTTGCCATCTGAGTTTTGAATATTAGCAGAATCACCAATATTTTAGTTTTTAGGGCACTTCTTAAACATGCAGTCAAGATGCAGCTTTTGTTCCTAAGTGCTTGATTTTTTTACTCTCTTTCTAGCAAGACCTTATGAACTTTCCACATGAATTTTCCTTAGAGTAAATTGCAAGCAGTGAGCAAAGAGATTCCTGTTGCCTTGTACTCTGAGATCTTTCTTCCTCTGGAAGCACTCTCTCTAGCATTCTGCCTCAGTAGCCTAACATACTTGGTTTGAGCTTCTGAGTGATAGGTGATTGACCTGTCTCTCATCTCTCCTGCTCAGAAATGTGATGTCATTTCTGATTGCCTCTGTGTAGGCAAATGGTCTTTCCAGAACAGTTTGTGCTATTTTTCTTGATTTGGAAGAGTTCAGCACAGCCTTCAACCATACCCTGTTGTTCTGGCATTCAGGTATATTGATTGATATTTACTTTTGCATTTGTGATGGAAGGAGGCAGGAGCAGTTGTAGGTGGAAGAAAAGACGAGCCAGAGACTGTGAAGGTCTTTTCTTAGGCATTTAAGGAGAAGAGACTATTAGAGTGCTGCATGGAAACTGAAGGCAGAAGAGAGAAGGGTTTGAGGGATGAGTTAAACAGTGTGAGTTTAACAGAGAGCGAGCTTATATTGTGTGCAGGGGATTAAAACATGTTGGATTAAAAGCATCTGGTGCAGTAGGGCTGCGCTAAATGATAGAAAGATGGTAGAGGTGAATCTGTAGCTGTTCTGATAAGAAAAGAAGAATTGAGGGATGACTAGAGAAAGCTCCTTCTTCGTCTCAGCATTACAGAATAAAGACCTTCAGCATGTAGTTAACTCCTAAGACCAAATGATGTTACATCTATAGAAGTTATGCCTTTTGGCGCTGTAGATCAAATGGATCAGTAACCACTAGAAAAAGATACACAGGGGAAGTGATCTCTGCAGATATTTGAGAAGCACGACTTTGACTGTCACCCGCAGAAGCAGGGGATGTTGCTGCCAACATCTCCATCTGTTGTCCAGCAGCAGTTGCTGAGCTTATACTTCTGACGACATTTTGCTGTTGGAGCACATGGAAAGGGCACAAAGCTCTGATGCTGTCACAGGGCAAACCAGAAGCTCTGGTGAACAGTTGAACAAACATTTCTGGGGAGCAGCTTCTGACTGTGCTTGTGAAGACCTTGCAGCCAATTTCTGGCATCTCTGCTTTTTCTGCAGGCTGCTAACTGTTAAATACCACTTTTAAGGCATTACAGAACAGGAGGGAATGCTGTGGCCTTCAGTAGGTAGGATCTTAATCATTTGAGGTAGAATGAAATAAGCTGGAGGAGAGGACAGGGAGAGGGGAAATAAAGGCCATATGAGATCCTCAGCACTTGCAAGGATATTTAAAGCTACGCCTTTGCCAATTGTCTGCACCAAGCTGCTGTTTCATAGCAGCCTTAATGCCTTCCAACATTATGCTGCTGTCACCCATCTTCCCAGTAGAGCTCAGCATGATAAAGCTTTGAATGATGCTTCTCCAAAACAGGAAAAATTGTGCCAAGAACAAAGGCTGTGCTTGGACAGGCAGGAAAATGCCCAAGGAGAAAAATGGGGGATATATTTAACATTGGAGGAGGAGGGAAGGTTCAGTAGTGAGTATGGATGTTTTATAAAGGGCACTGGGAAGGTGAACAGAGCAGAGGGAATGAAAATCATAACGTGGCCATTACAAGGACCCTCGAAATAGGGCAGAGCTCAGGAGGAGGGTGCCAGGTGTACAGGGGAACTCTGCTGACAGAACCCATGGAGTATGTAGTATCCTAGTAAGGAAACAGTGACATCTCAGTAGACAGTTGCATGGTGGGTGTGCGCTTTAAACTAGCTGCTTGCAGACCCAAACCAGCTCATGTCGAGGGACAACTGGCTCACCAGCAGACTGTCTCATCCTTTAGGGGGTACACTGGGGGGAACAGAAAGGGAGCATGGAGCAGGAGAGACTCTTGGTTGGCTAAGACTTACTGCGGTAGGGGAGGGAAGGTGTAAGACGCTTTCCTAGACTTAGAGATTCCTGCTTTGTTTTCAGCTCAACTGCTAATCCAAGGTCAAAACTAATCTGTCTGCATCTTTTGTCTCCGCTGCCTTATAATGGCTTGATGTGTGGTCTCTGTGCTGACATACTAGTAACCTAATCTTAATTTTGATGCCAATAATCATGAAATACCTTTGCTGTAAATTTGGAACAATCTGCCCTTTATATGCGTTCCACTGTTAAGCTGCTCTCTTGAGCCCTGATTAATAACCTAAATTACTTACTGTAATTAGCTAGTCCTCAGCCTTAGCTTTGGGGAAAGCACAAATTTGACAGCTTTCAAAAGTGAGTGGAGCACAGTCAGGGAGTCTGCAAACATTCCTGCTTTTGTCCTCATCTGGAAAGTGTTTCTATCAGAAAAGGTATTTCTTTTTCTTCCTTTTTTTTAAAGATAAATAATGTATATTTAAGACTTCCTTTTAATATAGATTATTAAGGAATATAATGAAATATTATTTCAGCCTTATTGAAAGGCTGAGAGAGCTGAGACTCTTCAGCCTGGAGAAGAGAAGGCTGAGGGGAGACCTTATTAATGCTTGTAAGTATCTAAAGGGCAGTTTGAGGGAGGATGGAGCCGGACTGTTTTCAATGGTTCCCAGTGACAGAACGAGGGGCAACGGGCACAAGCTGGAACATAGGAAGTTCCACTCAAACATGAGGAAGAACTTCGTTAGGTGAGGATGACAGAGCACTGGAACAGGCTGCCTGGGGAGGTTGTGGAGTCTCCTTCTCTGGAGATTTTCAAGAGCCACCTGGATGCAGTCCTGAGTAATGTGCTCTGGGCAATCCTGCTTTGGTATGGGAATTGGACTAGATGATCTCTAGATGGGCCCTTCCAACTCCAACGATTCCGTGATAATTTTATTTTGGAATTACCATGTATTCATCCTTGCACCAACTTTGTTCTTTAGCACTTCAGTTACTTTAATATACAAATTATGTCTCATTTCTCAGAGATTTCATAAATAACACGCTCCTCTGGGGTCTGTTCCATGATGCATGAATTGCTGGGGAATACTACATTAATATGTCTAGAATACCAGTGCTGGGAGATACACCATCTAAAATAGGGAGAAGCTCTTTAATTGAATTTCGTTCCCCTCTAAGATCATTGAGATATAAATTACTGAGAGCACTACTGCAAACATGTGACCATTTTTGTTGTCTGAGCATTGTAATGAACTTTCCTTTATGAAGGATTATGTTGTTAAGAGAAACAGATGCTATGCTGCATGATCTGGGTGTTTGAAGTCTCAAGCAAGTTAAACAAAAGTTCGTTGTGGCTGCATCACTCCAAGAAACAAGGCAAAATTCCTTTTCCCTGCCCCTGAATACTGAGCAAGTTTCAACTTTTTATGTGATGGGTAAAATTTTCTGGAATTCCTAAAAGTATTTCAGAGCCAAAGTCTCAAAGGCAGGCCTTCCAGAAAAAATGAAATTTTTCAGAAAATTTGCATTTCTGTGTGTTTTTAAATCTTTCCAAGTTCCACGGTGTTGCAGTACTGTTTGAGTGATTGAGCACAGTGTCTGCTTCTTCTTGTTTCTCTTTCCAGCAGGTTATTTCTGCTGACTTTTAGAACAAGATGAAGGTCAGCTGCCTAGTTGTTTTTAATAGATGTTCAACTTTGGTGAATGTTATGCTTGTAAAATGCTGTCAGTGAAATAAAATTGAAGGCTTGTGTACAAAGGAAGGGTTATGTGCTTTCTCCTTCTGCATGACAATGCAGAAGACTCCTCTTCTAGAGGGACCACTTGCAGGAATGAAGGAATAGCTTTACTTCAGTGCTCTTTCAGTTGCTGGGTATACTAGCTGGACTGTGTTCGCTTAATTATAGTCATATTACTAAGGGATAAATATTCCTGCACTCTAACACAAACATGTTTGTTCACCTACAGATGATGGTGACAGCTCTCTTGAAATCCATAGCATTGTGGACTGCACAGGCTACATGCTAAAGCTACTGCAGCCTGCTACAAATGAGCCAGGCGTTTCCCTATTAACAGCAGCATATTATTCCGTACCCTGCTTCCTGGTTCAATCTGTTTTGGTGGGTTGTCTCCAAATCATGATGGAAGTAAAGGATGTAAGAATTAGCGCTGTGCCTGGAGAGTTTGATGAGGATGTTCTGGCTGGTTGGGTATGTGTGTTGCTGGCTCCTCTCATTTATGGGAGTGCACACGCGGTTGCGTCGCAGCCCAATGGTTGTTGCCAGCGGAAATAAATCTGAACATTACTGCAGTGAAGCTAATGGGCCATTTCCTTCTGGCCATCCTGGAAGGGCCTTTTTTGAAACTAAAGTTCCCATGCTCTCCTTTTGCTGGCAGCATCAAAGCCTGTGCAGATTCAGTACAACACGTAATCTCAGTTATGGATGGAGTCTTTTCCTGCCAAGCAAACAATCTTCAAACTGCACAACAGTGACAAGAACCTCAGGAAGCCCTTAAACTGAGGCAAAGGATGCTGCATTTATAGGTAGCTGTGCCAGCTAACCTGAGGGGTTTTTAAAGCACCAGCCCCTTGAAAGGGACTTTAGATTAATTAGCAGTTTATAAAAAGTATTTGCTGCCTTAATTCTCAGCTTGTCTCCAGTTGAGCTGAGCAGGTACGTTAGCAATTGCATCTGCTTCCTCTGGATTCCTTATAACCTTCTGACTTTTCTTACCATTTCTTATTTCAGATTTATGTCCATCTCAAAGAAGGGAGTGGTGCTGATGGGCTGGATGCTTTGAAGAACAAACCGCAGCTTCACAGTATGGTGGCCAAAAGCCTTTGTCAGAATGCCTCTGGGAAGAACTACATCATCTTCACTGGCCCAAGCATTACCAGCCTGAATCTCTTTGAAGAATTTGAGAAGCAAGGTGTGTATCGGGTGACTCACTGGGTTTTAATAATGACAGACCTCAGTGTCTCCTGCCACTGAATTAAAAAAAAAACCTCCCAAAAGGCTTCACTGATATTTCAAGTCCTTGTATAGATAAGTTGGTCATTAAGAAAAGTTCTCATTCATGAAAAGGTTCTATGCGGAGGACTTTCTAAATTACTCTTTCAATCTTCTTAAAGTTCAAAATGAGGATGTAAAAATATTCTAAATAAGGTTATTTAAAGCCCTTGCTTTTGTTCTTTGCCTTGAAAATGTGAGGTCTAATCTCCTATATGGCCTGGGGGACTTTTCAAGGGATTCCTAGCTGCCTGCGGTTTTTCTCTTCCCATTGTGAGACACTAGGTATGGGATGAATCCTTAAAGCTGTGCCTTAGAAATCCTTGCTGGTTTAATATCTGTTAAAGATGTGACTTCTCTAGATGACATTTTATGCCATTGCAAAAGCCCTAGTAAAGTTTGCCTTTTTTGCTGGTATCAACATGTGTTGGTAGGACAGTTTTTAGTTTTGAAAGCATAATAAACTCTACATTAGCAAAAGCACGCTTGCTAGCAGAGTGTCCAATCGATATGGCTCTCCCAGCCAGTTTCTTTTTAGTCCAGAGAGTAGTCTCAGGACAGTCTCTCTGTCAAATGCCCCTTCACCTTGGGGTGTAAAAAAGCCACGTGTTACTTTGCTTTCAGAAATGCTGAGGACTTGCGACTCACGGCAGGGGGGTTGGAACTCGATGATCTTTAAGGTCCCTTCCAACCCAAACGATTCTATGACTCCCCTTAAATTACAGGCACCTGCACCGCTGACAGTCATCTCAATGTAACTCTTGGCTCGTTTTTTAGTCAGCACAGCCGTTCAGAGTCAGTGCGGTGTGTAGAATAGATCCTTCATAGCAAAAAGACTGGAGTCTGCCATTATGCATCACGTACGAGGAGGCTACGGGGCCATTTCCCTGTTCAACACACCACTGACAACCGAGTTTTGCTTTTGGCATGTTTTTTTGGCATTGCAGAATATGAAATCCACTTAGAGCATTATATTAATGAAACGTGGCCCAAAGCAGGGGAAAAAACTGGGAATTGAGACAATATCATAAAATGGTTAGAGTTGGAAGGGACATTAAAGATCTTCGAGTTCCAACCCCCCTGCCATGGGCAGGGCCACCTCCCACTAGAGCAGGTTGCTCAAAGCCCCATCCAGCCTGGCCTTGAACACTTCCAGGGATGGGGCATCCACAA
>JAOXJK010000023.1:45018150-45038954 GCA_025774025.1 Xenus cinereus | reverse complement strand
GGCATCCACAGCTTCTCTGGGCAACCTGTTCCAGTGCCTCACCACCCTCACAGTAAAGAATTTCTTTCTAGTATGTAATCTAAATCTCCCCTCTTTCAATTTAAAACCATTATCCCTCATCCTATCACTACATTCCCTGATAAAGAGTCCTTCCCCATCTCTCCTGTAGGCCATATCTTGATTCTAATTTAAAATGAGAACACCAGTGAGCTGCACCAGTGCTGTAGCTGAGCACTTAAGACTGCTGGCACTGAGGGCTGTCTCTGTTGAGGTCAGTGCGGGATTTAACTCCTACATTATTTTAGGTAAGCTCACAGAGTACAATGGAATACTGCCATATTCTTGCAAAAGAGTCATGGTTTCCCAAATGCTCCAAACAGCCAAATGGGAAGGAAGTCAAGCATATTTATAGTGCACAGGAGTTTTTTCTCTGAGCAGAGACTGTTCTTTAGTAAATGACTCTGTTCACAGCTGATTATAAGCATTACAATTTTAAGACTACCAAAGCAATGATGCAAAATGAGGGTTCAAAAAATTTAGAGGATAACCCACATACTCATAGTACCTGTGATGTGTCAGGTTTAAATACAAAGACTGACAGACAAAAATTTGACTGCTGAGTTGCACCCTTTATGCTCAGCTGGGGAACGATAAAAACAATATGTCATGACGCAGTTGGTCCATAACCCTAGTGAAAAAGATGTGTGGCTACTAAACCAGCTGAGTGTTTATTACTTACAGATAATTCAAATTGTTCACAGGGGTAAATTATTCATGGTCTTTACCCTGAACAGATCATTCAAATTAACAGTTTCCAGCGGGTAGCAAATTCAGTAATGTCTTTTTAAAGCATACAATTTTGACTTACTATCTGATCAAATATGCTAATGTTATACTGAGATTCCAGTTTGGTTCATGATTTGTTATATGGCTTCATGAGACTTTTTATGATATTGGACAGCTGCTTACAAAACTAAATTTCTGATCTGGTACACGTTATCACCTTCCTAGGGGGGAAGCTATGGGGTGGGTGTGGGGTGGAAACTAAGATAGCAGGTTTATTGGCTTTGCACAATAGTGTGGCGCTCCTATATAAAGAAGATCACAGGGAGAGAGTTGAAAATGTTTCTGTTTAACAAGGCCATGGAATTGTCTGCATTTGCCGTGGGGGCACTAGGGGCCACAGGCCCACAGGTTTGGTGAGGGGACGTTGAACTGGAATGACTATGAGACACTGGGAGAGGTAAGATGCTAGAGATGTCAAGCAGTGGTGAAGTCAGTAAGAACCCTGGGAGGAGACAGTGTTTACTGACTGTGCTGCAAAGCAGCTAATATATTGCCAGCACCTGCTGGGATCCTACTGCATTGGCAGGACATTCGGGGAGAGGCAGGCAGAGATGCCTGGACTCAGCAGAGAGATCTCTCTCTCACGCAGTTGTCCTCAGCAATGACCTTAATGCTTTTTTGGTGTACAGCCAACTAAATCTCAACAGAGCCACACCATGACCAAGAAGTATGACAAAAGCCTGTTGAAGAGCAGCCATGCTCAGGTGCTCAGGACAGTTCAAGCTCCATTCTTAAACTGACATTTACTTTTCTTGTTCAAGAAAATTTTGTTTCTGGGCTAGAGCAGGATCAGTGGTGGAAAGAGAAAGATCCCATTGAGAACTGAAAGTAAAAAGAAATTGGTATTGATCTTAACTGCTTTATGTTGTTTGGGGTTTTTTGTAACTATCAACAGAAAATAGGGGGAGATTTAAATCAGCTAATGCTGAGAAACAATAAACATTTTGGGAACCTAAACTGACATTGAAGGGAACTAAAGGAAATTCTGGAAAATCTAGAATCAGGAAACCACCAAAAATGTATTCATTCCTCTCAAAACACTTGATGAAAAAGACCTGGGGGACTTTGTAGCCAGCAAGTTGAACGTGAGTCAGCAGCATCTCTTGGCAGCAAAGATGGTCAACACTATCCTGGGCTGTGTTAACAGGACTGCAGCCTGGAGATTGAGGGAGGCAATTACTACCTCCTACTCCCCATGTGTATTGCCTCCTATATAGCACGTTTTTGGACAACGCCCTCCCAGTACAGGAAAGGTATTGATAAACTGGAATAAAGTATTGAACTGGAATAAGTTCAGCAGAGGGTCACCAACCTGACTAGGAGCTGGACTGCATGATTACTATGGGAAGGGAACTGCACTTGTTCTTTGCTAAGCTAGCTTAGGTGTATGCATTTATATTGCAGTTACAGTTTAAGAAGGCCAGAGGACAAAAACCTGTCTCCACTGACTCCTGTGCATGTGTCAAACACCTGTTGTGATTCTGATTTAATTACACACAAAAACTTCATTGGGCCAGATGGGCGTAATTTTTATTTCTTCTATTGCTATAGTAACTGGGTGGTTTTTAAAAACTCAGCAGACTAAGGGTGCTATCCATGATGAGAGACGCTAATAAATTTGCAGAAGTGCTGCACTTTTCTAGACTATACAGCAGGAAAATTCCACAGTGTGTTCCTGAGAGAGGAAATGGTTCCCATTATTTTGTGTGAAGAGTGGAACATCTGCTGGAAGCTTTCTGCAGGCTTATTGCCTGAGCTAAAAGAAAGGCTACAATTAATTTTTATGGGCATCTCAGAGATGGCTGTTGCTATTTTGAAGCTCTAGCACAATAATGTAGTTATTAGCTTGTTCTTATACCATTGCTTCTCCTGGAGAGAATAAACATCTCCATTCAGTTAGTCATAAACTTTAGGCGGCTAAGGAAATTCTTTTCAGGCTGGCTTGTTATCAAAGCAGGAAGATCTTAATATTGACTAGAATAAAGCTTTCTAAAAGTCTGCTATGTTAATGTCAAAGTTTGCAGGTACGTGGCCTTCACTGTTTGTGTACCTCTTAGCAAGACAAGAAATTAAAAAAAAAAAAAGAGCCTTCCACTGGAGGTGCACTTCCTCCTATATAGATTGTGAGACTTTTCGGGCTTTTTTCATTGTCTTTTGTGGGACTTACGAGGGACTGATTCATCCATTAGAAATAACAGATGGAGTGCAGATTTTCTCCTTCAGAATGAAGTTGGCCCATTGCTGTGTTGGTTGACCACCTTCTGGCATGAGTCTTAAATTTCTGATGGAAGAGCCTTAGCTCCTTGTAGACCTGCCCACAGCAACTGGACCAAATAATGAGTATTATCAATTACTATATTAGTATTCCTGTAGTATCTGTGAGCTGTTGAGGGGATGCTCAGCATACCAGGGACCAAGAACAAAGGCTGCACCTGCACTTGAGAGCTTAAGTCGTTCCAGAAAGACAGAGGCAGAAGAGCCACATAAATGGTAACATGCTCAGGGGAAGCCAGACACTGTATCCCCTGTAAGGATATCCAGTTATCCAACATGCAAAATTCAGCACGATGAAAAATTTGATCAAGTAGATTTAGCTGACAGATGAGCTTTAAATTACCAAAAGCCTCTGCTGTCATATGAAAGATGTGCACAGATGTCACCTGCTTCAATGCCCATCTTTTTTTTTTCCATTCAGGTGGGTTAACAAAAACCTAGGGAGACCAAGGAGGTTTCCATCTAAGATTTCCACAAGTTCAATTAGTTTGATCAAGAAGATCTGCTTCTCTTGGACTAACAAAATTATTATTTCACAGCCTAATGACAAATTCAAGCATTGTCATTTTTAATATTATTTCCAAATCTTGTTTGTACCCACCTGGCTGCATTGAGACATGTTTTTTGGTGTTAGATTGTATTCACACATATGAAGCTGTGAACAGCAGAATGTGTTGCCTGTGGAGCCTCTGATGTCTGTGCAGGACAAAGATTAATGCTCACTCAACTAGGGCACTGTTTGGTATATCTCCTTTCCCTAAAATCCATTTTCATTGAACTTGTATTTCCACGTTCTCCATCCTTCTGACACATGCATTTTTTAAATCAACCAGTGGTTTCAGTGGTTCTTAATTGCTTAAGCAGTATTTCCTTAACAAACCAGGTGATGCAGGTGCAAGGAGCAGGGAGCTGAAAATCAAGAACCGGGCAGCACAGTGAAACAGTAGATAAAAACCAGAGTTTGTCAGCTATGTATGCTGTGATTAAAAGTATCATGGGAGTCAAGTTGGAGAATTTATTTCAGTTAACATCTAAGATGCTATAGGTTTCCCTACCTCTCTGCTCCCTGCACAATTTATTCTCTTAGTTAAACATCAAAGACTCTCTTGGATCATAAATTCTGATTTGTTCCATAATGCACATCGCCATTGGGGTTTTTTCAGTCCAATTTTAAACATGTTGTGAAGATTATTGCACAGATGTTATTGTTGGGAAGATACCCTGAATTCTTCTCCTTGTCATTTCATCATGACTGTGCAGGAGATGTCAATACATTTCATCTAGAGAGTAAGCCTTCTGCACTTGTCTCAGTTTCCAGAGACATTCATACAGGATACAAATCTTTGTATCCTATTGTTATTACAGGAGACGGTCAGTTGGCTAACATATCTGCTGGACTAGAATGTTGTAGGACAGGTTCTTTCTCTAATCTGGTCATTCAGACTTGCTCCACTGCTCTTGCTTTCTGGGTCCGTGCAATATCTTGCTGATAGAGAATGTTTTTGTTCACATGCAGAGATTTACTGCTGCGGGTTGCTGAGCACCAGGAAGAGTGACTGCACAGGCCTACCTCCATCCATGCTGAACAACCCTGAAACTCCCCAGTCCAGAGGACAGTACAGAATAAGAATGAAGGGAAACATGTCTTTGATCTGCTGGTACAATAAAGGGCACTTTCGTTTTCTGACCAATGCCTATTCACCAGTTCAACAAGGTAAGCAATATTCCTACTGCTCATCTCTAAAGTGCATATGCTTTATGTGACAAGGCAAAATGAGCCACTGAGTTTGATAATAAGCCTGAACAAAAAGCTTGATCATAATATCCTAGATTAACAGTAGCAGTAGTGATTACTTCCCTTTTGTGTCTTCCTACAGTTATTTTTTCCCTGTACAAAGGTTAAAAGCCTCCTGCTAATGCAGACTCCTTTGCCTGAGTTGGTAGAGGCAGTGTCCTTTTAGGTATAAAGATTATGTCTTTGCTGATGGTAGGAGAAGGGAAGATGTTTGTTGTATAACACTATACTAGCCCCATTTGCAAAGCATATCGTAGGATTGCTGCTACAGAAAAATTAATAAATGTCATGATGTACTTAGAACTCTGAGCAGATCCTACAATTAACTTATCTTATCCAGTAAAAACTTAGTCACAAACAAACATCTTTTTGCCAGAAGTAAATATGATTAAGGCTTCCTGTTGTACATTAAATTGATTTTAGCAGCTGATGAGAAGAAACCAAAACATATAACTTTGACAGTTCAAATAATTGCAAAGAGCTTCTTGATACTTTCCTTTTCAAAAGTATACAAATGGTTTTAAAGTTTGGAAACTTCTGTAAGAAGCAATATCTATAAGAAGCTTCTGTAAGAAGCTAACTCTTTGAAATTCATCTTTCAGTGAAATTACTGTTTCAGTTCCTTTTCATTTTTATTATTCAGATTTATGTAGAACTGCTTCAGACAAATAAGAATAACCTAAGCCTTTAAATGTAAAGCCACCGATTCAAAGGCATCTTGTACACTCATGTTCTGAATCCTGAGTCACTCTCACATGTGTGTACAGGCTACAGAAGCAAAATTAAGGCCTTCAACTTTACTGTCCAGTAAGCTGAGAAGTCGCCTTAGTGTGTTGTTCGATGGCTTGGCAGAAGGCTCATTACCTTTGCAAAAAATAGCTGATCCCAAGGAATTCTGCCAGGCACCCCAGCAGAGTGAGGACTTGGTGATTTGGATGGACCAGTGTCTGATCACAAATGCTGAAAATATGTACATGAAGGAAATATGACACTTTGGGGGCCCTGCTGAAGCCAGCCCCTGGAGTAGTGTTACTCCCTACGAGGGGTGTTCACCGTCAGGATTTGTGCTGTTTCCCTTGTGGACTTTGCTGGATTTAGGTTATTCAGTTGCAGTAACTGGACAAGAGTTACCACTACCTGTCACCTGGTTTTTATAGGCTATCAGGAGGCATTTGTTTATAGTTCATAAAAATCACTAGAAAAATAGTCTGTCTGTAAATGTCAGTATTAACTGCCCTGTAAAAAGAGGGAGCACAAGCAGACTCTGCACTGGCAACATCCTTTACAAACAGCACATGGAGACATGAGCTGTTGTGCTTGTGATTGACCTTGGGTCTGTTTTGACATAGATGGGATTTTAGGCTGCATGTGTGAGATAGTTTAACGTCCACTCATTAGGACCTGTGTGTGTGACGGGCAAGACTTGCCCAACACATTGCACACCAAATGCTGTCTGGGACAGCTGACATAGTTCATGGTGAATCAGAGCAGAAAACAGAGACTGGCTTTTTAAAGAGTGGTGCTGGGGGGAAAAGTGTCTCTAATGGAGAGCTGGGAACAGATGGAGACTCAGTAGGAAGGCAGGAAACCAGATTGCCTGCTTCTGATTTGGCATCTCTAAAGTCAGTGCAGCAAAACTAGTTTAAACCAACTTGAAGATGGACCACCAAAGTCTCCTCTAAGGCATGTAAGTAGAGAGGAAGAGGAAGAATCTATGCTCCTTGAGTCAGCCTGTAGCACAGACCTGCTAAACACATGTGTTAGACAGGAGAGGAGGTAGGGGCAAAGGGGACTAAAGCACGCAGGGTAGCCGGACAGAGACTGGCACCAGTGGGATTGCCTGACAATGCATGGTGCACGTTTGCTCTTGGTTGAGCATAAATGTTGACAGCGATGGAGGAGGCTGTGAAGAGAAAACCGTAAAAACAGAAGGCAAGGAACGGTCAACCCAAAACTTAGGATGAGAAAAGAGGTGGATGTAGCTAATACTTATTTGCAGTTTAAAGGAAAGTCGAGAAGGTAAATCTTGCCTGTACTCAGAGTGTAACTCTCACCCAAGCCAGAGGCACCAGGAGGGCAGTACACTTGTCAGAGCTGATCTATGAATACTATTCTTAGATGCAGCAAGTTATTTATTATGGATGTTTTGAACCAACATGTCATAATACATCATCTCAGATGGTAAAGGATGAATCTTACTCCTCTAGTCTTGCAAAAATGTCCTGCTTACTGTGCTATCAACTATGAAGTTTCTGCCTAGAACAAAATTCAGTGGGTTTTTTTATTTCCCTTAAGCTTTAAATTGAGTTTAATTTTCCTTTGTGCCTGTATTACAGAAGAACTGAGAAACCAAAAGAGATTGGGGCCCCCAGAGAGTAAAAAGTTACCCTTATTCTAAAGCATGTGATGTATCTGCTGGCCCAAACTGCCCCATCTCTGGGGTCATCAAGGCTGCATTTTTGTTTTTCCACTATAGATCTGGTGCTCACTTTCCCAGCATCTCCATTACTATGTTCTAGAAATAACTACAATCTTTTGTATTTTTCATATGAAGCAGGACAGAGTAGGCAGCAGCCTCACTTGCTGCACAGCAGGATGACATCTTTAGCAAAAACTTGTTGAACCCAAGATCTTTTTAAGAAGTAGCTTCTTTCTGAGAAGAGCTTTCACAGCTGTTCTTCATGAACCAGCTGTATTAGAAAGCTAAATGGACAATAGGTAAGGATAGAAAACAAAGCTTGGGCCACAGATACAAGGACTGAAGGGCTGCAAATGGCATGTTGGCACCTCACAAGTGACTTGTGAGAAGATGGGAGATGATGTGGAGACATCACAATTGTAGAAAGCAGTTGTATAAGTCCCTGTGTGGTTCATAGGCCAGGAGAAGCTGGAGTGAGGATTGTTTGGTGGAAGTCTAGTTTCCTGGAAAAATCAGCTTGTGAGATTGGCCCAGAACTGGAAAGTCTGAGGAAAGAAGCATACTTTTTGTTAAAAAGCATGTTTCAGGATGGGGAACCTTAGGGTTTTTACTTTATTTCCATGTGTCCTTTGTAAAACTACGTTCAGGGAGTCATGTCCAAGTATAGTGACAGCGGGGATGGGGATGGAGGACTCTAATGGGAAGACCTTGAAAACGAGGCCTTGTACTGTCTGCAGTTCTGATAAAGAATTGTAACAAATCTAAGTCCTGATAAAAAGCCACACAGCGCTTCAAACATGCAGTGCCCCCTCTGTTAGGTTATGAAATCTCAGTGTTTGCCCAGGTGAAATGCAAGTGCTAGTATTACTGAGCCTCCATTTTAAAAAAACCAGGATTCTAATTCCTAAAATCACGGATTTGCTTAGAATAAGTGTTTTGAGGAAACAAATATATGTACGCCTTTTTCTTTCTGCTTGGTTCATTTGGGGTGGTATTTCTCAAGCTTTGCTTGACGAGCACACAGCTTTAAAACCTTTTTAAAAAAAAAAAAAAAGTTTAAAAAACCCTCAAACCCAAAAGGTGATGCCGGTCCCCCGTGGAAGCATGGAGGCCACCCTTTCCTGCATGCAGGCAAAGGCAGGCCACGGCTGCAGCGCGGGCGGTGTGTTCCCTGGAGTGCTGCCAGGGACGGGAACACAGCGATGCTGGGGGAGGACCAGGAGGGGAAATAGCTCATGGGCTGTGCCGGTGAGTCAGCTGGCTTGGGACCACTTGCCAGAGAGACCTGCAGCTAGGAATGACCCAGCTCTGGCAGTCGTCTTCCCTGGAGAGGTGGCCTATGGCTACAAAACAAGCCTAGGAAAGGCTATACAAATAATGTGCCTATAAAGCTATTTATATTCTCAAAACAGAGGGAAGTTATGTGGAATATAATAGAAAACAAGAGGGAGCATATGGTACCCACATAGCTGCCACTGCAATGCAATTTTT
Organism: Xenus cinereus; assembly: GCA_025774025.1. Classification (NCBI taxonomy): domain Eukaryota; kingdom Metazoa; phylum Chordata; class Aves; order Charadriiformes; family Scolopacidae; genus Xenus; species Xenus cinereus. The sequence continues at coordinate 45,030,129 of JAOXJK010000023.1, read as the reverse complement.
TAAGGACTGTGAATACAAAGCAAATTGCAGCTCTGATGCAGCAGGTTGGTGGTATACCAGTTCTTTTTACCTCAAGCTGGCCAGATTTTTTGTAGGACTCATTAAAAGGATTTAAAAAGTACTACAATAAGTATGTGACTGTAATGAAGGGCTTATTTATTTGATGGGGGTTTTTTCCCCTCCCCTTGGGCTACATTTACACCTAGCTTTAGGAGGCAGAGGTAAAAGGGAAGTTTATTGAACAATTTAGAGGTGATATCATTTTGGACTCTTGAAAAATCAGACTTTAAAGACTCCAAATAAATTGCCACGTGGCTCAGCTGTAACATGACATTTAGTATGTGTCATAAGTCTTGCTTCAAAATAGAGCTTGCCAGCTAGGACAGCACAGGGGGCTTGACAGGGATAATGGATGGGATGAGACTTCCAGCTGAAGGAATGAAATGATGAAGTCTGTAATCAAAACGTGAGGAGCATTTTAGGGATGATTGTAAAAGAGTTGGCAGAAGGAAGGCAATGAGAGTTTGAAGGCTTGAGAAATGAGAAAACTCAGAACTGTACCTGTAGTGAAATAATGCTGAGAAAGGATGCAACCAAGCCTGTGCTTCTCTAGACCTGGAGAAAAATAGCATTGTGCTGAGGAGAGAGTGGAGATCCTCACTAGACAGTGTGTCATAGACTTGGAGCAAGAGGTGGTCCATACCCTGGAGTACTGATCATCAAACCCTGTGGGGATGTAAAGTCAAAAGTTAGGGAACAGATTCTTGTACTGTATGTTTGGTTTACTCATCCTTCCCTAATACAAGGAGCTTCCCCCAGATAGGGAAAACACGGAGGACAGGAGCAATAAATCAGAGAAGAGCTAGGGGCTTTTTGTGGGAGAGCGTTGGACTCATAAAAACTGCTGGAGTGTTGGAGGCCAGGTCAAAGACATACCATGTGAGGGAACGGGCCCATTCTTGGAGTAACCTGCTCTAGGCAGCACATCTTTGTCTATGCAGAGAGTGGTTGGTAGGTAGCTGTAGGGGACTTGGCTTACCACACATTTCTGCAGTAAGAAGGATACTCATCCCTGTGATGAGCTGAATTATGTAGCCAGCGTACCAGGCAGGGCAGGGCAGGGCAGGAAACATCGCTCTCAGGCCAAGAAATATGTACTTAGCTCCACTGAGCCACCTAAACCACACCTGAGCTCTGGCTCCCCACCACAGCAAATCAGGCTGCTTCTCATTTCAAAGATACTGTGGCTCTGGCTCCTTCAAATCACCCACCAGCATCACCTCTGTCTTGACTGAGTTTAGCCAATTGGTTCCTTCTTATTGTATTTTTTCTTTGTCAATTGGCACCCAGTGGAGTGGAGGTACTGTTGCTCTTGGCCTCCATGGGTGGGGATAAGCAAAGGATTTAATTTCAAAGGACTCATTTGGGACCTTTAGAATTCAAAGCATAAAATAGCAAGTCAGAGCTCTAGAGGGGACCACAATTCATTTTGAACCAACAGAGGAGAGACTAATACTGGCTGTGGAGGGCTACTCTGGGACTACGGCAATGTGTGGTTTTTTCTGAATGTATGGTAAAAGGGTTTGTGTCCAAAACCTTTCCATTTCCAGCTGAAAAATGATCCTTCTTCTTCTCCTTCCACTAGCTCAATGTACTACCAATTTAAAAAAAAAATGTCAAATTAGCATCTCTGTTACAGATCACTTCCTAGATTTAGGGCAGAAAATGTCAATAAGATTTATTTTATAATAAACTGTATATAGAAACTGTTATTTTAATAGATAGGCCTGTCATGTGGATTTAAAACTGTTATGTTTCTAATTGATGCAGGAGTTATAATTAAGAGAAAAAGCGGAGAAATTCCATGCCCGTTGGCAGTTGAAGCCTTTGCTGCTCACCTTAGCTATATCTGCAAATATGATGACAAATACAGCAAGTAAGTAAGAATGTGTGCATGTGTATTTCTTTCACTTCTTCTCTGTTGCTGCAATGTTTGAGTTCTCCATGTTGAGCTGCAGCTGAGGGACCAATACTGCTTTCATGGAATTAATCTCTGACAAAACTCCTCTTTCAATCAAAGAAGCTGCCTCTGCACAAGGGCAAGAGCTGCATGGCTAGTGTTTTGGCTCTATTTTCCCAACTGCCAGTCACAAAAAATTTGAGACTTATGTTCTTAGCATCAAACATCAAATTGAAGGCTAAATAGAAAACTCAACAAAGGTCTACCAGCTCCACAAGCCCCTCAGGCTAGCTCAGCTCTCCACCCCTATCAGCAGGTGGTGTTTAGGTGATTATCTGTGATAATCTTGATACTTGTAATACTTGTGTTACCTGGAGCCAGAAGGAAAGTACAATCAGTTGTGGATGTAAAGCTGATCTAGGTGATCTGGGAGAGCACCATGTAGAACTTTTGGCTCCTGAATTCCAGTTGGGGTCCTCAGTGTTAGCTCTTACTGTAGCAGGGAGAAACAGAAAAGAGTAAGAAAAGCAGTGGTTGAAGCTTGGCTGAGGGAATAGTGATGAGGTACAGAACATTTCAAGAATTAAAATTTAAGGAGAGAGAAAAAGCAGCAGGGATTTTCCAAGCCAGTTCTGGGCAAGGCAGCAAGAATTCAGTAGAAAAGATGAAAGAGGAAGCAGTGGTTGCTGGAGACCGATGCTGGGATCTGATTTGAGGAAATCAATATGAAAAAGAGGTGAGGGAGTAGATTTAAATGGTTACTAAAAAAATGAAAGTAGGAAAGTGGGAAATCTTATGACCAAAGAGCGAATATTTTGGCAGTCCTAGAATTAGTCAGAACCTAAATATAAGGATGTCAGTCTTTTCTAGTTCTTCCTTATGGAGAGGTGCTCCACATACCAGCACTGCACGCTCTGGCTCTACCCCCTCATCCTCCCACCTACTGTTGACAGCAGCAGAAATCATTCTCTGCTGGCAATAGAGATAAATAAGAGGAGAGAAGCATCAGCAATCCTCTCTAAAGTATAACGTAATGTGCCTGAGGCTTTTTTTAGTTACAAATTGAAAGGATTCAGACCCACAGCTCCCATCACATGGATGTTTGTCACAGGTGAGCTTGAGGAGTCTATCGGTGTCTTACTTATGTAGAGCAGTACAGAGGTGAGAGTGTTGCTGAGGTTTTGCTTCTGAGAGCAAGGAAGTGGGTTCTTTTAGATGATGCTAGAAATTTCCAAAATCGTGCAACTTAACTGTAAATGACTGTTACATACTTTGTACAAAATTTCTTAAGATGATACTTGAACTAGGTATTAGGTCCTGGGCCTGCTTTCCCTTTGGGACTGCAGAATCTTTGGGGTTATCTCTTGCATCTCAGCTGCAAGCATTTGGCTGAACAGTGCTTTTCCCTCCCCTTCTCTCTTGGCTTTTTAGGTATTTCATTTCTCACAAACCAAACAAGACCTGGCAGCAAGTATTCTGGTTTGCCATCAGCATCGCTATAAACAATGCCTACATCCTCTACAAAATGTCAGAGGCCTACCATGTGACAAGGTATAGCCGCGCACAGTTTGGTGAAAGACTTGTAAAGGAGCTTCTGGGCCTGGAAGACACCTCACCCTCCCATTGATGCATTGTTCTTGGTGGGGTAGGCAGGGGGTAGAGGGTAAGCAGAAGAAGATACCACACCTGGAACGGCAAAGCAAGGAACTTGTGACACCACCAGTGCTGTCCTTATCCAAAAATGCCAAGTGATGCCACTAGAGAGGTGGAAACTTTGTTCCTAGTAGCAGCTGGATGTAAACATGTCCTGCAGAAAGTGCCAGTGGAAAAGCTGACACAAAATTGCATACGTGAATGCCCTGTGGGAATCTGTACACCAGAAACAGACTTAAGCTAGTCATCATCTCAATACTATTTGTTGAGCAGGGTCATCTTGTAAAGTTCCTCTTGGGCTAAGAGCTTATCATAAGCTGACGTAGCTCAGCAGTCCTAGGCGGGCATTACAGAGAACTCTATACCTTACTTGGTGTTGCTCAATCCGGGGACAAGCAACGTCAGTCTGCACCATGGGCTGTGGCTGAGAGTTCCTGCCACCCTGTAAGTCATGGCTGCTGTCCTCCCGGTGTGCTACACGAAGCAGTTCAGGTGCACGAACACTGAAGCAGGTGTATTGACAAAGAAAACCTTCACAGGCAGGCAGCCAGGAGCTGAGGACCAGTTAAGACTTTTTCTTTCTGATTATTTTTTTGTTTTCCTCTATTTTTATTAATGTAATGTAAGGCAATTTGATCCCACGTGTAGAGCACAGCAAAATTAGGAGAAACCAACTACATTAGTGAATTTAAAATGGAAAATACATTACATTTATTTTCTTTTTTAACCAAGGTGAAACATTTTATACACAAGCAGTGAGTAACGCTGTAAGTATTAACAGTAAGTAAACCACTAAGTAAATACTGCCTCACATCTTAACTGCCACGCTCAGTGTACAGGTGAGAAATCAAAGTATAACAATTATATTTTTTCTTGATTTCAACTGTATCTTAAATGTTGCTTAAAAATCTAATGTAACGGACTGTTAGGTTTTTAGGAACAATGATTTCTTTCTTTTCCTTTTGTAACTGTCAAGACTTTTTTGGTCCATTTTAGAATTTCATTCAATACACAGTTGTCAAGAAAAAAATAAGTCACTAATAGCAGTGTGTTTCCCATTATCGCTGCGGGGTGTTCTGTAGAAATTATTCTTGTTAGAATTCAGGGCTTGTCACAGTAGTTGTAATTAGGCAGATTACATGTTTAGCAAAATAACATAGTATTGTGTTTTACAAAAAAAGAAAGAAGCCCAGTTGCAACCATACCTTAAACCTCACTAAAACAGAGCAAGCCCAAAGAGTTCTCCTGAGTCACGCCGCAGAGGACAAGCATCGTCATGAGCTGGTGTCCATGGCTGAAACACCACGTTTTGGTGCTGGTGGAATCTGAAGGCCACTGACGCTTTGGAAGACGATGCTGAGAGAGAGAGAGAGACATGATTGAAAAAGGGGAGAATCGATACTGGGGTAAAATACTACCCTGCCCTCTACACATTACTGATTTCAGTCCACAACTCAATCAGCAAAAAACTCTGTGTTCTAAAGGTTAGCAGTGATGGACACAAACAGAATTGCATTAACTTCCTGGGCAGAAAACATGTTGCTTAGAGGACCAGCTGGTTTTAGAGCCCCAAGCCTGAAACATTTTACTGAAGAATGACTTGGGTTGATTGAAGAGGAATGGAGTGATTGATGGAGTGATTTATTTATCAGTGTAAACCTCACCAGGTTATATGCATCTATCTGGCAAGAGACAACAGAGGGTAATCGACATGAATTTGAGAACTCCTCAGATTTTATCATTATGTGATGTTCAAATGCATAGCATGGAAATCATAATAGAGGAAGACTCCAGCAGGGGTTAGTAAATTACCGACTAGCCCAAAGAGTATCCTTGCACTGACATCTTTCTATTTCCACCAAAGTCTTATTTTTTTGGAGTAGACTTAGAAGCAGTTCTCAGCTGATTGCAGGGAGAGTAAGGGGATGGCCAGCTCCATGGTTGTTCTGCTTACAATACAGCCTGGACACTGTCCCACACATTCTGCTCTGCTTGCCAGCTGCACAATGTACTGTGGTGGGTTTCCTAAGCATGCCTTTTCACTGCTCAGTCCACAAGGTCTCCACCCAGGAAACGTGGGAGAAAGGACAAAACCTTGTGCACTGAGGCCTCCTGGCCTCAAAAGGAAGGAGAGGGTTTGTACCACTCTGGTTCTTGACAATGCCAAGCTGCATGGAAGCCCAAGGATGAGTTCAAAACTTCTTGGTCCTGCAGAGAACTGAGACCACCCCTCTTCAGACTGAGTTTGTGTGGTGACTGGTTCTTGTTGGTCTTGGAAGTATTCAAAGAGGGAGAAGAGCCAGTGCGAGGCACGAAAAAGAAATGTTCAGCAATATAAGCCCACAATTTCCTTTTTTGAGAGAATTCCGCAGAGGTACCTAAAGGCAAATGGTGTTCTTATTGCTCCCTGCTTTAGGCAATGCCAGCCTATATTGCAACAGGAAGAGTAGCTACAAGTTCGTTATGCCCTGTAAATTTATATAGTGGCCAAAATCAGGGCAGTAAAGAAAGGTCTGGCTGGAACTTTGCTACTGGGAGAGCTTGAATGACCAGTAGCTGCTGGGACCCCAGCTTCCTTGCATTCCCCTGCAATGCCAGAGCATTTGCAAAGTGCACGTCCCCAGCAGAGGTGGGGAAGTTCACGGGACTTCAGAGGAGTAAGCACAGCACTCTCCAGCTATGTTGTAGCCCCCTGAGATAGATCTGAAGCCCTTGGCCAATTGTTACATTACGCTATATGCTTAAATGTGTGGATCTAGGCCATCCCATACAGAAAATGCCTTTTCTTTTTCAGGTGACAGTAGGTCCAAGGCCTTGGAATGTTTAATTTTTCACTAATGTAGGCTGTTAATTTTGTGAATTACTTGAGCTAAAATCATGAGGTCCTAGCTTTTTGCCTCAGGGACTGGGTCCTGAGTAGTTTTCCCTAGAATTGGTGTTGACGGGGGATTACACAGTGGCTGACTATTACAGGGAAGATGCTTTAGTCTCCTTTGTAAAGGAGAAAAATTAAGACAAAATTATAGCTTTGCAATGAATTTCATTTTCTTAGCCTTAACCATCCCTCATCATTTTGAACTGGTGCCCTACATAGGCACAAACATTCCATAAGTAAGCAAAAATATTTATATATATTTATATGTACAAAATGCCTGCATTTTGGCTCTTGAAGCCAACAAGCAAAACCCACCAAAGCATAGTCTATATCCACAGATGACTATTCCACATCATCTTCTCCTTTACTAGGAGTGGATAGGGTTGGGGAAAGTTAAGATTTCTTCTTGTTAAAAAAGCATCTTGCACTTTCTCTGTGTTACGACAAACAAGGCAAAGTCATTAAGGAAGAAACTGAATCATTTTTAAAAGGCAAAAGTTTGTTAACTGCAGCTCAGCTTCTGTAGCATTACCTTTTACTGCAAAGACTGGCTTACTCAGATTTGGTTCCCCACCTGCTTGTAACATTAACGTTTCTCCCCAGTTAAAGGGAAAAAAATAAGGGTGGGGGTTAGTCTCAAAGTAGTGCAAGGAGGCTAGTTATAGTGTGTGTATGTGTGTGTTAATTGTGCAATGGCTTGTGAAATGACAGGAAGTCAGGATTGCTTGGGGGGTTTTTGTAGCCTTGAGACAATCTGGGTAAGAGATTTTAAGCTCAGCAGTAGCTAAAAAGCAGTGGAAATGCCAACCAGGTCACAGAGGAACTTGTCTAATTTTTTCCAGGGGGGAAAAAAAACGTTTGCAGCTGAAGTAGACAAGGCAGCAAGGCTCAGTTCTCTCCTGCTGAACTGAACTTTCCTTCACATACTTCTGAAAAATGAAAATTACTTATTTATCGTATGCAAACTTTGTTTCAAAGAACTGAGACCATCAGTAAGACATACTGACCACCTTCTATGCACAGTACTTCTTTCAAGAACTGTCTATCATGCCACCATCCATTCTTGGAAAACCTTTCTTTTTCCACTGCTGTTGTCTCAGTTGAAAAATGCTTCAAGGGCTTGCAGAAACTCTGCCACTTCTTACTTCAGCCCATTTGTGCACTTGACACTAGGGCACAATTTAAAGAAATCTCTTCTCCGTTTTTGATTTCTGTTCTCTAGCCCCAACCCTTCAGCAGTTACAAAGTAGTCCAAGAATCCCAATTTATAGAAATCTCAGTGTCCCTAATAGGTACAACTTTGTTTCATTCAGACAATTCCAAGAGAAAAATTAATTCAGCTGTTTCCAGACTGACATTAAGGACAGCAACTCAAAGCAGGATTCCCATTCTTTACCTCCAGCTACACTTCTGTGGCTTTTTTGGTTTGGGGTTTTTTTTTGGCTGAAGGGGTTTTTTCCTTCTAACATTCATTTAGTAGTCTCTCTAGACTGGTGACTAGTGAAAGTGTCTCAGTCTTACATGTCTTAGTCCCCTAGCCCTAGAGCTGATTTTAGGCATGAGTGGGGGATTATGCTGCACTGATAATTTTGTGCATCTGTGCTACTTTCCATGCAAGGATTGCAAGGTGCTTTAACAACCTCAGCACTCCTCATGAGACATCATTAGCTCCCCAAATAGGAGTGTCCCCTTTCCTAATCAGACACCAAGGCACAACACAGGTAAGGGGGTGATGAAACTGTGAAGTAGAGTTTTCACTCCTGCTGATTAAGTCCATATTCTGCATTTTCAGTGACTTAGTTCTTGTTCAAATGCACTTTTCCAAATGAGAAATGAAAGCATGGTGAATATAGTTCCACCATGAACTAAGGGCTGTGGGACTTCATCAGCACAGGGTCCTTACTCCATATAGGCCGGTACGAGTCAAAACCAAGTTGCACTGAAGGTAAGAGAAAACTGGATAAAACATAGCAGCCCAGCCTGCCTAGATGGGCTTAGGGGAGATAAACGGACAATGTGAAGCTCTGCTATAGTCCAGTAATCAATGTGAAATTCAGACAAATTATTATTAAATTGACTTGGGAAAAGTCACTGAGGCTTAGATGGAATATGAAGTCTTCCATCCATCTCTGTTGTGGAGTTTGCCGTGGCACTTTCTTGTTGCTAGGACTGATGTAAGATTAGCTGTTTGTGAAACAAGAGCTCATCTCAATTTGGTTGAGAACATTCAAGTGTCAAAGGACTGTTAGCAATGTCTCACAAAGGCAAGGAACTCTAAGCTCAAAACACATATATATTGGGCCTGTGATTAGCTAGGATATTGTGCACAGACAGATCACATCATCATCTGCTCTAACGCAAGCCTACCACCAGTGCTACTTGATGTATAGTCCTTCTTGTAACAGTTCTTCCCAATCCTACCTTTCTTTCCAGAAGCATTATGAACTGGAAAAGCCTCTGTAACATCATCTCGTTGTTGAGGCACAGCGGAGAATATCTGTGCTTTGTAAAAAAAGGTCTCTTCTTTTGAGAGGCAGCTCTGTGTCTTCAGAAATCCAGCCCTGGAGAAGTTTCCTGCCCTATGCTTCCTTCATTCCATGGATTTAGACCACATCCAAATCATCCTGCAGGCTCTTCGTCAGTCTGGCAGAGGTGACGACAGAGAGTTGGCTTTTCAGTTTACTTTTATAGTATTACTTTGCTGATCTTTTCTGCTATTTTTCAAATCTCAGATGGAACAGGGTATTGTTTCTGAAGCCTATACTCTAATTGCAATCACTGTGAAGGTGTTGCCTGCTTTGCCCCATTAGTGCTGCCAGTTGGGTTTGTATGGACCCAAAACAGATATCAGCATCACCACACCCACTGCTCCCATTGGAATGGCTGAAACGTTCCTCAGCTCTGGATCGCTGTCAAAGAGGGGCCTTTGACATGGTCTGGGGAGTTTTTTGGTGTTTTGGTTTGTTTTAAACCCTTCCACACTGATGGGTCTGGTGAACAGCTGTTAGGTATCACGAAAAGGCCTTAAGTGGTAAATCCCTTTTGTATCACTGTTCTGAAGTAATAATTGCTTATATTAGATGTCAAGGTGGTCCACACGATGTGTAGTGCAAAAAATCTTATCCATGAAAACATCACTCTGCAGAAGTGCTCATTTGATGTAACTGCAACAACCCTTGAATGCCTGGGGGACCTGGATGAAGAACCTAGTGGGAAAGGACTGTAACGCTGTCCTGTGGGGCCACGATGTGCAGGACCCGATTGGATAAACAAAGAGGGGAGAGATGAGTGCAATTTGGGATGCAGGATCCTTGAACAAAGAGACTTCATAGCCAAGCTAATCTCAGTAGTTTTACTAGGGAAGGGAAGATTCCAGACCCATGCAGTTGCTCCCAGCCCTGGCAACTCTGTTTCTAAAATAAAGCAGCTGGCAAATGCTTTCACTCTTCAAGTATTTATGCTGTGCTCTAGACTTCAAACAGAGTATTTTGTCCTATTTTCACTAGTTACTGAAAAAAAACCTAAAAGCTGAAAAGTGAAGCCCAGTACACTAGGTTCATCGGTCCAGAACCCCAACCCACTTGGTGTCAAAGTAACTTTGTGGTCTTGTTCTCCAATTAATCTGTGTCAAAAGGTGTATGCAAAATGTGACTGCTGAACAATTCACACCTCTCTATGAAAGGAGTTACTCATTTGATGGAAAACAAATTGCAGGTTTACTCTGACTTACTTTCACAACCTGGATTTTTGTTGTAAGCCAAATCTTTGCCTGGCATTTCAGTATAGAAATTAAAAATAACTTGACCCCCATGAGATTAGAGACAGCAAAACATCAGATTTATGCCAGAGATTAATCTGATCCATACAGGTGAGGCTGATCAGCACAGTCTGTTCGGAGGAGGAGTCTAAGAGGAGCAGTGGGTTTGAGGAGGCAGAGGAAAGTTCAAAGGTTGGGCACACAGAGGGAGAGGCACCGGGTGATCCCTTCTAACTCCCATCTTTCCAGCATGTGTACCCCCCTCCCTGCTGCCTTCGAATTACAAAGAAAAGCCCGATGTTTAACACAACCAGTGCGCACACCTGCTTTAGCCACATCAAACCTGCTTTAGCTACATCCCTGGCCTCACTCCGTGCCCGTCCTTATACTATAGATGTTCAGTAGTCGTCAGCCTTGGAGTCAAAGCACTGCTGCATGTCAGCACAGCATGGAAGCGACAGTCTGAGGAAGTGCCACAGTAGAAACAGGAGAAATGGGGATTCTGGAAAAGGAATCTTCCCCTCTACGTTTCGTTTTCATTTACTTTGGGTATGTGCAACTTACATTCCATCAAATGCAGTGACGGCACCAAACGCAAAGGCCGGCCGTGCCTGGCCGAGTGCTTTCACACCGACTCCATCGGGCTGTGCTCACAACATCAGCAACTCCAGTTCTGTTGCAAAGTTCTATATTCTTTATAATTCTAAAGGTTTCCATTGAAAATGTAAATTCCAGAGGCAAAGCATACACTGCAATTGCTTTTTTTTTTCCCTTTTTTTTTTTTTAAAACACTCAGAGCAATTTTGTAACAGCCAAGTCTTTCAGGAAATGCAGGTGTGTGACCTCTTCATGGTAAGAGATACACAACTGTGTTTCTGCATGGGACAGGGAACTACTTTTGTGACACCAGTTTTGTTCTACACAAAGGCACGCTTGCAATAAATTTTTACGAGTTTTGTACACCATGAGCTAAATTCTGAGTTCCGAAAATGTGAAGTGTGGCAACAATAACAAAATGGATTTATAGTATCACTCTGATATCTTGTCATGTGATTTTATTTCTTCAACAAAGTTTGTTTACAATCAACAACTTTGAAATACAGTCAGATATATTACCGATTGCTTTTCTGTCTCTTTCTTTTCTGGAATAGGTGGGGAAGATGTTTCATGGTTCTCTGCATGTGTAGGTGTGAGGCCATGGAGAAAATACTGCTGAAGTGAGAGCCTGTAATTTATCTAAGACCATTAGAGGCGAAAGCCTGACATCTTTATCCAGCCATTGAGTACAAAGGCATCTTCTTTAAGAAAGAACTGAATTTTAAAAGCCTTTCAACATAGTCCACACACAAGCATAGGAAAGGGGACTGCTGCCCCCCTGCCACCAGTAATCGATGCTTCCCAGCCTCCTCAGGGCAGGGAGGAGTGGGCACAAGGACGGGGGGGCTGTCCCAGCTCTCAGAGGTGGCTCTGCTGAAACGGTACCAGCCCTTCATCCTCACTGCTCTAACTCTTCATCAAGCAACTTTGATGCAATCTTGATTTTCCTGAAAATTTCACTGAATCACAGAATCGTCATAGTTGGAAAGGACCTCTGAGATCACCAAGTCCAACCATATACACACAAAAAACCCCTACAATCTCGGCCACTAGAGCATGCCCTGAAGTGCACATCTACACATTTCTTAAATACCTCCAGGGATGGTGACTCCACCACCTCCCTGGGCAGGCTGTTCC
>JAOXJK010000023.1:45006063-45018050 GCA_025774025.1 Xenus cinereus | reverse complement strand
CCCCCCAATGTAAACACTGCTGCCTTTGGTTTAGCTTCATATTAATTTCTCTTTAGATACCCAACACTCTAAATGTTTGGGAAAGCTCAGTAAAAGCTACTAGAAAAGTATAGTTACAGACCTGGCACAGGGTAGTTCAACTACAATAACAAAAAATGTGTCCTATTGGAACTACATGAACTTGCCAAAAATGAAGCATGACTCTACTGTTTGCACAACAGACCGTCTACTATAAGGCACATTTTATACAACTTCACATTACTATTGGTGAATTACAACTGTTTGTTTTTAAAAACTCTGTCTTCTCAAGTGCTTATGGCTCCCTAAATTGAGCAGAGATGAGCTTAATGTCAGTTCTCCTACATGCGGGAAACATGGACAGGGTTAGACAAGGGCTCTAACCAAGAAATACAGTGTTCATCAAAATACTATGTTTAAAAGAAGTCTCTCCAGTATTAGGGCGAGCAGCTATAACCATCACCAGGGTATAAGCTGGCAGCAGCTGTGAACAGCTATTTAGGTCCCACACGTAAATAGCTTTGTACCAGAAGCACAGAGAATGTTAAATGACAGCATCACACACAACACAAGTTTTTTGGACCTTGGCTTCTTTTTGAGCAAGGCTGTGGGAACGAAGGAGGACAGACATCAGTGCTCTACATTCCCAGTGCTAGAGGATGAAAATGCCATCCCTTTCTACATGCTTCCCACTGTCCAGTGTTTCTAGTTCTTTGCATACACAACTATAAACAATACTACATAGCACTTAAAATAGGAAGATTTTCTAAAGAGGCAGAAAAAGTGAAAGGTACATCAATTTAATTTAAGAAGCTTAGCTTGTAATAGTACATTTTGAGTAAGGATTAATTGCTATCAACACATCAGAAAAACAAGCTATTTTAAAAATAGATTTTGGCCATTAGACTCTTAAAAGGCAAATATAAACACTCATGCTAGAAGCGCAGCTCATTTCATATTTTCAGAAGGCACAGCTTCTCAGCAAAGTGCAGATCACAGTTACCTTGGGCATATTAATATTTTTCAGATTAATTTCAGCCCAGCTTGACATTAAATATTAATCTGAGACTTTTCAAGACCAATGAAAAGTAATCATAGCCATTAGCATGAAAAGTTGATATTAAAAGCTATAATATTAGAAACATTTATATTTTGCTAAATGCTTTCATAGCTTTTCTTTTTTATAAATGAGTTGCACAAAATCAAACATACAAAGCTACAGTCTATACATTCAGGCTTGCTCTGGTCATTCCGTAAAATAAGTGGCCAAATAATCACAAAATGATGTATGTTTGTCATCAGGAGACCTAAGGTAACCCACCCCTCTGAGCATAGGATGTAGCAGGTGGCCAACCCTGCAAACATTTCTGAATGTCTTCAAAGTTTTCACTCTAGGCGACATAACAGGGAGTTGTATGCCCAATTCATCTTGCTTTTAAATGGCCAAGAAAATAGGAAAATGTGGAAAATTAGGCTGGTGGGGAAAATAGGAATGACGCTTCTCAAAGGTTGGAAGATGTAAACTTCCTTCTTGGATACCTTCAAGGAGTGAGTTTTACTGCAGCACTTGATTACTTGTTGCTGAAATCACAGAATCTTCATGGTTGGAAGGGACCTTTGAGATCATCGAGTCCAACCACAAAAAAACCCACCACAGACAGACACAAACCAACAACCTTGGGCACCAGAGCATACCCTGAAGTGCCACATCTACAGGTTTCTTAAATGCCTCCAGGGTTGGCGACTCCACCACCTCCCTGGGCAGGCTGTTCCAGTGCCTGACCACTCTTTCAGTAAAGTAATTCTTTCTAATATCTAATCTAAACCTCCCCTGCCGCAACCTCATATCTTTTCTTCTGGTCCTGTCATTATTCACTTGGGAGAAGAGGCCAACACCCACTTCCTGGCAAGGTTTGTCTGTACCACCAGTGGTGCCCACCAAAGACATGACCTCCATGACAAATAAGTGACATTTGCAGGCAAAACCAGTGATGATTGCTCTTTCAGATCTCCAAGCCAACAAGTCACTATGACCTGATTTAAACCTTAATCCACAAAGGGAGCAGAAACCTTGCAGGAGAACATGTAAATGGGGTTACAGTGGGTCTTTGTCAACAACCACGATAAAGATGTCCCCCACGCCTTGGGTCTGTGTCCCTCATTCCCCCATGGCCGCAGAGCCCTCTGCCAGGGACCAGGCTGCAGAGCATCCTCCAGGTATGTGCTAGCGTGGCTCAACACTGACCTCTCACTGTGATCTCTCAGGTGTCTAATGTGTCTAATTTGCTAAGGGTATTTCTTCATAATTACTTGTATTTCCCATAGGAAGAAATTTAGTTTGCGTCTAAGTCGTCCAAATAAAAATCCAGATTTTCAGGGGAAATAAAACATTAACAGAAGCAACCAGCAGCAAGCTTATTGACCTGTTTAATATCTCTATGGACCCAGTCTCTAGGAGGTGACTATTTACTTTAAATTACTCAGCTTGTCACAAAGAATCGGAGGGCAGAAGATTCTGGCATGCCCAACACAGCCAAGTTCTCAGAAAACTTTTCAGCATATAGGTAGCTGAATCAACATCCCTTAGTGTGCTGGTCTGAAAGACATTTTAGTGTGATCTAAAAGGCAGTCTGGACACTTCATACAATCAGCTCCTTCAAGAAACAGGTTCCTTTTCTCCTATGCCTTCTATTTTTGGGGGGACCCCACAGGCTTCTATTTTGAGACATCACACCCAGGATCAAGAAGCAATCAAACCACAGTGCTTACCTGCACAGTGGAGGCTGGCTCATCCCTAGTGAGTGCCAAGGCTGGAAACATCTGGGTGCATCATCAGGATGATGGATGGGCACAAACACACCCTGGCTGGTGGCAGGGCTCCACAAGATGCCAACAGCCACACACTGCACAGCACCTGCACCCATGGGTGGCTCCGTATGTCACTCCACAGACACGCAGAGGCAGGGGGGACCTAAGGAGATGACTACAAGCCCCTGCAGTGGGACCAGACACACACCAGTCGAGACGTTCAGCTGGGTCATGAGCCAAATGAGAATTTCTGAGTTCACCGCCATGGTTGCAGAGCCACCCCCAGCAGCACATCGCTTTGCTCCCTGGTCCCTGGATGTGCCATGACCAGAGCTAATGCTGTGTGTGATCAGGCTACATAATCAGAGGCGTGAGAAGCAACGTGAATCATCTTTAACACCCTCATTGAATAAAACGAGGAATTTAATTTGTGAAATTATGAAATCCAGGATCTGATTAACACCAAGACACACACAGACATGCATAACCTCAGTGTTTAAAACATTTAAAACAATGCCATCCATTCAGATCAGGCCAGGGCCAGCAGTAACTAAATCTCCTGTGAAATTATTCTCAAGAGAATTTGCAATTAATAGTTCCATCAATGTAGCCTTTCTTAATTAAGCCAAACCTAATGTTCCATTTTGCGGTGTTTTCTAGTATCCAGTTGCCCCTCCGTCCCCAAAGGGGAGCAGGGAGAAAAAAGTGCCAAGTCACGGACAAAGCAAAGAAGGATACCCCCAGCCATCATTTGGTCAGAGCACAAGCAACTCTTAAAGCATCCTCATCTGAGGCTTGAAAAAGCACTTTACACTCGGTAATGAACAGCCTCTCATCAGACCCCTGCAAAGCAAAGCCATCTCAACTCTCCTCAGAGATCATCTCTGCTCCAGTTTCCTTAGTGACAGCCCAGGTCAGAGGCAGAGCCAGCCACGGCTTTGTCTTTGGGAAGGACAGTTCAAGAAAACAAAAGACAGAAGGTGATAAGTGAGGAGCCAGAGACACCTTCTTCTGCTGTTCCCACATTCCCAGGTGAGGGCTTGGACAGGATTCCCCAGGAACACTTGCACCAGAGATACTGGCAAAGGATTCAGGTATTTTACCAGCTTTAGCTTGCTTTTTTTTTCCAGAATTTGTTTCCTGCTGTAGGTTTTGCTTGGGAAACCTCAATCCTTCCTTCACCCAAGAAGCAAGAGCAGCAGTAAAGCAGATTCTCAGGCTCATGGGGACTTCACACTCCACAAACCTGGATAAGGTTCTGGAGAAGAACCTCCCCTGGGCAGCCAGGCTCACCTACCGCAGCACAGCCCTCACCCTGCACTGACCCAGAGGCAAATGCAATGTGAAGATGCCGAGGTACAACAAACCAAAATATGCTCCTTTTCATACTTCCATGACTTGAGGCTGGATTGCAACCTTAAAAGAAAGGTGAGATATTCCTTCTGCCAGATTCAGGCTCCCTAAGAACAACTCAGGATTTAAAATTGCAGCATTGTCTCATACCCTTTGGGGAAACAGCAAAGCAAACCACTTCAACCTCTTCTGGACAGACACAAAATTTAAAAACAAACAGGCAGGTACAATCATGACAAATAATCTACAGAAATGGAAAGTTCTGAGGGAATGGGAGGGAGGCAGGAAGACATTTATTTAATTTGCTATGAAGAAGATTAGCATCTGCAGCCAGACACACCAGAATAAATTGCAAACCACTCTCAGGAATTGGAAAAATTCATTGCCTACTAATCTATCTGTATCTCAAAGCCTTTTAACATTGAAACTGTTGGAGATGAAGACAAATATATGAATTAATACACATGTACAAAAACATATGTACCTCTTGAACATTTGAACAGAAAAAGCTGGTCTCCAAACACAAGCAACTATATCTCCACCCAGCCAGAGAGGAAACACTCGCAAAGGAAAATATAATTCTATACCTGTCAGCTTTCCTCCAGTTTGTGCATGCTGTTCCTCTTCTCATTGTCTCTTCAATTTGTCTTTTCTCAGTCTTCTCCATTACCGTGCCCAGCAAACGACTGCCACCCGGTACAGAGCTACTTCTGAGACTGGATGAAAGAGAGGCATCCAAACAACCAGCTTAGCATAACATCTTTGTGTTCAAATAATCTTTTTTCTTTTTTTTTTTTTCTATCCCATGTTTAACATAGAGCAGGTAGAGCACTGCTCTGTTCAGAAAGGCAATTTCAGAAGTGCCACTGCAGAGTTCCACAGTTTATGTCTTTTCAGACACCAGATAATATCAAGTATTTACTAAACCAAACACAGATGATGACCCACAGTCTGCAGCCAGACTGAGCAATCAGTGCTATTAAATACTGTAAATCAGGTTTAATAAACCTATTAAAATAGGAGAGAAACTAGCACTTCTAATGAAGAAAATTTTTTACTGCAGCCAGGAGCTTGGTTCATGTGACCCCAGGCAAGAGAAGCTCTGACTTACCTGAAAGGACCAGTAAGACTCAGACCAGCTGCTAAACATCTGTATTTCTTACAGAGGTCTTGGCCAATGCAATAAACAGACATCAGGTAGTTTAAACAAATCATCCATATTCAGCAGCACTCTCTTACCTGGGATGACAGCAGCCAATTTCAAGGCATTGTGCACTATATTGATTTCAGAAGGTAGTTTTATATTGCACAAAATAGACCTGCCTTCCCCCTGGCCTGGGGCAAATGCACACACACTGAGTGTAGACACTTGAGTAGACTGAAGTAGGTGCCAGTCTTGAGTTGGTGCCAGCAACAGCTTTCTATTCCTCATGTAATAAGCAAAAGAGATTCCTGAACTTTGGTTCCCACAGGCCACCATGAACAATCTGTTTCTCAGGACTTGTCCATTAACATCAACACCAAATTTCAGTGGAAACACCTATTGAGAGAGGGTGGTTCAGCAGACCAGTTGTAAATTACGTATCATGGGCAGCTTGCAATGTGCTGGGATGAATGTTTCTCCCATTACTTCCCGGCAGAGCAGCCCGCAGGAGTGATGACCAGGCACGCTCTGAGCAAGGGAGACCTGGTGCTTGAGAGAACTGGGCCGCAAGGGAGCATTCCTGCTCCAGTCTTGACCTCAGCAGTGCTGGAAATCCTGCCCTGCAGCGATGTAGTGGGAACCCAACCTCGTGCCTCAGCACCAGGTTTAACCACCAGATACGCCAGCCCAGCCAGACCCTACTCTTCCCTCCATGTGCTCGTCCTACCTGTTTTCTCCTGCTGGCCCCAACCGGCTCTGCTTTCGTGCTGCAAATTACCAAATCACTTTGACACTACCCAAAAGGGAGAAAGCTGGAATAGAACGAGAGAAAGAATTTCCTCTAACTGCTTCTTTTTAAACAACAAGGAGTTATTTATAACCTAGTTAGGTTCATTGTTGCGAGACAGCAGTGCCCTTTCCCGGCTGAGAGAGCCTCTCTAGCAATGACAGCCTCGCAGCAGCCTGCAGGATTTTATTGCCTGAGGGAGCTTAACCCAGTTTCTCTTGTGATTAATGAAAATCAGCAGTGGATGAGATTTGCTGTTGCTGCTGTTCTTGGGGATCCTACACAAAGGCTGAAGCATCCAGGAACAGCTGAGCAGCTCTATCTTCTTAAGACAGATTTACTTAAAATTGAGCAATTGCAAAGTCATCTTCCCTCATTGAAAACAAAGCAAAACATCTTATCTGGGGTCTAGGGGATTTACAATCTGGTTCAAAAGTTGCCCTTCCCTCCTGTTGGCACCTTGGGGCTGTGTGATTGAGTTACTAAGCAGAAAACACACCGCTCCCTAAGCAGGTGACCTAAATCCTGCTTTGCCCATCGATGCTGCAGGGCACAGAAAGGGTTCACGTGCTGCCTTCCCACTCCATCAGGTAGATGCCCTGGGATGCTTTCACCCCCAGAAACCACCACAGGACAAACCAGGGGCATCCTCTCCATGTAGAGCAACACAACCGCTCCACAGTCCCCAGGGATGAGGGACAGTGTCCCCTGCAGAGAGACAGCCTTCAGAGACACGGTAACGGGGCCAGCGTCACACGTGCCAGGCCCTTATCCACATGGGTGCGAGTTGGCACAGCACAGCTGAAGGACCCAGAGCTGGCCCTTCCCAGCTCCCCCCCACCACCCAAAGTGGTCTGCAAATGACCACTTGGGCACACGTCCAGCAAGATCACGTCTGGCCAAACAGCACACAAGTATCCCAAAGAAGTGGCAAGAACATCAGATTTGAAGGTCTCTGACCTGCTGAAAGCAGTGGGGAGAAGATGGAGCAGGAGTTTTTTAGGAAAGGGTGATAAAGGGTCACTATTGTGGGATGTTTTGGACCTTTGGCACCTTCACACAGGCCTTGAGTTTCATGAGATGCTCCCTGGATGGATCCGAGCCTCCCAAGTCAAGCTATGGCCAAAGAGCTTTGCTGTAATTTTGCAGCAGCGGTTCGAAAAAGGCACTGGACGTTTGTTTGGTGTGGCTGCCAAAAGTTAATTAAAACAACAAAAACAAACTAAGGAGAGGGCTGTGCATATGACAGGGTTCATCAGTGGAATCAGGTAGAGCTTGTGCTTATTACATGCGTCAGACCAAACTCCCCACAGCGAGCTTTCCCTACCTTTCCACCTCCTCAGGGCTAATTTAAGAGCTGTTCTTCGCAGCCCATAATAATCGTGAAGGAAAAAAAAATAAAATTAAATTCTGTTCTGCCAGAAGGAGGACACTGGAACAACGGAACCAGCAGGAAACTTGTCTTGCTGCCATCTCTGGCTTTCCTAAGGAAACTTGTGCTCCAGGGCACATAGTCAAAGAAAATGGAGCTGCCAGCAGGACGCGGGGCTCGAGCCCTCCCCGAAGCCGGGCAAGCAGGAGCTCATCTGCCAGGAAAGGGACAGCCATTTCCCACAGATATAAAAAAGCAGTGGCCTGGTATGTATAGGTGAACACAGAAATAAGCGTACCATACAGAGCAGCAGACAGACAAGCATCTTCTCTGTGGGTGCCTTCCGCTTAGTAGGTACAATCTCCCCAGATCTCCCCTGGGAGGGGAGGGGTGGTAGCCTGGCAATCCTGTGAGGGGAAGACGGGGGAACCTTCCCTGCCCCGGGAGGCAGTCCCGGACAAGACGGAAAACGTCACCTCACTAACAAAGCTCTTCACACGTTACAACCCAGCTCAACAAAATGCTTAAAAACCCGTTTGAGGCTACTCTTGCTCCAGCCTTTGCAGACGCAGGGAGCGAGGCCCACGTGAATTCCCCCTCCAACACAAATATTCAGGCAGCGCCAGAACAGAGCGAGCAGGCTAAAAGCTCATGATCAACTCACACGGATTTGGGCTCACGCCTTGTGGCCCCCATGAAATGACTTTTTATTTAGCCCGGTCTAAATAAGAGATTCCTTTCCCTCTCGATGTTAAAGCAAATGCTTTTCTTATTTTCTTGGTTTTTTTAAACTTTCCAGAAAGTCACTCAGTTGCTCCAAGGGCATTGCTCACTCCTGCCAGGCTCAGTTCTGTTCAGACCAGGCACGTCTTCACCTTCATTGCCAGAAATCGTTTTCATCCGTACAAAATGGATCACAAAAGCACAGTACTGGCACTAACAAAAACGGTGGGGCTGGTTCCCACCTACCCCACAGCGCAGGAATTCCCAGGTTGCAAAAACCACTGCCCCTTTTTGTTGTCATTTCTCCAGCAACAGAGCCCAGGGTGCCCCATCTTGAACCAGGACCCCCTTTGTGCCAGGTGAGGAGATTCAGAAGCTCATACAAGCCTTTCTCCAAGCACTGCTAATAAAGGTCAAAATTCAGATGCAGCACAAAGCTCATTTCATCCAGGCTAATGGAAAATCCCATGGCATGTTTTCAGAAGTCTGTAAAAACTTGTTTTCTTCAGAAGCTCTCAAAGACTGTCCTTAGGGACCGTGCAATGAAGAGACACCAGAATGTCAAAGATGCCATCTTCTACCTAAGAGGCTACTGAGAATGCCAGTTCTTATGGGTTTATATATGTAGCGGTTTTGAAGAGGAAGGAAATTCTTAAAATGGGATATGGAATTTGATCCCCGAAAGCACTAGACTTCTGCTATTCACAATAAAACACAAAATTAGTTTCCTGATCTTTTCCAGGCTCATTTTTTTCATATTTCCTCTCTCTAGCCTTGACCCTCATGCCAGCGACCTAAAGATGCCACCCTCTCTCAAACAGTTTTTTCAACAGGAAAAGTAAAAGCAACATCTTCATACGATTCTGAAACCAGCTGGCAAAGAGCCTAACACCAGGATGGTTTGCACCATACCACACAAAACACAAACTGCATGCAAGATGGAGCATTTTCTTTCCCAAGATCATCTAAACCAAAGTGTTATGTCCCTTCCAAGTAGGAAAGTCCCTATCAAACACTAGCTTGATGTTGAAACCAAGGCCTTGATACAACTTACATTTTTTTTCTCTCTGTTGCTCCCTCTTCCTCCTCTCTTGCCACTACAGGTGCTACTGGCTTAAGACCCAGATATCAGCAATAAGGCTGTTTTGGTACACAGGACAGTGACAACACCACACCCAAAGTCCCACAGTGATGAGCAGGGAGGGGCAATACCTTAAGCAGATGCTGGATCCTCCTGCTCACAGGATGGAGAAGCTGCTTTGATGTTTCACTGGTGCTGAAGGGAGGGAAACGCAACACCTTCCCCTCCATCACCTGCTTCTGGTTATGAAACCCTGCCACTTTGTGCCAGCTCCAGCTCTCCAGACGCTTCAAAAGGCCACCTCAACTCTCCAAGATTGAGAGGAAAAAATACGGTCCATCTTGTTCTGCTGCTTTATGCAGTTAATTGTCTCATGGAAGGGGGCCCTGCGCTAGCACAAGGGAGGAGAGGTGGGATCAGCATCCCTCTCACCCTCAGCCACAACAAATTGGCTGGCTCAGCAGAGCACGGAGCTGCCACTTGGGAATCCACCTCACATCCACTTCAAAACCAGCTTGCTGGACAGGAAGAAAGATGGCACATGTGTTAAAAAGTTAAGAGAACAGGGTTTTGCAGAAGTGGTGCTCACCACGCAACCAGAGCAGAACAGACTCTTCATAGTTTTTTCCCAACCCTTGTTTTACCCAGCTTGCCAAAGGTGAGGTGTCATTAATACAGGTGTGGCAGAAAACATAGCTATTTGCTACTTCCAGATCCATTAAAATAAGGAAAATAAAAAAAAAATTCCTTGGATTAAAAACATCTGCTGGGTAGAAATAGGGACTTCAAATCAAACAGGTCCCCCTTCCTGCATACAGAGCAACAACATGCTGCTGTGCTGCAAGAAATCAAATCAAATCAAAAGGGTATTTTGCACCCATTCAGACAACTTCTTGGAGGGCTGTACAGAGAGAACATCTGCTGACTGACTTTATTCCCAATTTTTAAGCTTGATTACTAGCAGATCTTAAAATAGCTACTGGATATTAAGCTGTGAATAGAATGTGAAGTCTAACAAAAGATGCAGCCCTGGCATTTGTGCTCATTCTGTAATCATGGCTTATTATCCCAGACTGTTTTTTTTTTTTTTTCCAGTGGTTTCTATTCATTTGAAATCATTCCCTTGCTAGAGTGTTCTATAACAAGTTATTGCTACAAAATTATTAATTGTATTTCAGGCTGAATGAGGACATGGGTGATGCATGTATGCAACTCAGTATCACATAAATTCTACAGAATGTCTACATTTAATATACATCTAAATAAGGCAAAGTAGACTCTGGTATTTGTATATTAAAAAATAATGAAATAACTAAGGTTATGGCAGTAACACCCTAAACAGGAACTGGACAACGCTCTGTAGGACTGACTTTAAACAAGAATAGTTCTTACCTCAAGCACATTATAGGCTTTTAATCTCTCTCAATATTCATCTTCCTTTCCAAATGCATGCAGGCATCTTCTTGAAACTTTGGGATTTAAAATATGTTATTAATCCACAAAGAGGAAAGATTAAACATTCCCTTATAAAAGGGGTGTAAATATATCTGAGTTTATGCAGTGTGATAGGCATGTACAGTAAGGCCGTGCATAGAAACTGGCTAAAAAGCATGACCTGAAATTCCAGATAATTAATTATACTGAATGGGAAACTTTTTTTCATACATATACTTAGGTATAAGGCAAAGGAAGCAATGGAGTTGTGGTCAGAAGTAATGCAAAACTCGCTGGATGGGCCATTCAGTCCTGATACTTATACCAAGAAGTTCACTGAGAGCAGCACGCACAGAAAACCTGTAAGACTCTAGGCAGAGACATGAGAGACAGACTTCTACATTTAACACTGGATTAGATTAAAAGCTTCTACTGCCAGAAGCCTGTTGTAATTAGCTTTTAGTATGACCTGTCAGCTGACAGGTGTCAAAGGGCATTTAAGATGGAGAATCCTCATTTGATTTCTCAGACAGAATCTGCAAATGCAAGGTTGTTTTTTTTGTTTACTCAGTTTGACAGGGCCTTCGTATTTTTGCCAACCATAAATATTAAAGAGCTATTTGCTTGATTTAATTTAGACTTCTTGGATGGTACCGACTAGTCACTGACAGGCACACAGGGAGAGTCAGTTTGTACCAAGAACTCTCCTTTCCTACAGCATAAGTAAAAATCTTCCTGTCAGTACAATCAAAGGAGTAGAAGTGCTTAAATCTTTCCTATAAATGCTTCTGCAGGTTGTGCAGGATGTGTCCTTGGGGCTAACTGTAAAGCTAAGTTCCTTAGACCAGGAGCAAAGATCCTAGTCCTTTATGCCCCAGAGTGGGAAAGAAGGATGTGCCCCAAGATCTGACTTGAGGCATCTCTGAAGCTGAACAAAACATCACAGATGAGATTTTTTTTTTTAACCTCATTGATTCTCCTGCTTCCCATTTACCCTCCTGGAGAGCATCATACCTTCCCCTGCCTGTTTGGCTTGAGCCCACCTCTGCCAAGGTGATGCTGTAATCAAGCACCATGCCCTGGCTGCAGCCCCTCTTACTCTTACAACAGTAGGAGAATCTCACACTTTCACAGTTGACATCACCTACCATGGAGGATTTGCTCCCTCCCCAACTGTGCCAGTTCAAGTTATCATAGAATGGTTTGGGTTGGAAGGGACCTTAAAGATCATCGAGTTCCAACCCCCCTGCCATGGGCAGGGACACCT
>JAOXJK010000023.1:44989024-44999977 GCA_025774025.1 Xenus cinereus | reverse complement strand
TCAATATGATAGAGACCACCAGAAAACAATACACAAGAGGGCCAAACTCAAGGGCAGAGGGAGATTATTGCTTCCTATCCAAGGCATGATGCACAACAGAATTTTCTTGAAATGCATTTAAATATACAGCTCAAATAGAGAGCAAAGAAGAGCTGTTCTGTATGTATTGTTGCCCAGCTTGTTTGATCTCAGCATCCATCTAAAGGGCCTGATCTTGTGCTGATGTTCAGACTCTCCATGCCCTTCCAAAAGTTTGGTCTCCAGGATCCAGACTTGTCTTCATTTGTCTAATTGTCCTTTGAGTAAGAAAGCTGATCTATCCACTGAAGCCACGCTAATTATCCAAATTGTTCTCATCTGTACTTAAAATGGCACAATTAGCTTTCCTCCAGCAACTAAAGAGAATTCAGAGTTGTATAAGACAAAACACTAGATATATCGGGTAGCCTGGCTACACTTAAATGTTATTTTGCAAGCTATCAGTATTTCAGAGAAAAATTAAATTACTAATCCCATCCCATTTTTTTTTAACTTCTTTTCTGATATCATAACTGAATTTTTCACTCGCATAATCACTTTTAAACTCAGCAGATTTAACAGTTATTAAATTTCTTTGAGAACAAATGCTCAGGAAATAATCAGAACTTTAAGCCACACGATTACATATAATCGCCATCATACAGGTAGCAAGCTATTAGATAGGTACCATATTATGCAAGTACTAGAATAATGACAACTATGCAAAACAAAGCAAAGACAGGAGACTCTGTGTAGCCGTTTGTCTCCAAAATCCTTAAGCTGAAAACTTATCCTTTCCATATGTTAATCTCAGGTGACAGCAAAATTACTTGCTTTCTCAGTTCTGTCCGGCTCCTAAGATGTCAACAAGAATCATTAATAACACTTTTAACAACTTAAAGAATTAAACAAGTTATTTTCAGAGCTTATCAGGAATCACAAGCAACCCTGAAACAGATGGCCCCCTTATAAGATTTATACTGAGTAGTGACGGCTGAAAATACTGCCAGGGAAGTGGTAAAACTTGTTTGAGAACCCTGCAGTCAGAGAAAGTTAGAGCCTTGACAATATTGCTTTATACATCTTCACCTTTCCATCAGAAGGCTACAAGAGCCCCAGACACAATAGAAGTCACACAAGAAATTAACACATTTAAAAGTCACAGGTACTGCTTCACAAAAAGCTCCAAGCTCTGCTGCTGGAGATAATTATGTGACAACCCTTTACGCTACGAAACACAGTGTATAGATGCTTTTCTCCAGCCATAAGAAACCATGACTAGCTATAATGAAGATAAGATTAAGCAAGTTCCACTGCACCAGAAGAGAAGAGAAGTTGCAAGCAGTGTTATGTGCTTAGGGCATGGGCTGGAAATAGGATAGCTCTTCATAACAATTTGAAAATCAGGACACCTGAAAAAAGCCTGTGTCATAAATCAGAAACATAAAGTTAGTGGACAAACCACTATCCTGAAACCTTCCTATTGCACTTAAGTGCACTTGGCTTTACCTTTAGCTCCCTAACCATAACCCTACATATTTGTACATAGCTGTCAAATACACCACAATTCCTTCAGCCCTTCAGAGTTGTGCACCTGCCTTTTTAATCACGGAATTCTAGTAACCTCAGCAGGGGTGGAGGGAGACAGGGCAAAAATCCCATTTTTACTTAAATTTTGCACTTTAAGTCGTGTTGAGCGTTAAGCCAGAGTACACTCTTCAAATTATAGTAGAAGGCCTATAATATTTGAGTACTCTTAATCCCAACCCCCCTCCTAAAACCTCTTGATAAAAATAGGTACAAACCACACAATACAGATTTAATGACTCTGGTTTGTTGCCTATCCCTCTTCTCCCATGCTGTTCATTCCTTCCAATCCAACATGAATTATGTTTGGACATAAAAACCTTTCTTTGACCCATTCTGCTTCTTAATTTTTCTGCATGGCCTCTCAGAGACCTGTTCAGATCAAGCGTATATTGCTTTGTAAAGGTCAGCTTCACAGAAGAAACTACAGAAAAAGAGGGTCAGATACAGGGGAGGGGAGTTTGAAAGAGGAAGATAATTTTGTATATCTATAGAAAATATACAACATCACCAGAAACCTTCAAGACTTCTGCACCAAGGCAATTCTGACATGTCCACCCTTTCTCCTAAAAACCATTGTGGTGTTATGAAAAGATGAGTGTACTTTAATAAAGCCTCCCCAAATATGACAGGAAAAAACAGACATATCTCAAATGTACGATGGCAATGCATTCAAATCAACACAGAATCATAGAATGGTTTGGGTTGGAAGGGACCTTAAAGATCATCTTGTTCCAGCCCCCCTGCCATGGCAGGGACACCTCCCACCAGACCAGATTGCTCAAAGCCCCAGCCAGCCAGGACTTGAACACTTCCAGGGATGGGGCATCCACAGCTTCCCTGGGCAATCTTCTTCCAGTGTCTCACCACCCTCATAACGGAAAATTTCTTCTGGATATCTAATCTAAATCTACCTTCTTCCAGTTTGAAGCCATTACCCCTTTTCCCATCACTACATGCCCTTGTAAAAAGTCCCTCTCCAGCTTTCTTGTAAGCTCTTCAGATACTGGAAAGCCACTACAAGGTCTCCTTGGAGCCTTCTCTTCTTCAATATACTACATCTTCCAAAAAATAACCCCTTTACTCTAGTCTTTATCTGAATTTAGGGTTTTACCCTCCTAATTTAAAAAAAGAATGAGCAAAATTCTGATACTTATTCAACAGTTGATTTGTATTTGGTCAGCACTCCATTTTAAGAGATGTACTTGAAGTATTAATCTTACATTTGATTTATAGTCAGGTTGATTTTGAAAGGAATTTAGTGACAAAGCAGCTCACAGAACAGTGAGCGTGTATGCATAGACTTCATGATAACTAAGTCACAACTGCATAAATAGATTCTTTGACATAATTAATGCTCTCGTTTACTGATTTGACACATTTGCAATTAGTTTAAGAGTAGGATTAGAAAGGATTTGTTAAAACACTCCCTTTACTGTGAATGAATAGGATTATGACATTTAGGCACCTCTGTTTTCTAGAAGAGCCAAATCGGGATTTAAGACCAGTTGTTTTATTTTTTATATCCCACTAACACAAATTGGAAATGACTAATAGGGCATCACAGTAAAGCATTCTTCTATTTTGCTGGCCTTAGGCAATACGCTTAATACAACCTAAATCTTTTCTGAAGTAAAAGTCCGTCCCCAAAAAAAATCAAACACACCAATTCTTTGAAAAAAGCTTTCTATACAAGTATAAAGCTCCTGGGAAGGAAGTTACTGGCCTCTAGTGTAAAAACAAATATTAATAGAGACAAAGCAAGGGGATAATCTGATGCACATTGAATGAATCTCTAGGCTTAGATTCTAATCCTGAAAATGCAAAATTATATTTGAAGTAGAAGTTATTTAGCCAGTCTTTTATAATAACTGATCTGCTGATTGGGGTTCATCTTCCTATCACCAGCACACACTACCTGCTTTAGTTGAAAAGTTTTACTTATTATTTTTATTTATTTAAAGATCACATACTGTGGAGGGGAAAAAAAAAAAAAAATGGCATACAGACCTGGTTTCCCCCGGCATTATGACATTCATAAACTCCAACAACACCATCTGCAAAATGGCCCAGAGTGTCAAGGCAATTGGTACCCTGCTGCAAAGCCCCAAAAGCTATATCTTGATGATCTGGTACCCTAAAATAAAACCAGAAATATCTGCTTAATGCAGGTTTTTTGTTGTTTTGTTTTTGTTTTTAAACTCCTTGTCTTTACTTGGAGTATTTTAAAGATGACAGGTTAAACATCAGTGATGACTACTATCTGGAAATCTCAATCATCTTCTGAAGAGAGAAGGCAATTATCTCATCATGAACTGACCAAACATGAGTAAACTTGCAAGCTTAGGACAGAATATAAAAAGACTTGTACCAGAAAATGAGGATGAACATACAAATTCAGCACAAAAAGCAAATTAAAGATGACTTAATGTCATCATTT
This sequence comes from Xenus cinereus, assembly GCA_025774025.1. Lineage (NCBI taxonomy): Eukaryota > Metazoa > Chordata > Aves > Charadriiformes > Scolopacidae > Xenus > Xenus cinereus. The sequence goes on along the minus strand of JAOXJK010000023.1, from coordinate 44,995,932 downwards.
AAGGTCACTCAAGCTTAATACTATCAGTTACGGTCATCAAGCCCTCTTGTTCTTTCAGCCAAGCTAGCTTGTGGCAGAAATATGACATTTTACATTTTTCCCCAGACTGTTGTTACTGAAGTGTTAGAAAAGGGGTTAGGAATTAATATATATACATTAAAAAAATTAATGTTTTGCTGATATCCATTTGCACATAAAGTACACTCATATAGTATGGAAATACTGAGGAAAACCCATGAACCAAAGTGAAGTTGTGGGGTAGAGTCCATGAGTTCATGGACTCTACCCCACAAAGGCAGGGCAAAGGGCTTATTAGGTCCTTTTAAAACTTCAGGCTATAATATGAGTGTAATAAATCATGGATTCACGGATTTGATAGAGTTGGAATGGACCTCTAGAGATCATCTAGTCCAACTCCCCTGCCAAAGCAGGATTGCCCAGAGCACATTACTCAGGACTGCATCAAGGTGGGTCTTGACAATCTCCAGAGAAGGGGACTCCACGACCTCTCTCGGCAGCCTGTTCCAGCGCCCCGCCACCCCCACCGTAAAGAAGTTCCTCCTCATATCCGAGTGGAACTTCCTATGTTCCAGCTTATGCCCATTGCCCCTCGTCCTTTTCAGGCCAGCAGAATGAGCACGAGAGACGACACAGAGTAAGACAAGATTGTATGTAAGTAATGCTTATGATAACACATTTTCCAGGAGAGCTCGCAAGATATATTTTTTTCTGACAAATCAAACAAAAATAAATACTCTCTGGCACTTTTAAGAGAGAAATAAAGAATAAGTTACTTCCTCAGCATCATCCTAGTTTATGAGACTCTTTAGTATGTGTGGTTCTGTACATGTTCCACTGGGCTGTCATGGCTGGTGCTTTTGCATTCCAAGCCAGAACGCCACTAGCAGTTACCTGACACTACTGACATGAAGTGCCCCCAGGAAAAAAATGAGTATTCTTATAAGCCAAACACAGTATCTTACAATTACACTACCAATATTAGGTTGACAGCAGACAAACTAGTTTATAGACTTTTATCTGACAGACATTTATAAATGGGTTATTGAACAAAAACCTTTTTATCCTTTCAAAAATTGTTTCTCTTTGAGGATTTTTCATTACTTAGGATGCATTCACGTTACCAGGACTGTTAGCAAAGTTACCCCTCATTTTCCTCTTCAACCCACCCCCCCCCCCAAGTTAGCGATTATCCAGAGACAGTGAACAAGAGACAGAAAGAGCAGAAGACTCAGTTTCTTAAGTCTTCAGCATCTACCCTGGTCTGCCAAATGGACAAGGCCCTCTTGTCTGCTGACTCCCATTACTTGTTCCGTGCTGAGATTCAGCCTCCTCGCTCAGTTAGGCATGTGCTTTGGTGAAAGCAAACGCCTTTAACGGGCAACAACAGGATACAGAACAGTGCACTTTTCAACAAACAGCCTGTGTAGGAGACTAACTTCAGGCTCATAATTTGAGTCCTTTGGGCACTGTTCTCTAAAACACCTGCCACTGCAGCTGTAGTCACAGTAAGCACAAAAAGGAAAAGGAGCTTACTAGGGGAAAAATGTTTTTATTAGTTCCATTCTTAAAGAGACAAAAAAAAAAGCCTGCAAATCATTCATTTCATGAATAAATTAAAAAACATCCTTTACATCCAAGGAAGGGGAAAGAGTAACTGATGATTTCTGGGGAGAGCAAAAAAGAAAACTCCATACTATCACCAATTCAGCCAAAACTCACCGTAACTCAGGATAAACATTTTCAAGATACCACTTGAAGGGTTTGCAGCTAAGTCTCTTTCTGAGTTCCATTCGGCTTTGAATACTAGAGGGGAAAAAAAGGAGCAGTTTTCAAAGTCTGCTGCTGTCTTGATATACATTAAGGAATACACAGAAAACTCAAGAAAGTAGAACTGTAGAACTATATCTTAAAGAGATAACACATGAGAGCTAGCACTGCTTTCACCTCAGAAGGTGCTGTCTCATGAGGAATAAATGAATAGGGCAAAGAAGCACTTGTGACTTACTTGCCATAAGGTACATTCCTGGCTGAAGGCACTGCCGCGTAATAGAAATTTTTATACTCATCCATCCAGACTTCTGCTGCCCTGCGTGTATTTCTAGGAACAATCATATGAGACACACAGGTTAAATTTTCTCTAGCTGCAATTAAACCATGTCGTTTATCCTTGGGTTGATTTTAATCCCTCCTAGTACTATATAGTCAGCTGCCTCACGCCAGGCGTATTAAAGATCCAAGTAACAGAAAACCATTAAAGAGTAACATAGCTGAAATCAATGCATTTAGAATGAAATAATGTTTTTTCCACACTCATCACTGCTTCAGGTTTTCATCCAGAATTTACGCATCTTGGAGTTCTTCCTGCAAACTTCATGGAAGTTGTTAGGTTGTTGTTTGGTTTTTTTCTAAGAGTAACTTGCCAGAAGCCAAATTCAGTGAGTGTTCACCTGGATAACTAAGGTAATTGGAAACATAGAAATCTCAACAATTGGCAATATTCAATATTTTTTTTGCCTTTCTGAAAATATATGCTAACACAGTCAAGACATATTTTCAGTCTTCATCCTACTTCTACTACTTAAGGCTATGAACTAAGCAAGTCTGCTGTAGCTGAGGTAATGGAGGAGATCCAGTAATTAGAAAATACATAAATGCAGGAATTTTAGCATTAAAAGTAACTGGTGTCTCTAAATCTCCTTTTGGACTCCCAGAGGGTAATGCCTTTTCCATGGAAGGCAGGGGATAGAAAAACTCATTTACTTCTATTGATCATAATTTTATGCTTAGAAAATTAAGTCTTATTTCACTTGCAACTGGCACGCTCTGAACTTATTTTACATTTGGCAGTAAGTTCATCTAAAGCAACTGGAGTAAACTCATTCAGCCAATAACTTCTTTTATATTCAAAAGATAAAAAATAGTCAGTATAAAGTAAGTTGTTCTTGCCGACTGCTGAGAAGGAAGGACATGGGGAAGAAAAAAAACCTCACAAGACAAACCCCAATCTTTTTTTTTTCGTTTGAGGAATTATTTCTCCTTGCAAAGATTCCTTTAAGTTTTTTGTAAGCAAAATCCCATTCAATCCAGATGAAAGAGCTATTTCAGTCTATCTTCACTTGCAGTCTCTCAGGCCTGTGTGAGAGCCAGCCGCTCAGCACCTGCCCCTGTTGCTTGCTCAGCAATCAGCTTGGCTGCCCACAGGCCAAACAGATTTTGGTGGTGGGAGAAGAACTATTAACATTTGCCAGGGTTTAATGACTCCAAAGACACTTCCAAGGCCAGAATGCATGCTTTCATCATGCTTCCCCATACTCAGGGATAAACAGTTCAGTTTTAGTGTGACACAAGTTACGGAAGCCGTGTAGATGCTGAGAACTGCCGAAACTAGTACGACCCCAGAGAAGGCACTGAGGAACACAATGTAGGGTGTACTCAGCACTTAATGCTGAGCCATAGTCAACAAAACCTTGCACTAAGAGATCAGAGGTAGCTTTGCATGGGGCAGACCAGGGTATGCAAGGTTTATTAGCTCGTATGAAGTTGTATATTAAGGCAGTGCATAACAGTCTAACAAAACTTGCCAGACACAAGCTGTATCTGCCCACACCACAGAGCCAGGATGTGGTCTCCCCTCTCACGAAACAGGACTCCCAGACTCTCATCCAGAATCACCCATTTGCTTTGGCTGCCAAAAGGCAGTGCATGCTGACTAGTCAGTTAAAAATAGGATGCTCCACCCCGAGCATTACCCCAGAACAAGTTGCATACAGTCAAGGGACAGATGATGGTATAAGTCCTGACTGCAAGACTAGCACAGATTCCATGCAGCAAGTTTCTTGGCACCATGGTCCGACAAATATCTGATAAAACCTGTATTACCCTATCTCCGGTTTCTTGTTCTGTCATTGCTAAAACTGATTTTAAGGCATTTTGTTACATTTGACACCCAAGAAAGCTAACTGATGAGGAGACCTTCAAATACACAGCAACTTGTCAACCCTGCTTTTAAGTGACATGCAACTTTTCCAGGTCAATTTAAAAATAATTCCAACAAAACAAAGAATTCTAATGGCATTTCAGAATTTGAGACAGCTGGACAACTAAGGACACAGGTAATAAACCACTTGCAGAGAAAGATAGATCTAGAAAGGGATGTAAGTACCCAAGACACTAATTTTTAGGCTTCAGCTGTGCTCACCATTCAAGTACACATGGGATTACTTTTTAAAGTCATTTTGAATACAAATGACTGGAAAACACAATGTGACTTTAAAAAAAAAAAAACTGTCATAGCAATTGTCAGGACATTTAAGCGATCAAATCAAAATGATGATTTGACTTCACCACAAAATCCAAAAGCTTTAATCCCAGTATGAATGCAGAACCTTCAATGCCTGCTAATATGATGCATTTCTGATGTCTCCCGTACCCTTGCATGCATGAAGCCACACCTTTTTCCTACTTTTCAGCTGAGCTATGTTTAAGTATCTATTTACATCACAAGAAAAGCAGCATCTTAGCAACAGCCCAAGGATGGAAAAGCTGCAGAGAAGTGGGAAAACTGCACGGCTTATATATTTTTTTTATTAACTATGCTCCTTGTTATGACACTGTAATTTTAAAACCTACCACGACATTAAAACATGGATCCTAAGCCTACAGAATACAGTTTAATTGCTAGATCTTTCTACCCTCCTGATGCACACTATAAATACTGGAATAGAGATGTGACATATTAAGGTGTATATTTCATTGCTAGCTTTTGTTTTCCTATAAGTACTATTATTCATTTTTCACTGTAGCATAAAATACAGATCTCAAAGAAAAAGACCAGAAAAATCCCTATTGGAATGAGTGGAAGAAACAGGACAATGACTTTATTTTAGCAAACAATTAAATCCATTAGAGCCATCTTGGTGGCACGACCAGTGTGGAAGAGAAGAACTACACCCTAAGGGGGTTCCTCAATCTAAGGTGAAACACAGGTCCAAACATATTGGCAGCTTACAACATTTTCATGAATTTAAGTGCACTGTGATCTCTGCGTTGCTTCACGTTAAACCAAGTTTGGGCTCCATGTCCCTTCAAGGATAAATAAACAATTTTCTTTGCAGCTCTTAACCCACAGAACCTTTAGCTGAGACTCGTACTTCTTCAGCCCCCTGAGACTCAAGTCCAATTCTTTAAAACAAAGCATACAGTGATTCTTCAGCTACAACTGATAGAGCCTTTGTCCAAACCTCCACCGTACATTCATGCAATACCTTCATCCATATTACTTAAAAAACACAACGAACATGAATCAGGATTGCTATTCTCAGTCTACAGAGGAGAAACTGAGGAAATAGCTCAGTATTTTAGCAACCACTGTATATTTTATCAATAGCAAAATTAACAGGCATATTAACCTAATCAGTTTCTTAGATCTACAGAAAAAGCATTTTTAAAGGCAAATATCATATAGGATGAAATTGCCAACACAATGGCACAAATGCCAGAATCAGTTTACATCATCATTTGCATATCACATACTGATAAAGTATTAGCAAAAAGCAAGCAAAGCATATTCATAACAGTGTATTCCGGCTCTTAGTGAATGATGAAACTGTTTCTATAAAATGAAGATTTATGAGACAGTTCTGAAAATAAAGCCTCCTTTAAAACCAAATAAACACAACGTTCTCAAAACTTATGGAATGCCAAGCTAAGCATTTCCTTCTTTTCCAGATTCTCAGGCTGCGCCTACTGGAATTTTTCCTTTTTGAACTCTTAGCTTCTTCTCTCAATCTGCATAGTTGCCTCAAAGTTATTTATTTCCTTTTAATTAATAGTTTTCCACGCTAGATAACATTGCAAATATTTCTAAAGAAAAGATCCTTAAAATGAAATTACTGCCACCTGCTGATCATCTGAAGAAATCTAAAAGATTGCTATATAGCTGAAGAACTTGACTTAACAGTTACCTTGCAAACACGGTACCACTCCCACCGGGAAACGTGTAAGGATGCTGTTTACGGAATACATGACCCACTCTGCTGCAAGGGATGATTTCTAGGCTGCCACCACATTGCCAAACTCTGAATGAGATCTCTGAAACATAAACATGAAAGACAGACCTACATCACAAAATACTGTAAATTTGTAGTATACTAGTTACAGAGAAGGCTTTTAGTGATTATTGCTGAGAAGATCAATAAGATGGTTTTCTGATAAAAATCTAGGATAAAGGCATATCTGAGCATTTGTTATTCTCCAAGCTCAGAAGAAATAATTATATTAACTTAGAAGCAAATCCATGTGCATTCTCTTATCCGAGGTTACCAGCATTCCCCAAATTCATAAACCACATTGCAATTTTCCAGAGTAAGGTAGGTCTATGTGTACTATTACTCTGCTTTATCTAAAGGGTAAGTGACAGTATGTACCCATAAGAGATAAATTAATGTTCTACCTTATAACACAATTTTTTCGCTAAAGATGGAATAACAGTGGACAAAATCAAGGCTCGATAAAACAATCGATAGATTAGAGGTGCTAACTTATAACAGCAGATAACCAGATGCTCCCAAACACTGGCTGTGGAAGGGGTTATATTAAACCACAGAACCACAGAGTCATCTAAGTTGGAAGGGACCTTTAAGATCACCTAGTCCAACCACAAAAAAAACCCCAAAAAAACCTACAAAAAAAAAAAACCCAAACCACCCAAAAAAACCAAAACCCAAACAAAACACACAGACCAACACTAAACCATATTCCCGAGCACCATGTCAGTTTGCCTTTTGAATATCTCCAGGGATGGTTCCTCAACCACTTCCCTGGGCAGCCCACTCCAATGCCTGATAACCCTTTCAGTGAAGAAATTTTTCCTAATATCCAACCTGAAC
>JAOXJK010000023.1:44949296-44988924 GCA_025774025.1 Xenus cinereus | reverse complement strand
AAGAAATTTTTCCTAATATCCAACCTGAACCTCCCCTGGCACAACTTGAGGCCATTTCCTCTTGTCCTATCACCTGTGACTTGGCAGAAGAGACGGATCCCCCCCTCTCTACACCCTCCTTTCAGGTAGTTGTAGAGAGCGATAAGGTCTCCCCTCAGCCTCCTCTTCTCCAGACAATCTTTATTTGAAGACAGACTGAATAAAAATGCAACTTCTGTAAACTGAAGGTTATGGACGTACACTTCTAAGCCAATCTAGTGAGGTGACCCTGTTAGTGAGGTCAAGAAGGTCTAGAAATATCCATATACCTTTCTCAACTTGGACCTTTGACAGGCAGAAGTCACCTAATGCTGACAGAGAGCTTTTCCTCATTCACTCCAAATAAGCACAGTAAGAAGGGTGCTTCTAGTAGCACTGTTTCAATTTTGATGTTTCCCCTTTTAGTTCAACAGCTGCTACCAGTTATTGAGCCCTACCCTTAGTTTCAAGCCTCTTCATAATCATTCAGTATCTTTCCACAGATAAAAAAAAGTTATAATAATAAGCAGCTCATTTAAAGTCAGTTTTTACCTTTTATGACTTAAGTGCCATTCCTTCCCCTGGAAGCCTTCCTCCCACATACACAAAATAAGTCATAAAAATAGCATTACTTTAAAAATTAAAAACAAAAACCAACCAAAATCAACCCTGAATGTCAGAGAGCATGTCTTCTTGATGGTCTGTCCACAGAAACAGAGAGAGAGGGGCTGTAATTTCAGCTGTTGACAGTGCAAGTTAACTGTCTTTCTTCTGAATGGCCTTCGCTTTTACAAGGATCATTTCCTATTTGTTTTACTTGAGTGATAAATTCTGTTGCATCGAGGCCAATTAGGCATATTTATGAATCCTAGACAGTCAACATAGTCTAATCTCCAGACAGATTATCCTCCAAAAAATATTAATGACAATATTGTCTTTGTCAGTAACTTATGGTCTTGATTTTCCAGTTAAATTAACATGGAAAAATAGGCAAAACTATTTTTTAAAGCAATGGAACGTGACATTCTCTGTGTACATTCTTCACAGCACTAACTTCATTCCTACAACTCTTATTTTGAACTTAAAATGAAAAAAATGAGAATCACACTAAATGACTGGTCAGCATTTCTATTAAGTTAGTAACAAAAGCACTTCTATGTTTCTACCAGAATAAATTACGCATAGATAGAAGACTTCAGGCTTTCCCATATCTAGCTCAAATTTGGTCCCATGCTTCTCAAACTGTGAAAGCAGAGGATTAATAGTTTTCTTGTACCACTTTGAAGCATTATTTATGAAGTTTTGCTAGCAAGTTCATACAGTTATTAGCCCAGCATGAGGGGATGCTGCACTCAGTGAGGACAGCCTAGTGAAAGACGACAGGGTGATCTGATCAAAGGTAAAGGCTTTTTGCATTAAACAAGCAAGTGCAAACTAAACACTCAAAATGTAGCATGAGACTTACATAAGTATTAGGAAATAAATGCCTCTGAAATGACATAGCGAAATTCTGGTTAAAAATGAAGGTCAAGGCAATATGCTAAAGCTCTTAAATTATGCATTTGAAGGTTTAATCAAAAAAGTCATTGTCATGTATTAAATGTATGTGGGCATGGAAAAAGTATTTTTGTTTAATAAGTGATTTAGAAATATCTTGTGTCAACTTCTTTCATTACCCATAACTTCCTCTACTGTGTACATGAATTTGATTAATTCCCCCTCCATAAATTCTCAGAAATGTAAACCCACATGTATACTTTCCAGCACTTCCAATTCTGAAGATTCTCAAAAAAAAAAAGTGAAAATGATGAAAAATAGCTCTATGGGAAAGACAGCAAAGGACTACTAATAGGAAGAAGCAAAGTAATTCTTATTTACACCAACACGGCTTCTAAAGTCTGCATGGATTTTTAAAGAAAAAGGAATGTGCAGCAACCTAAACGTAAAAACACCCCACAAATTCCCTTTAGACATCTTTTTTGCCACACTCAAACAGTGGAAGGAGAAATGTTACTATTGTAACAATTTCAGTGGACACAGTTTTTCATTAAAAAGGCATTAACAGCATGTCAAATACACTTCAGTTGCATGAGATTATGTTACATCTCTCAATAACAGATTTGCTCTTTTTATTGTAATGTGTCATTGACACAGAAAACAGGGAATGTCTTACTTGCTCCATGATTTTAGCAAAATTATTACAAAAAGCACAGGTTTTTAAACAAGACCCAAACTTTCTAATGGTCCATCCAGTTCTCCAGTGTACTCCAATCCTCCTCTGCTTGTCAAAAAGCATTCTGAGCATTAGAGTTTAGAATCCAAGACAAGACTGACCAAACCTTGATCCACGTTTTGTACAGCAAGCACGTGTCATCGGTCACATTTAGCAACAAATTGAAAACGCACCACGTCCTCACAGTAAGAGCTGTCTCTTGGCTAATTTAGGGAAGACACTGCAGGCCCATCTCGAAATTTGTGAAATTGAGACTGTACTAACATATGAACAAAATCTCACATAAAAGCTGCTCTGTACGTGCTTGAAGGAATAATGCTAAGTTTTATGAAGCATAAATATAACATATAGAATTATTTTGCAAGTCCATCTAGCAGGTTATTTGCATGAAACATCAAGCTGCTGATCCAGAGATGCGCTTGAGAGTAAAAGGCCTGATGAGTGCACATGTTGAATTTTAAACTGCACTACACAGATTTCCAGTATCTGGTGCCTATGTGATTTATTGCCAATAAAATCATATGCCACATGATTTTTACTCATCTTCAGTTAGTCTGGCAGCTATGAACAAATCATTAGCCGTCTGCTCTACTGACTGACTTTGCCTTTTCAGGGAGTAGAGAAAAGGTACCCCAAAGTCTCCATCTCCTCCTTCTCATGGAGGAGGGGGAACAGAATGTAGCAGGAGTAACAGTCTTCTCACCTTGAGTGAGGAGCTGTTGCTTGTGCCCTTTCCTGCTATCAAGGCCTCAACTACCAAAGCAGCTGCTAAATTTTCAGGAAAAACTTGGTTGCTCAAGTAAATATTTGATTAGCTGCAAGCATGTAAGTGCAGAAGTGGCAGAAGAGGTTTTCAAAGTGAATGCAAGTATTACTGTAGTAAGTTTATCCAATGACTTTCCAGGACATTTAAAAAATGAAAAATTATGATATTACTATTAATACAGTTTAGCAATATACAGCCATAATAGTGAGAAAACAGAAACAAGGAAAGTTATTGTTCAAAATATGTAAGAGCTTTCTTCGAGTATTGCATAGGAAGGTCAGAGACTGGACTGTAAGGATCCGTCTTCCAGCCTTTAAGTTCCTTACAGAAGTGTTAAACATTTGGTTCCCATGTCTCCATACTTTGTGTGCTGTATACAGCAGACATTTCCTTGTAGGGCAAGCACATGCTCAATGCATATGCATATATCAGTAACTCAAAATACTCATGGGTTTTTACAAGTTCAAGGTATTTTAGGATTTTGCAGCTAGCATGTGCAGTACAGAAGTTCCTATCCTTAGAACTGGTCCCAAAACCACTATTTTGAATGTCTGAGATGCATCCCTACCTAAAAAACCTAAATTAATGACAGACTGGAAGTCTTGAGAAGTTGTACAGTTCTGGTCCTCCCAAATCTTTTTTGTTTTAATACAAGTATACCAGTCTTAACTGGAGAAAAACTTGGTACAATACTGAAATGCAAAGCACCAAAAAACCTACTGAAGTCAGATCTAACCACCAGGTCAAAGAAATGGCTAAAGCACAAGTTCTCTCAGCCCCTGCTCCCTCTTCCCTGAATCCCACTCAAACATCTGAAAATAAGGAATTTCAGCAAAAATATCTTCTTAACTGTAGTTATCTTATAGGGCTAAAGTATGCATGTAAAATTAAAAAACTAAGTTTAGTAATACCCTGGCACCTGCCTGGCATCTAAAGTTAAGACATAGATTATTCTTCAGTCAGCCAAGTTTTAATTGATTTAAGGTGTAAGACCATTAAACTCATGAGCTCCTGTGTTCTACTTTTCACAATTAAAATTTCAGCAACTTCTTAAAACATGCCTTATATTACCAGCATTTAAACATTATTGTATTTTAATCAATAACTTTAGATAAGGATATGAATTTCAAACAAGATAGCATTTTTGAAAGTAATTGCTTATCTATATCCTGTAAATTTTTTTATTTTACCAGCCAACTTCCATTACAAAAAAACCTTCATAGCTTCAACAAATATTTTTATTCTCTCATATTTAGCATATAATTCCTAACTTGTTTTAAACCTTGGAATAAACCTTTTGGATTTTGCCAATAATGCATGTGAAGATTTAACTCTGCTTTTAACCCTCTTCAGACAAAATCAGGGAGACTATGATTCTGTGACAGTAAAGGCTATAATGAAACCAAATTTCTTTCAAGACTGATCCAAAGGTAAATAATATACATACCTAAATTTTCTCCACCCCAGACATCCATCATCATGTCATACTTCCCTAGTTCTTCAAAATAGGATTTGTCCATCACAAATAACCCACCAGCTATCATGGGTGTCCTAAAAAGATAAGAAAAAAAAAAAATCAAATACAGATTCATGAACTGGGAGATAGCTATTATTTGCATCTCAAGGTTAATATCTCCTTGAAAAAATTTGCAATGCTTTCAAGTGCAACTGATTTTGCATCTATCGCTTCAAATGTTGTCTGCACGAATTTCTATGGCATATATAGCGTTATGACCACCTTCTGAGACAGTTTCCAAATCTCCATTTGGCACACAAGTTCTTTATGTGAAGGGTAGCAATTTGTGCCAGCAATAAAGCATTAAAACTGATGCTGTAACTTTAGCCCTCAAAACATACCAACTTTAAACAAAGTGACATCCACTTTTTCTTAAAGGGAAACAATCTACTAATGTGCTTTTAAATATCTTTTTCAAATACAATTTATTTCTGAGAGTCTCATAATGCTACATAAATACAAATGAAATTTCAATATTAATGAAAGCTATAGTAAAGATCCCCTTTCAGACTCAGAGAAGATGATTTCTAACTTTGCTCAGCTGCAAATTACAATCTTTTAGAGGGAGAAGTGGTGCTACAGACATACTTTATGGGAGCAACTGGATTTCCTTGCCGTGCTCTTCTTTGCTCTGGTGTCATGTAATCCCACTTGAACACTAGGTTCCAATCAAAGCCTTCAAGAAAAAAGAAAATAGAGTAGGATGCAAAAAATTACTGTCATCATTCAACTTGTAGTAACATAATGTTGACGGAAAACACTGGCAACTGTTATTTAAATATGTACAAACTTCTCGGTAGAAAATAAACAAGTAGGAGTCCAGATGAAAGGTAAAGAAGTTGACAGGACAATAAGGAAAAAAAAAAAAGTAATCTCAAGTACAAAAAACCCCTTTGATTTCTCTTGTTGCCATCTATTACACAAAGCAGGAAACCCGGTCAACAAATGACAAAGCAAAAAGCCTTGCATATGAACCCAGTGTCTCATCCTTACATCAAACAGAACATCATATGAAGATCTTCCAGCCATTTCAAATGCACCCAACGGTCTGTACTTTACAATTGCTTTTCACCTCTTATCAAATGATCACATATTTATGTTTATACAGGCTTTAAGTACTCTTAGTACTCCTCTATCAGGAGAAGCTCTGTATCATGAAGGTCACAACAGGTTAAGTAACTCCCACTTATCTTATTAACATTCATTTAACTTCCTGCTTTCCCACTGCATGCTTTAAGTGCTTCACTTCTTAAATCTGAGGCAAGTGCTAAAGCATCAAAATCTTACTTCCCTTATGTATATACATATATGTGTGTACACACAGAGCAACAGCTGTTCTGGTCTTTTGGTGAGTTTAGCACCGAAGCACATAGAGATCACTAGAACAGACAAGACCAGTTGGCCACCTACAGCAGCAAGGTTGTCTACCTGACAAACATTTGAATTCACTCCTTCAGGCAATAATACACAGCTGGTATAAGACTAACTTCCTATAGGAAACACTTTCATAACAATTTTTGAGATGTTACGCCCATAAGCATGAACATCTGTTAAAAAAAAAACAAACTACAGAAGGTTCATAGCCCTCTCCCAGTACACCTAGCAATCAGCCTGCTGCCACACACATTTAGATTCTATTAGGTCATATAAGGAATGACTTCCAGATTTCTGGTGCACAGATGTCAATAGTTTTCTTTCTCTAGCACGAAGATAAAGCAACTACTTTGTGGAGAAGTGAGGAAAAAGCTAAGGTAAACAGACAAAAATTACAGTCCCACAAACTGTCTGTCTGCATCCATAAACGTGCATGGTAATGACTGATGCAGAGAGTTAAAAACTAAACAGTTTTCATTTTAACTCACAAGATGCTTATCACACACACAATACAGAAATTATCCTGAACAGGCTTTACAGCACACATGCCAACTCTTTCTCTCCATGTTTGAGTATTTCATGAAGCGTTGCACTGTAAAAATGAAAGACTGTCTAACTACTCCAAAACTCCAAGTAGCGAAACAGTAAAACGGCTGCAATCGATAGTACTGCAAAGCCTCCAGCATGAAAAGCAAAATGAGCTCCAGTATTTCCATGCAGTTAAAAAGCTGCATTTCATCATACATATGCAGCAAAACTACTTGCATCTGGGAGAACTTGAAAATACCTCCTGTTCTCCGGCAGAAGCTGTAGAGATAGAGTTACATACACTCCAGTGAACACAAGGGGTCTCTTTTGGAACACAGCACTCTGTTACAAACTCTGAACAAGTGTATAAATTGTCTACCCATAAAAACTGTTTTTCCATCTCCATTTTCACTGACTCTGGGAAAAATCTGCACTCAATGAGATAATATCAGTAACTCTGTAAAAGGAGTATTTTTAAACACAAGTGCATATCCGATATGAAATTCTATCCAGTATAAACTGCATCATAGGCATACTCTAAATTATTAGATCTCAGTTAACTACAGTTTATTCCAGTAATTAAAGTATTTCTCAGGGTGGGATAAACATTTTTGCAAATCCCCCCTCAAAAAAAAAAAAATTGTAACATGAAGTGCATGGATTTAGTATCAGTCAGACTTGGGAAGTATTTCAGCCCTGTCAGTTATAAAAAAGTTTGTAGCATTTGCCAGGTTGCTTGTCTTGGGTGATTAAGTCCTTTCAAAACAGGCCAGGCACAACTGCTGTCCCAGCTGTCTCAACTCTCCCTGCTTCAGCCACACAGATACTGTATCTAAGGTTGAAAGCATAGTTTGGTCTCCATGTTTAGACTTGGCCCCAGCGAGCGTCCTGTGATGCCAAATGCTGTAGTGCCTCTAACACGGTAATGTGTCCTCTGGGAACTGAAAAGAAATATATTATTCATGTTTCAACAGACCGCCAAATAGCTTTAAACACTGGTATGTGCAACATTCCTATTGTTAACATTAAAAAAAAAAAAGAGACAGCCTCTCACTCCTTAATCCAGAAATATGAAGGCTCCATATACTTTAATATTTTTTTTAAAAAAAGAATCTCTATTGTGTGCGACAGGACAAAATGAGCACTAGAAAGTAAAAAAAAAAATAAATAAAAAAATACTGGGAAACATAGTTCCAAAGATGAAACATGAAAAGCAGTAACAAGTGAAATGATCTCTCAATCTTCTACCACTTCACTTGGGAAGAATTAAAGAGCATGAACCCTGCAGGAACCAATCGAAGGTTTCAATGGAAGAATTCCTCCTCCTACTGCAGACAACAATAAAAGCAACATAATGGTATAGAGATTTCCATACTCAAGGCATAATGAATAGACTGGGTAAAAGCCTTAATGTTTTAATAAAGCTGGCATGCCGACAATAGCACAGACCTATCCATTAGCATACTGTGAATATACGCACTGTAGGTGTCATTTCAGAACGTTAATTAAAAGGATATAGAACCTCTCACCTCCAAATCACTGACTGGAAGTTGAAGCATGTGTGACATTATGCAAATATTGCTTTTATTTTAGTATACATGAACAACACTTGGTGGCCAGTTAGGGACTGACAGAACAGGCTCAAAATCATTTTTTCCTTCCTCACCCATTCAGGAAAAGCTGAAACACTGTGGGAACAGCAGTGCATAATTTCTATATTGTGGCTCACCTTATATCTTTGTGCAAACAGTTCAGTTTCCAGGGCTGTGGGAACAATTATTTCAGAAAAGAAAAAAGGGGGGAAAAAGGGGGAGAGGGTGTGGTGTGTATGTACAGAACAGCTATTTTAAATGCTAGATTCTTGTTTACAGTGAAAAAAAGGGAGGTTTGTTGGGGTTTTGGGGGGGTTAGTCTTTTTTTTGTCGTCTTTTTTTCTTTTGAGAGCTTCACAAGTCTTTTTACTATTTGCTGTCAGCAATTTATACTAGCTAGACATAATGAAACTAGTACTTTTAAACTCAATTTAACAATAAATTTTGTAACTGTAAAGGTATAAATACTACAAATTTTCAGGGTCATATGTTGCTCTCTTCACAGTTACAGATTACGGCCAACAAAAACATTCGATTTTGAAATACATTCCAAAGCTTTCTGCTTATTCAGAAGAGTTTAGTTTTTTAAACAAACCATCATCTGGAAAAAAACTCATAGGCACTGCATTGCTGATGGGCTTAAGTTAGAGAGCAATTAAAGCCTATCTTATCTAAAAAGAGAATCGTAAGCTCTGGCCATAAGCTGCTTCCAACACATTTACACAATCCTACAAAGACTGGACTGAGCACTGCACATTGGAAAAAGGCAGCATAAATTTACAAGAATTAGTATAATAAAGATGAACTGTTTTAAAGGAGAGGACAATAAGGCCAATTAAAACCCAAGCCTAAAAACAACTCACCTATAGAACTTAAACTAGATATATGAAAGGGAAGAACAGTATGTTAAGTGCCCATTCCACAACTGCAGCGATTATGAGCTTTGATTCTTGATGCTTTTTTAAAAATAAATAAATTTGTATTCCAGTACAGGTACATACCGCCTTTTAAATCAGCTGACGCCCCCACGTACTGGAAGTTGTCCATATTAATTACATCAATAATAGGTGACACAACTCTGGTCTTGTCCTAAAATAAATATTAGAAAGTAATATTTCAATAATGAAATCAATATATAAAGGTTCAAGCAGGACGAGATGTTGAACAGTTCAGCAGATTTCATTAGCACATCTCCCCCAGCTCTCCCTTCAACCTATGGCTGTGAAAAGCCAGTGCTGTGAATAGCATTGCTCAGCACTGCTTCAGAAAGCAGAAACCACACGATATGGCTGGGAATCCTCTTTCTCTTCTAGGCTACTTAGAGTCAAGTAATCCCCCTCTTCTGACTCGCTCTTGAAGAAGGCAGCAAACTTGTAGTCCTAAAGGCAGTCAAGCAAAGAGCACTTCCATTCTTGGTTTTAAAACTAGCTCAAAGAAAAGAAGCATCCAGGCAATTCATATTTTCCACAGGAAATCTCTAGACGTGCAATGTATTATGGTCTTATTATTTCAACCTCTAAGAACGCTTAGGCCTTTCTGCAATCAGAAAAGTCTTAGGTTAACACTAACCCATTTCAGTGTGAAGAATCACACTTCACAGTCAGATACTTTATAGGAAAGAGAACCTAAAACCACCCCAAACTAATGAATGCTATTAATCTCCAGCAGCCAAGATTCCACATTCCTCTGTCCAACCATGGTCTCATATACTTCTCTGAGCAATATTAATTACCTTAGCTGATGTTTTTGGCAAAATGGTTTAAGAAAAAACAAAAATCTTTCCAACAATCCCACGTGCATCATCCAGTAGGATCACAAGACATCAGTACTCTAAAAAAAGACTCATCTAATATTAGAAATGCAGTATCATGGTTAAACCAGTTTGTCTCCATGAACTATTGGAGGAAAAAAAAATAGTTACATACTGAAGCATAACTTCTATGGTAGTTTGACGGAACGTTTTGCTTGAGTTCAAAATAAAAGTTTAAGGTCCACAGTTTAACATTGGTCAGAGAGCACAGATAACTTCAGAACAGTGTATCACCAAAAGTATGAACATAAAAAATTGCTGAATAAACAGGAGATATTTTGGTAGCTCTGGTATAGAGAAACAGATCTCAATTAAAAAAAACATACCAACCTAAACATCTCCATTTTAGAAATTTATTTCATAAGTATGTCTTTAAACAACAATACATATTTTCTAAGCAGTGGTTCAGCAAAGCATCCCTCGTGCTAATCAGTATTATACAGAACAGATTGGAACCAAACTAGTGTAAGAATAGCTTGAGCTCGTAACAAGAGACTTAAAAGCCACTCTTTCAGTCAAATGGTTTGCTTGGTCCAATAACAACATTAAACGCCTGTTTTCACTTACTGAATCTTAACTATTCAGCCTGTGCTGATTTTAATAAGCCCTAATTCCATAGTTGGCATTTAGTAGGTCATTCTGCCTGACTGGGCAAAAGGTCACTAACTTCTGTATCAGCCAAAAGGAGAATCCAAGAGAATCCAAACTGAAGACTAAGCTAAAAGCTGAAGTCTCATTACTGATTTCTATATTCCTTTTAAGTATCACTGCAGCTATAGCACCGGGCCAAATATCTGCTTTTATGAGGGATGTAATATAAAACCTAATCAGGTCTGCTACTAAGTATTAATTAGCTTGGCCTAAAGCAAACTAGAAACACAGACAAAAAAAGACCAGCCTGTCCTAACCCCATCAATCACATCTTTAGCTCCTGTTTCTGTTAGCAGTAGCCCCAAGTCCACATTTTTAATGGCAAGCATACAGTTTTGCTGTGTTGTACTTGAGAGCCAATTATGATTTACTGCACAACGCTAAAGCACTTCAGATGCACCCGTGATCTTACTGTAGGCATTTTATAAAAAGTGATAGAATTAAAAAGCTCCTTTATTTATAGACTGATGAGACAGAAGATATCCAGCCTATCCAGTTATTCACAATACATCCATCAGCATGAAATGCAAAAATGAAACCACTCTTGCTGTCTTTTTCCTTCTTTCCTTAGCTGAAACTGAAACACCTTATACACTTATACCCATCTCTAAAAACCTTTCCTGACAAAAATTTGCATTTTCTCAAATGGTTGTACTTGGCAGAGTTGAACATGGCGGTAAAAGTTGCCCAAGCTATCAGGTGTCACGTTAGGTAGAGCTTCAGTTAAGCTTCAACTTTTCTCCACTGTGCTGAGTAAGCGAGAATCATGCTGTCACTGTATTTTTGGGATTTTCTCAGACTTTTACTGGTGGTCTGATTAGTTTTATCAATATCTGTACAACACCACACTAACATCACTTGCTATACCTAACATATTATTTAAGCAACTTACAGTTGTTTCTCTAACACACAAATAGCCAGGTTGTCAGCATTCAGTTTGATGCG
This sequence comes from Xenus cinereus, assembly GCA_025774025.1. Taxonomy (NCBI): domain Eukaryota; kingdom Metazoa; phylum Chordata; class Aves; order Charadriiformes; family Scolopacidae; genus Xenus; species Xenus cinereus. Next base: position 44,977,491 of record JAOXJK010000023.1, on the reverse strand, counting down.
TAACCACCACTTTTGTTGGCTTGGAAGCATGCTGTTCCTTCCATTATTTGAAATTACAGATTTGCTCAGCAGCAAAGTAGTCAAGACTTGGACATTAAGGTGATGCTTTGCAGGGCACTACAAAGTTGTCAATCCAGAGATTGCTAAAAAGAGCTTGTGGGTCACCAAAGTACAGGGAGCTCATTCACTTAAAATACTAAAACACCGCTGCTCCCTTTAAATTTTCCTAAAGCCAGACACTTCTTTATCCATAGTGTGATTGAAGTAGAAATCTGATGTGCATTTTAGATACAAATACACAAGCAAAAAGAACTCTTCTTTTTGTAATCTCCTGTTTTGTTCTGAGGGGATGACACCATAACTCATAATGGAACACACAATTGGAAAACCATGTGCTTCTTGATGAGGGATAATGGAAAGAAATAGCCTGTGAATACTGCAAGTTTGTAGTGCTTGGATATTTGTAGCAGAATATTTCATTTTAATATTTCATAAGGAGGCTATATATGCTCTAGAGAATTTGACTATATAAATTATTCTCATAAACCATCAGAAATTATCCTCGATTCTGCATACGATGCTTCCTCCACTCTCTAAAAATCCCAAGACACTGCAAAGATTAAGTTTCACAATGCTCTTAAGAGAAAATATAAATATTTTCCTTTCAGCATTGTGCCAGTTAAAGGGCAACTCATTCAAGTTCACAAAATCTGAGATAGATATGAACAAGGAATCTACATCTCAATTCTTAATTTAATTCTTTCTTTTTTTTTTTAAGATCTTCTTTATTTAAAAATACCTTGATATGTGGTATAGGTTTTGCAGCTATGCCAAAAAAAAAAGATTAGTCAGTTCTACACCTGAATCTTCAATTTTTTTTTCATATAACTGATGTTTTATAAGACTAGAAAACCAAAGTGATTAGAAATCAGAAACAGAAAAAGCCAAGCAGACAAATGTTCATGAAATACCTAGTAGTTAACATTGTTTTCAAAATTGTGGATACTTATTGCTATGTTGACATTTTGAGAAAATTAAAGGGCTAAACTCCACTGACTCTTCATTTAGTCTCCCCTAACCAATGTACACACAAAAAAAATCTAGAGGCATAAAAAGTAGCCTTATCGAATCAGGCAGAAAATCATTCTCCAGGAGGGAGCAGATATACCATCTCCAGATGACACAGGTATCTGTATGTTCTGAACTCTAAAATATTCACTTTATATGTATGTTGCTTCTGCTTTAACCCTTTGCTCAAATTGCTGAAGAAAAATCCTTAGCAGTATCAGAACCCTCTACGAGTGCTGAGGAAGTACAGTCAATAGGCAAAGATAACCTTACCAGGAAACCATCTCAGAGAAAACTGTGGGATGGATCATGCTTCAATTGAAGGAGAGAGCTTGATGCCTCAGGGGCTCCTAACACAAGCAACAGTTCAAAGACACAGCTTTCTAAGTGGTTACAGCACGTAAGATTCAATTAAGACTGTTTTTTGGAAGCTACAAATTTGTATGTTCTAACACACAGAACTAATCCCCCAAAACTCTGGCAGAATTAAATGCCAAGTGGGCAATTCCAGAAGAAAAGGACATAAAGAAAAACCCCAAACTTTTCACCACATACAGTGTAGATGCAGCAGCTCATCAGAAAACACTGTATTAATGTATAGTAGCCCTGACCTGCAAAAGTTACCTTTGAGGTCAGAGATTAAATTAGTTCACATTTATTCAGCTTCCTGTCACTGAGACTATCAAAACTGTTTAGCCTGGAAAAAAGGAGGCTGAGGGGAGACCTGACCAACTGCCTGAAAGGAGATTGTAGAGAGGTGGGGATCGGTCTCTTCTCTCAAGTAACAAGCGATAGGACAAGAGGACATGGCCTCAAGTTGCACCAGGGGAGGTTTAGATTGGATATTAGGAAAAAATTCTTCAAAAGGGTTATCAAGCATTGGAACAGGCTTCCCAGGGAAGTGGTTGAATCACCATCCCTAGAGGTATTTAAGACACATAGATGTGGTGCTAAGGGACATGGTTTAGTGGTGGTTTTGGCAGTGTTAGGTTAATGGTTGGACTCTATGATCATCCCTTCTGACCTATACGATTCTATGAAGAAAATGCTACCAATTAACATCAAGTAACATACAGTCTGTACTGTGAGCAAAATCAAGCCATTTAAAATAACAAAGAACTATCATATACTATACGTAAGCACTATCCATGCCTTAATCAGTTGAACAAACAAAGCTGAGAAACTACCTCATCAAACCCCACACCTGTTGGTTAGGAGTCTTCCCAGATGAAGGTAAACTGGAATTCCATAGCAGTTATTTAACAGTACCTCAAGCTTTTAAGAATGGAAAACTGTATTCATACAGCTGAAAACCATTCAATGGCACACAAGATTAGTGTGTATCATGGTGACAAATGTGAGGAGCAAAGCTTGAAGAACTTAATTCATGTGCTGCTAAAAAGTAGCTGCTACACAAAGCAAAATATGCATGCACCGGTTTCTCACAGTGAGGATACCACATATAATGCTGGATCTTCACAAAGCTGTAAACAATTTAGTAAGAGGTTTTACGTTATGTTATTAGGAAAATGTAACACTTTTTCATATCCCATATCAGTTTCAGAAAGCTAAATGAGTATGCCCTGACAAGAAAAAGGGTAAAAACAGAATAGCTGTCTTACTAAAAAGCAGGGTTTTGTTGACCAAAACTACCATTTCTTTTCTGATTTCTCAAACAAGTAGATGCTTCAAACCAATTACAAAAAAAAAGGCTTGAAAACAGTTCCTACATCCTAGGGATTTACCATTATGCTTTAGCTTCATGCATTCTCCACTTCCTTCTCAGATATACTTAATGCCTTCACATTTATTTTCCTAGTTAATAATTGCAGAGAAATTGCCCCAGCCATTCTGAGAATGCAAGACTTTACACAGCCACAAAAATAGAAGGAAGTGCTATGTTACTCACACTCAAGGGCTTTGTAGGCTCTATGTACTTTAATAATGTCCAGGTTTGAGCTGATTAAAGTTATTTCTACACCAAAATAGGATTTTAACTGCTGATATGTCTTAGGCACCTTAAGTATTTCCAGAATACACAGTAAAGCATCACAGAACCGAAGAGAATGAGGAAAATCAGTCATCAATTGATAGGTTCTCCATTAGCATGTTGAGTACAAGGGTTTTACTTCCTTACCCACCCACACCCCCCCACCTCCTTTTTGGAGGGAATGCAAAGCGAAGTGTAGGGAAGATAAGCAAAGAACTGGGTATTAACAAGACAGAGTAGCTTAGCAAAACTGGGAGCATTTTGAAAGAAAGCCTTTCCAGGAGGGGGAGGGAGTTTACCAGAAAGGGAATGCAATAAAGAAAGAAGAAAAACTCTTTTGTCTTGAGTGTTCCCCAGTGCTTCTTGGGATCACACTTGATTCACTTTCCACTTCAACTAAGTTCCTCCAGAGCAAGTATAACAAACCCCTGGAGAAAACAGTATACTTTCACTCTCAATCCTCTGAATTGCTTTTCTGGGACACAGACTAAGCATCATTTTCATAGAAGCTGAGAGCCCATAGTCCCTGCTAATTTCCATAAGAATTTTAGTTTCACAGCTCAACCTCTCTCTTATCAGACTGAATCTTAATGAGCCATAAATACTCAGGTAAACTGAATTACATTGAGATAATACTGGTTGAGGAGAACCATACTTTGGCTCTAAAGATTTTCAACACTTACTGAGGAGGTCCCTAAAGAACCAAAGATGCATATATTTGAATTGCTTGTAAAGATAATAATAAATATTCCCATTTTAGATTCCTGTGTTCACAGATTAAATGAACAAAAAGTGGGTTTTAATCACAAAACTCTCTGATCATCTCCATCATCTCACTTCAGAGAAAAAAAGCTCCCTTAGAACAAAGCATAAAATTAATGTAGTATAAACCAGATGGCTTTAAAATTTAAAAGCTATTCTTTCAGGAAATTACTTTATAAGAACTCTTTACTAACCTCAGCTACTCTTTCCAAAAGTGGTTCCAGCCAGTGTTCATTGCATTCACAGTGACTATCCAGGAAGGTCAGTACTTTTGCTTGTGCTGCATCTGCCCCTCTGACACGGGAGCGCATCAAGCCTGAGAAGTAAAGATAAAACACGTAAAGTATTTACAGAGGAAAACAACCAACAGTAGTGAGACTATTGCATCCCACGTTAGTCATGAATTAAATTACTCTCAGGACAAACACACAAGTTCCATTACCAAAATGAGAATCTAGCTACAATTCAGTGAAATGACTTCACAACAAACAGCCTGCAAGTTTCCAACCTACTGCACCTTAGCCTACAGGTTTCAATCTGATTTAAGTAGAAATATTAAAGTACCTTTTCAAAAAGAGTAATACACAAGTACAGCTGGGTCTGCATTAGAATAAATGGCATTTATACTTTATAATAAATATATTTATTATCTTGAATAATAAACATTAATCAAGGTCAGTCCTGAAAACAAACATCTTTCCTACAGTTCTACAACAGAACTGCAGAAAGCTCCGTCATTAACTTACCCTCCCTGCCTTTTTGCTGCGCCCCAGTCCCCACCTCCCACTTTTCACCACAGTCTGTCCAGTCTTCTATTACTTTCTTCCAAAAATAATCATGTTTCATTAATTCATGTCCAAAAGCCTTCCCCCCAACCCCTTTCAACTGTCTTTCCCCTGCGATTCTTTCAACAGTCTTGTTTTGTGGCTTGGTAGGCTTTTTTGGTTTGTTTTTTGTTTTAAATCTTATCTGAAAATGAAATTTTCAAGATACACTGATGCATATTTTTAAGTATGAATGAAAATTCATTTAATCTGTATATGTAGTACAAAGTTAATATTTATAAATATTAAAAATTACTAAGAAATAAAACTAAAAAATATTACTTCCTTCCATTTTTCCATAACTGTTATCTCCATCTTTAAGTGCTGTAGTGATCAGAGGAATGATATCAACTTACTCAGAGCCCTGCAACCATGCATGTCCTAAGAGGCCTGCTTTCCTAGCAAGCCTGTGTTCACAAGTATATCTCATCCCAAAGAAAATATTTAAACACTAAGAGCCCAGCACTTTGCAATTACTAATTACAAGACAACACAGGTTTTGTGCTTGACACTTCCAGTTTCTGACAGTCTAATGATTCTAGCTGCTCCTCAGGCCAGCCTAGAAGATATGGCACCTATAAAAATAAACAAGCACATACCTGCTAACTCAGTCAGCTATTTCAACTGTCAACTCTCAGTTATTATTTCAAACAGCTGTAGAATAACAGTTGCCTGTATCTAATTCTTTAAGCTCCATAGACAGGAAGCTGCTGACTGAAGGACTTAGTGACATGAGAGCATAATTTAAAAAGCAACAAAGAGGAAAACAAAAATGTAAGACAAGTTTGTTACATGGCAGACTGGCTTCAGCAAAACTGGCATATGTGGTCCCAGCCCTCCTGGCTGCTCAAACTCTCTCAAGTCTGCCTAACAAACTATTTGCTGGGCTATCCATCAACTGGATCCTTAAAGATCTCTAGTAATGAAACCAGTGAAAAAAGAGGGCTATTTTTAAGCTGGAGCATTTCAAACATTCATACAGTTTACAGTGAGACCTTACGTACAATGGGAGGATTCAGTACAGTAAGAGAAAGGAGAGGCTGAGGGTGAAGGGCAATTTCTCAAGTCAGTAAAAGCCAACAATGGGCAACTGCACACACAACAACATGGCATGAACCCGAATCACTGTTTTCACTTGCAAATGCATTTGTTTTCATTTCTTCCATTAGTAAGTTGATTTATAAAGTGAAAACACCCCCTCCAATATGGAATATATAGCAGAATGTTCCTTTAAAAGACTTGATGAAGATTAACAGAGAAGGCAGCACAGAGGAATTTCTGTCTTCTCCCTACCTTCTCGGCGATCATTTCGAAGGACTCGCACTTTTTCAATTTTTCCCAAGAGAGCACCATCCTCAGCTTTAAAAAATAATAAAATTTAAAAAAAAAAAAATCAAGTTATGAGAATCAATTTAATATCCAACACTGTATACCATAAGGGAGGCTGTCCTCAAAAGAAAAACAAAGGCTTTGTAGTGGAAAATGTTTATGATCATAAATAGTTAATTATAAGACATATGATTAAGAAAACCCCAACCTGCTTGTCTCATCAGAAATAAAGCAAAGTTACTAGCCTAAGAAATTACTAACCTCCTTATGTTATTTAAAGCGAATTTAATTTTAAACTCTTGAAATTTTTGTTTAATTGTATTCTCTTTGCTTACTTTAGCCAGTTTCTACATTGCATAAGGAAAAAAAAACAGTTTTATAGGATTAAATAAACTCTTGTCTTTGCATATAAGAAAGTTCACTTTTTAGCCAGCATTAAGGCTTAAACCTATCCTAAACTAGCTAGCTATAAGCTAACAATACAATGCAAACACTAACTTCCTTTAAGAAATGTTATCTTTCAATTATTCAAGTTTGTATTGTGATGCCCTCGTAAAACCTTGACTTATTTTAGATTCAGTAAGAATTTTCTCAAGACACTGATGGAGACCAGCATTCATTTAAATCAGTACTACAAAAATATTTGGGGCAAGCACCACAGGTTTTATTTTTATGTCAGATAACCTAGCATGTTAAGGCTGTTTTCAGTTACATACTCCACTCCTTCAGCTAGCGGGAAGTAATAAAATATACCTGAAGTATTTATCAGAATTCTTCACATTTCCGCAATGACAGAGATGAAAGAATTAATAGCTAGTTTTAGATCAGTCTCTGCAAACCCCGATTCACTTGACCTTTCTTAACCAAGTCACCTACTAGCATTTACAGAAAGTCTTGCCAGAATAAACAAAATAAAGTTAAGATCCTTTAAAAACACTTACGATCATTACTGTAGTCATCCACCAATATGATTTCCTTAATAAGATGTGATGGGCTTTTTTTAAGGACACTGGAACAGAGAAAAAAAAAGTATTCAATACCAAGCAGTCTTAATTTGCCATAATAATATCATAAAAACAGTTACTTTGTTAAACCACAGTAGAATATAGGCAAGGATCCTATCTTCAATGATGGCTATTGGCTTATTCTTATAAAAAGCACTTGTGAAGAAAGGTACAGAGAATCGCTCCCCCCAAAATTCCAACCTCCAGAAACAAGCAGATTAGACAACTCATAACATGGAAGCCTTGCAGATAGCTTTAGGTCAAACATCCCCTGACAATCCATCTTCCCTGAGTTCTTCTTGAAATTAGTTATACAGCCAATCTCCAAACATCTTCTAGTAATCAGTTCCACACTTCCATGCATTTGTAGTTAACCGGGGTGACTTTGTTTAATGCCACTATTTCAGAACATAAGAACTGGAGGCATCAGTGAAATTAAGGCTCAGCTTTCCCCCCCGCAAATTGTTCAGAAAAACATAATGGATTATTACCTCCCTTTCTTATCATAAACTATTATCTGACACAAGACATGGGAAAAAAAAATTAAAAAAAAAAAAAATCAATGTCTCTATGTCTCTCTTAGGTATACCTGACAACAGTTCGAAGCAAAGCAGATCTTGCCTCATTATGAAAGGTGATCACCACACTAGTGGCTGGCAAATCTATCCGCCATTGTTTCCGTTGACACCTGAAAGACATAATACCATTTCATTTAAACATAATATTAACATCCCAGGCTTAGCAGACAGCCTTCATCATGAAGCAGTTACCTATTCAACTCACGTACACAGTAAGCCTACCTAGGAAAAATGAAATATCTTGTTTGCAGGTGAGATCATAACCAACTCCTGCCACTTTTTTTTTGGCAGTTCTTTTAGTACACAACAGGTTAAGAAGTCAGTGTTGGATATAGGCAGGTTCAGAAAATTCACCGGATTATCATAACTGAAGTATATCATAAATACCTTTCATGCAACCGAATATGAAATCAGAGTGCTTATTTTACATTAAAAGCACTCAAGAAATCTAAGTAAATGAGCATGTTTTCTATGAAAATACACAGGCTCACAGGCTACCATATGTCTCCTCTTTTTTAAGAATGGCACGAGTCCACTTTTCCCTTTATTTTTAAAGCTCCTGTAACATCCTGGTCTTATTCGTAGATAAAAACAGCTTTCTATTCTAATGAGAAGTCATAAAGATTGTAACATTCAGAATTTGAAAAATAAAGCTAGCTGTAGCTGTTTAGCTGGTGAGCCAGCTAAACACAGAACCACATCTTACCAAACCATAAAGATAATGAAATATTCCATTTATCTAAACTCATTTTTCATCACCTTTAGTAGCCTGAAATTAATATAATAAGCAAAAAGAAGCAAATCCCAAAATACTTCCTGCAGGACTACGTAAAGTTAAGCTGTTTAAATCCACTGACAATAAACCTAAAAAAGGCACTACTCTCATTGCATTACAGAGAATCACATGGGGTTGGAAGGGACCTCCGGAGATCATTAGTCCAACCCCCCTGCCAAAGCAGGTCCACCTAGAGCAGGTTGCACAGGAACTCGTCCAGGCAGGTTTTGAATGTCTCCAGAGTAGGAGACTACACCACCCCCCTTGGCAGCCTATTCCAGTGCTCTGCCACCCTCACAGTAAAGAGGTTCCTCCTCATGTTTAGGTGGAACTTCTTATATTCAAGTTTGTGCCCATTACCTCTTGTCCTGTCCCTAGGATAGGAAGTAGAATGGAACAGGAATTAGAAAAATTATATATTAGAAATATATTAGAATAGGAATTAGAAATTAACAGTATTAGAAAACACTGTATATCAAGTTTATGCTGAAAGCATTATAGTCTGACAGGTCACAATACTGATCACCGTTCATACAGTAGCATACAGAAGTGATTATTTCTTCACATAACCTTTACTTAATATTAGGGGTAGAGCCTTCACAGGCCTAGCTGTCTTCAGAGGGGATAAACCCAGCTAGCATGGATCTGTAACAAAATTGGCAAGTAATTTTGTACTCTGTGCAGTATTAATTAAACTAGCTTTTAAGGAAAGAGAGGTAAGTTACATTGCTACCTAAACCTCTAAAACTAGGCCTCTGCCTGTATAAAAGGCCTCTCCACACCTGATTAAACATCTGCAACATGCATCATAAACCACCAACCTTCCACTTCTGGGAATCAGAAAGCAAGCAGCAACAAGCTGCTTTTCCTTGCCCACCCTACAAAATCCCAAGGACCTGCAGTGTTTTCCATACAACACACCCATAACATCATCCACTTAGTGTGTGCACTGAAGCAATAAATCACAAACGTGTACATTTTCCTGGAAAGCAAAGAATTAAGGCCTCCTCTATTGCGAGCTTCTGGCAATTCACCTAGACAGCTACAAGACATCCAGCTACAATACACCAAAGCCTATGGTGCCAAAAAAGATAGTCTTTTTTTTTTCTGCTAACTTTCAAATAGCCCACAGAGGACAAGCCTACTGTGCACACAGTTATCACATGAAGCACTTATGTTAGAATAATTTAAAAAGTCACATTAAACTTATACTCCTTTGCAAAAGAGAGCACTTGAGCCAGAGCACATCTTAGGGTGGAATTACTCAAGGCAATGAAGCCTCTCAATTTTAAGAAAACTCAAGAGAAGAGCACTCCTGCATATTTCTAAGGGAGAAATTAAGATCTTTAGACTTTCAAATAAAACTGGAGGAATATTTCACTCAATATTTCTGCTCTCAAGCTTTTAAAAAATCCCTGCTTTAACTGACTCAGTAACAGCCCTCCTCCTCTTCTGCTGTGTCAATAGTGCCACAGTTAAAACTTAAACCAAAAAAATAATGTCATCACTTTTGGCACAGTAGTTAGACTTTCTTTCTCAAATTACAGCACTCAATTTTTGTGCATAATGAGAAAAGCCATTTGAATACAATAGAATTTGAACTGAAAACTTCAATCAAGAGCTTCAATGCTCAGCATAGGTCCTTAAAACCAGTTAAAACATGAAAAGTACTTTTTTTTCCCCCAGAAATTTGAGTTGCTGTACTAGTTCATATCATTAACAAATTTTCTGAAATCCCCGGGTTTGTTGAAACCATTTTTTGACAGAAGTATCCACTTTAACTAGTGCAAAGAGAAGGTGAATGTTCTCTTTGCACTAGTTAAAGTGGATACTTCTGTCAAAAGCTTTACTACAGTCCAGGTAAACAACATCCACAGCCTTTCCCTCATAGACTAAGTGGGTCACCTTGTCATAGACGGAGATCAGGTTAATCAAGCAGGACCTGCCTTTCACAAACCCATGCTGACTGGGCCTGATCACCTGGTTGTCCTGTGTCATATGATCGCACTCATGATGATCTGCTCCATAACCTTCCCCAGAAGTGAGGTCAGACTCAAAGGCCTGTAGTTCCCCGGATTCTTCTTCTGGCCCTTCTTGTAGATTGGCATCCCATTTCCTAACTTATTTCCTCATTCACGTTTCATTTCTTTAAGAAAAAAAAACTGTAACATCTCCATAAGAGATCTTAATCTTAACCCAGTTGCCTCTGATTTTATTTAAAATAACATGCTTCCAAGTGTCACATGCTCAGATCTGTAATATTTTCTTCTTCTTTTGGCTGTTGATCTTTCCATTGGACAGTTCCCAAACAAGTATTTCATGCAACCTTTTTTAGCTTCTGCAGTGAAAGTCCTCACCAAAATAGAAGGAAAATTAATTGCAACATCACAGGGAAAACAGTCATTCCATTAAGTTGTCCATGATGCTTCAGTCTGGGTTTCTTTGTTTTGTTTGGTTATTTTTTCTTTAAAAAGACGACCATTTGCAGACTGATGGGCACTTAAACCTGCTTCATGACAAAGTCTAAGTAATCATCGCAGCACAGATACAGCCTTTCCCCAGACATCTCTCTCTTTCTATTGCAGAGTTCTTTTCCAGCTCCATTTAGTGACAAAAACCCAGGCAGGTCAGCATGTAATCACAACATTGACAGTTAAAACAAACATAGCCACTGTAATATAAATGTCTCTTGTCATCTCTCTTATTTACGTTCTTCTCAAAGGAGAGTGTTTGTCTCTCAGACCCCCCTCAGAGGTTAATAAATATCTACAAAAATTCCATATTCAACACATGTGAATCATAGAAGCTTCTAGAAGTTGGTGGCTAAGCTTTCTCCTGTGAGAAAATACCTTGTCTGAAAAGCTAGGATGCATTTCTTATGACAAAAAAAAAAAAAAATTATGTGATGAAGAAAATTCAAAAGTAATTTTAAACTCCTCGGTATACCATGGGCATCGTGGTTTTCACTGCTTTCATGGCAACAAGTGAAACACCAGATTCTTCCTACTTTTCAGTTCAATTATTGGCAAATTACACACAACTTGCTTTGCTCTACCTATAAATCAGCTGCTTAAAGGAACCTAAGCCCATGCTATTACACAAAGAATTTAAAAATGACACAGTGTCTACTTTTTTATACAAATCTCCTTCGCTGTGCCATTCCTGATTAAAGAGCTTTATGGAGAAAAAACAGGCAACTTCCTTTTCTCTCTCCCTCTGGTGTCTCCTCTAGCTTCTTCTACCTACAAAGCTGTGAGTGTACATTCATACTAACTGTAAAATTAGTTAGGCAAATTAACTACACACATTTGGCAAATTTTAAGCTTTGAGACTATGCTTGCAGAGATTTTAAAACCAAGTTCAACCTGCTTTTGTTATTTTTAAGTCATGGAAGTCCTAACGAGCAACTGCTGTTTTAATATTAATCAATTCTTCTTAAACAAGATTAGTGCAAGTCACTCAAATACTTTTCTAAATGAAAATCTTCTCTACCCACAAGAAAATAATGTTTTTCCTTACTCTGAAGTGTAATGTTTCCTGAATCTGCACAGGCAGCCTAACATAGCAATGTTTGTTAAGCATCTGAAGTGTGATTCTGTTCTGTGTTCACTGGGGTGTGCATAAATGCATTCCTTTAGGTCTGGAGTTGAGAATCATCATATACTAGAAGAACAGAATCACAGAGAGACTGAGAAGGAAGGAGCCCCTGGAAATCTTTTAGTCCAAGCTGCCTGCTCAAAGCAGAGACAGCTGCAGCAGGTGTGCGTTGGACTTTGAATATCCCCAAAGCTGGAGACTTCACACCCTCTCTGAGCAACCTGCTCCACTGTTCTGATCATCCTCACAGTGAAAGAGACTTACAAACAGAAACCAAGAAAAGCCACCAGATAAACACAAATAAAAAGAGACTGAAATGCAGCAGCAGTTTAGACACAGAATACACACTGATGGAAATCATGGAAACAGAAAAACTTGAATATGATACATTGTTCTTTCACCCACTGGTTCAGGGTTCACACCACAGTCTAGTGTTCCCGTCATTTTCAAAGCTGGAAAGCTCCTGCTTTAGAAAAAACACCTGCTATTCAAAAGCCATAAATACAAAAAGGTTAATCCAAGTCAAACATGGCTCAGTTTGGCACTTACTGATCATGCCTAGTGTCAGGAATGCTTCGGTCCATTCGCAATTTGTCGCTTTCTACCTGATTGAACTTATTGCGGGCATATGGATCCTGACCAGATCGCACCATGGTAGCGCCAACATAAGCATCTTGATCAAAGTCTTGCCACCGTACTTTTCCTACAGTAGAAAAAACAGGAAAATATTCAATTTAATCTTCACAATTTAAAGAACAGTATTCAGGATTCTGCATAAGAGATCAAATAGCATGTTTTTTTAATTTTGGAACAAAGTAATTAAGCCTCTACAGTATTGTTAAAGGTGTAACATCAACAGTCACTTTCACTTATTAAACTCCTCTAGAATACCATGCAAATCAAGTGATCAGCAGACCATGTTTCATCTTGTCTGTTTTGGGGTTTTTGTTGTTTCTGGTTTTTTTTTTGGTTTTTTGTTTGTTTTTTTTTTTTTTAAAACATAAGTTCCACGATTTCAATTTTAAAAAATTCCCTGCAAATATAAATAGACATTAATATTGCAGATGATCTGGCTATAAAGTTATCAAAGTAGTATTTATCTTTTAAGATTTAGTCCAGACTTCAAAGGCATTTAATTTAGCCTCTCATTACATAAGTAAAAAACAGTCAGTTATAATCAAACTATTTGAGGACAAGGCTTTTTACAAGTACAACGCAACATTAATCTCAAAACCAAGCACTTCATGTAGGCAGAGCACTAGATTGCTCTCCAATATGATAACTGCAACCTCCTTCACAATCAGAGCTGATTCACAGATTAACCCCTTTTTACGAAGGACTGTGTTATTATGTGACTGGTTGTAGCACTAACACAATTAGATTAGCATCCAGCCACCAGGAATGAAATTTCAGGACTTTCACCACCTTCAGGTGTCAAACAACAGTATGATATTTACCAAATGTCTTTAAACTACCAATTCTTACCTCTGAACATTTACTTTTTTTACCTACTGACAGCCAAACCTATATTACCTACAGCAAATTTATACTTCCTTAACTCAAAAACAGAGCTCAAGTTCTAATACAATACAGACATTCTTGTTTTGATGTGGATGTTTTAATGAGAATGTCCTCTAAGTATGTTGTGGTGAACACTGCATACTGTTGGCATAAAAAAAAAGATATAAAGCAAAAGCTGTTTTAGCGGTCAATGTTGTATTACAGATGAGGAGTTAATATCCATTGTTTTCCTAATTAACATAGAAAGTTTTTGAGGTACTATCAATTAAGTTCAGTAAGTAGCAGGTTGCAGAGATGTCACTCCATTCAACCTCAACTTTTAGACGAGTATTATAGATCAGGTACATTCTAAACTAAGCTGATATGTCTAGTGGCAATACTGTTCTAACGGCTATTAGCAAGAGTCAGAGGTTGCTCAGATGTTTTAAGGTTTGCCTTTGCTCTGTCTCTCAACCTGCACAGCACAGAAGCCAAGGCAGGCTTTGTTTACAGCTTCCTACCCATAAGCCATACCCCAACTATGGTGCCTGCTAGAAGATTCTGATATTGAAAGAATACTTTCCATCATTAAAGAAAATACATATCTGTTTAACCAGACAAATACTACCAATTGAAAAATTCTCTATAATCTCAGTATCATCTAAGGAGCTCATCTACAAAAGCAACTTGGACCCAAGGTGTGATTTGGTTATCAGATGGTACTGGGGGTTGTAAGGCAAAAATATCAAGGCTTGGGGGGAGGTGGTTCGGGGTTGATTGGTTTGTTTTTAAGAAACTTCTAACATCCAAGTAAAGTCACAGAGTAAAAGAGAAGTGCCCGTATTTTAGAGCTTGCCTAGCCAGTTAATACTAAGCAACTATTTTAATTTCTTTAGGATGGTTATTCAGACATAAAAACATGCACACACACAGAAGCCAGAACTAGAGAGTTAAACACAAACAGACTGCAGAACATTTAATAGACACTGGGTGAAGCAGCCTAGAGGGGAAACTATAGGAAAATAACTGGAGGGAGAAATACAGATTTTCAAATTCCAGTTACTGAAAGAACTCTACAGAGGAAACTTTCCAGCTGTTGTTTGTAGCCCACAGACTGCCAAGAGTTTTTCTTAGCCTTTCAAGTTCTTTCTTCAGAATATTTCCAGGAACTTACTTTGAAAACAAGTTTACACCTCAGCCAGATACCACTTATAAATAATCCAATACAGAATTGTTTACAAAAGTTACACCAAACTTCATTTGCACCAAAACTATACTAAATGCAAGAGTGGCTGATTCAGGAAACTGGAAGAAACAGCAGAGATCACAAGATCATGTCCCTGTATAACTCTCTCCCTCAGTACTTCCCAATGCTTTCGCAAACTCCTTGGTAACTCAAATATATTACCATCCTTGCTTATAATTTATAATATATCTTCAATCCGGAACATATGTTGAATATTTTCTGACATACAGAACACGTCATGTCACTGCTTTTCTGGTATAAAAATAAAAATTTTAGAACATTTTACAAAATACAACGTACATTTAAAATACAGTTATATAGGACCTTCAACTTTCAAACACTCCAGCTTCCAATGGATTTTAATGCTATGCCTGTTTCAGCACTGCCACCCCCAGCCACTCCTCCAGTTACCTTCCATCCAGTGGAAAGAGCAGCTAAAACACAAGAGGTCATGAGGGCATCTCATCGGTGAAAAGGGTGATGCCGTCACAAGCATTCTTAAATAGCTTGTGTTCTTGATGAACTACAACATGCAATGTGGGCTGCCCACATGGTCACGAGTGCTAACGGCTCAAGTTAACTGCTGGAAAATGAAAGGCTGGTCCAAAGCTAAATATATTGTCCAGCCTTACTTTTGCTGAAAGGCTTGACTTTCTGACAATTTATCAACTAAATTTTGAAGTTAGAAGTGGTTTAACAAACCTTTTCCAATAATAGGTACTGTTTCTGTTATATGCTTCCCTGGGGTACACAAATAGGAGCATGTTTGATTTAATTTCTTCTGGGGAGTTACCTGGCTCAATAGCTTCCTGAGATTCAATGACTTTGTTAGGTAGAATGAGTATCAGAAAACGCAGCTACATTATTCCAAACTTAAATTAAGCAAGTTTGTAACTTCAAATTCAAGCAAATGTGTGTTTACCTGTACAAAGGCTTAACATGACAATAAATTATTCTTTTAAACCCAACAGTAATTGAACTGTAGAGTTTGCTACCAGAGTCAAATAGAGACAAAAAAAAAATAAAAATCACTGAACCAGAGCCAGGGTACACTGCAGTGCTGAATTTTTGACAAGAAGTGCTTATTTTACAGACTGATCTGAGCCTGAGAAGCTGAGCAGAAACAAGAGAAAGGTGAAATCCAGTGGAGCCGCTTCTTTTTGTCCCAGGTGTTTCCCAACTCTGAACTCTTGGAGAAGGTAACCAACAAAACTAGTGCAATTCACTGCTTGATTTTTAAATAGGAGGCACATTTTGATATTTTTTGCTCTGTAATAAGTAGCTGTATTTAAAAAATAGTGCTAGTTTGGTACACTTTATTCCATTACAGTTTCCATCCAAGTAGAGCTTGATATATATCATTTAAAATGTATTATCATTTTCCAAGACTTTAAAACCAGAAAATGCAACACTAGTCCTGAAAGCATAGAATAAATTTGAGAAGAAAGGACACCGCTTCATAGGGCTAAATTTACTGAAAAGCAGTGACAGCCCACAGAATATAAGAACAAGTGAATCTGTCTTCTGGAGCCAGGAAGGAGGCAAAGCCTGGCTCTGGCCCCATCAGAAGTCCCCGTCAACTGTGTGCAATACGAATCAGATCCATTAGGGAGAAGTCAGATAACAGTACTAGCTTGAACTGAGTTAGAAGAGGGAAGAAAATAATAAAAAGCATAGCAGATAAATCTGCACACAACCAAGCAGCAGGCATAGATGGATACAAAATCCCCTAAATAGCCTTCACTCCCTCTTACAGACTCAATACAGCTTAAAAGCAATAGGATACTTGAGAGACATATATATATAAATATATATATACACGTCTATTTTGACTTACAGGCATTAAGAGATTTCAGTTCTCCCTTAACTAACAAAAAGAGCTGTTTGAGTAACTGCTGAAACTCCAATCATTTCAGAGAACTGGTTCTACATTTTTGCTTTAGTTATCCACGCAGACAATTCATTGGTCATTCTTTCTAACTACAAGAACTAACATTGTTATTTTCACAAAACAAGAAACGAGACTTTTGCAGCACATAAAAAAAAGTCACCAAATGACAAAGGATAGATACACAGTGATGTACAGAAGGTAAAAAATCCGATAGCTTAATCCTTATATAAAGCTATTTTAAAGATAATAGATAATTCCTTAATTCTGAGAAGTTCTGAAAGATACTACACTGCATAATGATGAAACCTAACCTACAGGTCTCCTAACCTCTGTGGAAATGCAAGAAAATTTTGAACCAAAGCCTTCCTAAAATTGGATCACTTTGCTTTAAAACAGCACAAAGGGACTGGAGAAATAAAATTCCAAGCTTCATTGCCATAAGGATTCAAAAGTTTGCCTACACAAATGGAAAATAATCAAAATAGCAATTTAGGACCGCATAACTCTATCTGTGTAGCCTTTGGCAGTTGATTCAAGACTCTCATACTACTTTGCAGTAATGATTCTCCTGCCTGCTAAATCAAGCCATAAGAGATTACTAATCAACAA
Organism: Xenus cinereus; assembly: GCA_025774025.1. Taxonomy (NCBI): domain Eukaryota; kingdom Metazoa; phylum Chordata; class Aves; order Charadriiformes; family Scolopacidae; genus Xenus; species Xenus cinereus. Next base: position 44,960,318 of record JAOXJK010000023.1, on the reverse strand, counting down.
AGTGAAAAAAAAAAAGCCCTGACCTGCTCTACTTTATACTTAATTTTACTTCTAGCTTCACTCTTCCAGCTTCTGATTATCTATCCCTTTCAACCTGTGACACTTCCCGCTTTCTTAATACTCAAATGGTTACTTAGGGCCACTAGGAAAGGGCAGTCTTAAAGGAAATGTACAGTGTTTGGCCCAAAATACATAAACATTAAAAAAGGGGAAATAAGAATAGTAGCTAGCTGGAAGGTACACAATTGGCTGACCTATAATCCCAGTAACAATATTTGCAGAGAGTTCTGCTAAGGAAAGAAAAGATCTGCCAGAAACCAAGTTAAGTAAGCCAGGCTCTTAGGATTTATTTCCCAATTCATACACAAAGTAAAGGTTTTGCCAAAAAAACATACATAAGCATAACCAGAGTCTTGTTTCCTCTCTCCAGAAAGAGCTAAAACAAGGTAGGCCAAAGGCTACAGGAAAATACCCATGGATGTCAAACAGCTTACGCTGCACCAGGAGTCTAAGACTGTAAAACAAAAAATTATACCTCACACGTTATTGGGGATGGAAGTTTCCAGCTGCTTAAAGGAAAGTTTACCTTAGTTCTTTCTTCAAGACCTCACAGTATTTCAAATGTTTGTCTTAGACAAATTTGTCTAAGCCAACCATTAAGATTAACAGAAGAAGAATAAAATGTGCTATCCAATAAGAAGTTGTCCTCCTTGTATGGTAAACTTTCAATATAGTGTAAAAATATTCAAATCCATTTTACTATTTTTTTATTCCCTAGTACATCAGTTCTAGCTATATATTAAATCTCATTGATGTGAAACAATTAAGCAGCAAAAGAACTTTATGGAAGCAGTCACATAAAGTGAAGATTCCTTAACACTTAGCTTTCCTAGCTCATGCTCAACACATAAGGCAATTTCACTTAAATAAAACAAAAATCATGTTGATCTGTTATTTGCCAGCCTGTGACAAATAGTGAGCAAGTATGAGAAAAACAAGATAGACCATCCGTACACTCAGGAAAGTCTGACACATCAAAAGCAAGACAAAACTGAAAAAGTATGAGCCTTGGCTTAATCTTCAGTCAGAAGCACAGTCCCAAGACAACTTGTCTGTTGCCTGCCAGTATTATCCACTGAGAAATGGACTACTTTTGTACCAGAGGCTTTTATGGCACATACTAGCAAAGAGTCACATTCTCTATGGTTTTAAACCCCGAAGGAGCAGTGAAGCAGGTAAGATTTAAGGAAGCCAAAGCTTTAAGAATACAGAGGTACATATTGCTAAAATAATCCCGGCACTTCCAAACTACAAAGAATTATTAGAATCAGAACAACTGCTGTGTTTTATGGCTTTCAAGGATAAATGTTTTAAGGCTATGGATCTTTCATAACAAATGTTACTGCAATACCTGGAGGTAGTGTCTCCACGCTTTGTGCTTTGTCCTCCCCATCATTGCCACGCACGTCTTTCCTTTTGGGGTTGATATCATTTGGGTCCTCCTGAAAAAAGTACATAATCTTTAAAATAATCTCCTTAATTGATTTAATTTTGTGTTTTCAAAGCAAACAGAAATAACTAACTTTGCGGACTTTAAGGTTGTGAAGACGGCTAACTTTGGATTTTAAATGAAAGGATTATTTCCTCCACTACTTGAAAAACACAAAAAAAAAAAACAGAGCAAAATTTTAAGACAGGCTTTTGCATTTAATTTATGCAGCAATTCTTATTTGGATAAAAAAAAAAGGAAAGGTTTAAGAAGGAAATGTATTAAGAAAGATGGAATAACTTTTTTTTTTTTAAATTAGCAATACTCAAATGAGCAATGCAGCCAAGAAGATTAAACAAAACCTGAAGAAAGCCCTACCCTAGCAAAGAACAGCCCAAATTGAATATAACTGCTAGATAACCTGACTTGTCTTTTTCAGATAACTTTCTGGACAGACAGCCTTACTATTGGAAAAAAACCTTTGAAATTATCTTCAAGTTGGTATTTTCATATGCTTATTTCAGTGAAGTGTATTCTGGGCTTCACAGGCAACTCCACTGGATTTGTAATTCCAGTAATATTGATAATACTCATTTAGAGAGGGGGAAAAAAGTTTCTTTCCCCACCCTCCCCCACACCCCCTTCCATTTCCAACTTTTATTCTGAACCTGTAAATCTCATTTTCCTTTCAACAGAAAAAAAATCCCATGCTTTAGTATGCTCATTACGTCAAAAATATAAAATGTTAAGCTGGAATTACCCTGCATTTGGAAGAAGCAGGTAAGACGGTAACTTTTTTTTTTAAAAAAAAGATAATTAGCAACTGTATGCTGATTTGCACACTACACTTAGCCAACTGATTTAAGTCCCATCGGCTTCTGTTGTTCTTGCACACTTGCCAAAGGAAATTCCGTTTCCTTTTGTGCATCTACATTGAAGAAGTCCCAATTATAAGACCGGTTTTATTTGCACAACCCTGATAAAGACAACACCTTTCTACATCACATAGGATGATAAAACATTATGCCTACACTAATCAGTGAATGTACCTAAAAACATTACCAGGCACCGAAGCCAAGCAATGCAGAACAATTCGTGCTTCTTCTAGGAATCTGTCAGAGTCTCTGGAATAGGGTGAGGGCGTACAACCTGCACGCTGCAAGCTGTCTCTGCCACACCAACTCCTAAGCCACAGCTACAAATTCTTTGGGTAAAATAGTAAATAGTTGGATCAGGCCAAATTCATATTGGAGAACATTTCAGCCACAAATGATAGCATTTCAGCACGTCCCTGCATGTCTGAGTTTTCCAGTGTAAATTCAGCTTAAGTGTCTACATTAAGTAGGCACTAATATTTGGAAATATGTTGGAAAAAAAGGCAACCAATTTCTAAAATACTGAAATGCAAAACTGAATACTGATGCTTTTTTGTTACTGTTAATCATTTTCAGAGAAAATCAGCTATATAAACACTAAATTATTTGAAAATGAAATGCTACAAATTTATGTTTTTCATAGCATCATGCATCAAAGATACCAGAGAAGGAATTTTTTCCAGGTTCTTATACTACATTTCACCATGTTGGTACATCCTTTAGGCCTCTGGGCTTCGTGGAAGTCAATAACTTAAAGAAAGATTTAAGACAACAGCAAAACACAACAACAACAAAAAAAACCCCAAACCACCCCCAAAACCACACAACACATTTCAAGAAAACGATCACGGCTCATGCTGGTGAGGGAAATTATCTGTCACTATGCACCGAGTCCTGCCAGCACATTGAAACAGAAGCTTTCTAAGGATCTGGAAAGTTGTATTTCACCTGTTATTTGGCTTTGTGCACTGTTTTAAAGAGCAATACTATGGAAACACTTTGTAAGTGCAAGTATCAGCTGTAGCTGGAAGAAAAATCTTCTCAATAAATCTTCCCCAAATCTTCCCATAATTCCCAATGGTAAGTTTTGCAAAATTGTACAGAGTTCTTTACTATCCCACATTACTGTAGTGAGTCTAAAAAAGTACTTATGTAAGTTGAAAAATAAATGCAAAACATCTATTAAGCAGTGGAAAAAAATTGCAAGGATTTCTCCTGAAATTAAACAAAAACTATTCAGTGCTTCCTCATTTTCTCCCTACCCTTCCCTTTAAGTCTTTAGAGGAAAGCTTTGCCTTCCCATTAATTCTTCCATCTGACAAGCATGAACCATTAAGCATAATTATTTATCAAGTTCTTTCACTTTGGGTTTTGTTATTGTTGTATTTTGGGTTTTTTAATAAACATAAAACTACTAAAGTCAGATTTAGAGATCTTATAGCTAAATTCCATTTTGAATTCTTATAAATTTGAGCCTTCTAGGAAACTACATGGGTACAGCCTTCAGACTGAACTTGAGTCAAGCTGCCAGGATGAAAGTTCCCATCGCAGATTACAGAATGTTCAACTTGCCTCCCAGAAGTCCCTGGAAAACAGTATAGTAATGGGAGAGTATGGGATATTAACTTTGAATCTTTGTGCCCTAGGTTACGGCTTTGTAATATTTTTCTTCTCCAAAATAAGCCTATTTATTTTCATTTATTTTTAAAAAAAAGACTACTCAGCTAAAACTGATGATCTGTTGTAAGCACTAACTTTCACCCAATAAAGCATTTGGAAAGTGTATGTGGGCATCCCATGCCTTTTAGGGGCAAACAATGTTACATCCTCTAGAAAGAGCTCAAGTGCACAAAAGGAGGAGAAATCAGACATTAAAACCATAGACATAAGTGCAACAGTTTCTTTACATCTCTTGACTGTAAATTGCTTCAGCATGTTGATCTGGTGCATTACACAAATGAATCATATGGTCAAATGACATTCCTATGTTGTCATCATAGGACAGAGTTGCTTTTTCAGCTTGCTTGGAGTGAAACAAAACCCCAACTTGTAAAGTGATCTTAAAAAGCTGCTTGCATTTGATGAGTAATCTTCTCGGTAAAAGATAATTCTTGCAGTGACAAAAGTCATTCATACAAAAAAGCTAAGCTTAAGGCAAGATTGAAAGGAACTGAAAACGTTTAAGAGGAAGCACAGTTCTTTAATCATGAAAGCACAAGAGGGAGATTTAGTGAATTAAAATGAAAAAGAAAAGGCTAATGCCTTCTTCTATATTAAAATATTGTTAATACTATTAGTACTTAATACCTTAAAATACTATTTTCCTGACATACTAAAAAATCTGACAATATCAGGCCAGAACCTAAATATGTAAATGCTGTAAATACATATGGACAAGTATTTTGAGCTTATTAAAAAATAAAAGGTAGCTGGCCAACTAGCAGAGACACTAACCAAAAGTTAGATGGATGTGGAACGCCACTAGAGTAATATATTTGTGGTCGTTACTCATGCAGTTATGATCTCAGGCCAGGACACAGCACCATCAAAATAAGTACACGCCAGCTATAATGCATGTGTTGCAGGGATTTAGCATACGTTAGTTTTACACATCATGTCACTGCTTTCCATTAATTCCTGATTCAGTGCCAGATGACACGCAAAAACAAAATTGGAGCCTTTCGACTCCATTCAGTGGGAAATCTTACAACAGTATTGCAGTCCTATTTTAGATGTACCAAACAAACCTTAACTAAATGTAGTTTTTAAATTCAATTGTCTAAATACCACAATTCATTATGGTTAAATTGAATAAACGGGGGGGGAGGAAGAGAGTGGGTAGGAGTTTAGGGGTTTTTTTTAGACTGATTAATCGCTGCAGTGCAGCAACTTTTTTTCTTTTAGGATATGGTAAACTCTCTATGCCTCAGAAAGCTTACATCACTTCACAAATCTTGATATTACCACTTCTTTTCCTGTTCAACTCACCCACTCCATTAAGACTGTAGATTGAATTTGAGATATGACAAAGATGCGATATGAAACTCCCATTTCCAGAACAAGACTTGAAAAAAACTCTTTCATGAAATGATTAGTTACATACACATTTGCAGCTGCTCTGACTGGTGTGTGGAAAGGGAGGATGAGGTAGTACAAATGCAAACCAAGATGCAAACACATTTTTACAGCACTTCTACACATCTACAACAAGACACAATTTAAGGAAGAAATTTAAGACTAGTGGTATTTGAGTTTAGAAAGCTGTAATTATACGTAGACATACATTAGTGGATAATTTCACTACCATTACTTAGATTTTCCAGACCACTTATCCTTCTGGTTTTGGTATATTTGTTTCCACTGAATACTACATTCCTTGCAAGCGTTTCAAAGCAATTAGCATTTTGCCAATTGTTGTTTTACTTGGCACAAAAAAAAAAAAAATTAAATTGATCCAGGTCCCTAGGTATTGCTCCTGTATAAAAAACACTAAAAACCACCACAGGTTTTCCTGTTTCTGTCTTCCAACACTTTTTTTTCTTTTAATTAAAGTTTCAAGTATCACGAATTTGACATTTAACTGCTATGTATTAGATCTCATTATAGCAGAGATTTCTATCCTACACCAGCTTCTTATCAACAAGAGAACAACTTACCAACGTGTAACATCACCAGATATATTAAGATATCACACGCCTTACAAGTGGCAAGTCAACACAGACTTCAGCAAAGCTCTTGTGGTTGAAAACATCTGAAGTGGGAGCTGAGTGTGCCTCCAACACCAGCCATTCCTCTCACAGACAACCCAGATGCTGAACACGCAACATTGGGACACAGGAGATGGCTGGGAGCTATGACCACATCAGGTGGTACCTGGCTAACACACAGCTCTGCCCCCAGGCTAAAGCCATCCAGCTATCCTAGACACCATCAAACCAACTGTTTTGCTTATCACCACGTACCACCACAACTTTTCAAAGAAGTTCACACTGAATACAAAGCAGGGAATTACACAGAATAAAACTAAGTTCTACTTGCCTTGGTAGCATACACACAGAACAATTGAGAAATGTGGCTTCATGAGACAAAATACATGCTAAGGCTTAGTATCTGTTTTGGTACTTGCTTTTAAGATGTTGGCCAAGGGCCAACTGCAGACAGATTTTCTTCTACTGCTGATTTTCTAAGAGGAAAGCGAACACTGGCAGCATCTTCAGAGAGCGCAATTTGATCCAGCTGGCCTAATACAAGGCTTCGCTGCATCATGCAGTACAGACCAGTCAAATCAGTTGATGATTTTTGGAAGGGGTGCTCTTGCTGCAGATCACGCTCCTCTCAGCACTTGATGTACTTCTGATCACATACCTGGGGCCAGATACACAGAAACACTTTGATGTTACCTAGAGCAGCACTTGGCGTCGCAACAATTTAGTGCCTGCTACAATTCAGATACCTAAACCAAGCCATGCAGTCAGAAAGCTGCCTAAGCCACAGGTGTAGCCAAAGCCCAAACTTCTTTGCTACTGCTGGAACTTAATATCTGCCTCTATTTTTCCACCCCCAATTCAGTTTACAATCTTTTAATTGGACATCACTTCAGATGCTTATAGAATAGCTATTCTATAATTCTATAATAATAATAATCTATAATTCCTCCTAACCCAGGAGAACCTTCAGCAGAGGACAGAGTCCAGCGTGTTAGCTTGCCTTCTGACCCAATGCTTGCTCGCCACCTTCCAAGAGGTCTTCAGAAACATGACTCCAAGATTCTCTCACTGTAGTAAACGAATCCAGCTTTCCTGTGTGCCAGAGAAGCACTCTAGCAATTTAATATAATTATGTTACAAGGCACCCATGTCTTCCCTTGTCAGCAAAAACATGTTGTATGAAACTGAGATAAAGAGTGCTCTGAAAATGCCTGGAATGCTGCTTCTTACAGTCAAGATGAGTAGGAAATATCCAGAAACAAATGCTGGCTTCCTTTTATTGCCAACTTACTGAACATTAGTAAAGCAAACATTTCCAAGTACACCAAGAAGCAAAGCTTAAACAAACAGAAAAGCCACTGAATATATATATACTTTGAGATATTTAATTACCACTGTTAGACATAATGTCTGAAATTATTACAGCAAAGATGATTTAATTTTCACTCTTATTCCTCTACTCAGTTTAAGTAAATTGCTGACAAAGGTACATTCCTTTCATATGTTTGGATATTCAAATCAAAACTAGATGCTTCCAGCAGGGGGGAAAACCACATACACACACTCCTCATTCACAAAAGACAACAATTTTAAATCTTCAAAAAAAGGGGCAAAAATTAATCAAGATTACACTTTGATGGCTCCATATATACAAAATACATTTAGATATACTCTCAAAACATTTTGAAAATGCCTATTACTACTACCACACGCTGTAGTCTCCAGACAAAATTAAATGCTTTAGTCTCCTACCTTCTTTGTAAATTTTACCTTTGCTTAGGGCAAGGTACATATTTTAGAGCTTAGAGGCACGATTTGAAGTACCGAAACACCTATAAAAACTGGCATTTTATAAATCCAGAATGGATTAGACAAAAATAATGCTTTATCTGAAGTTTCCGGTATACATATGTACTGGTACTCATAGGAAGGTCTGATCCAGTTGATCCCATTCTGCTGCAAAGCTGGAAGTTCTGGTTCAACTTCATTTACCGTTTCTGGGCACAATAAACTTATTCAACTGAAAATAACCAACAAGCAACAGAAATCCCCAGATAGGGAAGGTAGGACTATTCAGGCACTAAGGTTTTAAGTACAAGAAAGTTGTTAAATATTAAAATTTGCATTTCAGCATATTTTAGGAACTAATTAATATTTGAAGATTACCTAAAAATAACAGCATGACTTAACCCCAAATCCTCACACTGGTTTAATGTACTCTGGGTTAATTGATTAGCCTGCATAAGCTATACAATTTTAGCCTGTCAGTATTTTACAATAAAAGGTAAATTCTTCTGTAAGCATCTGACATAATATAATGTGATCCTAAAGGTATAAAAAAACCTAACAGCACTCTTACAGCTCCGTGAGAATTCAGGTATCCAGCTCCAGGTGATCTCTAACAAACCACACTCCCTTTTGCCTAGAGATTTCCTACGGTCCATTAGTAAGTGTCTAAACTAAGTGGTCAACCTTATCATCTACCAAGAAAGCAGAAAACTAAGTGTTACTTGCCTTACAAAATTGACAAGCTAGTACACCACCAGCAAAAGGAAACAAAACCCCACAAAGACCACAAACCCAAAAAATTATGACACACCCTTTGTTTTTTTCAGCTATACAGTGAAAAAAAGCTGTTGGAGCAGAAGTGATCATCAGACTGAGTGGACAGTCAAGAAGGTGCAATAACACACACCCCTGCTCAGATGAAGCGTGAGTAGATAAGAACACATCTTGCCAGAGGCTACTTCTTCTAACAACATCAGCTAAGCCAAGTCTACCGTGCCTAAAAAAGCCCTACCAGCCAAGCAAAATTCTCTACAGAGGGTCCCGCAGACAGAAGCAGGACCGGCACCCATTCTTAGGGCCCAAGGACCAGAAAGCAAAACAGAATCTTGCTCCAACTCATGGGAGAGACTGTCACCTCTCCACAGAAACAGCAGAGGCAAGGGGAAAATCTCATACACCGGAAAGAACATGAAAGCAACAAAACACTGCAGATGAGCCATTAAAAGGCTTTGCTGGTTCTTTTTAAGACTATTCAATCCTCATGATTCATGAAGCTGCACAAATGTCTAGGGATGGATGGGAGAAGGGAAGAGGAGAAACATTTAAGGGTACTGTGGCTGATAGAAGGGTAAATTCTCAAGTGCACCAGTAACTTTGAAAGCAAGGAATAACCATCTCTAAGGATGGCTACAGGGAGTCAGAAACAGTATCCAGTATTTCCTGTTAAATTTATCATGCCTCAGAAAAAATCTCACTTGTCTGCACTACCTGCCACAGACTATGAAAATAAAACATCACAAAACGTTTGCAATGATTATTTAAATTCAAGATAACTTTTAAGTCCATTATCACTCAATTTTAGTTCCCAAAAGGAAAGATTGAGGGAGACAAAATAAGACATTTCTTTCAATACTTAATTCATGGAGTTTTTTAAATAACATTTAAAACACCCTTCTATTCCAAAATTATTGTCAGTGCAGACACATAGTTCCACTATCTACACAGTAAGTGCACACTCAGCAGCAATGGTGTTTACGTTGCTCTTTCAGTTGAGCTACATTGGGAAAAAATCCAAGAATGAATTAATCATAAATCATCATCAATCAAAAGGAGCTGAGTGATCTGATCTGTTATACATACGCCAGGAAAACAAGCCTCAACAGCAAAAAAGAAGAGTCAGGAAGATGTCACAAAACTTTACTATTTGCAACTTGTTAAAAGCATCTTATTGGTATGCCCATATCCAGGAAGCATTTTGTCATCATGTTTCATATGGGTTAAAAAGCATTTTGAAGAACATGCAGCAACATTAATTTTAGCATACCTATCTCATACCTACTGCTTTTCCCACACTTTATAACATTTTCAAAGTATATTTTAAATTGTTTTGTTAAATTGTTTGAATTGAACAATTTCTGGAATGGGACAAGGTAGAAAAAGTGGTGATAGGTCCCAAAAAAAGTACTGCAAGGCTTGATGCACAAACAGTACCTTCCCACTGTGCTTCTTTCAGAGTCTACAGCTCTTGTTTGAAAATTACTGCGCATATTCATTTTCTCGCTTGAGCACTTTCCAAGACGTGAAATTTGAACATCCAAGTAGCTTAACACAAGTACACAGACTCCAATTGAGATCCAAGAGATCCAGTGGGCATATTAGTCATTCAAAAGATTAATGAGGCTAAATTAAACCCCTGTTTAACAATCCCAGTTGATTTTACTTACGGTAGATGAAAGATCCCATGGAACAACTCATCCAGCAAGAGGAAGAAACCAGAAGGACAATATAAACTTGAACTGTTGCAATGCTTTGCAAAGCAAGCATGTAGTTGGTGCTGCTTACCCTGACAAGTCAGCTGCTTTAAAAGCCAGCTGCTGCTGAAAGGGGCTGTTCACACTTCACCATATCTCTATCCTGAGCTGCTGGACTGGCCCCACTTCTCCCTTATAGACACTGGTGTGGCAGATCAGGTGATCTGATCCATTCAGCTGACTTGCCAATGGGCTGGGGAGTGGTGATGTATAAATGTATGGTTGTGTTATTTCACTGGTTGGGTTTTTTTAAACTACAAGATCAACCACTAAATTATCTGAGGTAATTGATGCAAGGGAAGCAGCAGCCAGGGTAGCAGGGTAAAACGTGCTGAAAGAGGTGTTCCCATTAGAAGTAAAGGATTACAAGTTTAGTTACAACATTAAACCACCCATCACTCAAAACCACTAAATATTTTTCTGCTTGAAAGAAGGTAATTACTCCAACAAATGCTCATGCATGATTTAATGCCATCTCTTGTTAATTCTACAATATCAGAAGTGTCTGATGAATTAGCCTGCATTTCAAAGTCCTGTCCCTAATCCTCTTTGAATTCAACTCATCACCGCTTGCTCTTAGCTCTAAAATTGACCCTCCAAAGAAAAAAAAAAAGTTTACCACAGGAGGGGGT
>JAOXJK010000023.1:44921771-44934178 GCA_025774025.1 Xenus cinereus | reverse complement strand
AGTTGGAAGGGACCTTTAAGATCCTCTAGTCCAACCATCAACCTAACTCTGATAAAAACCATCACTAACCCTTGTCTCTATATCTCAGTGTTCTCTTCCTAAATGTAATTTTTTTCTGAGTTAATTTAACCTAAAGAAAAAAAATGTTTGTTTTTTTAAAAAAAGACATAATAAAAAATGCACTCAGGAAAAAATATGGGCTTGAGACAACTCAAAATTATTCTTTCCTGGATTTTCTTCTATGCCATAGAACAGAGAAGTCTGCGATCTTTTCAGCTCCATCCTCTGGCTGGAGCCAGTAAGGATGGAGTATGTTTTCTATGGAAAATAGAGTGTCTGAGTTGGGCTGTGCAAAGAGTGAACACTCTCTTTTAGAGGGAATTTCATGATTTTTGAAGTCACAGACAGTTGAGGTTTTGTCCAGATTATTAGCAATATCTAAAACCACTGCAACCCTCCAGACCATATTGCAATTCTCCTCACAAAATACAATAAAGGAATGAAAATTGTTTTAGATCCATCAAAATGTTCGCTTCAACAGAATCAATTCACTTTGCCTTGTAATATATAAGAAACTATTTCTAAAACGCCCCAAAGAAAAAAGAAGAAATTGAAATGTTTGTGAGATTTTTCCAGACCGTTTTCCTTTCTTTTTCCCCAGACGGAGTTTTGGTAGGATTGATTTAATTTTGCAAAGCATTGCAGTGATGCTGTGGCTCCATTTTCCAGAAGAAAGTGTTTCTCCCAAAAGGTTTTGTTCAGCCAGATTCCTAATGCCTACCTCCTCTAGGTGAGATCTTGGTGATAGGGAACTCATTTCAAGTATCAGCATTGCATGGATGAAGTGTAACCTCAGCAAGGAGGGCAAAGAAAGTTCCTTGCATTACAGTACCTGTCAGCCTATGGTATGTAGCAAAAGGGAAGCAATAAGCAGAGATCTGCATATGCTTATTGTAAAGTAAAAGCAATATAGGCACGCAGTATAACATTTTGACCAGGCTCATCAGCATTGAACTAAGAAAGCTAAACGGGTTTGGGGTCAGAACTAGTTCGGGTATTTCTGCACAGCATGGCACAGTGCCATAAAGAGATGTCTCTGGGGCCTCAAACCACGGTCAGATGGAAAGACAAACTGAAAGCTGCTCTCACGCAGGCTGTGAGTACTGATATCACTGCTTTGAGATAGCTCTCACTGGCACAGGGATGTCCAGGGGACCGGCAAGCATTCCAGCAGTGGTGCAGACATGGGAAAAGGCATCTTAAGTGTCTCAGCATGGCAGAGTAGGAGGCATGAAAAGTTGTCACTCGGACCAGCAGCTACTCAAGATGATAGCTGTGGTTGTTAGCTGACAATGAAAAAACACAGCTTGTGGTTTTCTGTACAGAGCTCAAAAAACATGGTCCACCAGTGAGGAGGAAGGAGGAGGAAACTGTCTTTCTCATATCTTCTCTACTTAATCATGAGGATTTTAGAGCTTTCTGCAGAGGGCTGAAGGCTACGGAGTCTGGACCCTACTAGTCCAGAGTCCCAGAAAGTGGAAAACTTGGATTCACTCCACGGTCCAACCATGAGTATCAAAACCAAAACTACTTCCAAAATTACAGAGGCAGCTTGTCCTCTTCTGTTCTGAATGAGCCAAGGAACCTTACATGCTCTCAAACACTTCACCTTCTTCTTACTTCGTACTCTTCCATCACACTATGGCCAATTCTTAGCTTCTCACAGGCAAGAAGAGCTGGGCTGAAGGAGGGCTGGGTTGAAGGCTCTCTTGGCACACTGGCAGTGTTAAACCATCCTCCCTTTATCTCTCTTAGCTTTAGGTTGCATCTGATGGGATGGCCTATAGGCATATGATGGGGGGAAGGCAACACAGCTTGATCATATCAGAAGACCTTATTCAGGGACAGGAAGGACAGTGTTGCATACTGGAGCCTTAGTGAGGTAGGAAACCAGCCCCACAGTTCCATGCTGTAGTGGATGGCTGCAAATGGACCAGTAGCCAACAGAAGCTCTTCCTCCCAGTTTTCTCCTCATAAATGGAATGAGAAAATCCTACCTTTTCAGGGTCCATGTTGAATTTCTTCCGGCCCAGAGACAGAATTTTATCCCTCTGTGAAAGTTTGCTGCAAATACGAAGCAGAAGGAAAGTCAAACTCAGAACAAAGGGCCATGTTTCAATTCACTCACAAGGTAACTCAGATATCTGAAGGACAGGTGTCTGACTATCCAGGAATAAAGGGAAATCTCAGAGAAGGGTATTCCTGGTCTCATTTCCCTGTCATTGTTGTGATCCAAATCCCATCTGTGTTTCTGTTTTCTCAACATTGAGAAAGAGACTTTGTAAACAAAGGGATATCCATATTATCCTACTTGCCTGCTCTGCTCCCCAGGATTATTGTCTGCCTCTTGCCTTTCCTCTGCATTTTGGAAGCGCTCAATCTCTGCAAACACTTCAGCAATCTCTTCCTTCAGCTTCTGCAAAGGAAATATCAGGAGGATGAAGGTGATGAAGAGAAAAACAGCAGACATATACAGAGCATGTCTTACTTCTTCCCTCAATCATAGGACAAGGACAGGTCAGATGGTCACAACCAGCCAAGGATGTCTATGAAATGGGCACTGCTCTGGGGTGACCCTGCTGAATTCCAGATGAAAACAATGGGGGAGAAGGACAAAAGGATGTTCTCACGCCTGTTGTCAATCAAGGCTGGAAAATCAAGCTCAGCCAGTGTGGAGAGTGTCAGAGAACTCACCCCAGTGTTGATTTCAGTTCCTCAAACAATGTCAGATGTGAGGCTCCTTGCATTATGCCCATTTCCTTCTAGCTTTAACTTTGCATAACCATACTATACATCCAGGAAAGGGGAAGTGGAACCAGTAACTGTGAGGTCAATATGAACCTGAAGTGGCCACATTGTGAAACACAGCGTTTTTAACATACCTATCATTCAAATACCATTGAGCAGATACCTGTCTTTAGGTGGAGAAAAAAAAGTGAGGAGGAGTAAAAGAAGAATAATCACAGCCAAATTTTAAAAAATCAATTGTAGAGTCAGTTTCTTTTAGGCCCATGACAGACCATGGCCTTCTTGGCTGTATGTCCTGCATTACTAAGGAAATGAAGATGTCTGTATCTCCTTGATTCTATCCTGCGTTATGGTCCTCCTCAGAGCCAGACTGCGTCACAGCTCTCTTCCAGGAATCATGCGAATTCTTCCCCACACAAACCAGAATAGGCAGGGGAAGAAGGGTTGTTTTATGACAGATCTTGCCTCATCAAGGAGTGAGGATGTGGCTGCCATATGCAACCAAACAGGGGAACTGGAGTTCTCCAATATCCCATAATTTAAAAGAGCTTCTGGATTTCAGTTTTGCTCTGGCCTTCATTCTGTTGTGCTTCATCAGCCTCCAGAGCTGGGAGCGTTCCTTACTAAGCTTCAGGTATTGCACAAACGTAACAAAGCTGTGATCGTCAGTCCTGTATTTCAAGTGATTTTCAGTTTTGTTATTTTATTCATTGCTGTCTTTTGGCAGTGTAACCAGCAAGTCTAGAGCCATCCCCTCCCCTCCCCCCTCTCCACCCACATCTTTGCGTTAAAGGGTATTGCTAGATACTTTTTGAAGAAATCCATCTAGGAGAATGTCTCTAGCTCTAGGTACTCTTTCACCTAAACTCATCCTGTTCCCTTGGACAATGCATACCCCATTGGTTAATGGCTTTGAGATTTAGAGTACAGGTCTGTATAGTCTAGCAGCATTTTGCTGTCCATAGTAGGTAAAAAATACAGTATTTCTGTTCAAGTATCCTGCCTCCTATGTAGTGCCCATTGCCTATTCCAAAAAGTGAAGAGATAAGAACCACACACAAACAAACCATATGCACATACATTCATAGCCTGTTTTGCAAGAAGGGACAAGACACCATTCTGATTTTCAGCAGAGATGGTGAGTCTGGAAGCCTGAGAAGTGGTAGGGAGTTTGGCTTAACCTTTTACGCAAGGAAATACTGCACACACTCCCCAGGCATCTGGACATCTTCACGTTGTGGGAAAATCAGTGTAAGTCCAATGATTCAGTGCAATAAGTTCTCTCAAACAGAAGAGCAAATTGCATGGTGGTGGAGACAGAACAGAATAGAAAGTGTACGGCATCATGCGTGGCTGCGATGTGATATTACTGAGCGATTTTGAATCTGTCACTTTCAGACATTTTAGGAGTCAGTGGATAAATATTTGGGTCTGCTAAAAGAAGACAAGAAAAGCAAGTTCAGCCATGGAAATTTGTGTGGAAGGTCCTGCCATCAAACCTCTCTAAAGAGACAGTCCTTCATGAAGGACTTGTTAGAGGTCCACAAACCAAAGTCTGATAAACACATGGGGATGCAGCAGGTAACTAGGACTGATATGTCATTAGCAGGTAATCAGTAATTAAAAATAATCATAGAATCATAGAATTGTCCAGGCCGGAAGGGACCTCCAAAGGTCATCTAGTCCAACCTCCCCACAGTCAACAGGGACACCAACTAGACCAAGTTGCCCAGGGCCTCGTCGAGCCTCACCTTGAGTATCTCCAGGGAAGGGGCCTCAACCACCTCCCTGGGCAACCCGTTGCAGTGTTCCACCACCCTCATAGTAAAGAACCTTCTCCTAATCTCCAATCTAAATCTGCTCCCCTCCAGCTTAAAGCCATTGCCCCTCGTCCTGTCACTACAGGCCTTTGTAAACAGGCTCTCCCCAGCCTTCCTGTAGGCTCCCTTCAGGTACTGGAAGGCTGCTATTACGTTTCCCCGGAGCCTCCTCTTCTTCAGGCTGAACAACTCCAGCTCCCTCAGCCTGTCCTCATAGCAGAGGTGTTCCACCCCCCTGATCATCCTCATGGTCCTCCTCTGGACCTGCTCCATCAGGTCCATGTCTTTCCTATATTGAGGGCTCCAGACCTGCACACAGTACATACTTTAACCTATGAACTTTCAGTAAGAGAACAGCAAGAAGTGAGATACGGTAGTTTTTTCCAAGTGAGTTGCTCAACTGAACATCTTAAAAGTCAACCCCAAAAAGGACTGGTTGCAAAATAGCTCCCATATAAGTTTTCCTCAACTTTTTAAAATGAGAGAAGAAAGGGTAAAACATCAAGTTCTGTTGGTCTCAGATTTGTCAAGGACATAGACTACTAATTGCCACACCTTAGTAGAAGGCATAGACAGGTGAAGAAAGAAAAAAACTCTTAAAAATAGTGCACCTTCAGAATAAGGAGCAGAAACCATTTTTCTTCACTGAACCAAAAAGGAAGAAGTCATTTCTCCCTTCACTGAGCTGATGGACTGTGTGCATCTTTTCTCCTAATTATCTGAACTGTCAAGCTTTGTGTTAAATACCCAGGGTCTGCTTAGCCTGGAACAGTATTTACACAGACACAGCAGGAACACGCTCGTGTCTCTCACACATCTAATTTGTGAAAATATTTTCATTCAAAAAGAATCTGACAGTTGTTAGAGGTCACACTTTTGTTATTCAGCTCACATAAATTAACTTTCGTAAACACCATTTTGCAGTTGACAGCCCTAAAAAGCTTCCTTAGAACATCATCGATAGTAGTTCAAAACCAAGTATGTTCATACAAAGTTGTGATCAGGAAGACCTGTATATAATTTGTGGGAAATAAAGTATGGAAGGGTACAACTAACTAATGTAAGGAAGTAACACAAGGAATATTAAGCACTATGGGCGTTGGCATTTTGCTGTTTAAGAACGTTTGGCAGGTATATCATTTGTTTGGCAGTTTTCAAGTACTCAGACAAATTAAGAAGGACACACAAAAGGTGATGCAATAACTGAATTTTAGCTGAAGCAAGGATCACATACAAAGAGAAATTTCAATTTCTGCTAATTTTTCATATTAATTTGCACTGTTGATTGTTTTCCTCCTATTATTATCAAAAAACTTCAAATAACTCTAGAAATTAATTTCCTACAGACCTTATTCTTCAAAGAAATTTAGAAGATACAGAACAAGCTTTTAGTAACAAGCATTTAAGCAGGTAAGCACATCTCTATTTTAGAGTCATTTTCAGCAAGGGCTACTGTCTAGATCATATAGTCTTTCCTCTAAACTTCTTTCTAGAAGAGCAGCAGACCACTAGGAACAGGAGTATCACCTCAAATGAAGGCAGAGTCTCCGGGCATCTCAACTTTCTTTATGAGTGTCAGACATTAGATTTGACCTTTTCTAAAAATAATCTTTCAGAAGTCAATAGAAAGCAAACTTACAGTGAACCATCTCGGTTCAAATCCTGATAGTCTTGCTCAAAACTTTCTCTAACCACTACAGAAACATCAACTTAATTATTGGAAAGCTGTGGTTATTAGTCATCTAGGAAACTATGCAACCTAAAAAAATCTGGCAACTAACTGTAGCTGCAAAACAGTTATAAAATCAAGTGACAGTTTTAGATTAGAGACCTTTTCCCAGTACCCTTGAAGAAAACCCTCATTTCCACTGTTCAGGCAGCGTAGAAGGGCAGACAGATACTACACTTGCTACCAGAGCCTAGAGAAACTGGAGTGACTGGGCAAACCTCTGGAGCTCCAACAGGCTGAAGGTGACAGAAAAACTTATTTCTTCCCAGAATGACAGTCCAGCACCAGAACCACTAAACCTTCTTTTAGTACTGTGATTACTAACAGACCCTTCAAAACCATTAAGAACTGTGAAAGACTCATTGGAGTTGGGGAGGCAGTTATCAGGAAACTGATCCAACACAGATGCTTTTACATCCAACATCCTAAGCAACAACATAACCAGTCAATCAAGGGAAGAGCGTGGTCTATAGACAACTATCAGGCTTCTTTCCTGCAGTAAAAGAACAGAAAGGAATGATGAAGTGACTAAGGAGAAGAGTTAAGATACCATGGAACACAAGGAAATAAAAGTGGTTGGAATATTAATGGAAAGACAAATTGCAGTACACCGCACCTTCCAGTTAAAAATCACCAAGTTCAGAGGTCCCAAACAAAACCAATCAAAAAGGTTCAGCTGCATTTCCACCCAGACTATCAGGCCCTAACTCCTGTTTTTAACTGACAGTAAAGTTTTCAAAGCTCATCACTCAAGGGAGATTAGTGCAGAGGGGAAAACACAGCATTTGACTTCAGCAACAGAAATCAAATTTTAATTGTCAAAACCATTTTGAGGAAATGGCAGATGTGTGCATGACTGGCACAGCTGAAGACAAAGAAATGCAGTTCTGAAACTGCAGAAACAAGATAGAACTTCTCATGCAAAACTAATCTGTCTAGTACAACATTAGACAAGGAAAATGTTATTGATACAATTTTACAAGCAAGCCATTAAGGTATATGGAAGCATTCAGATTGTAGCAAGATGATTTAGATGTCTAATGGAGGGCCATTAAAAGTTCCTTTGAAAAATACCACTCACAAGATGGGGGGGGTCTGTAGCAAAGCTTCAGAGGGCCCCCTACCACTGCCCATTTCCTGGGCAACACACACACAGCAACACCAATAGCAGGGTACAGAGGCTCTTTATAATACAAACACTGAAAAAGAAAAAAAAATCCAACCCAAAACATTTAGAACAGACCCACAGATTGTATATAGTCATCACAGAGGCATGCTGCAAGCTGCATCTCTAAATCAATCAATTTCAAGAATAATCAATACTCCTCTAACACACCAGGTGAGATAGATAAGTAAAGTTTTATTTTCACAAATACTTGTGAGTGTGCCTTATAGCAAAACAACACAGAAGCAAAATGAAGATCTGCTTCAGTACTATGAATAATTTTTCTGTGGTCACTCTGCCATGAAATCACTACAATCTCTCTATTTTCTGAGTCAACTCATAAAGTACTATCACAAGAAGTGCCAAGAATATTTTGCCTTATCTGAAAATATAACCCTATATATTCACAGTAAGTGAAGACACATTTTAAATCTGCAAGACTATACGTGATTTTTTTTTTTTTTTTAGAAGTTTTCACAGAAATGGTATGGGATATTGAGTTTGTACTTCTTTAAGAAAGACCTTCTAGTATGATAACTCACTATATCGTGCATAAGATACTGATGACTGAATTTCCATACAACCTTCTTTTAGTTTAGGAAAACTAAAGGTGCATCTTAAGCAGTTTATATCTTAATTCTTGAAAATATGTGCCAAGTTAACAAACAGAACAACATAGAAATGTATTGACAAAAGTGGTATCAACATTTAACCTCTATTCCTCTAGAGAGTACATATTCAGGTATGCAAGTTAGCTATGCCAGCTGCCATACCAAAAAGCAAGTCTTACACTCTAAAATGCTGAAAAGCATCACCATATCATCATCTTCTTCTATATTTCTGAAAGACGTCCTCAAACACTAATCAGTTTCCTGCCGTTTTCATAGGTAGCTGCTTTCCACAATGAAGTGCAATTTTACCTTTCTAACTTGCAACTAGATACCTCATTTATGGCTGCTCCATATTCCAGTTTTTTGCAGGACAAATACATATGCTGCTTTGTGAAACATAATCAATAACTGATGGAAAGTTCAGTTAACTGAACTCAAGTATTCTGCAGAAAATACTCGTATGTAGCTGAAAAAAAAAGGTATATCTAGAATTGCAAAAGAAGTAATAGGAGAGGTAGGAAAGGTTTGCCCAATATTTTGCAATGGACGCTGTTAAACTTCTAAGGAGACACCGTTACACACCCACCCAATTCTCTACTAAGACTACGATCTAGATCCCACTGATAGAAATTAAAAATCCACTTGCTCTGGCCCAATTCTTCAGCCCAACACCTGGACTTCATCAAAAGAAGTGTAGAAGTGACTGGCAGGTATAAAAAGAACTGCTGTACAGAAAGATGTGCCCGATAAGTACAACCATTTCAAGGCAGCTAATTCTACAGTCTGCTGTAGTTCAAGGCAGGCAATTACACTGCGATTCAGATTACTTCCATTTTTGCTTAGACAGTCACCAAGTGATTTTTTTTTTGGCATTGAAATATAGATTGGAGGAAGACAACCATAACTAGAAAAAGAATTTGCACTTTCTAAAGCAGATTTTTGTCAGCAAAAATCCAAACCACTATAATTAGTCAACATTTAATTACCTCTGACATGCAAGGAACGAAGATGTAATCAAGAATGATTAGAAAAATTGCAACTTCAAGTTGCATAGCTTAAGGCTAGCAGTACCTTATAGAAATCTCAGAGTTCTAATTTCATAGAAATTAGCACAATTTAGTGCTAGGATTTTCTGAAGATGCAAACAAACATCAAATAAAAAAGCAATACTTGTTTCTTCATATAAATTTGTAAGACTTATATTCACGTATACCCTGATAGCTGATGAAAAAAGCATACACATGCAGAAAAACTACCACAGAAAACATGCAAGGTCTACATTCAGGGAATTTGTTAGTCAGTAAGTTTATGTTTTAATTTCTTTTCCATTTAACCCCAGAAGTAGCTTTCTTTTCAATAGAGCAATTTAGAGTTTCTAAATATACAGAAATTCAGAGTGGACTCACGTTCTCAACTACGCCCTTTATTGCTGGTCAAGAATCAAATAAATCATGTTTCCTGGGACTTGAATAAGTTTATGTCATGCAATTTCTTTTTAAGATAATACCAAGTAACACGATTTCTGGAGATGCAATGACATAATAAATGCAGACAGGTTTCCAGCATGGTCAATATTAAGCACCAGACTTGAATGACTATAGTACACAGCACAGAAGCAACTATTAAGCCTAACTGGCAACACTGTTATGGCACCAACTTTTTGCTGACAAAGAACTCTGGCAGATCCCAACTACCTGGATCCCATTTAAACTTTGAAAGTATACATACCACATCTGATCCTGTCAAGTATCAATCAGCATCACAACAGTTTCTAAACATCTCAAGTGCTCCCTGTCCCCCCTGTTTTGCTTAACTGGGACATCTGTGGATGTTGTTTACCTAAACTTTAGTAAAGCCTTTGACAGCATTTTCCACAGCATTATCCTGGAGAAACTGGCTGCTCATGGCTTGGATGGGCATATACTTCGCTGGGTAAAAAACTGGCTGGACGTCCAGCCCAAAGAGCGGTGGTGGATGGAGTTAAATCCAGTTGGTGGTTGGGCACAAGTGGTGTTCCCCAAGGCTCAGTATTGGGACCAGTTCTGTTTATTATCTTTATCAACAATCTGGATGAGGGGATTGAGTGCAGCCTCAGTAAGTTTGCAGGTAACACTGAGTTGGACAGGAGTGTTGATCAGCTTGAGGGTAGGAAGGCTCTACAGAGGGATCTGGACAAGATGGATCCATGGGCCAAGGCCAATGGTTTGAGGCACATCAAGGCCAAGTACCCGGTCCTGCACTTGGGTCACAAAAACCCCATGCAGCGTTACAGGTTTGGAGAAAAGCGGCTGGAAAGCTGCCTGGCAGAAAAGGACATGGGGGTATTGGTTGACAGCCAGCTGAACATGAAGCCAGGAGTGTACCCAGGTGGCCAAGAGCATCCTGGCCTGTATCAGAAACAGTGTGTCCAGCAGGACTAGGGAAGCAATCATCCCCTGTACTCAACACTGGTAAGGCCACAACTCAAATACTGTGTTCAGGTTTGGGTCCCTCACTAGAAGACAGACAGTGACATGCTGGAGTGTGTCCAAAGAAGAGCAACAAAGCTGATGAAGGGGCCAGAGCGCAAGTCTTACAAGGAGTGGCTGAGGGAACTGGGGTTGGAGAAAAGAAGGCTGAAAAGAGACCTTATCGCTCTCTACAACTACGTGAAAGGAGGTTGTAGAGAGATGGGGGTTGGTCTCTTCTCCCACGTAACAAGGCATAGGACAAAAGGAAACAGCCTCAAGTTACACCAGGGGAGATTTAGATTAAAAGTGGGAAAAATTTCTTCACAGAATGGGTTGACAAACACTGGAACAGGCTGCCCAGGGAAATGGTTGAGTCACCATCCCTGGAGGTATTTAAAAGATGTATAGATGTAGCACATAGGGACATGGTTTAGTGGTGGACATGGCAGTGCCAAGTTGGCAGTTGAACTTGAGGATCTAAAAGGTCTTTTCCATCTGAAAAGATTGTACGATTTTGTAGCATTTTTTAAGGCACAGCCCAAGCATGCTCAAAGCATCCCCCCTCCTGGTGAAACCTAAGCTGAAGTCCTACCCCAAGACTCTACCTGTAGTTCCCTACTTTTAACAAAGATGCGAGATCATCTAATAGTTTGCTCTCTACGCAAGCACAGTATACTCCAAGGACTGACTGCTAATGCAAATTTTTCTGACAGGAGAAATGCAAAGTGGATGTAGAGTCCACAAACCACGATGGAACACAGCAAACAGCCTCTCTGCACCACACAGAGCAACAACAAAGATGCAACCAACTAACTTGCTTTATCAGTACTACATACATAACTAATTTTGGTATTGGTAACTGGTTCCTAAATTAATTATCATCTAAACTTGCCCTATATTACAGTAGATTGCCAGGGTTGGGGGGGTGTTTTTGCTAAAACCTCATTTTTCCTCAAAATACCCCATCTGTGTATACAGCAAACACACCAGCAAATATTTTAGAAGTAAGATGAGGTGAAATTTTAGAAGTGAATTAACACTTAGGCTTATTTACATTTCCTAAAAAGTGATGATAAAGAACAGGTGTTTGGTCTACCCACTGTCACTTTAAAGGCACAAGATCAAATATAACATGCTTAAATTCATTCTATGAACTACCCTCTTTTTGGTAAGACCCATCTGCTCCTTCAGCTCTATGCTGCCCACTCCCTGTGCTCTGCCAACTCTTTTCTCCCGAACGAATGCAATTATTCCTACCATGCTGTTTTGACAATACCCCTTTGGTATACACCCTTTCGTATTTTCTTCTTCTGCCCTTCTTCAACTCTGTTTTTTTTTGAGCTTCTTTCCTGCTCCTTTCCTCAACTCTGCTTTCCTCTCTCTGCTTCATGGGTTGCAGAACAACTGGGTCTAGCAAAGCCTCTTTTACCAGCCCAGTAGTACTGCCCACTAAATTATCTGTTCTTGCTAAGTAAGTATTGATACACAATAATTGAGATCATATAAACCTATTAAGGTTAATAAGCTGGTTAAGAAAAGGGTTCCTGCAAAAGCAGAGCAACCAGCTCACACCTGAGTGTACTGTGTTTGCATGGCAAGGTTTTGGTAGCAGAGGGGCTACGGAGGCAGCTTCTGTGAGAAGCTGCTAGAATCTTCCCCTATGTCCAATAAAGCCAATGCCAGCCAGCTCCCAGACAGACCTGTGACTGGCCAAGGCCAACGCAGTCAGCAATGGTGGTAGCACCTCCATGATAACATATTTAAGAAGGGGAAAAAAACCTGTGCAACAGAAACTGCAGCCAGAGAGAGGAGTGAGAATACATT
>JAOXJK010000023.1:44903362-44921315 GCA_025774025.1 Xenus cinereus | reverse complement strand
CTGTGCAACAGAAACTGCAGCCAGAGAGAGGAGTGAGAATACATTAGAGAAACAACTCTGCAGATGACAAGGTCAGTGAAGAAGGAAGGGGAGGAGGTACTCCAGGCACTGGAGCAGAGATTCCCCTTGAAGCCCCTGGTGAAGACTATGGTGAGGCAGGCTGTCCTCCTGCAGCCCACAGAGATTAACAGTGGAGCAGATATCCACCTGCAGTGGAGGACCCCATGCCAGAGCAGGTGGATGCCCTAAAGGAGGCTGTGACCCCATGGGAAGCCCATATAGGTTCTCCTGGCAGCACCTGTGGTCCAGTGGAGAGAGGAGCCCACATTGGAGCAGGTTTGCTGGCAGAACTTGTGACCTTGCAGGGGACCCATGCTGAAGCAGTCTGTTCCACTGGGTACAGACCCACGTTGGAGGAGTTTGTGAAGAACTGCAGCCCATGGAGGACTGTCTCCTATGGGAGGCATCCCACACTGGAGCAGGGGAAGAGCGTGAGGAGTACTCCCCTGAGGAAGGAGCAGCACAGATAACGTGTGATGAACTGACCATAACCCCCATTCCCCATTGCCACTCAGTGGGAGGAAACAGAGAATGTGGAAGTAAAGTTAAGCCCAGGAAGAAGGAAGGGGTGGGAGAGAAGGAATTTTAAGATTTTTTTTATTTCTGCAGTTGTCTAACAACCCAGTTATTATATGACAGGCCTCACACACATGCTTACTATACCTCTAGCAAGACTAGTAACTATTTTATATCAATGGTGCTATCCTGTGCACTATTATTTCCTCAAAATGTAAGAGTGAACAAATCTGTTTAGATTTTCCACAGACTTTTTGCACACACACTGCTCTGATTATCACTGCTGTTTCATTCAGCAATCAACATCTTTTAACACATGTGCTGATACCATCTGCAATAAAAATGTACAGAGTTGTTAGAGATCTGTGGTCACACTATTAATGATACAGAAACCCCTTATCCCCAGTCATAGTTGTGTGTTTGACAAGCTTGCACATTTTACTACACTAGAATCTGCAGCAGAGTTGAGTACTCTCTTATCTTACTACCTTTCCACATCTTTAAGTTATGTCATGAGCTTCTACTCAGTTAAGAGTTGGACAAGCAGAAAATTAAAGAACAACTGAGTTTTACAGTGACAAAAGTAAGGGTGGAGGTAGAGCAAGGAGTAAAGTTGAGACTGAGAGGAAGGGAGGGGTGGAGCAAAGTGGTTTCAGTTTTTGTTCTAATTCCTCATTATCCTACTCCATTATTAATTGGTAATAAAGCTAAATTTAAGTTGAGTCTGTTTTGCCAATAACAGTAATTATGGAGTGATCTTCCTGCCCTTATCTCAATCCACAAGCTTTTCATTGTATACCCTCCCTGTCCTTTCAAGGAAGGAGAGCAGCTTGGTAGACGCCTCATGGCCAGCCAATGTTAACTCACCACACTGAGCACAGCTGAATTAAGAGCTACAGTCACTTGCTTGACGTGAAATGAATAGTCCTCAAACATCATTATTGCTTTCAAAATCTTCTTTTTACCCTGTGCTAAGTATTTTTTCTACAATACCTTCATGCCAATGCAGTCTTTTATCATGGAGTGGAGAGTCATATCTTCTGACGGCGTAAGCCACAAAAACCCACTTATTGTAACCGTACCCTAATGTGGTGGAGAACAACAAAACACATCCCACTCACCTCAGATAGCCAAGGCTGACACTACTCAGTCATTCATAAGCAGGAAGAGCAGGTCTAATCTCCATTGCAATATAGACACACTGTTATGTTTCCAAGGTGCTAGCTGTGCCTGCTGCAGCAGTTCTGTGGGCTTGCACTCCACTGTAGTCAGGTATTCACCCCACAGTCCTTTTGACAATAAAATATCACCGAAAGCACAGCCAAACTTGCAAGCAACAGTAATTATTTTGACTTATTTCCAGCCACAACAGCCTTTTGCAATTGCACTCACTAGGACATTTACAGCTATGAGGAAAAGGGAGTTCACAGACTATCCATATCCCAGGATTGATATGAAAACAGAAAATCGTCACATTACTAGCAAAAAGAATCTTCACAGCAAGCAGAAGCTAAGAAAATAACACAACAGTTTTTATAGGTTATGCTTATTACTGCACAATACCGTGAAACCAAAGAAGAAAGGGTATTTGTATGCTGGCTGCGAGGCTTTCTTCTTCTCTACATGCCTTTTTAGACTCAAAGCAAAAGAGCATAATACAAAAATCACAGTGTTTGTGAAGTTGTTCATAGGCTTGCTCTTTGGAGTCTAACCAGACAGACTAAAACACAGAGGTACAAGTTGCTATTGATCATGCTGAATACCCCCAAAGCAGGGAAGAAATGGAAATCTAGATTGCCCAGAAGGAAAGTCATTATACTTTTAGAGGTACTGAAACACCTTCAGTATCAGCTGGCAGATTCAACCCTTGAATTTTGAAATTCACTACTTATTTTTTAAAAAAAATCAATAATACTATTGTGCTAATATCTGCAACCATGCAACCTCTCCCACCCCTCAAAAAAAACAGAATTTCATAGCTGCTTGCAAAAACATACTCTTATGCACAGTTGCCCGAGAAAGACACACTGGGAAAATTATCAATAGACCAACACCAGACTTTCCTTTGAATTCAGTAGCACCCTTCCTCAGACTCTTTCTTCTGCTTATGTTCTCCCTCCTTTCACAGGAAAAGCCACAAAGATTTGTGGGTAAAATCTGTTAAAAAGAAATCAATTCAATATACCTCAAATAAGAGCAGAAAGGTGTGGGGAAATAACAATACTGGGGGCTGGATACGGGTACTCAAAAGAAAAACATTCAGACATATCCTGTGTTGACAAACTGCTGTTCTTACTCCCTTACAGGGCAATATTAAAGAAAAATTTAAATATAGTGAAACTTCTCAGTCTCAAAACAGTTGTGAACAATTAATCAGCTCTTCCAAGCACGTTCTTCAAAAACATAACATTTAAAGCTATCAAAAACATTAGTTTATTCAACATAGGACCACTAATACTGTGTTGAACATAAGAATTCCACTCCCCTCAGTACATATGCTTCCTGAGAAACTAATTTCTGAAACAGGAAAACCTGCTTTTTTTCCTTTATAAAAACTTCCATAAAAGTTTGTGCAGAATTAGAAAGCTTTCAATTTAGAAATTTTTTTCAGAATGACTGCCTTTGGAATCTGTGGCAGCTTGACAATTAGCCTCTCATTTCCCAAAACTTCAAGAAGAGGACCATTCCACCATCAGACTGAGGCTACCAGATGCACCTTCTGCAGAAGTGGCCAATTACTGAACTAGCCAATCAGTAATTACAGTGAATTGGGCACATTTAAAATCTGCCTCTTAACAAAATAATTATGTCAGTTTATTTGCTTTCTGCACAAATTGAGACCACTTATTCGTCCATTTAACAGAGAAGTGCCCATGCAGTACTTCATAAGACTTGCTTTGTCATCAGAAAATGAGCTACTCAAGAATATGGCAACACTACTATTAAAGCAACGGGAAAGAAAGACTACTTGAAAAATGTGACCTTTCCACTGGAAAACCACACTAGATTGATGAAACCCCTTAAGAGTAGTCACATGGATAGAAGAAGCAGTAGCAGGCAAGAATTCTTGTGTGTTGCTGTTCAAATTAAGCCACCGAACAGATTGCTTTTTTCTTACATCAGGCAAATGCTTATACCGGCTTCACTGAACAGACGTACAACAAAGGCATAGCTTACAGTCAAAGATGTTAAAATAAGATTTTAAAATCCAGAAGCTGCTCTCAACTACTTATAATAACAACCAAGTAATGTTTCAACTTCTGAATCTAGCTGTTGATGTATAGCTTCAGCATCAGAGGCTAAGTTTGAGGGGCTTTCTGCATCGTGGTAATTTCTACCCATACCTCTGTGTTGATAATCTGCAACAACAGAGCATATTTCTCTGCAGTTCACAAACTGTATTCTTGTTATCGGTACCTGCTATGGATGAATCTCAGATGTGAAAAGCAGAAATGTTAACTTTTACAGCCCTCTTGGTCAACAGAGTCCTGGGTTTGTAAACCAGTTCTTCAAGTCAAGCAACTGAAAACGTCACAAAGGCAAGGGAAGCTTCAAGGAAAAATACTGAGGATTATATTTTATGGAATGAATATATTAGAATGCGCAGAACAAAGATGGTTGATTTTGTATGCAGCTAGAATAAAGAAATAGCTACATCACCACTCTTCAAAAACAAATTCCCAAGACTTTGGAGATATGCCATGCCACACAAACAGACTCCAAGACTGCTACTAGAGCAGATTTCTTTGGAAAAAGAAAGCCCACAATGACAACAAATTCAGCTCTAGCAGAAACTGTTTTTTAAAATGTCCTTGTGAAGCCATCTTTAAGCTAACCTTCATTCAAAATCTTTGATATAAATTCATACCTAAGTTCAGTTTGAAACATCAAATTGTCTGACATAGTAAGCAGAAGCTTTACCATCCACCCTTCCCACTGCCCAACACACACTCTCACTGTGAAGAACTGCGTTTTTCGTAAGACCATTTTATTTCTCGGGCTCTGCTTACCATCAGTACAGCATTGTGTCACACTTTCCCTCCAGCAGGAAAATAACAATGTTATTTTTCTTTGTTTCTGAACTTCCCGTTTTCACACTAATTTGAGGGTTCTCTAGGCAAGAGGGGGAAAAGGTTACTCTTGTTTTATGACAGCATTTTACATAATTTCCTCCCCAAAGGGTACTGATCCGCACTAGTGGCCAAAAAACCTCAACAGGCAAGAACTCTTATTTTCTTTTAAGTCAGCGCCCTACACGTATGGCTTGCATCAGAAAAAAAAAAGCTGTAAAATAGATAATGCAGTATAATACTACTGGCAGCCAAGTTCTTTAAAAACTGCAACAACAAAATTGCGTAACTTTGCAGGAAGATACTCAGAAAAAAACCTATTTGTGAGGACAGGAACTACACAGCTACTTATTTGCAGTAGTCAAGTATCAGCTGGAAAGGAGAAACCAGAAAAATCAGAGGGACAACACACAGCAGATGCAAAGAAAGCCAGTCAGCACACACGGAGAATCTACTCAGTGATCTTTATACATCAAATCGAAGCTACCTTCCTGGGGCAGAGCTGACTGTCCTCCTTGGTACAGCAATGGGCTAACCCTCTGAACACAGAACTGATTTTTTTCAGTATTATCTTGAAAA
The DNA here is from genome assembly GCA_025774025.1 of Xenus cinereus. Lineage (NCBI taxonomy): Eukaryota > Metazoa > Chordata > Aves > Charadriiformes > Scolopacidae > Xenus > Xenus cinereus. Next base: position 44,916,090 of record JAOXJK010000023.1, on the reverse strand, counting down.
TGAACATTAATTTTAACCTGTAAGTTTGGTAGCCTCAGTACTATTTCCATATAATGATGCAAAGAAAGACTGCTAAACCTCACTTGAATTTCAAGCATTTGCTACACACCAAGATTTTTTTTTTATTATGGCAATTGTATGCAGAAGATGCTGTTTAGGCTCTGCAGAAGAAAGACTTTATTATGAAGAGCAACATGCTTCAAGGACTCCCAGGAGCTATTTGGTCTCCCAAAGGTTATCACTTTCTGTAACTCTCAAGGATGAAAATAATTGTGTATAGTAAGATTTCATTCCTATTAGTTAACCTGCTATGTTAATGATTCTGTGATTCTGTGAACACTACACAATGAGGAGAGCAAGGGGGAGGAGGGAAAGAAAGGACTAAAATTTTTTGAGTAAGTATACTTAAGGATTAATCATGACCATATGGTCATAGTATCATGTCATGAGATAGGAGCAAGCACACTGTTACTGAACTAAAGGCAAAAATAAAGTACATGTGACCTGTCCACATGCATTTTACTCTACTTCATCAGTCCTTTATAAAGGAAATTTTTACAGTATTCTTACCTCTGTGACATTTCAGGTCAACATTTCTCTGGTATGGAAAACATGTTCAACTACAACTGTCTGATAACCCAAGATCTAGAAAATAAGGTGTTGGTCTGCAGCCTTATGTAGAAAAGTAAAGGCTCTGACATGCCTGTTGCTTCAAACTGTAGCACAGAATAAACGGTGATTTGAAAGAGGGAATCAGACATATTTTGCCATCCTCAAAAATAAACATGCTCCAATATATTTAAGAAGTCTTAAAAATTGTAAACAGTACAATGGCAAAAATATCACAAGCAGATTAAATCAGCTTTTATTTATAAGACCTAATACTTTCCACTTGCACTCAATGCAGACAGTTTATAAAGTAAAATAGCATGCTTACATCAAATGGTAAAAATATTTCAGAAAAATGGTGCTCGTTATTTCTTGTTGCAATAGTAGAAATCTCTATTCCAATTTCTTTTACAGCAGTGTGACAAGACAGGTTTTGTTTAAAAGTAACAAAGGTGCACAGCAAGGGATGCTGAACATGCAACACTTTCAGAATTAGTACATCTCTAAGGCAGCAGCTGCAAAACAGAGCCTTGGCAAATGAACATTGCTGTGAAATATACAGCTTCTCTCAATGAACAGCCCAAGCCTACCATTGGAGTAGAGTTTGAAAACCACATCGTAAAATAGCAAACAAGTTAAAGTTTGTAGATACCCAACCACAGGAAAAAATTAAGTTGCCAGTTTCACCTCCCTTTGACAATTGCAGGTCTCCTCTCAAACATCTTCTGATCAATTTTGAAATAAGCTGAAGTCCTGCAATGTTAAGAAAGGCACTGACATTTCCAGTGCCGGTGCCACTTACTAGCCGCAGTGATGGCCCAAGAAGAAAGGCAGACTGAAAGAAGTTCAGTGCCAACTGTTTATACCACAGAGAGGCACTGAATGCAGTAGGAGCCACGGGCATCCCGTGCTCAGCAGAACCTAATTCACTACGTGCCAGAAGTACTGTGAATTCCCAAACAGCCATGAATGGAAAAAAGCAGCTTCTTTTTAACTTTCAGACATGTATTCTAGCTTACAGGATAACCTAAACCCAGTATTTCAATGGTTGGAGTCACAGTGATGGCTAAGATTAAACTAACTCTGTAAACTGACTTAGAAGATTTTCGGTATCTTACTTTTGCCACAGTTCAAGCTGTAACTTCACTTGTGGGTTCCCCCACCCAACATAAACTTTCCAGTGATTTTTGAAGTGTGGTTTGTGGCTACACAAGACTTAGATTTTTATAGATTACTGTGATTTTACAGTTTTTTTGAAATGTACCCACCAAAAGTGGGTACAATCCAAATCACCTGGCACCCTAGGATGAATCACCATGCCTGTGTTGTATATTTTTTTCCTTAGTTTTGTACACACCTACACCACATATTTCATTTCTCTCTACAAACGTGATACTTCATAGCTGCCAAAAAAGATGCTGTAGTATCATGATGGATATAGTTTCCGTTTCTAGAAGCCTCCTTCTCTGCTAATGCAAATCTGAAGACAGCTGACAGATTCCATTTCCTTGCTATTCACAGTCTATGAAAAAACCCAATTGTCATCATTAAAACCCCAAAATGACTGAAAAAGAAATAAATCAGTCGAGTTGTCAAGGAGCAACCAAATGGTCAGGCAGTGGGATACAACAGCCCAAACAACAAGACATAAACACGAAGAGAAGAGCTTTCCACTTATATTTGCTCTTAATGGTAATTATTTTTGTCTACAAGTAAACTTGGTAAACAGGTATATGAGCAGCTCAGTCTAAAGCTATTGTTATTCTTAGCACAGAGACTATTTATTGTTTTGTAAACCTCAAAGCTAAGTGAATTTCACAGGATAACTAAAATTATACATTGTTGCCATTAGTACAAATGAACATCAACAGAAAAACCAAAACTCATACCTGCAGCATGGCATTCTCCCTAGATTTCCTTCAGTTCAACTGGATTTGACTGTCAAGCCAAAACCAGGTAATACAGGCCACATTTTATACTAATGGTAAGATTAGGATAAGACACATTTGTTCCCTTAGAGAGATGTGATGATTTTCCGAGATAGAGAAAAGGGAAGTAAGAGGCTAGGCTTCTTTAGCATACTTTTCTTTGCTTTTTGACCTACAGCTATCTTCACCTTTTTCTTACTTTTCTTACACAGGATGTTTTATAGGTGACTGATGAAAATTATGTACAACAGATAGTATGCCTTTTAAAACAATGTAGCAGCCTATATCATTACCTTTGCCTTCTCTGTTGCAGAACACAATTAATATGTCTGTTGGTGTGTGTCATACTATTAAAATTACTAGATCTGGCAGCCCTTCCTCTACAGAAACTCTGGTTTTAGGCATTGTAAACTAGGAACTGTCTGCTTCTGCTTAAGTTACTTAATGAAAAGGAAACACTGAGCCCTTTTTTTTGTATTCTACCAGTATCCAATTATTTAATGCTTAACTCTAGGATCATAAAAGTTCAAGTTAATGGAAAATAATCAAGTGACCATCTGACTTTCTCTTTATAAGCTCCTGGCAAGATTGTAGATTTCCCAAGAAGTATTCACCGTACATTCTTTATTCCAAGGCAGGAATACTGTCATGCCAATACCAGTAGATTTTCATACTTGCAGGGAAAAGCGACTATGCAATTTATTTACACAGGACTTTTTTTTTTCAACTAAGATATAAAGAGTACAGCTGCTAGACATTCAAATACAAACCCAAAAGCACAGCACAAAAAACAGGCAAATAGAACTAATTAATACAACTTCTGTTGTACATCTTCAGTCCTCAAAGGAGTAAGAGGCCAGTGCATGTTACAAGTCACCTCTATTATCAGAATGGGCGTAAGAGCTAGAACTGCGCTTCCAGAAAAAAGAGGCAGAATCAAGTTAACAGTTGAAAAACTACATGGTACTATGTGTGAGATAGTAATCACAGTTTTAGTGTTTCCTTATAATATAATCTAATATCATGGTAGGGACTAACTACTCCCACTATAAATGCTAAAAGGCATCTGCATTTTTACTAGACACAACCAGTCGTTACCATTTTCTTCAATAGCAAACAAGAATACTCTTGGGTAATGTATTTAGGGCATTAATCTTAAAGTATATTGTTATATACTTTAAGATAAATTAAGACCACATACTTAAGCATGCTAGCACTGGAAAGAACGATAGAAATACAGCCCATACCATATTAACCACCTATTCAAACAGTACAATTGGGACCATTCCCATTTCAACAATAGCTCCATCCACGCTAACATCATTGCATTAACTGGCAAGCACTGCTGTTTACTGGCAGAGCTGGGAAAAGCTTTGTTTTCCTGGCAAAATCCAGAATTCGGAATGATGGGGAAGAGGAGAATCAACTGCTTGATATTGAACTATGGGCAAAAAATAGCATTCAGGCATGCAATAACCACTAACTTCCAAAACCAGAAGGGAAGCCAGTACTAGCACTTTCTATCATTTCATTGCCATTTTCATCACTATTTGTGTAACAGCAAAAGTCCATTCAAATACAGGGGAAAAAAATTACCACAAAATTATTGTCTTAAACTGATAAGCCTTAAAAATAAGGCTAAACCATGTCACAAGAAAGCAAACATGCTGACATCCCAGCTGCTACAGCCTACTGCCAGTAAGAGCATGAGAACAGACTGAATGAAAACATCACGCAGTTGCCAGAAGAACAGTTATACTGACATACTTCCAAAAAAACTTTCCCATTGGAGACTCTTCTTTCTTCAGCTGACAAAAGAGTCAGCTAAAGAAATTCAGAACTATAAAAATGATATCCGCAAGCACTAGCTGATCACAAAAATCTAGAAAAAAATTATCTTTTTAATTATTCTGATGCTTATGTGAAAGTATGTTTTCCAGACTGACCATTGAACACTCCCTCTATCACCTCCCTCCAGGAAAATGAGGACATTACTTTAACCTACAAAAGATAAAAGCAGATACAGCTTCAACTCACTTGAAACTACAGATAGCAAGCTGCATCACTGCCAAGTTCACACTTACAGGGAAGAAGAAAGTCAGACTTGTTCAAATATTGTAGGAGAAACAGCAGCAAAGTATCAGTATCTACATAAATGCCACTGTCTTTAAATTAAAAAAAAAAAAACAACCACACACCAAAAATCACACACACACTCTACCAAAACCAGCTTTAGATCTACTCTCATTTGTATAATAAAATAGAATCTCTATCTAAAAACCTGGCTTACCTAAGAAATTATGTTTTAAAAAAATCCACCATGTGCCATGATGTTCTGTCAAAGTATTGTGACAGTGCAAGAAGAAAGTGACAGTCATATAGCTAAGGTGAAATAGGGATAAACTCAAACTAAGATGGTATATAACACAAACAGAAAAGCATTAATATTTGAAGCAAACTGCAAGCACTTATTAGCTGTTTTGCATACATAAACAAGTGTTTAGAGTCTTGAAGAATTGCCATAATTTCAGTACTTCTATGGATTATTTTAATAGAAATTGCAACCTATAGTACAGGGGTTTTCCTTAAGTTCCACTACTCACATCTTCTAAAAGAAAAAAATTAACATTTCGGAAGACTGTCAAGTTCACACACCCACTAACATCCAATACCTTGCTTTTTCATCACTATAAACTGGCCTTCATCACAAACTAGGTGCATTAAAACCGATGTTTCCTTACATAGTTTTAGAAGTCTTCACAAGACTTTGGCAATGACATGACAGCCACAAACATAGTTAGTCTGAACAAATGCCATTATATCTCTAAACCATTGCCTGCATCAGAGCTGTAGCTGCTCTTGGAAATAAACATTAGTATATCACAATTATAAGCAAAACTGAATGTGGTGAACTGGAGTCAACATCATCAACACTAAGATTAGACACTAGATGTGGTTCACTGCATAGCATGACTACCATATCAGACCCAGACCCAAGATACATTCTCACCCTGTTCTCGTGAAAGCTTAGCAGCGTGAAATCCCACCACACTACAATGCTGGAGGCTGAAAAGCTTGAGCTATCTTTTCCATGTGATGTGTAAACTGGATTATATTTAACGAATTATAGTGTCCCAATTATTGAGGTTTAATCCATAAAAGCCAGATCTCTAATGTAGTTTGTTGAGCTACACATAGACAAAAAGATTTGGTTTTGAGCAAAAGGCCACACCAAGAGACAGCCACATGAGAATTTCTACTGTAAGACCACAGTTAACATCCTTACACAGATATCAAAATCCTACCAGGAGAAAGCCCTTTAAGTTCATGGTGTAGAAATAACTTAAGACCATTCAGTCTTTTGCACAACAGAACCAGGACTCTAGAGAGTGCTATAAAGCAAGTAACACTGAAGTCACCTGAACAAGTGGTGGTATCTTTTAACCAGACTTTCTGGTACTGTCAGACAGTGCTTACAACATCCAAGTTTATCAAGAAAAGGATTATTTCTACACAGACAGCCTAGCAAATGTACTACTGGAAGTTGTCAAAAATATTTTCTATATCCCTACCTTAAAATAAATAAATAAACCCACACATACCAAAGTAGTTTGTTTGGTGGTTGTATCACTAAATAAGGACACAGTCATGGACAAATCTGAAACATTTGCAAACATTAAGGAAGAATAATGACAAACTAAAAAATAAATAAATAAAAAAAAAATCACACCCCAAGACCATCCATGTGTATAAAACTAGATTTTGCCTCAGTTTCTGGCTCTTAGGACTGCAAGCACACAGGAGAGAGAGTATCAGGTGATTACAGACTGATTTTATCATCTTGATTTTCTAACTATTGTTCCCAGGATACAAGTAGTATTTTTTCCTAGAACACCACTATGATCAGCATTAGTTATCTCAGTAGGTAACCTAAATGGATTTTTAGGCAAATAGCTTTTGCTCTGTATAAAGCCAGGTACTTCAGGTCTCAGCTAAAGTGAACATGAAGATCAATCTCTTGCTTATTTTTGCTAAAGAGAAAATAAGCAAGGTTGCTGTTGATAGATGGTCTGGTATGGTAACCAGGAGGACTGATGCATGCCACTGTAGCAGGAGACACGCTATCACCCATAACAAGAACCTATTACACTGTCTGGACAGCATACACAACCCTGATCTTATCAAACACTCCAGCAGATGTATACTGTAATTCAATCACCCCCACATTTTTGGTAGATCCACCTTCCACAGCAGTGGTTTTGCAGTAGGAACGTTTCCCAATGGTTGAACGATCTGTAAGTACATAGGCTAGCCTACCATTAGTCAGTAGCAGCTTGCTACCAAATGAAGTAATTTTCCTTTTTCCCTTTCCTTACCAAAGTCTTAAGAGAACCAAAATGTATTTCAGTGAACAGACTTTTCCATTTCACTTAAGAGACCCAAGAGAAAGAAAAGCCAAGCTATCTAAAAACCTTAACATTTCATCTCAATAAGTATATATCCATATATACACTCATATATTTATTGACCATCCTTAAACTGACAGGCCAGCTAGAGCAAATTTATTTTAGCAACTGAAACTAATTTCAGCTGTTCTGATTATTTCCAGGGTGCCTAAACATTTGGAACTTCATACAAGGAGAAAACATTTTCTTCTCATCAAGTCATAGCTCTTTGAGGATTTGTACACAATAGCATTAGCTCGGTGCCAATTCTTTGTATAATCTTTCCTCGGCAAAAGTATTTTTGTTTCAAGCAGATCTGTTACGTGGTACAGACAGTCTATTGCACTTTGCTAATGCCCGAATTCAGCAGAATCTCTAGTTATTCTTTGCTTTCCTTAAAAAAGCACCCAGGTTTTATGACAATTTTACAACTTTAGAAAAGTTATTTAACAATTAAACCTGCAATCTTTTCAATAGGCTCTCCCCCCCCCATAAAAGACCATAGTTATAAAGACGACAAATCCAAATTATTGCCTTTGATGTGCACTACATAGCATTTTGGGGGGATATATAAAATGCTCTAAAATTCAGGCTTTCTGTTCTTTTACCATCTTATTCCTTTTCCATTTGAATGTCATAAGTGGAGCTCAAAACTAACATCTGCCTGCATAGTCCTTTTACACAGATGTGCTCTGTCAGGTGGTGGAGCTATTTGAACTAGCATATTTTAACTTGTTTAAATGACAATAAAGGTACCCCGGGCAATTAACAAAACCAGTGTATAAAAAGGGATAGTGGAAAAACCAAACGCTTTAGAGATAAAAGGCCACTGGGGGGTGGAGGGAAGTGTTGATAGTAATTTGCAGAGGCTACATTGGAAGGTTATCATGTGAACAAGTTACTTTGTTTTCTGTGAGGAAAAACAACTTTAACATGCAAGTTGATACACACACACACAAAAAAAAAAATAAAGGAAAAAATCCGACAAAAACCCCCCACAAAAATCAAACACACAATCCAATCCAAAAGCAGCCTACTTTAAGGCCACAGTGGAATTTTAAAATACCTTCTATTCCAACAGGGGATATATCAGTCACAATTTATAGAAAGAAAACAGATGCTGATTTTTTTCCCCTTTCATGATCACTAAAGACTGACAGAGGACACAATAAATAGTCCAGGACTGCTTCATTCACAGCAAGATTATTTGGCAAATGAAGACTTAGAAAGTGACAGGTAAGCACGTACTCCATGTACATCAGTAACACACAGGTTTGATAAAATAATTCACTCTCTGAATAATGGAGAAAAAAAACACCACCCACACATTTTAAAATCTTCACTTCCACTTAGCAGGAGTGGTCTACAATACAAAACTTTCTGTGAAAAAACCTCAAAAAAACAGAGGGAACACTAAATGGTTCAGTTTCTAGTGTTATCTTATGCTATGCCTTTAAATTCCCAAACACATAAAATGATCATTTTGATGTGGACTCTTAATTCCCAACTTCCTCCCACCTCAGTCTTCCCTCCTCAATACATTTCTTACTCCTTCAAAAGCTTACATGAAAGGGAAAAGCCGAAGAGAAGATGAGCACCTAACTCATATCCAAACAAACAACATACAAGAATGCACCCAGGTTTTAAAATTTAAGATATCACTGCTTTGAATTACGTGACAGCAATAAAACCTGCTTAGTGTTTCCTTCTTTAACACCCACTCTGGTACTCTGTTTCCACACTATCTGTATATATTTGGGCAATGACATTCAGTCCCATACTCCTGAAAAAAAAAAAAAGAAAGAAAAAAGAAAAAATCTCTCACTTCTTCCTGCAGATTCGTTATTAGAATTCAAACTGTATCACAACACATGGCACTGCCAACATATTGGCAATATACAGCATCTCCACTAAGTCCTAATAAAAAAAAAATCACATTTAGTAACAAGTTATCAATGGCCAGGGAGTTGAAAAACTGTTTGTACAACACCTGGCTAAACATTAATTTGTACCACTATAGCTAAACTACTGTCAAGGGTAGGTTATTTAAGAAAAGATTAAAGTGGACTAACCTAAACAACAAATTTATAATTTACATCAACTTTATTTGAGCAGCTTACATCATCATCTGAGTTGCACAGGATCAACTGTGTCCCAATGTTTTCTTTCCAAACAGACTTAACCAAAGGTACTGTATATTATTTATGAATTACATGTAGTTACCAAAAAGCCAACAAAAGAAATAAAAGATTTTATAGGTTGTCTGCTGCAATTATTATTTTTACACAGTTTCTAGGCAAGCAATAAGGGTTACTCTCTCATGACACCCAGTATGGATACAAAGGTCTCTCTTCTGCTCTGTAGTAGAGTATCATTGTGAGTGGCTATCTAGCACACAATATCACATCTCTGATCTGACCTACCATCATCTTAAAAAATACAGTATCTGTTATATACAAGCACTTGGATACCATGTAACATTGTAAACCAAAGAGCAAAGGGCCAAAAGAACAGACAAGACAAGAGAGGAAAAAATAATCAGGATTTCTAAGGAAGAGACGTGGAATTATCATGTAATTTTGAAGACTGATTGAAATTATCTAACATGTTTAAATGGTTTATATTTTGTTTTTCTAGTTTGGTCTAAAAGACCAAGTGATGACAACTTAATTTTGGTAATCACTACTGAGATGGGTCTTTAATATTCTTTTACTTCATATGAAGTATCTTTTCCAAATTTGAAAAACTTGATTATTCTATCACTTTTCATGTTGTATTTTTGGAAGGATCTAGAATACATGGAAAGAACAACTGGCATTTATTTGCAATACAACCCAAAACACAGGACTGACAAGCCAGAACAGGTAAGGTATACAGCACACTTCATTAGCGCACTAGTTAATTTTTAAACAATATCTCTCAGAGGACAACTTACACTACAACTTACAATCTTTGTGCACAGAGATCACTGTAAGCAGCAAACCACAGCAGCAATAGAGTAACACAGAGAAGCACAGCAAACTACTACAGTACCCACACAAAAGGGAAAAACTAGGGGGAAAGCTGGTTGTTTCATATGAAACTACTGAAGAAATCATTCTCGTTTCTCCAGACCCTTCTGCCATCACTACAGCCCTGCCCTTCTCCATTTACGAAACAAAATAGCTATCAATAATCCAAAAGCAACAGCATCTGTAGCAAAGCCAGAATCATCAATTTCTAATCTGGCACAACAGTCTTCTAGCTAAGAATTAATTTCTCACTGCCCCTCCATATCAACAGAAAAAAAGAACAAAACACAACCACTGAAGCATTTCAAATAGTAGTGGAGGAAAAGGGAAGAGCCCAATATGACCACAGACCTAAATAGATGGCACAAAATTTGCATTTGACCATCTTTTCATTGCACTCAGAGTTAAGTTTTATGAAGTAATACACAAAAATAAGTGACTAAATTGCTAAGACAGTCATTTTGTTGTGACATATGTTAGATTGAGAAAACATACATGTACAACAAATTTCAGAGACTCATTTTTACATTCTAGTGAGAAGGACAGCTTTATTATTCAAGTGCCTGGGCATTTAATTTCTTTCCCATTTATTACAGAATTGTACAGAAGAAAATCATGCATTAGCAGAAACTGTTATGTGTTATGCAGAGGAACATCCTTTTCTAGGATGACGATTTGACTTTTTTTAACTTCTGATACCTTCACTTGTCTAAAGATCAAGATACTGGAAATCACAACCAATGTCACGTCATATAAGGGGCTGAAGCTACCTTTAAAAATGATGTGGCAAACTAAACTTAGTATTTAGCAGTTGAAACAGGCCATGCCTTCCTCAGACGAAAGAAAACAACAGAATTGGGAATGTTTCTTCTAAACCCCTTCCAAAAAAAACCTCTACTGCCTTCACACACCTTGAGAGAAACAGTCAAAAGAAGTTACACTCTGCAGGTTCACTCTCTGACAAAAACAGGTTAATGCACCTCAAGTTAAAAGACATTTCCTTCTTCCTCCTACTTAAACCTTCAAAAAGAAGGTTAGGTATACTAAATCTGCACTATATGTAGCGCTCTTGCTCTCCTATGTATGTCATTATGTATAATGGCAATAAGAGCCCCATTTAAGAGTAACTGAAATAGTTCAGGGGTTCCAAAAAAGGAGAAAAAGAGAAAAAGAAAGCCTTCCATATGCTGAAAGGAGTTATTGTAAAGTTTTATCCTTGTAGAATAAGAACTTACAAGGCCTGCTTCTTTTTCCACTGCTTTCCCTCAAAGTGATTGAGCCACTTTTAATCAGTCACGTACTCAAGGCAAGGCATCACCTTTTACCTTTGGATTTATTTCATCTCAGCTAGCTCCATGGTACAGCCAACTATCAAAAGCCTGTTCCAAAATAATAAAGTAAAATAAAATTAAAAAAAACCAAACACCCAACCAAAAAAAACCAAAATCAGAATATGGAAAGGTAAAATAGCACTATATATGGGGTAATAACCAGTTCCACAGGAAAAGCCTGCCTCCTTGTGGCTCAACTGATCATAAATTAGATTTCTCCAATTTGTCCCATTACATCCAGTAAATCTGGTAAGCCAAGAGAGTAACAAGGTTCTAGTCTGAGGTAGTTTTGAGGTTTAGTTTTGTTAGGGTTTGTTTTTTGGTTGGTTTTGGGGAGGAAGGGGGGAGTTGATGAAAAAGGAAGATATTTCTGATTTTAAGAAGGACTGGAAAAAGTTATCCATCTCTGATTACTGAAAAGTTGCTTTTAGCCGCCTCCTCTAGATAGCAAAGATGGGGCAGGAGGAGACACTAGCCCAACTTAAAATCAACTGACATTCTTTACAGTGCAACAAAAGCAAAAGCTTGTCAGAACTTTGGCACCTAAATCCAGAAGGGTCCAAACCTTGGCTCAGCCGGAGCTTAACCTAGCAGGCCTCTCTTCGTGTCTTTAGCTTTCAATAGTAAATCCCCTTTCTGCCTACAGGTCTCCTTCAGGGTACGCCTAGGAGGATTTCACTCTTGGCAGTGGCTGAGTGTTCAGTGCTTTCAACACGATGCAGACATTCCTCTGTCCTGCCTGAAGGGCTCAATTACATGGGGCTACTTTCTTAATGCCTAGAAGACTAAGTCCTTTCGAAAACAGCTGGGGTTTTGGTCTTTTTTTTTTTTTTTTTTAATCCAGTCACTCTATTGTGCAAGAGCTTAGTGGTTAAAGAACTCAAAACCTGTGTGACAAATACACAAATTCAAATTCACACCAGTCTTAGGAGGGGATCACATCATCAGAATGACTTTGGCTTGGAAGAGCATGAGTAGCTTTCTAACCATCTTGCAAAAGTTGCTCCATTTTGTGCAAGTCTGAGCCACAAACTGCTTTTGCTACAGATTAGGAAATTCATGCACGAAAAGAAGGGCATTTCCAATCTCCACTCCAAAGGTTTTTTAATATAAAACACATTAAGAGAACACAAAAGTAGCCCACTTTTTTCTCAGTCTCAACTGTTGGGCTTGCAACTTGCTTTCTTCTGTGTCACAGGCTGTTTTAGGAATTGTTTTTCTAACCTTCAAACAAGTGAATCAGACTCACTCTTTCCAACCTACAACCTAGTAATTTGGCTGGAGAAGGAGTGAACCCATAGTTCTCATGCTTACAATCATTTTAATTGGAGATTCACTGGAGGGGAGAGAGGGGGGTGGGGAAAAAAAAAAAAAAAAAAAAAGTGCGACATTTCTGCGCCATCC
>JAOXJK010000023.1:44861261-44899548 GCA_025774025.1 Xenus cinereus | reverse complement strand
GGCGAGGAACGGCTTCCCCCCCCTGTGTCGGCGGGGCCGCCCCCCCCATCCCGCTTCTGCCCTCCGCGGGATGTCCCCGGGGCGGGCGGGGAGAGAGCCGCCCGGCGCCCGGAGAGGCGGGGTGCGGGTGCCGCGGCGCGGTGTGGTTTCGGAGCCGCTCCGGGCCCCGGGCAGCCGCCTCCCACCCCCGGCCTGCCTTCGGGCCGAAAAGCGGCGAAGAGTGGGTGGCGGCGCTCCGTGGAACGGCTTCCCGCGGGCTCCCTGCGGAGCTGGGGCATGGGCGGTGCCTGACGTGAGGGGTGATCCCGGGTCGCAGGGTCTGCTGGTGGCTGCACCCCCCTTCCGTGCAGTCTCTGAGCGCTGTAGCACCCCACCGGTGTGTCGGAGAACTCGGGTTGTCTCGTTCACACCCGTATCGGTGGATTATATAGAGACCCCCAGCTCCACAGAAACTCCAGGCTGGACACCACAGGTCGTGTCTGTCTCTCTCCTTACCGTTCCCACTGAACAGCAGGGAACAGAGAACGTGCTTTACAAGGGTGTTGTCCTTGAAGTCACTTCAGGCAAGTAGCGAGGCTGATCTTTGTTGAACCTCAAAGGTGAGGAAGCAAAGCCATGTTGGATGACGTCCAGTATCCTCTGCTTGACAGGTATCTGCACCTCATTTGATAAGTCTACCTTACGTTATTCTTCTGTGGCCTTATGGGAGACATCAAGGTCCTGACAACCCCACCAACCCACTGAGGTCACACACCTGCGCCCCTTGCACTTATAGGGTCACTGCGTTACAGCAGTGCCCGGTCTGGGATCATGGTCACCCCTATGCAGGCCTAAAGGGACCTCTGGGGACTCTGCCTGGACCTTCCCAGGAGGTGAGGCTCCACTCTTAGAGGCTGGACTGTTGACATGGGATCATCGCCTGGGAAGGTTACCTTCTTTCTGCTTACCTGCTTCCACCCTTCAACACCTCAGGACAGACGCTGCACTGCTGCTGGCTCTCACTGTGGTTCACTGGCTTGTGTGTGCACGGCTCACGCTGCTGTTTTTCCACACTGCTGAGCTTCCTGTTGTTCGGCATTTGCTGCTACCTCATCCCACTGTGAGAATTCAAGAAACGAGAACACAAAACAAAGAAGGGGAGAGACGCATTCCCTAACAATTAAAAAGAGCCTCTATTTCAGAGCCACAGTATCCACTCAAAGCAGAACATTCCTGGTTTTCAAAGGTTTTCGCTGCCATCTCGCCTCTTTTTTTCAATACGCTGTTTTACTGCCCCCATTCTGACTGTACCCCACATTTCTGTCCTCCCTCTGTCTATACCGATGTCAGACCTCTGCCAGTCCAGCCCCACCAGTGGCTCCAGAGCCTCTGTAGAAGACTGCTCACCAAGCCATGCCACGATGCAGTGCCAAATTCTGTTGCATGAGCAGGAAAAGATCCAGCAGCCAAAAGAAATGGCATCAAAAGCTCACCTGCTCGACGGCACAGTCGCTCTGCTGACAGGCTCATCAGGGAGGCGATTAGTGTCAGCGTCGGCATAAGTTGCCCGGCATGCAAAGATTTCAGTGAACAACTGCACACCTTCCACCTGCCAGAGTCCTGACGGAGAGATGGGATGGGCGAAATGACAAAGGAAGAAATCCCAAATGACTATTCGTTCAAGGAGTGTAAAATAAAGACATCTCTTTCTTCAGAGCAAATGACTCTTTGCGTAAGCTCAGCATTACGATTCTTGGGTTTGGAGGGAGTTGGAGAGAGACACCCAATTTGTGCAAAATACAAGTTTTGGAACCAAACAACTGGCATCCATTGAAGTGAGGTACACTGGAGAGCATGGGCTGCCAGGAGACACGCAGATGTTCTGGATGAGACTTTTTGATTTATCCAAAGTGTGTTTGATGCAAGTGAGAGCAGTTCCTGCAAAAGCACTGATTGTGCCTGCGTCTAAAAAGACACACACACACACACCACCCCAAAGGCTAAATTTTAATTAGCAAGATTTTCTATATAATTCAGAGCAGGCTCAGCAGCCCAAGATTGTGAACTTGCTGATAAACTCCCACCACTTAAGCTCTACCATCAGCTGGAAGTGAGACGAAGGTGCAGCTCCCCTGCTGCTGGGGGATTCCTTCACCGGGCAGATCTGCTGAGGGAGAGGGTGCTGTGAACGACATGCTTCCCCACAGAAAACATCACATACTTGCATGTGTAAAGTGCCCGATTCTGGAGCCCATTAATCCCATTTAACCCTACAAAATCTGTGGGCCGCTTACTCTTTAAACACCTCGCAAAGCCTAGGGAATCGTTTCTTGTCCTTTTCATAGTCTAAAAGATCTTGGGAGGGTCTTCAAAGGTCTCCCTGAAGCCCCAGGTATTTTCACTGATTTTAGCAATGTGCTTAGATAGATTTTTCCCTTTCCTGCAAAATTAGCCAGCCATGCATGTACAGAAAATCCGTCTGTAGCTGCACACTTCACAAGCTTACTGAAATAATCCACTGCACATGCTCAATCACAGCTTTCAAAGGTTTATAACTCAGTCAAATCAAAACTAATTTCTTCTTGAACAAGCAAATACATGTCTACTTCAAGGAAGGCTACTTCCATGTCAGAGTTCATTTTTCAGCTTTCTGCTGATAAAGTTATAGAAATCTTCAAAAAAGGCTGCAAGAACCCATTTAGCTCGAGAAACACATTTTTTTTCCCCCACTCTCTTGATATTCTGAACTGGCTGAACCAGTTTTGTTCAAATCTTTCCAAAATATTCACATTTGGACAAAGTCCCAATCCGGCAGATTTCATCCTGAATCATTTATATTTCAGAGACCACAGAAAACACAGATGTTTAGAATGGAAAATGTTACATCGCTTTAACTCGAGGAAAAGCTGCCTGTTCTATTACAACACATTCGTATGCACATACCTCTTTGCCTCAAAAGTCCTAACGTGTTTAGTCAGCAAAGCAAAACCGGAAAAAAAAAAAAGTACTTCAATTAAAGCAAAGAATTACAGAAAAATGTAAGACATTTTAAAATTATTTTTCCAGTGGATTTCAAAAGAAAATATTAGCATATTTTAAGAGCAGCATTGCTAGAATGATTCACAGAATATAAATGCTTCTGTATCAACCACAGCGCTTTAAACAAAAGAGAGATCAAGCATGTGAGAGTACAAATAGGAGTGAAATTCGCAGAAGAAATCATCAAAACTTTGCCTTTGATCTCGTAATGCAGACACCTAGATTCAATGGGCCAAATTCTGATCTAGTTAGCTAGGGTGTAAACCAGAGGGAATTTCACCCAATTTATTTGACAGAAGGTATAAAACGCCACGACACAGCCACGACGGGAGTCTAATTCAGAGTGTTAGTGTTCACCTTCTTATAGCTAAAGACCACAAAAGTTGCTCATGCTTTTTGGAAGTTCAATGACCTAGGCTGCGGTGAATGAATCCTCCGGCAGTGCAAATGGAAAGTAGGCTTCACCTTGAGGAATAAGTGAGTCAACCCCTTACTCATGCAAGCAATCTTGTCCTTGCAAAGACAGGAAGGAGAATTTTGCAGATCAGGTCTAAAACACAGAAAATAGGTTTGAAAGCTTTAAAGGTCCAAAAAAATCCAATCGAGATGCCAGAACCTCTTTGATACAGGGAAGCTGGTATGCTGCTGATCCAGTGCAGGCTCCATTCTTTCAAACCCATGCAGTTATGTCAGAAAGTATATAATTCCCCCTCTCTCATGAGAAAGGTTATTCATTAGCCTAATGTAAGGTGTTTTATAACATAGAAATCATACATTAATGTGAAATTTAAAATACATCTGTAGAAGGTATAGGTTTATTAATGCCTTGAGAGCTTGAGCTGAGCACTCAGCCCGAACCGAGTTTGTGTTTGCAGTGCAAGAATAGTGTTTGTAGTGAAAGATCCTGATCCTGCAAACGTTTATGCAAATGTTTAACTTCATTCAGTGCGTATTCCCATTGGAGTCAGTCAGACTACTCAGATGTTTAAAATTATATGCTCATGGCTGAGTACTTGCAGGATTAAAGGTTAAGTGCAGCTAGCAGGTCTGAAAATCTATGTGGGTGTTTTGCAATTCCTCACTGCACAGGAGTAACAATGAGAAACAGACTACCTCCTCAGCTAAAGACTTGGGAGTCAACATGTCCTTTCCCATCTGTTTAGATGCCAAGAACTATGTTTGTTTAATTTTTCAGCACAGTTTCTGATGCTACCCAGAGTAGGCAGACGTGCTGGCAATAGCATTCAAAAGTGGCTCACTTCCAGAAAATCCTGTTACCCTCCAAGAATGTTTTTCGAGCTGTTAAAACCCCAAGTAGCAAATATTGTATCATGCACATTTTACCTTGAAAATAGTGTCTCACTCTGCCTGACCTGTACAGGGTTTGCCATACGAGGTCTGAATGCATTCAGGCCTTTTAGAACCAAAGCTCTCTCCTCCTAGACTTTGATATCAAGATGGCAATATCTTCACTCTTAAAGCATAAAGCAATGGATATTTCCTCTGATAGCAGTTTTTTTATGCTGTTTCCCCATTAGAGATCGATCAACACATTACATCATGTGATGCAGATATTGTAAACGCTGCATTTTCTCACACAGCTTTGCAGTATCAGCTTAAGCTCGTGTGCTTCCAAGGCAAACGATCCAAATCTGGAAGCCCTTCCTCTCTATGAAATAAAGTTTAAGGTTCAACATTCCTTGGAGTTGTTCAGTTCTACAAAGAGAGGAAACAGATTCTTTTCCTATGGGTGGTGAAGACAAAGAAAGAACAACTCAGCCTTTGGTAGACCTCCCACTAAAGATGGCAGAAGCCAGTACAAACTGCAGTCCCATTGCCAGCTATTCTTCCCGAGCTGAGTCACTTAGTGTGTTGGACTGAACTTCAGCAGCACAAAACAAACCTCTCGCGGCATTCTGTAGGCTGATGGTTGGATTTCAAAACGTGATACGGCTCAGAAGCATCTCTCATAGGGGAGTGATGATAGATGAAAGAGAGAATCGGCCGTGGAGAGAGACTTGCTGAAACAATGACCTCACCTTTGATTGAGGTAATTTGATCCCCCTTCATTGCATTTATCTGAATTCTGAAGGTCATGCTGCATTCTTCAGAGCTGCCAGGAGTGGTAAAGACTGATGATCTACGGTCTGAGACAGGGCAGGAAATTCCATCCTTTCCTCTCGAGCAAGACTACGTTGTAGTGGTGTGCAGCTGTAGTACTGTAAGTCATATGAGGCTAGGGGTAAACACTGTGCTAATGCATAATACAGAAGTCTATTTTTGAGCAACAAAGACAAATGTGAACACATCACACAATGGTGCTGTAATTGCAACTGGTACTTTGTCTATTCAAACTCATAATCCTGATCCGTAAGGCTACAGCTAAGTAATTTGAGGCTATCTACCTATGATACAGATTTCCTACAGCAAAGCATAGAAAATGCAGCTAAATTAGCCCACAATACAATTCTTGGAGATCAAGAAGGATGTTTCCCCAAGCCAAAGTGTTCTACCAGAAGCAGATTTTGCTTATCTCTTTAAATAAAATCTGTCCTAGCTAATCGCAGCTTTATTAGCTCACAAAGGGGAGTGTAAAAGACTAAGGGAAAAAGAAAAAAAATTGTAAAGAGGACTGAAGGAGAAATGGCAGGAGGGGAGGTGAGTGCAAGCAAGCAACATAGGCCTTTCCCTTACAAAGTTACTGCACCATATGCAAACTCCTTCTCTGCAGTGTCTGAATTGAAAAGACTTATAAGTGATTCAGATCGCCAGCTGTCAGACCCTGGCTTCTTATACAGATGGCAAGGAGAGCCTGATGCTTAGCAAGTACTCAACCAAGGTATTGCAAATGCTTCTCTGCAGTGACCGTATGCGATTCAGAGGGGCAGAGAGAGGAAATCTTTCCTTGCTATACAATGTTTTAGTTTCAGCTGGACAGTAGAAAGCGCCTCGTTACTTTTTCCCCACTTCCTTTATTGTAGGAGTTAGAAAAGTGCTTTCAGTCTGAGACACAGTTTTCTGGAGAAGTGTCCTAATCACAGACAATGACAAGTTACTTCCAGAGGTGCCAGGCTGAATACAGCGCAGATGCCTTTGGCTAATCTCTTTTTTTTTTTAAATACTATTCTCCCATGTTCGTATTGTTGGTTCCCATTCAGATGCACACAAGGAGCCTATGCCCAGAAGTGTTATGCTGCCCATAGCAACCTATCCGCACTGTTCCTCTGGACCCAGTGCAGTTTGACAGTCAGCAGTGCTGTACATCCCCAGAGATTCCTCTGCGCCAGGTGAAGGACACCATTCCCCACACACCTGCCTTAGCGCCACGTCTGCTTTTTGCATTACAACTGTGGCTAAACAAATAAACCCCAGTAATATATTTCTATCGATGCTATAGGTTGTACTCCCAGACATCGCTCCATGCAATTAAAAGTAGTGTTTTCACGTGGCACATATTATCAATAAATACTTTACTTTATCATGTTCATTTGCATATTTGCCAATTTGCAAAATTTGGTGTTTGGATCCCACAATCACTATAGCAAATTACACAGGTCTTCTGTATCGCACTCAACAGCACATTTCACATAAGAGGAAAAAGAGATGCTCACAGGTATTTCAGTTCACACACCCTCTAGAAGTCATATATTGATTTCTCCCAAATTTAATCTTTCAGTACTTCGGAGCAGACAGTAAATAGGCTCACTTACCACAAAGGATGGAAATTGACCCCCGCTTGTAGCCTTCACGACCCTTTGGCTTCAAACCTTTATCATTATCTGTTGAAATCATGAAAGACACTGTTTCTGAAAACAAGGCCAAAACCAGCAAACCTGGAGAAATCAGGTTTACAGTGTTCCTCTTGCAACAGAAGTAGCCAGATCCACCCTCTGTGTAACACGACTGAACCACAATGAACTTGGCCCTGGCACCTATCACACAAACAGCCCCCTGGCAGGGACCGTGTATTTTCCATCTCCTTTGTTCTCTCAAGAGTTTCAGGTACAGAAGCAAGTGTTTTCTTCCAAGTGAAACGACAAATAAAAGGACTTTCTGTCCTGGTTCTGTAAGCTGACAGTCTGTGGGTTCTCTAACTGAGGTTGAGAACCTTTTTCCTTTTTCATTCTACCAGAGTATCACTCACTGTTTTCTCTCACTTTCAAAACTATTTCTGAACTGAGATGTGCACCTCATGGAGAGACAGTCAAATCATGGTTTTACTTTTACTTGTAAATTAGATTCTTCCAGCACATACAGGTGTAAACAAGGCCTTCCCTACTTAAATAATATTTTTGGCCTCAGGAATTCCCCAGCAAGGTAATTCCTTCTGTAAGTCCAAGAGAGAGATACTTTGTCCGATTGTCATCACACATGCATTGGTATAAACTGGGAGTAACTCTGTAGGAGCTCGTGTCATTACAACAGGCTAAAACTGACGCAAGTTGAGAAAAAGAATCAGGTTTTTCCATATAGCTCCTTCTCTCACCGAAAGGTTGTAATATACAGTGGAGAACAAAAAAGGCATTTGCACACAGTACTGCACTTCCATGTATCCTTTGCACAGAACAGTCCTAAAACTGTCACCACAGGAGACCTAGTGCATGGAAATGTTCACAGAGCCACTGTCAGTCCCAAAGGCTTGTGTGCAGGGAATAGGGGTGGCAGGGGAGGCAAGGGAAAGGAAGGCATGGGAAGAGGAAGAGGATAATCAGAAGAGAGAGGAGATGTCCTCTGCTTGGTTACATACAGGCATATACTGGTTGTGTCAGGAAGACCAGCATGAGGGACATGCCTGTGCACTGTAGCCTCTCACGCATCTCTTGTTAAGGAGGGAAAAGCCCCACATTTTAGGAAATGCTTCCTGCCATGATGCTGGGAATAGAAAACTCTGTGATGATGAACAAGAAAAACACTGGTTTTGGTATCACATCTTTGTAAGCAGCACTTCTACTGTATACTTATTTTTCTTTTGTACTTTCTGAGACATTCCCTCTAGATGGATATCCCAGGACAATCTCACAGAAACAAACATCCTTGGCTGTACTGCATAGTATAAAACATTTACCAGCTATTCTCTGCCTGTCCTTGTTACAGAAGAGCTCGCTAAATACTTGCCTAGGGACACAGATGTACCCGCAGAGGTACAGCATGACAGTGGCGAGACAAATGTGCATACTCAATATTGACCTTGGCCGTCATATGCCATGTGAACCACCAGCAGAAATCCCGCCTTTAACCAGTACAGCTCCTGCCAAGCCTCGCAGAGCCTCACCTAAACCATCATTTGTCTGTCTGAGTCATCCGCCCTTTCAGGATCCTCCATGCTACGTCCCCCGGAGCAGTTGAGACCCAGCGCTCTTGCTGAGGAGAGTGCAGAGCGTATGGCGGCGTGACACTACAGACACCGTTGCACCTGAAGGCAAGGATCCCATCAGGAAGAGGGCCATGTCGCTGCACGTTAGCCAGGCACACACCTACGCACTGCAGAGCAACCCCGTACTTAAGAAATTTATCGCCCTGTGCTCCCACACTTCCCCAGGGCTCTGTCAGGCCACGGGTATGGGATTTCAACGAGAACAAAAAGCAACATTCTCTGTGCTTGGGTGTCACGGTTTTCCCTGCTTTCTGACGGGACCACACTAGGGGCCGGATGCAATGGGAAGCCTCACCACTGTTAGCAGGACCACTGTTATCTTTTATCTCACTCTTTCCTGCTTCTATTTCAGTTTATCAGCTTCACAGATTTCGTCTTTTCTCCTGGCAGGCAGGCTTCTTTTAAATACGATGAAAGGCAGTGCATTTTATTGCTGCATGCTTTCTGGCATGTGACTAAATAACAATAATTAACCCAGCAGTTGGAGTTTCCCTGGGTTAGATCATGATGCTCTGTGCTGGCTCTCCATAGCGTTTGCTTGCTGTCTACACAGCTTTCTTGGCTAGGTTACCTTCAGGCATACCATGTGCTTGAGTAACAATAATAAACGGGAAAAATGAGGCTGTTCATAAGAGTATTATTATTTTAGTTAGATTTTCTGTTCTAAGAGCCAAAAAAACATCACCAGGACCAATACACTCAGGAGAACTGTTTTTTCGCTCTACTCACTAAAACATTGAACTGTTGTATGGCTATACCAAAGAATCTGATGGGACACCAAATTAATTCAGGATCCCACTGGTACTTCAGCTGCTGAATTTGATCAGCCACGAGCTCATATCATTGCTCCCGAAGAGAAAGAGAGGAAAGAAGGGAAGTTTGCATTTGAAAGATCTGAACAGATTCAGATCTCAAGCTCTTGTCAGGGTCAGTCTGTACATATCATTCTTTCAGTTCTTAAAAAATTGTACTGTGCTGCTGTACAGGAAAAAAAGGCTTGAAATAAAGGACCTCCCAGAGCCAGAAGAGGTCCTGACAGGACTCGCACACCCTGCTCCCCAAGCCAAGGAGGTAGGGTCCTGGTGGGTACTTGAGATAGTAGCTGATACATGTCTCAGAGGAGTCAATGTGCTTTTGACATCCCTAGAAACACAGAACCAAAGGGCTCACACCTACAAACACAACAGAGGTCTGCATTTGCAATTTACCAGGTGGAGAAGTTTCTCCTTCCAAGAAGAATAAAGTCTTCAGAGAGGAACCTCTTCAATGTTGGAAACCCTGCCAGAGCCGTGCTTTTCTTCTGCGTGCCCCATGGGGACTGACATTACCTAGTGTTGAGAAAAGTTTGAATAAATAAGTCAGCTGAGCCAAGGCCTCTTTTCAGTGTGTAACCAGTTATCCCCTTCCCATGTAAATCTGCCTGCCAAGATTTTCCGCTGCTTCCCTGAGAAAAGCCCAGAAGCGTTCTGACTGGTCCTGCCACAAGCAGGCTCTCCACGGGTCTGCTGGGAGAGCTGGCAGCCTCAGGCAGCCGGTAACAACACACAGAGCTCCCAGTCTCCGCCGGAGAGAACTGGCTGGGCCGCTCGGTCCCCCAGAGCCGTTCAATAGCTGCCTGTGAAATGGCCCAGTCTCAGGCCACTCGTAGTGGATCAGAGCCCACAGAGCTGGCTATGATCAACGTTTGCGCTTGTAATAGATACCTGCGCTGCGGGTTGTTGCAGGGACCACAGCCGAGCGAGTGCACTGCTCTCCATCCTGCTGAGCTGAGATGCAACCCAATAAGGAAACCTTAGCAAAGCCAGCACTGATCCTGTACCTGCTCTGTGGAAAAGAAGGGGAATGTCAGTACAAGAGGCTGTTAGTCTGGCACCATTCAGAATCATTAAATTCACTAAACCCAACTAAAGGAAAGGAACAGACTCAGTTGAAGCTGCTGTATTTTCAGCTCCTTGTTCTAGTTAGATCTCAACCCTACATAGAAAAAACAAGACCAAGTAAAGGCAGGATGAATACCTCGTGGAAGCAAAAATATGTATTTTGTCAACTGATTACGCAGATGGGAAAATCATATGAGCAGTGGCAAAGTTGACAGCAGTTTGTGAGAACTGGCAACATCCCAAAAGCATCCTCTTTGTCCAATGCTTCTTGACGTTTCCTCAGAAAGCAAATTCGCAAAATGTGCATTTCTAAGTTCAGACAAAACCTTCCAGGCTTGTCAAGAGTATAGATGCTGCAGTCACCAACCCAGGGCTGTAAGACTTCTACAGGTGTTGCCATTTCTTTTTTTCTTTTTTTCTTTTTTTTCCTAGAGATGGCGCTTGTAACATCTTGACTCCTGAGCAAGATGAATTCTGTCACTCTGCCAATTCTTTGCACCAGGCAATAGAGGGCAAAGATAAGGCTTCAGATGTGTCCCACTTATATGTCAAAATACTGCAACACTGACAAGTATTTTAGTGCTGTACACTCTCTGAATACTAAACTTCTTTCTGGTACTATCTTGTGCTATACAATATGGCTCTTTTTATACTTCAGTTTACCAGCATCCTTTTTCATTTGCAGTTAGGCTGGTAGGGGAAAAAAGCCCCTCAGAAAAATCAGGATTGCGTTTTTCCAATCTTTACTCAAGTATGTAGCACATGTGAGCTATCCACACAAACCAGGATTAGAAGTCCTAGAGCTAAGATATATTCACACCTTTTTCATCCTGAAGTGTTCTTTATCAGAGCTTAACTCACTATTTATCTTTGCAAGGTTTAAAAAGAATGTTTTATTACCTAGCTCAGTATTTTCTTGCCATCCTCAGAGATGATGGAGTGGAGAGTGCACTTATAAAATTTGTGGATGACACCAAAGCGAGAGTGGACGCAAGCACTTCAGAGGATGGGATCAGAATTCAAAATTATCTCAATACTTTGGAGAAATAGTCTAAAACTAGCAAGACAGAATTTAGTAACAATGCATACAAAGCATGACATGAAGAAATGAAAGATCAAATGCACAAATACAAAATGAGGAATCATAGAAGAGGTGGAAGGACTGAAATAAAAAAGGATGTGAGAGCTACAGTAGGAATCAAAGCAAATATGAGCAAAGCAGGTAAATTTTGTGAAAGACAAATCTCATACTGAGATGTATTCTTATAGGAGTGTCATACGCAACAGGGAATTATTCAGTTCTGCAAGGCACTGGTGAAGACCTAGCTCGGGTATTGGATCTAGTTCTGGGTGGCTTTTGAAAAGAGCAACAAGAATATAAGACCTTTAGTGAACGTGGCCTACCAGAAACAGCTCAGATAATTAGGCTGGCAACTCTAAAAGCTCCAAAGAGACATTTGATAATAGTTTTCCAGCATGTGAAAGACTGTCCAAGAAAGGACAACAATCATTTATTCCTTTTTCCCAGTTTTCTGAAAAGGATCCACTAGATCCTGCAGAATGGCAGTTAGACATTGGAGGAAAATCCAAGGCTGGCTAACAATCCTTGGGACTCTATGCTAGCACAGGATTTTAGAAATAGATCTGGCAGTGCTACAGGTATATTTGATCCCACTCAGAGCAGAGAAATTATCTCAGCGGTTTCACATAGCTTCTCAGCATTCTCAATCCTGTTTTATCAACAGCTCCATACAGTTTCCTTTTGTTCTCAACAGCACAGTGTTGAAGCTGAGCTGCAGGTGCTTTTCAATAGCTTCAACACTTTGGCAGTTACAAATTCAGGATCAGGCACCTTTCCTGTCTTACGCTTTTGTTGGACAAGCATCATCTAACTCTGCTCCCTACTTGCATGGGTTTCCCAGCAGTGAGGGTCCTGAGGGGGTTGCATTCCCCCTTCTCTCCTCAGGACACTGCATTTTTTCCTAGCTACGTGACACTTGAGTGGTACGAGTACACTTGAGTGGTCACACATACCCCCTTTCCAGTTACTCCTAGACTTTGTTCTGATATGGGACTCAACTCATAACATTTTTTAGGTCAGCCTGAGTTTTCTCCTCACCGCGCTTGAAAGCAGAGAAGGTCTGTTCAGGATTCAGCTGTCCATGAAGACCCACAGGCTCCAATCTCTACCCCAGGATCAACCCTGCTGAAGGTAAGTTCTGAGCTGTGGGATGCTGCAGCCCCCCAACCTGACCCATGGGCTACTGTGTACATGCCAGGTGAGCCCTGAACTGCTGTGAGTCCTGCATCCCTGCCTGACAGGGCCCAGAAAATGAGGAATCAACAGCATTCGTCCAGTTTACCCCTGAGAGTGGCTTCACAAGAAGCCTTGTAAAACAAAGGTCTCTGCCAGAGCCTGAACTCCTAGCACCCCTGGCAAATCCTCCTTCTCCTGCACGCAGATGTGCAACAGCTTTATGATCCAGGGACCTGGAGGAAAGGATCAGACTCTTTCTGCCACGCAGGTTTGTAATAGAGTGCAAGGGAGTGCCTGTGCAGCAAGAAAATGAAGATACTACCATCACCTCACCTGCTCCCTGTGGTCTTAGGAGAGAGGAGCAGCATGGGCAATGTCTGTCCAGGTCTCTACCCTGTTGTGTGCTGCAGATTGTGGTGCAGTATCAATGTGTGTGAGGCAACTTCAAATTATGAGAAATGGTTTAGCTGCAGAAGGATGGAGCACCTTGCAGGCTGGTTTGCCCTGTTTCACAGCGGCTCTTACAAATTATTCTGTTCACAACCCGAAAACCCCAGTAATGCAATTAGTACAGAGACTAAAGCTGGACGGCAGAACTGAGACCAGTGGAGGTAAACAGACTGGAGGTCTCCCTTGCATCACCCTGAAGTGCTTTTGTTTTGTTATGGTTGGAGAATATCCTCCCCGTCCCAGATAGACAAACAGACCTGTTTGAAGAGGTAGTAAAGCAAAATGTAGAAGCTTTCGGGCAAGTAATTCCTTTATTGGAAAGTATTAAAAAAACCCCATGCAATTGCCTGTATTTTCAGAAAACTTTTTTCATTCAAAAAACATTTTAAGTCAGAATAAAGGAAGGCTCCTGGTGGAACTCTAATTTGCTCATAGAAAGCTGTTGGGCTTCTGGTACCTCAGCACACGCCAAGAAAAGTCACTGCATGCATGCACTCAGCTGAGTCCTAGCCACCACAGAGAAGCTCAAGAAAACTTCTGAAGAGGGAGATGCACACTTGCACCCAAAATGCAAGGACTCATGTGCACACCATTCAGCCACCACCACGCCCGACTTCTTCTCTTGCCTCTCAGCAATCATGCATTGTAGAAAGAGAAAAATCAAAATTTGTTTTTACAACACTCTGGCATCAGCCTTTCCACAGTAACATTGATTTTTCTTTTTTTCTCTTGCACTTTCTCAGCCATCCAATTCCCCATCTGCCTCACCCTCCTGCCAGATTCTGATCACTTCTCTGACGCAGACAGGTCCTTTGCTCTGCAGGGCATCCCCCTGGGTTCACTGGTGTATCCACACTGAACAGCAAGACGTATAGGCTGCCCAGGGAGGTGGTGGAGTCTCCTACTCTGGAGACATTCAAAACCCGCCTGGACACATTCCTGTGTAACCCGCTCTAGGCGGACCTGCTTTGGCAGGGGGGTTGGACTAGACGATCTCCAGAGGTCCCTTCCAACCCCATGTGATTCTGTGATTCTGCGCGTAAGGACAGTAAAGTCTGGTTCCACTTCCATTCACAGCCTATGTTTTCACATCCCATAACTTCAACGTAATTTTTAACATTTTTACATCCTTCAGCATCTTCTTTTTCCTCCTTCCTTTCAGAGCTCTTAATTTTCCTATTACCTTTCTCCCCGTTCCCCAATTCCCTCTCCCATCACCCCCTAAGAAAAACGAACACCCAGCAAAATTATCTTTTTTTCCCCATCTCTTCTCCTTTCCTTCACTTCCAGTCCTTTTCTCTAACTCTATCCTTTCTTCCACTTACTTTTCTTACTACACCCAGGGATATGTTTCCTCAGCCATTTCATGATTTATTTACTTATATGTTTCTTTTGGCTATTGTCCTCACAGAAGCCCTCGCATTTTTCACATTTCCCATCAACTCCCACTTTTGGCTCATGTCTCCTGCAGCTGGGGTAGGTCTCTGTACTCCAGCCCTCCAGCTATGGGTACACTACAAGCCAGAGTGCCAATTGCAGCTGATATAACACCTAGTTTTACGGTATTAAAAACAGTAGGACTATAGCTATGCAGGGGTTAGTACGGACTGCACTCTGTCCAGGATCTTAACAAATCCACGTGGGCTCAGCTGTGGCTGTGCTCTCTGCTGCAACAGCTACATAAGGCCCAAGCGAGCCGTAAGCTCATCCTTGCATGGTAAAGTTGCTGTAAGAGGCGCAGCAGGGAGCTCACAACCTCCATGATCAGCACGTGGCAACCTTTAGCCACCTGTACGTTACCCCATCTCTTGTTGCGCCATCACGCTCTGAGTAATGCAGAAACCCTGCTGGAGTCCAAAGGGAGGGAGATGTTCCCAGGGTTTTCCCAGGATAAATAGTCCCCTTTAGAAGTGGCAGTGGAGAAAGCTGCTCCTTTTTTCCGCACGTACCCCTTCCCCACAACTCATGATACCCCAGCACACCTCTGCCAAATGCCCAGGAATGTAGCCTTGTGGCTGCTCCCTGCAGAGAAATAATCTTTCCCCAGACAGAGTGGGACCTTTCGTAGCCCTTTGGTGAGCAACATGAAGGGGTCTAAGCAGGGAAGGAGGTAATGCAAGTTAACTTTTTGATTGTGCAACACCTCACATCACCGAGTGCCCTGACTCCGTGCTATTCACGCCCAGGAGAATTTTGCTTTTGTGTTCAAAGGAATAAGAGAAGCCTTGTGGCATTTGCTTCTGATAAGATACAACACTTTTTCAGTATGCAAGAAGGGGGATAAAAGAAATAAGAGAGAGAAAATAAAAGGAAAAGCAGACTGGGGTGATTTAGGAATGAGGTACTGCAATTCCCACTGCAGCTGGTTTAAGTCCCAGTTTCTCAGCGAGGCCAGATCCCCAAAGGTGTTTGAATGTAGAGCTAGCAAACGAAACAAAGAAGAGCTTGGTACCTAATGCACCCGTGTGAAACCCTTTGATGGTAAGCCCTAAAGATAAGGGAGTGAAAGCCAGACTCACCAGAGCACAACACGCCAGTTTAACTTGGCTGAGAGTCAGGCTCTGCGTGCTTTTCCTACACAGTGTACAAAACTGAGCTCATTGACAACGCTCAATAAATAAATAATGATAACAAAATTTGAAGCATAACCAAAAGGATACACAAAAATTACTTGCGTGTGGAATTCCCTTAGATATGGCACGGTGCCTTCAGCACAGGGAAGTACACTTCCATTGGAAGCTTACAGTAAAGTAACTGTTACTTTTCACCGGTTATTCCAGGGTGATAAAAACAATAACCTGAGACTGTGGTAGGTCAAATAGTATATAAATAATCAGGCGGATTATATTGCAGGTCCATAAACCAGACTGATGGTGTTCTGGGAATAATGACTGAAGTGTTGAAGATATCTGAATTCTCCTCTTAACATACAGTCCAACCTTTGCATCTTGACAACCTGCCAGACTCGTCTATGGTGCATCGCTTGTTATTTGTGAGAGAGAACTGGGGGAAAATAAAATGGCTGGATGAGTGCAGAAGGCACAAAAGTGTATGTTGATGGAACAACATCTATCTTGGAAATTGTCCTTTCTTCTTATGCTGTTCAAAACAGCTGCAGTGAAACAAGGGATTTTTAGTCTCAGGATACTGACATGGGAGATTTTTCTGTGGATCTGTACTATTCTTTTGAGAATGAGTGCAAGGCACAAACAAGTGAGCTGCAGCAATAAAATGCTGTGCAACGGGTAACAGATAAATAATTCAGGGCTATGGACAAGCAGATGAACACCAGCTGGCTCAGGTTGGTATTAACTGCATCTGATATTGCAAATCGGTGTCTCGGAATGGAAGCTGCTTGCTGTCAATAGACATCTCAGCTATTCACATTCAGGCTCTTCAGGCAAACATTTAAAAGCCACTGGCTCACCCAGTGCAACCAGAAGCATTGCCGCATTGGAGCAAGTGCCAGCCATCCCTTGATCCTGGCTCTGGTCTCCAGCTGGGACTGGAGCAGCACAAATCACAAGACATTGCCACAAATTCATCCATGCAGCTGAGCTCTGCCCCGAGCTAGCAGGACCTCTGAGCCCCTCGGTATACACCTGAAGGGTGATACCAGTGACTTGCAATTGTGATGGACTCAAGCTTTCTCCTGTTATAAGTAAGGGCGATTTCCCACAGAATTTAGTTGGGAGCAGGATAAAGCCACAGGATCATATCACCTCTGCTGTGATGATAAGCAAATATTGTGTAATTGCTATTAATACTATAGCTAGACAAGAATCATGCTGTCATACAAGCACATGGGGAAAAAAAAATCTGTAAATCAAATACATTTAAATCAGATTTAAGGCATATCATCAAGTGCCAGAAGAAAACCCGTAAGGAAAGAATGCAGAAATGAAGAAAAGGACTAGAAATGATAAGACACTTGTATTCTGGGCACAAGTAGCACAGTTTTATTCTTTAGAAGACACAATTAGGAAATACTGAACCATGTTATTAGCATCTAATAAATATTTACTCAGAACAGCTGGCTCTGCACTTCATAGCTGAAGTGAGATTTGCAAAGGACGAAGCAGTATTTTTATGAATGAGTTAGAGAAGTTTATTCTGCGTATAGCAGAGAGCAAAAAGAAAGTGCAAAAGCCATCTGCTGAGATGGCAAATCACTTGTTATCCAGTCTTGTCTTCCATCAGTCCATAGAGAGGAATGTTTACCCACTATTGCTTACAATGCAGATGTCCTTTAGGTGGTTTCTGACCTGTTCACCCTGCTCACATCAAAGCCACTGGCTGCAATATATTGATGGGTCTGGGCCAGATGATGTGAATCTATCTCAAAAAGTAAGCTTCTACATCAACAGGTGATGACAGCCTTTCAACCAACATCTGGGAGAGGGAGCAAACCTGGGATCTTCAGTATGAAAACCACCAGCTCTTTCCAAAAAAAACCCAGACACCAGCAGAGACGGTGTCATAAAAACCACTCACCAGAGATGAGTCCTTCACTTGTGGGGTTTGCCATGGTTGAAGCAGGGCATAAACCGAGTTGTGTCACAGACACATCCTTCCAGCCCAGGAGGACAGTGTGGGAGAAACACAGCTGAAAGAAAATTTGATCTAGGGTTTGTGATACTTGGATTTTCAGTGTGGTGTGTAATTTAAGGTGGGTAAAATGAAAACCAGCTCCACATTCAGGTAAAAGTGAACCAGAACAGATTAGAGGTTTTGTGAAACAAGTAACAGCCCACCACACCCAAAATGAATTTTCCTGAAATATTTTGTTTTATCTGAAAGAAAATCATTAGTTTCCATCTCAAATAATGTTGCTGCATCATCGTCATCATTCCCCAAACAATACATTCAACTTCAAAATCATGAACATAAATTACATTAAAATCTTTGATTTGACAAATTTGACTGAAATTCATTAACACCTTGATTCCCTTCCACAAATTCCATGATTTTCTGAATGAAAATATACTGTTTATCAAAGAACCACACCTCTTCATATTTGCAACCACTCTTCCCCTCCGTGCATCTCATAGAGACTTGCAACACATACTTACTAGGGGCTATGAAGGTGGTCACCAAACACTTCCCTGTTCTGTCCTGTGGAAAGCAGCTACTGGCTTTTCAGAAGGTGGCATTCAAACAGCACTCTCAAAAATAATTTTATTTAAAAGTACTTAAAACATGACACAGGTTCCCTGCTGTGATGCTCTAGACATACATTTTCTAACAGCAAAACTGTCATATTTTTTTTACCACCCTTCTAACTTTCTGCAGTGCTGTCTTCTGTCTGAATTGGATGAGTTTGACCCTTAAAATGGCAGCACAGCAATAAAAAACACTGTATTCTCAGTGTCACTCTATCTCAAAAAAACCCAAATACAAGATTGTCAGTTTTACATTAGTACCGATATAAATCTATGTTTTAGTCAAATCTGCATAGTCCTTTCAGAACTGAATTTGAGGTCTTTTTTATGCTCCCAGGTCACTATGTCTCTGCTGGGATTCATCAAAGTTCTACTTGTGCTGATGATCTGCCACATCGTAATTGTGAAATATTCTAATCCAGAGGTTTAAGTACTGCTTACAAACTGAAACCTGCAAGAAGAAGCAAAAAAAAGGTAAACTTACCTCACTAAACAACATCTGATTTTGCTTAAAATTTACTGCAGCTGGAAACAATGTAGACAGAAGAATGTGGTTTTGTTCGTGGCGTTGCCTTCAGCTGGAGCAACATGCTCCAAGTGTGCAAAGTGACAGAGATGAGCCTGAGCCAGCGCCAGCACCCACGGGCTTCTGGCTCTCGATCTTCTGCTGAAGCCACCAAACGCCTCCGCTGACACGGACACAGGGGTTTTCACAGGGAAGCCTTCACGGGGTTTTCGGGAAGTTACTTCACAGGAGGTTTCAGGAGTTAGTGCAATGTCTCACATCTGCCACAGGGCCATCAGGTGCCCCAAACTTCCTTAAACTTAGTATCTCTCCAGCCACCTTAGGGATAGAAGATAGGTTGAGGGCTTGTTGATAAGGAGACGTTTAGAAGAATTAAATTAATTTAACTTTGGAAGTGGATTAGGTGCTGACATAATCAGCAGCAAATTTCTCATTCAGAAATAGGGAGCCGCTAATTCAGTTTATCTTAATTGACTCTGGAAGTGAATTAGGGCTGTAAGTGAAGCGCAGGGAAGGCAGGCTCAGGTGCAGCGGCCGCTGTGCTCCCCCAGCCCTCCCCGGGCCGCTTGTCAGGGGCTGCCAGCCCACGCAAAGGGTGGGAGGAGAAGGGGTGGGAGAAAGCAAGCCTCTGCTCCCTCCTTGCCGCCACAGCTCACAGCTGGCATCTTGGGGCACCGGGTGCCAAGTAGCATGGTTTGAGGTCTCAGTGTCCCCCACCGTTGCGTACCATGCCCTGGTGTGGTTGATGAATCCTCAGACCTATCTTTAGAAATCCTTTCTCTGTCCTCTTTTGATATTTCAAGACCTAAGGTTCTGGCAAGGTCAAAGAGAAGTCCAACTGCCAGAATAATCTGAAGCTGAGAATGAAATGCAAGGATTTGGCATAAAGGCACCAAGGCTTTTGAAAGCATGCTAGAAAAATATTGGTGCTGGAATAGGAGGACAAACCCGGCAACCTGTTTAGGCGTCAGCTAATGCTGCTGCATGACCCACGGCGGACTCCTGCTTGCCTTTAACTGTGCCCATCTCCCAGATGAACATTTGTTATCAAATGAGCATTTGTTATCAAAACCCGGCTGCCGCATTTTATTTACTTCATGCTGCATAGAGAGAAACAAGACAAGCGTGAGGGAGCCAGCCCTCTTCGTCAGGCCTGGCTATAGCTCACACATGGCTTTCTCCTGAGTGGAGGCAGCTGGGGACGCAGGAGGGGAAGAGCTCTCTTGGGACCTACCCTGCCAGCCATAAGAACAAGGCCTTCAGCCCGAGACACCTCAGCACCCTTTGCCAAAGCAGCTTCTCTTTTCCATTCGAAGTGCGGTGACCTGCCATAAATAACCTCTGTAGCCCAGCCGATACCAGCGAAGCATCGTGCAGAAAGCAGCTCGCAGCCTGGCACACGCTCTCCCACAAACAGCAGTTTGCTTTCATTTAAGGTCCCCAACCCCAAAAACATCTGCTCTGCTTCCAGGCGCTGGCCCGTGCTCCCAGCAGGAGAGCAGCTCAACCCCGTGGCCTGGCCTTTTCCAGATGCTCGCAGCAGTGCGTTACGCTGAATAACGGCAACTTTTAAAAAAAAATAAATTGGTTGGAATCTCTTCAGATTTCAATTGACCTTAAATATAGGTTCTGTTTCTAAAATCCCTTCCTCAGCAAAAGCGGATGTCTGGGAGAATGGGTAATGGAATATAGAGGATTGCTGCCTCTTGCCGCGCCTGGCAATTACCAAAATTGTTACTGTTTGATGGCAAGTTCTGTGTGATTGTACACCCGCAGCAACGACGGTGCTGAGCCTATTCCATGCTTTCTGCAAAAATGACATTAGTTAACTGGTAATGCTCCACACTCCTTCACTGCAGCTCACCCAAGCAAAACAGCAGTTGAGTGCAGATCCAATTATAAGTATTTTACAGTCTGGGAACTCATAGAATATTACTAGGCAAATTTTTATTTGTACAGATCCCAGCTACGGTCACACATGGAAATACCTCCTGTAACCATTCACAGATTATTCCTGTGACATGAATTTTCATGTTTGCTAACAGGAAAATTACTTGCAGAAAGATAGAGAATGAACAGGTGATTTGGGACCATCAGGTAGCGTACAGACGCTCGGGTTGTGGCAGTCATTTGTGGCAACAGGTGCGTGTTTGGGGTGACCTTACTGCTTTTACATTATGTAGCTGTCTCTCACATGAGTGCAACACACACACCCTCTCTTCAGTGGCTGAATTCAGGAGTCCTAATATGCAATCTATTTGTTTGATTTGGTAAGTCTGAAAAGAATATGTCTGAAGTTCAGTAGGATAAATAATCATATACCAGACTATTCAACAATGCTCTATACTCTGTCTAAATATATATAGAATGCTTAGACAGAAAAATTCACACATATATATGCATAGAAACAGACAGGAAGATGACATTTATGTATATGTGTATATACAGACATGTGTCCATATATATAGAATATTTCAAAACTGAAAAGGAGATCGAGTCACACAGCTCCTTGATGCTAACTGATGCTGTACGTCTGTCTGCATACACACATGTGCACACACTGTTGGTACTGTAAAAACCATCTGCACTTGCACTGTATAGCAATTTTAGTCCCATTTCCCATGGAAATAATGATTTATGAAATCATTCTCCTTCTGCCTGGCTGATCTCCTTGCAATCCCAAACCTTTTTAGCAGCTCCAAGCTTACCTGGAGATAGCTAATTTCTTACAGAATCAATGAAAAGAGACATCCAGACACAGGATAAAGCTTCGATCTGTATCGTGGCTGGGGTAAAGACTATAATAAGAATTTACCCTCACTTTAACCCACAGAATCTGCAAGAGACAGCAAATTTAAAAGTCTAGCAACCCTAGGAAAATTTAAATAGGAACTTTCATTCAACCACCAGACCCGAGTTGAAGGAAAGGCTGGCTTCATTAGTTCCCATGATCATGGCGCTGCTTTGTTTCTGTTGATCTGAAGGAGGGTGTTACTCTGTCCACTTCTACCATGAACCCTCAGCAAATACACTCATTCTGTACAATTTCGCTTCTACCCTACATTTTCCTGCTTATTAAGGGGCTGAATGACTCACTTCCAGAGATAAGATAGGGGATTTTGAGTGAATGACGTATACTTATGTCAGAAGGAATTAGACCAGGATTTAACTGATGGGGGAAAAAGGGGCCAAGTATAATGATGATGTCTGGGTCTGGTAGCTGGACAGGAATTAAACATTAAAAGATTTTCCAAGTCTGTTTTTCTTGTTACAAATCCTGAACCTTATTCCCTTCCCAAAGACATAAGGCAGGGTGAAAACGATGCACACCTTAGCAAAATTTACTCACCTCGAATGGAAAGGGAGGTTTAGAGCCCACACAAAATAGTGGGAGTGTCTCACCAGAGATTTATACATCCTGGAGTTTGTCCCAGATGACAATGGGA
The DNA here is from genome assembly GCA_025774025.1 of Xenus cinereus. Lineage (NCBI taxonomy): Eukaryota > Metazoa > Chordata > Aves > Charadriiformes > Scolopacidae > Xenus > Xenus cinereus. Next base: position 44,877,435 of record JAOXJK010000023.1, on the reverse strand, counting down.
AGGTTTCGTGTCTCCCAGCCCTTCCCAGACTCCTGACCAAAATCCATGCCAAGCTGGGAGAGCAGAGTATGAATTGGCTCCTGTACCGCAGTTTCCACACCCTGCACTCACGGGGTTGCAGAGGCAGGAGCCTGGGAACTTACTACAGCAAGTGGCTCTAATTGTGGGTCTCTAAACTTGCTAAGGATTAGACACCTGGACCTCCTAAGACCCCTCCTGGTGAAGGAAATCATGCACTTCCACACTGCATAAACATTTCCATAATGTGGGATTTGCGTGTGATGGCAAGATAGAGCTCATTGGGATTCCAGTCACCTCATTCCCATTAATCACGTTAATAATTGAAAACATATGTTCAGCTTGAAAGCACAGCAAGAGAGTTAGGCAACCCTACATAGAAGTGCACTGTTACCTAATTCTAATGATACTCATTAACATACCCTTGCCAACCTTGCACTGAAAATCCTCCCACCAAAATCAGGTGCAGCGCTTGCCGTTAACTTCTTGTATTCCAGCCTGACAAAGCCCTTCCCCAGCCACTCGTTTCATCTCCAAAACTCCTTTTAGTTGTCTGACCCTTCTCCCACAGCATGGACATGGTGCAAGTGGTGAGCTCTTCTATACTGGTTTGTAAACTGCTTGCACAGAAGAGCACTTGGGCAAGGCTACTGACTTAGCAGGGCTTGTTCAGCCGTGGTCTATGGCAAACATGGGCTACCCATGGCCCTGCCACCACGCTTCAGCCTGAGGCTGGGTTGTGGCCCCCAAGGAAGACTTTCGGACTTCCAACAGCAAAATAGCACAAACAAGCTTAAATAACTACATCCAGTGATTTTGCCCTCTCATTGCCCCTGCTAAAGTGAGGCCATTATAAACTCCACTTTGCCAGGGGTTGCATGATGTAATCATTAAAATGAATTCCAGGTGAAAACCTGCAACAAAAATTCTTACTGGAGTAGGGAATTTCAGACCAAACCTCACTGCCTGTAGGCAGGTAGCATTCTTAACTCAGCATCTCAGCCTTTCCCAGCTCCTGAAACAAAAGGGGGACCTTTTGCTCTGACCAAGGCAGAGCTGGGCTCTTGGGCCTGGATACACTATCAAGTTACCATGGCAGCTCCAGAAACCACAGTAACTCCATGGTGTGTCTGAGCCCTGAGGGAAGGACGAAGAAAAGAGAATAAGTCTGGATACAGGTGGAAGAAAGGATGGATGGTTTTTCTTTTCAGACACGCTTCTTCCCCCAGTGTGCATATAAATCATTTCTGCTGCTATTAGTAACAGGAAAGAACTAAGACTGTTTGGAAATGAGTTTTGCAATCCTGTAACAGGAAGACAGGAGGGGTAAAAAGAAAAGAAAAAAGAAAAAAAGCAAGCCTTCTTTAGAAATTAATAATATGGTTTACACAGACTTCTAAATCCTGACAAACAATCTGGTTTAGATTGTATACTGTGTTCTCATCAGCCCTTGTCTCCTCCTACACCCTTTCTCCATTGATCCATAAACACAGCAGGGGTAAATTCCTCCCACCTGGATAGCAATCCTCCGTCGCTACCTACATTTGTGCTGGTCCTTGCCTCAGAGGAACACAGCACCCCATGGGGAAGCTCTGGACAAGGAGATAAAGGGTGATGAGGGTCATATGCATGAAGTCCACTTAGGGCCACTACTGGAAACAGGACCATGGGCCAGATGGAGACTGTGACTGACCTACCCGGGCTGTTGGTATAAAGAGATGGATCTGAGGCTCCAGCAGTGCAGAGGGCATCTCCTGACCTCTCTGGTCATGCCTGCTCTCCTTCTTCCTATCTCCTCCCCAAATGGCTCCCACTATTAGGCACTGGCAAGGGCAATGCTCTGTTTCTGAACTGTACAGCAGCAGGAATGTGCAGAATAAGTCAAGACCCAGCTGTTATTTCGTCTTTCATGGGGGAATGGGATTTTGCAGGCTCTAATGCACTGTCAGCTCATTCCTGCCGCCCCCAGGGCTGACTTTAGACAAAGGGAGGAGACTATCTCTGGGGTGCCGTTTGGGGCTGAAGGAGTTAACCAGTGCTGAGACTTTTAAACCTTATGCCTGCCAAGGCGTGCCCCATAGCTCTTAAAAGTGGGAACTGAGTGCGTTACAGACAGTCTTCCAGAGGGGGTGAGAGCCAGCAGATAAACTCCCTGTGTCCTGGTGCCTACAGACCTCATCCCGCACGCCCCCCCGGTAGGCTGGAAGAGATTGCACCCAGGGCTTCCGCAGGGGAGGCTGGGGAGAGGGAGTCCCCAGCCTGCGGACTGCAGTAACCTAACCCTACGCTGATTAGACCGCTCTGGTATTTTTCATTACCAGATTTTGGAAAATCCTTTGGAAAATATAGTCCAAGGCCTCGAGAAGTGTAAATCAGTGTAACTCCCCTGAAATATATCACCGGGGATCTATCACGTGAAGTGCTCGGGATTACTATTGTATAAACAAAGTGTAAAGTCTTGGTCCAGGCCCAAGGAGCTGGAATCTCAGACAACTCCATCATCCTTTCCCCAGCATTCCTGCATCCCAGTGTGCTCAGATACTTCTCCGTGTGGTTTGCTCGAGCTGCCTGTGCTGCTCAGCTCCCACCAAAGCCTTAGTGGTGCGCCCTGCGCTGAGACTGCGCTCTGCTTTGAAACCAGAGCTGAGGTTGTGCGCTGACAGCAAGTCAGAAGACATTCCAGCTGTCAAAATTAATCGACAAACCATACGTTGTGCATTTATCCACCTTATCCCCTTACTGGGATTTTTACTTGCCAACACACCAGCGGCTACTGCTTGTAATGGGTCTCCCTCCCCACGATGCACACTCTAGCTGGATTTCAGAGACATGGGGTGGGAAGGGACCATCTTGGGGCTGCTAGCCCAGGCTCTGGCATCACAGGCAATGTGGCATCACAGGCAATGAACACCCTTCACCCTAGGGCAGAAGGGTGGCCCACCCCTCCCTACAATACTCACCAATGCCCCGCTGTAAGCTCAAGTCTTGTTGTGAAAGACCGAAAGCTGCTCCCACTGAAGGCCCCAGAAAAAGGGCTGTCAGACCGTCCCCAGCGGGTAGGGGGAGCGGATCCTGCCTCTCCCTGCAGAGGGTGAAACCAAGTCGGCACAGCTGACCTGAGGGAGAAATACCTTTTAGCCCCAAAACTGGCAACAAGGTTTATCTGAGCATGTGAGCAAGGCGTACTTCTGTATTTCTGTTATCAGCTTGGAGAAAAGCCACACCAATGAGCTCATGCAGGGGTGGTGGTATTTTGCCAGAAGGAGCAGAATTAGACCCAAATTGTTGTTTCCTCTCTGTTTCCCGAAACTCCTCTCCCTGATTAAAACCAAGCTTTTATAGTATCTTCAAGACTAAAATTTTTGGCTACATCTTTTCTTTTCCATGTCTGGCGAAGGCCAGAACTCTAAGTGCCAAAATGTTGAGGGAAATTTTATTTTTTTCCCGAGAAACTTTCTCACCACTACGGCTTATCTCAGAGCTACAAGCAATTGAACAGTATTAAACAGTCGAGAGAGAGGTGGTGACCGAGCAAGAGATACGGATCTGGGACATTTTTCCCTCTAACCCTGGCTGTGCTGCAATGCCGTCCACCTCCTGAAGACTCTCCCTCGGCCTGGAGCCAGCCAAGCACGTGAGTTTCCTCAGGAAAGTCACAGGACTACACATGCCAAAAGCGAAGCACATGTGTAATTGCATTGCTGAACCAGAGGCCAAAGACCCCTCTTCCGCAGAATTCTTAAGTATAAATCAATGGGACCACTCACACACTTAGAATAAGAGCATATGTTTAAACACCTCGCTGGATCAAGGACTTAACCTCTCTGTCGCACAGCTGAGCAAGCTTTTAAAAGGCTTCAAATATGTTTATCATAATTATATTATTTTTTTTTGCTGGCCTTATTAGGACCATCAAGACTAACTTAAATCAGCATATATAAAGGACAGCTCTAATCTGAATGCCACAAGCCTAAGGGGTAAGTGGGATGAATGGATAATAACTGCATTTACTAACCCCTTGGCTTTCTCCATTCCATTTCTCTTGTCAGGAGGACTTTAAAATCTTCTCTTTTAATCTGATTCCTCCAAAATCCTTGCATGAGCATCTCAGGAAAACAAACATGACTCAAATCACAGTGCAATCACATGTGCAAGCATTTTGTCCCTGGTCTTGATCTGCTCTTTCCAAAAGTGAGCCTGATCCTGTTTCCCCTTAAGGCCACAGTAAAATTCCCCACTGACGTCAATGGGATCAGGCAATCAGATTTGTACATATTAATGGAATTATTCCATCTCTCGGGATCCTTTCTTGTCTGACTGGCTTTCTACCTTTTTCCTCTTGCAAACCTGTCCAAACTGTCTGATCCTACTCCTAACGCTGGTGGAACTTCACAGGGTACGGAGGGGAGCCAGTTCCAGATGACCACTGACAGAGCTTGATGTGCTTAGAGCTAAAGACAGATTACAGGTTGCAAGCCACAAAACTCCCTCTCTGGATTCCTTCCAGATGAGGGCATTTTCAAGAAATCGCATATTAATGTGACATTCAGGTTGACGTGTGTAGCACTGCAAGATACCCCACATGTTGGGGAGGCTTGATGAGTTTTGCTCTGGGTACAGGTCTCAGAGACTTGAAGCCACTACCACCACCCCCACTGGATCCTATCCCGCTTTGCTGTCCTACTCTCCCACCATTACCATGTTTCACAGGGAACAGGGCAGAGCCATCAGTCTCATTTAGTGCCAGCTCTTGGTGTCGTCTGGAGCTAATGACAGTTGCGTGAGAGTCTGCTGGATGGAGAAAGTCCTGAAAAAGCCAGGCCTGGCTGCTCACTGGAGTCCTGCTTGTGAGGGTACAGAGAAAGTTATTTTCTAGTGTCTTTCTCAGTCCTGTCCCCATTTTATTCCAGCCATTAAGTCACTCTACAGTACATCTCAGGGCAAGTCCGGTCCTGCATTCCCCTAATACATGGTGACACACATGGCATAAGTCAGGTTTCCTATATGAGAGCTGAGGAGCCTTTTGGATTAAATTATTTCTCTTTGCAGTTACCCCTGGGGTTTGCTGCTTTTCCTTTTGTCCCTTTTTCATTTGCTTGATTTCTTTTCTTTATGCTGTGTCTGTGACATTTTGTTCAGGGTTGCAGCGAGTGAACAACAATTTAGGATGATGAATTATGGATTAAAAGAAAAGGCTGGGCTATTTTGGAATCGCTATTCAGTGCCTTCTGCAGGGACAAAGGAATTTCAGAATGACAGATTTTCAATTATCTGTGTTGAAGAAGAGACAGAAAGAAGAGAAGGAAGAGAAAGCAAGCCAGGGAGGATGGGAAGGCAGGAGGGAAGAAAGGAAATGAAGGAATGAAAGAACAAAACTAAGATAATTTCTTCTGTTCAGAGCATGTAGAAGGCACTCCACTCTCTGATGAGTTTTCCCTACCAGACTTTTCAGGGCAAATTCTGAAACCCATGTGAATTTTTAGTGGTGCTTACAAATATAGTCCCTTGAATCTACTGGGAGCTACTGGCAGGGGCACAAGCCGCCTGGCACCGACAAGGGTCACAGAAGGCTGCCCTCCTCTACCATGGCTGAGTTCCCTAAGCACAGGACTGTGAAATAACCCATGGAGGACTCTGCTGGAAATTTGCGGTCCTTTACTTAAAGTCACAAACAAACATTTTCTCAAGTACTCTGAGCAATATTTGCGTAAATACTCCCTCCCTTGGCTGGAAGATTAGAGGAAAAACAATTGCAATTTTGTTGACTCAAGTTCAACAATTGAAAACTATTAATAACAAGGCATGGGGGAGCTTCTGTCGTGGAACAGAAATTGCCATCTAATTCCACTGCAATTTATTGAGCTACAGGCATTTTTGATTACAGAAATGCTGTCCAAAATGAAAGGACATAATGGAATAGGGGCTGCTTTAAAGTAGATGATTTGTTGCCCATTTGGCAGGTGAGGCAGTGTGGCCTCTGAGTTACAGCAATGAACTAGCACTCAAAACTCCTGCCGAAAGCCCACCTTTGCTCTCGGGCAGTGGACAATCAAACCTTGCCATCCTTGACCTCCTGTCTCCCATTTGCAAACTGAGAATTACAATGCCCAGACCAAGACATTCTTCAAGATCTTTGGCTAAAAAGTGCTTTATAGAAATTTGAGGGTGGTGTTGCAATAGCTGGCTTTTGGAGCGGAATTGTACACTCTCTGTTAGATGGCTTAATATCAATTTGTTTTGTTTAATAAATTATCAGCAATGTACTCATTTCGTGCTCCACTCTGCCTGTTTCTGTGACCCTGGCAATACAAGTGTCAGGAAGACACAGTTGTGACTCTAACCAATTCCCTACCGCCTGCCCATACAGCTCTCCTCTAATCTCGGCTGAATAGTTTCATTACATGACATGTTAACGCACCAACAGAGCTGGAAAGGCTGAGTGCTCCTCTAGGTGTACACCATGTAAAATCATTAGGCTGCTTAAGAAGCTTCCCAAATGCTTTCTGTCAGCAGTTAGATGGCAATTACAGAATTAACTGGAACAGACCAAGTCTCCCCCTCGCTGACCCGCAGCCTGCCAACAAGAGGATACCATTTCAATGGAAAAAAGGCATCACCTGTCAGAAGAACAATACGAACATGAATAGTATATGGAAACCATTTACTGGCCACCACAGCATGCTCTCACCGAGGGCCCTGCAGATTCGAGTACTGCTCGAACCAAGTCTGGGTCAACCAATGTGCTAATAATGATACTTGTGTTGCCCTTTCTCTGCAAACCGTGTGGGTGAATAAAACTGTGAGGGGACCAAGACTTTCAGCCACTTGTGCTGATGGGGCAAGGGCAGCAAGGACTGACGCAGGCGGGATGGGGTAGGGTGGTGTGGGGCATCCTGCCTGCCTGCCCTCCCCACCGCCTGGGACTTTGTTGCTGCGATGATGGAGGCAGGAGGCAAGTCTCCCTGTCCTGCCCCTGTGGTCCATGCAGAGAAGGCAGGTCCTCCAAAGTGCTGCTTGGAAGTCCAGAGGGAGGACTTCAAGTTACTTGTTTCAGTTGCTACCCCAGCCTCTCCCTGAGTGGCAGCCACTGCCAGCCCACTGGCTCGCCCGCCCTGAAGGGGCAGCTAATGGAGCTGCTCTGGCCACGGACACACTAATTCTAGCCAGATGTTTCTCAGAGTGATTAAAAACCAGGGACACAGCACACAGCTTGCAATTTCATACTGGGCCGCACACTTACTGGGCTGTTACTGTCACCTCACCCTTATCCCCACAGACAACTATAATCCTTCCCCAAGCCACCACACATATAAGCCAGTATAATGGCTAACCTCCTTTCCCAGCAGTTTAACCTTTCCTTCTCTTTTTCAGGCCTGGACCTTATGCACCACCTTTCTTTCTTTACTGTATCACATTCCAAAGCTTTCTTTGGTTCCCATTGGCTCTGCCTTTCCCAAGACCTCTGCCCATTCCTCCTCAATGCTTTCCCTTGATGATTCTCCAGAAGCACACTCGGATGCTGCTGCCCACTCCAGGTTCATGCCATTTGTCCAGTCTCCTTCTGTCTCCAGAGCAGCTTCCCCACTACCTACTTATTCAGCTAACTCTTTAGAGTAATGGCAAGAAAACCCCAGCATCCACCACCAAAGTCTGTCTTCCTCCAAATGGCTCACTGTTTTGAGTCTTTTCCCCTGTTATTCTTCTGCATTGCTCTTACTTGCACTTCAGTGTGTCACCTGGAGAGGCGCTAAGCCATGCACATCTGGAGTACCAAACTCACAGCTCATATATAGACCAAGTACAGGCCACTAGAAATATTTACCTGCTCTGTGGCCTGCTCCTGGTACCTCTTCTCTTGGGAATGACCAAGGAGGAGCTGTCTCAGCAGCTGTCAGGGCAGCTACAGCAGACAGTGCACTGCTGCCTGCCCAATTCCCAGAAAGAGGGTGATGGCGACCAAAGAGCAGCATTAATTGTCCTAGTGATGGCCACCTCCTGGCGGCTCCCCAGGAACAGCAGGAACATCATGGATAGTTCACACAACCATATGGTTGAAGGGACCCTGTGAGCCATCAAGCCCATCGAGCCTCATCATATGCTAAACCTACAGCCCTCCTGACAGATGTTCACTTAATCTGCCAGGGTTGGGGACTGCGCACTGTCCCCAAGCAGCACGTCCTGCAGACGACCTGTGCAATACGTTGACCAGTGGCTGGGATTCACAGCAATAGACTGTATGGTGCATGGGCAGGAGACCCAGTCAGATAGAAGAGAAACAGCTCTGGCATCAAGCCCACCCTGACACCAGAATAACAGCACGACCCACCCAGCTGGAAAGTTTGGGCTCACTGCTTTATATTTGTCTAGGCAAGAGCCTCATAAGCGTTTGTACACTGCTTGTTGTAAAGAACCATGTGAGTTAGGGGTATTGGTTAAAATTGTTCAGTTCTGGTTTGCTCCATGAGGGAAAAATAACATCATTTTACATTTTTACATCTTTTCTTTCACTTTTTTTTTCCTCCAAAGGGGGGAAGAAAAAAAAGGAAGAAAAAAATAAAAACACTACCTGTCAAGGGCATTCAAATAAAGCAGAATGACTTTTTAACTTCAAAACCTTAAAATATAAAAATATCAAAAAAAACCCAAACCCTTTTTGGGTTTTGTTTGCCAAAGGACACTTATTTGTCTCTGTGTGAACATTCATAATAACTACAGATGCTGCTTTGTGGTAACCACAGACTCATTCATCAGCCTGATCTTCTGGGTAAATGCACCAAACCTCACATGAGGGACCTTTTCACCTGTGTAGAGAAAGATGTGACAGGACAGAGACTACAGGCTGGACCTTAGAAGAGGGACAGAAAGTGCTCAAGGAGGACTGTTTAAGGTGTGTAGCTACCCATTCTGCCAGCATGCATCTGTCATGTTAATATGAAAATTAACTGTTCGATACGCCGATTTTTATTCTCACATAGGGAAAAAAAGCAAAGAAAAAACAATTGCCAATCCATAGGGTTGCTAAAAGGGCAGCTGTGAAGGAGGACAGGGTTTAAACAACTCAAGGCACCTAAAATACTGAGCAGCTTAGGAAAATATAACCAGCAAGAATGCAGACAAAACAGCCATCCGGGCTGCAGCTGGGTTCTATCTAAGGGAAAGCAACGGGTGTCAAGTTCCTTTTTCAGTCCTCTCCATCATTGTTCCCTGTGTTAACAAAGCAGCCTGGAAGGGAAAGCAGTGCCAGAGGAAAGTCTGACCCTCTTCTCCAGCTCAGTCCCCTGCTGGCTGTCCCAGCCATTGCCTGGCCCAGGCACCTTGAACACATGTGGGCATCTAAAATCTCTGCCCTCACCGGGAGCTCAGCTCCACTCAACGAGACTTCCAAAGCCACCCGGGAACAGGGTCCTTTCTGGTGCTGCTGAAGGTGCCCTTCATTTCCCAGGACATGGGCAAGCTGCGGGCTGGTGGAGCAGTGCCTGTGGACCCTGGGCACCTCCAGGCCACTAGCTGCAGCCCTGACACCTTATCTGAGGGCATCTCAACTGGCTTTGAACATCCGTGTGGGGCTTACTGGATCAAGCCCAATGGTTTCCCAGCCCCCTCCAGCAGCACACACAGGTTAAGTTGAGTGCATATGTAAATTGACGCAGGTCTGGGGCTTGCAATATTTAGCTCCCACTGTGAGCTAAATTTTCTTATTTCGTATGTAAAGTGCCCTACACATTTTTGCTGATACACAGACGATCATTTTAAAAGCCAATGAACCTTCTCACCCTACCTCAGGTACCACCTTCTAATCACCACACGAAATTTCATCCTCTATATATAAAAAATGTATGGCAACAGACTTGCCTGCCACATGCCTGCAGAGATAATTAAATGTCGATGCCAGAAAATATGAAGCTAGAGGTTGGCAAAAATTCTCTATGCCTTTTCATCCCCGGCTTTTGAGTTCATGGAGAAGGAAAATGGGAGCTTGGCAATGACAAGAGATTTAAGGGAGTCTGTGAGAACCATTTTTTCTGTGAGCAGAGAGGGAAGATTTCATTAATCTTTTTATCTGTCAAGGTACTGCACTAACTTATGCACAGCCACGAATTTCGCTCAGTGTGTGATATTATACTACACGGCTGCCGATGTTTTTTTTGTAAAATGTGTTTTGGCTTATTGAGTTGCTGTACCAAATCATTCACTTCTCTGTTTTCCCCCTCATTTTTTTAATACACATCATCTGCCATATATTATGTAAAGGCTCTTCCCGTCTCACGCACCACAAAGCAGTGGTGTAAATTCAAATGTGAGGAAACAGAGAAAAGACACAAAACTGGATATAAATGCCACTAGGCTTGTGTCACTAGCAATCAGTGGAAAATGTAGGATGAGCTTTAGAAAGCACAATGGCTAGAAAACAGCCTGTTTCAGGTGTGTTCTTTGGGGCAGAGGTAGCTGATTAGCAGAGGAGAAGATAGATCACAGCAGAACCAAGCCTTTTGTTGGACACCAGGCCCATGGTTTCTGTCCCAGCCAATGTCTTTGTCCAGAGGCTGCTCTGCCCAGCCTCCTTGGAGAAGACAGCAAAGTGATATTGTTGGATTTAGCACGGGAACCAGGGACTGCTGTCCACATACACGCAGGGATATGTCAGCATGATCCTGCTCTTTATCTTTTGTTTTGCCATTTCCTCTCCCTCCTCATCCTGATGTTTTTGATCTATTGGTGGATTTCAGCAGCTCCCTTGCCAACAATATTATTGGCATCTCAATTGTTTTCCTCATGTTTCTTCTTCCACGTGCTTTTGGTGACCTCAGCATCACGCCTGGACTCTCACCACTTCCTCTTTCAATAACTGACGCTGCTCTTGGCTTCTGGGAGAGCTCCTCCTTATGGCTCCCTCCTTCCTGCACTGGGCAGCTGGGAATAGCCTGCTTCTCATCCCTCCTTTTCTCCTTTCCTGCAGTCACAGCTCTCAGTCAGGGACGCTGCTTTCTCTGCAGATGTTTACTTATTTTACCTGGCTGTGAATAGCCTTTTTTGCTTCACACATGGGAACTGAGGACATGGAAATTATGTATTTTTGGTGTTCAGATCCCACTAGGGACAGGAGTTGGCAGGGGATTTACAGGCAAGTCCTTAATGATCCGTTCTAAATCAGACTGCAGGACTCCACCCTCCTCCTCCTCCTCCTTTGTCTTGGCCTTTCCATCACTCTCAATGCAGGCAACCACACTCTTTCTGCCTCCCCTGCGTGTTTCGTTCCTATCCCTTCAACTGGGAGGTCTTCTGTGTCCTTCTTTCAGTTTTTGGGGCTTCCAGGCTCTGCCATTGCTACCACCCTCTTTTCTTTCTGCATCACTTATTTTACAGAATATAATGCAATAAGCCAGTGAGAATCTTACCCTTTTCCTCATCATCTCACATCTCTTTTGGTGCAACATCCATTTCTCTGGCTTTGACTTGACTAAAGCAATCCTGCCCTCAACCTTCCATAAGGCTACTGCTGCAGATACCCACATCCCTAGCTCGTAACCCTGAAGCTTTACTATTGTTCTTACAACTATTGTTCCTTTATTGTATTCTGGTCTCTGGATGTGTTTTTATCTTGAAAAAGTAAAGTATTCAGGGCAAGGACTAGCTTTTTGTTTTGTCCTTGCACAGCACGTAGCACGGTGGGGCTCCAGGACGCAGTGAGAGTCTCTAAACTCTGTTGTTAATGAAAGTGATAAAATGATAAGTACACCAAAACTGGCAGCAGGTGTAACTAGCCTGATCTAGTTTGTCTCTCCTGCTCTCACATAGGCAGCAAAACCTGACAGACAATGCTGTTGCCAGTGAAGAGATTTCAGACTTACAAGCCATAGTAACCATCAGTGGGGAACAGCAAGGTACTCAGTACTTGTGTATCCAACCACCACATCTGGTTTCTCTACAGTTATCTGCATAATAAATTACATCGATTAAAAAACCCACCAGGTACCTCTCTGATAGTTATATCCAACAGGCTGCAGGCAGCTGGGTTCATATAATCTCAGTCGCCTTCCTAAGGTTGCTATCCACGAGAAAGCCTACCCTTACTTTGTCCATACTTTTTCCATGATAAATCTCTTCTCCCACCGGAACTCTTCCTCCATACTTGCTAGAAGTGATAGCAGAGAAAGCAGAGACATTGTTTTACAAGATAGAGAAAAGTCATGTTCATTTGACTGAGTTTGAAATGGAGCTCTTTTCCTTTTCCTGAAATACTTCTTTTCATTTTACTGGATTTTACCATAAAAACTTTTCTTAACCAACTCCCTTTTCCCTTTAGATTCTACATTTGTAAGATTTTCACTGAGATGCCAGATGATGCAGAAAAAAAAAAAAAAAAGCTGTAGCATAAACATATTCAAGAAGCAGAAAATATGTTGCTTGCCTTTGCAGATCCAAACAGCTCTGTGTCCGATCTTCTCTTTTTTTTTGCCTCCTTCTATCCAGCGGCTCATGGGGAAGGCAGCAGCTCTCCATGCTCGTCCAGCAACCTTCAGCATGAGTGCTGGAAGTGTATTTGGTGTTAGCAGCAAGAGGGTGGCTGGAATCAGATGTCACTGATGCTGCCCAGTGACACCGTCCAGGTGGCAGCCTGTGGCTATGTATGGTAGAAAAAATGTACGGGGGAAGGGGGCAGGAAGGGAGGAGGAAGAAGAAACATAGGTGTCTTCTGACATCAGTAAATATTCGAAGTAAATAAAAGATTAATTTTGCAATCTATCTGCATATGAAACCAATGCCGGATATGGCTTGTTTGGTTTTCATCTGCCAAATCCAACAAATACTATCAGGGTGGAATTTGGCCATACTTACAGTATTCCAGTAAAGAAACCATGGTGTAACTGTGGGTATGGAAAAAAAAAAAACAAAACAGTACAGGAATTTTAGGAGCTTATGGGAAGAAACATAAGTAACATTAGGCCATGAAGAGCAAAAAGAGGAAAAAAACAACCAAGAAGAAAGCACATAAATATTTTTTAAAAGGAAATGCCATCAATATAGTGGAGGAATGAAAACTACAGAAAAATAATCAGTCAATAAATAGAGCTCTTGGGAAAATAAAAGTGACAGAAGAACTAAATGTTTTCCTTGCCTCTGAATTTGTTAAGAAAATATATTAACAATAAACCTCTGGAAGACGTGTGGGTACTAATGAGTGCGAATGGGAGATTACTGAGATTAATGAAAGAATGCAAAAGAGCCTCTTGTGTAGGATACAGATACAAAATGCCAGGCAAGTATGAGTTAATCCACAGTTAATATTGGAGATTAGGGATCAAACACTTGGACCATAAACTGTACATTCTGAGAGAATTATTTATTAATCATGAGTCAGGAGAGTTTTTTTGAAAGTCAAATCATGTCAGACAGATGTGGGTTTTCTCCACAAAATAAATTGCTTTTGGAAAGATGAGGTAAAAATTGAACTGGATTCCCAATAAACTTCAAATCACGTGGATGGGACAGCCAGGGGTGACCTTGAAAAGCCTGTCCTGATAGAGGGAGCGTTGGCGCACTTTAAGGTGAAAGTTCAATACTATCGGTCCTGATTTTCTCCGGGATAATACAGAATGAATGAGGAAGCACCAGAAGCTTACTATGGATGAATGAGAAAAAGAGCATGATAAAAATTTTGATGGGCCACAGAATTAAATTTCAAACTAAGTACCAGATTGTTTCTAAGAAACAAAACCAAATTTCTAGGTAAGTGGATGCTCAGGAGAAATCCAATTTTAGTTGCAAGAATTGGTAAAGCTGAAGTCCTCTCTGTCAGAAAAGAACTACTTTTGGAGCCACATTATTTCTGATTTTGATATAAGAAAAAAGTGCAAAACATATTTGGACATGATACTAGAACAGAGTGGTTAAGATACATACAATGCTGTACATCTTAACTAAAATAGTAAGCTGAGCTTACTATTTATTTACAATAAAAGGGTCCAAATCACAAATGAACAGCCGTAATACTGATCTCCCTTTTGCTGCCACAAATTAAAGTCTTTCTAATTAAAAAAAAAAAAAGTAATATTATGTTGATGTAAAACATGCACGTATTTGTATATGGGGCCTGGTTTTCTATGATTATGTAATTAGAGAACACAGTATCCCCCAAGGATATAAAAAGGAAAAATGTAACCTTAAGTTCGGCATTTTTTAATTCCTTTTTGCAAACCGAATAATTATCTTCTAGTAAGTTTTGTTTTAAGGGAAGGTAATGACAGGAGCTAATGAGTTACAGACAAGAAAAAACATATAAAATGGAGCTTGAAGAAAAGCAAGAATGGACAAGACAAACTGCAACCGTCTCAGTGATGTTATATGTTTAAGCAAGAATTTCTAATTGAGGTCATTTCACTCACCAGAATTAGAACACCAGCTGAGGGGAAGGCTGAATTTGTCTCTAAATAATTTAAGGAGGATTATTTTACAGAGAGAGCAACCAGGAGGTGACACAGATATTCAGCAGAAATGGAGAGGTCAGACAATGCCGATGCGAGCAAAATCCTGCCGTGCACATGGGGCTTTAACTGATGCACATTTGAGGTTAGCCAAGAACCCAAAGAACTGCAGGGGGCAAAGAATTTGTCAACCATCACATTTTTCTTGCAGGCTGGCTGTGCGGGGCCATTCTTATTATATTGATTTCTGGGAGTTCTTTTGCTCTTCTTTGGCACACATTTTCCACATTTACAGGCCATAAAAAAACAGATACAGTCACAAGCTTTGTAAATGTAATTATATAAATTGTATTGTTTATAAAAGTGGAGAAGAGAATTCAAATTCACATCTTCCAGTTTTGTGATAAAGAAATGCCAGATCTGTCGTCAAACTCCCCCCAGCAGGAAAAAAACACAGCAGAAACATTTCAAATGGCAGAAAACTGTGTACTTATGGAGACTTCATCTTCCACATCTAGTCCAAGCACTCTGCCCAAGAAGGGCTGGCAAAGTTGTATTTCTTCTTACCTGTGTGAAGCCATTGTCAAGCAATTATTGTGGAATCTTGTAGGGCTTACCTGAAAAAACAAAAGTCAAATCAATTTGGATTAACATGTCTCATGGTTGGAGAAAGAAGATATCAGTCCCCGGTTTACGCAGTCATGAAGTGATAAGAAAAGCTAATATCCATCAAAATTCAGGAAAAGGATTTATGAAATTTCATAATGAAACTTAGTACTTGTTTACTTTTCAGCTTTCATCTAAAGCCCTCCAACCACCTTCAACATGCCATGCGTCATTTTATCCCCATTTCACAGTGCTTAAATTTAGGCAAGAGAAAAGTTCACACAGACTGCCTGCCATCCCAGCAGGAGAGCCTGAAACCACGGACTAGCATGGAGTGTCCTTCCCTTGGTTCTCCTGCTGTGGTCTCTGGACAATGCTGCCTCCTGTTAGCTCCATACGCGCACGCACACAACACCCACAGGTGCAAACACTGAAAAGAAGGGACCCCTCTCTCGAAGAATGGCCTATTGAGGATGACTGCCTTTGCATTTAGACTTCAGCCTTCTTGGCCTCCACCCAGTGCCTGCTTCCAAAGAGCTGGGAGCCCAAATCAATATTGTCTATAACTTCTCAGCTTGGCAAATGCACACACAACAAACAGGCACTTTGTGTGATTCTGCAGAAAGAAACAATCCTGAACCACTGAAGATCATTTCTTCTGCCTTTCATTCTTTGACTTAATTGAATACTGACTTTGTCTCTTAGTGCTGCTACAGAAATAACTGAGACAGAAATGTCATCTAGTAGTCCGAGCAGGAAAAGCAAAGTAATAACAAAATTGTAATCCTAATCCTAACATAATTTGCTTGGTCAAATCTTAATCCAGATTCTATCAAAGTCAGAGAGTCTTCCTAAACAGTCAGGAATTAGGCTGGACGATAAAGGTCTCTGCTTACTATCAGTCTGCAAGCTAGATGCATTTAATACTTTTATCTGAAAAAAAATTATAAAAATCATGGATTCACAGATTTGACAGAGTTGGAAGGGACCTCTAGAGATCATCTGGACCAACTCCCCTGCCAAAGCAGGAGTGCCTAGAGTACATTACTCAGGACTGCATCAAGGTGGATTCTGAAAATCTCCAGAGAAGGGGACTCCATGACCTCTCTCGGCAGCCTGTTCCAGTG
>JAOXJK010000023.1:44824716-44858379 GCA_025774025.1 Xenus cinereus | reverse complement strand
CTCTGCTACCAAAAAAATACATGTGTTACCATGCTAGTATGGAACAATTTGTTTCCCTTAAGTGTAAACTGATTACTGTTAAATATAGTCCTTTTTTTTGCCTTGTTGTTAATGAAATTGCATTATTTTGCTCGGGCTCACAGTCTATGTCAGGCTGATATGCCTATAATTACCAATATCTGTATCTTCTGTTTCTTCAGGCAAGCAAGTCTCTCTAGCATTCCCATGATTTATCAACTTTAATAGCCCACATATCTCCTCATCCAGCTCTTTAAAGCTCTTGCTGCAGCCAGATCTACTGGTTAAAAACAGCCAGTTTATTAGCTCTTGCTTCGCATATTGCCAAGTTACTGTTGGAAGGGAACAGATTTCATCTTCGCCCTCAGTGAATTCTTCATGCAGACTTTTAAAAAAAATGCTTGGAACAACAAGATATATTGACAATATTTGCCATTTCTACATTAAAAACATGTTTTTACTGACTAGTATCATTGTTAGGTTTTTTTGTATTAAAAGACATACTAAAAACTTTGTTTTACTGCCATTTGCTCTCTTGCCTTAGGTTTTTTCCTTGTGTCCTGTCACTTCACTAAGTCATTTTCTGGTTTCCCACCCTCCTAATTTATATTCATTACTATCTCTTTTTCCTCTGTGTGTGTGTGCATTTGTATTCAGCTACATTTGCCTATTTCAAGCCAGCCTGGTTCTTTTTACCAGCGCAACTTTTTTTCTCATACTTGGGCAGCTGTGTGGCTCTGGGGCATGCAAGAAGCAGATTGTATAAAATTCCCAATTACACTTCCCATTTCAAGACTATGAGAACAGCTGGATGGTGTGCCATCAAAGGCCCATCCAGTGACCCTCCAGCAGTGGCCAGCTTGCCTGGAGTACAAAAAACTGAGCAGCACAAACACAGCCAGCACCTCCTTGTACCTCCCCTCTGTTCCTCTCCAGCCCCTATGTGTCCCCCAGAGTGGTCTGAGCTGGCAGCAAGGGCCTTTGCATCCTGTGGGACTTGCTGGATCTTTCTTCCATTCCTCTCCCCAGTCGCTTTTGGAATCTGTATGGACTTTCAGCAGCCACACATCCCACACGACAGGAAAAACCCGAGTTTGATTAGAGGACAGATAAAGAAGTGTCTCTCTTTGTTCATTCTGTCTTTTCATTCTATGCCTCCTCTTCATTGCACTCAGTCATTGCCATTCACCTTCTCTGCATCATTTTCAATGGTATTTTGTCACCTTCCCTCCTCAATCAACTCCTTTCCAAACTGATGAAGTCTAGTCTATTTAATGACTCCTTGAATGAAATTATTTTCACCATATCTATGAACACTCTTCTTATCCTGCTCTGAACCTTTCTATTTCTCCTATACCCTTTTTCAGATGCAGGGAAACAAAACTACACACACTACTGTGATGTCTCGCATTTTAAATTCTTTCTTGAGAATGATCTGGCTTTTAATACTTTTCAACTTCATGAAACTGGGCTTTGAAACTACGAAGATTTTCTATGTTGCTGACTTGGACTTCAGCTTCTTTGAATATAATAGAGACACTCAAGCCACCATCATCGCCCTCAAGCAACTGGCAAGTTTCAGCTCTGTGCCCAATGCACTCTTCTTGCTGAATTAATGCCTAATTCATGCGAGCCATGTGAGGCTGGATGCAGTTCCCAAGCAGGAAATTGCCAGCTATGGGTGTCAGCAATTTTAAGGAAATTTTGTGTCTGCCTTATAAAAGCAAAAACCAGAAAAAGTTCAGACAGAAGCTGCCAGAATAATCTGAGATGGGACAGCCTGGCTGTATAGTAAAAGACCAACAAAGCTTAATGTTTCCAGCTTATTCAAGAGAAGATAAAAGGTGACTTGATCCTTACTTAGAAACAGCATTATTAAAGGGATTTCTGACAGCAGATGGATCTGTAATCTGGTGGTGTAAAGGCATAATAACATCCCATGGCTGAAAGCTGAAGCAGGACAAATTCAGATTAGAAACAAGACAAAAATGTTAGCAACAAGGGTAATTATCCAAACAGCTTAAAGGGAAGTACTGGACTCTGTAACACATGATGTTTTCAAATCATAATTAGCTGTCTTTTTAAAAGATGTATTGTTGCTCAAGCAGAAATTATGGTCTCCATGCAGAAATAATCAGAACAGAGTTTTTAGCCTGTATTAAGCTAGAGGTCAACCTAGATGATCTTAATTACCCCCTTGGCCTTAAGATTCATGAATCTAGAAAAGTGAGGATAATGGCATGTATTTAGCTATCTTGTGTTTTGAATGAGAAAAAATGGGAAAATTGTTCACAGTGAATAAGTGATTCTATAAATTTAGGCCAATTTTTTGCTCATAATATATCTGGGAACAGACCATTAACTCCTCAAACCTATTTTTCAAATGTGACAGACAGCTATCTTGCCCAATATTTTACTTGGAATTTGTGAGCTGTGCTGCCTAATTGGCTAGCTAACGGGTAATGCGCCAGTTCACCTCTGTGATTGAATAGCATGAAGGCAAAGCAGACAGGCATATTTAAACATTTCAAATTCAGTTTGAGTGAACATGTGTACGAACATGATTTTGAAATCCATGTTCCTTTAATCAAGCTCCACCATGCCATGGCTACTGAGTAGTAGGCAGAGAACCTGTGTAAGCATCACTAAACCAGATTCATTTATTTTAAATCCTACGGTCTAATCAAGCCATAGTCACAACATTATTTTGCTCGTCAGTAATCCAGGTCTAGATCTAGGGATGCATTTTGTTTTGAAAATGAACAAACTCCCTAGCCATTTGTTTATACTGTGTGTAGTCCAGTGAGGTCCTTCTAGGGGCTAATGCAATCGAAATAGCAAATACTCAAGACACTGGGTATTAATAAAAGGACTGCTTTCACTTAATGCAGGTCAATATCCATGGGAGGAAGTATGGCATATTGGGAGACAACACAAGAGCAGGGGCAACTCACTTAGATTGCAGTTAAATATTAGAAAACCAAAACCAGAGTATTGAGAGTAAAGTATTCCACAAAGAGGAACATCTGTTAAAGAAAGAAATGTCTTTCAAAACAGATCCTCTTCTACTAGTGAAACTAATTTGAATTATTTTAGAACCATGGAAAGACATTCCCAGTGATGATGATGTGCGTCTGAGAGTGGCCCACTGTGGAAAGAAGAGGGGTCCTCCAGGACCACAGAGTCAGCAAGTCACACCTGTGACACTGGACTGCAAAGGGAAGGCACAGCAAAAGCAAAAAAGTGGCTGTTCTTTAGGAACATGTAACACACAACTAGCTTATTGAACAAAGCTTTTACTACCAAGCTTTGACAACCTGTGCTTGTTACCCACCTGCTTCTCCCCATCCAGTGTGTGCAGCTGTGCCCACCTCTATCTGCTGGACTCATCCTGCATCCAGGACCTGCTGCAAGGGTGGGAGTGCTTCCTCCTGGCCAAACTCCAAGGGTCCTGCTGGCAACCGAGACCTCAGCCCACCATTCTGCATCACCGTGAATCAAAAAGATGCTCCCCCTCCAAGCACTTACTGTCTCAGGCACATCCACCCCCACTGCCAAGAGGTGGTACACGCAGACACAACCGAGCTGGTGTGGTCAGGTGTGAAAGCGCAGGGAGGCACCCAGACCACCAGCAAGCTTTGGCAACCCACGGCGAAGCCTGTGCTTCTGCAGCCCACCCTGGATTACAAGGGGGCTGGGTATCGCAACAGGTACTTCAGTGCCATATTCCAGGTGCAGCATGGAGACAGCCCACGTAGGAGCCGAACGCCTGCAGACGATTACAGAAGCAGAGTCGAGTGCGATTAACAGCCGTTTGGCCTGCAGTGAGCTTGCGAAATGAGTAGTTTATATTACACAGAGACGTCAGGGAGCAGCAGGGAAGGCTGTGGCAGGCAGGAGGGAGTAGCCGCCTGTGTCAGGGGCCACTTCATTTGTCACCTGTTAGATGGCTTCCCTATTACATCTCCAGCCTGCCGTGGAAATTACGCTTGTTCTGTGCCTCCGATTCAACACCAAATTGAAGGAAATACACAGCTGCCCTACTTCCATGCATTTTCTTATGGGAGGTGTAAACACCAGTTACAAAACCGCTCAGTACTGCCAGCACCTGGGGTACCCTCCAATGCTCAGTAAAAATGTGATATTTTGGACCAGCTTTATCTCTGTTCCATCCATATCAAGAGCTGCAAGAGCATCTGTGCTCCTGGAGACACACCGTGGTATGCAAACAAGAAATAATGCAATAACTTCCATTTTCCCCACCCATGAAAACAAACTTCTGAGTCATCAAACCTTTGAGATAACTGAGAAATACAAGTGGAGGGCAGTGCCCAGCTCAGCAGTGGAGCACACACCTTCTGTTGCCCTGCCTCGCAGGCAGGCAGGCTGTCTTCTTCACTCCCTAGGGACGGTGGCACACAGGCTACATATCTCAGCTACTTCCTGGTGTTCAGGAGATGCTGCATTCAGGTGTCTGGCCCCTCGCCGCGGGAGCCTGTTTCTGCCCTTGCAGAAGGAGGCTGCTTTTACTCCCACAGAAAGCCACTGATGCCAGTGAAGTCCCTCCTGTGGTCTCTGGTAATGCGGTGAGGGCAGACGTGGACACCAATGAAAGGTCTGGCTTTCAACACTTCTCCAGCAAGGAGAGCACTTACTGGCATGTGTTTAGCCTGTTTACAACCCACGCACGCTTGCAGCGCTGGCTAGTAAATGCCCGGGCTGTCGGGCCATACGTCGCTTTATTGCAGTCTGAGCAGCCTGGACAAAAACAACTGCCTCCACGGTGCGTTTCCAGCCAGCAAAGCTGCTCTTCTGTTTCCTTCTGGGTTTGGTGTTTGAATTAAGCGGAAGCTGGGTTAATCCCAGCTCTGGATGCTGAGCCACTAAAAAACCGCTTCCTTGCCAAGAATAATGGTCAGGGTTTAAAGCGCTTCAAAACCGCCTGTTCTGCCATCGCCAGTAGTGGAACAGTGCTAGATTTCTTAAACTGGGCTCAGTCCTAGTCACGACTGGGACCAACCTATGTAATAAGGCCTCTAAGAAAATGGGTTTGCTTTTCTCCAGCTGTGAGTTAACCTCACAGAAGGCTGCAGATACCGAGGAATTTGTGTGATGGGGAGGGAGGACTGGGTGTATTCATCCTCAGAATTGGGCAGGGGTGGTTAGGGCAGGCAGAAATTCAGATTCACGTCTAGTGTAAGTCCATTACAGCAGCTCCCACCTGTTCTCCCTTTGTGTTCATGAGGTTAATGTGGGCTGTCTCATAAGCCAAAAACAGGCTCCGGAAAAAGCCCTCCCTCCCTTCCCCTGTGCTGACTCAGACCTTCAAAGCCAGCCTCAGCCTTTTTTCTTTCAAACCATCTGCTGGGGAGAGCTGATGGTTTGAAAACTCATGGAAGTTCATGGCTTCATTTTAGGGATTTTGAAGGCTTATTGCACTTCAGTGGGCCGACAAAGATGCTCAGGTACAGTTTACTTGGGATCTGTTTATCTACAAAGCCAATCAAGCTATTCCCACCAGCTGCTGTGTGAAGGCCAAGGAAACAGGAGATAGGAATGCAAGACCTGTTCTTTGATTACTGTGGTTTGTACATCCAGGTTTTATTAGCTTTTACTGCCCTACTGACTGCTGCCTGCAATTGCTTCACACCAGCCTCTTCCCTAACAGCTCCTCTGCTCTCTCTGCTTTCCTTCCCACCGTGTTTATGTGAACCTCGTTATTGTCAGCTGCAGTGAGATGATCAAATTTGGCATCTGTTGCTGGACACTTCAGGTTTATTAAATCTGTTAAAAAATCTTTAACTCTGTAATGTGAGCGGTGCTGGGTAACGGCGGGGAAACAGAAGGGGCAGCCCTGGGGTCCCTGTGCATGCAGAGTTTATGCTGGTCCAGTACTCGGCACAGGGGCGGGGGGGTGAGCAAGAGGAGGTGCGGGGAGGGGATTTTCGTGCTGGCTGTACACACACATGCATCCATCCACCTTCCTGCCCACATGTACTTGCCATGTGCACAGATGCACGCTCCAGATATGAATGCTCACCTCAGAGATTTTTATGTCTTACTTAATGCCCATGCCTCCTTTTAAGTGTTATTATTAAAAGTACTGCTCTTATCTTAGTCATTGTCCCAAAGATTTTGAAAGGCCAAGGTTAAGGTGAGGACTAGGTCATCTCTGTGTTTTTTCCTTCTCCCTTTCTTCTAACCACAAACAACTCTTAGTGTCCTGTTCATGAGCTCTGAGGACTCCAGGACATTTCTTGCCTTCTCCTGTTAGCCTCACATTGAGCTTTTTTTCTTGTCTGCCTGTACTTAGACTTTTTCCTTCTGCTGAGCTGTGGGGAGCTCTGCCTAACTGAGTTAAATGCTTAAACAAATATTTCCAACATCTGCTTGTTGCAGATCTTGGTCCTTTTTTTCCACAGCCCCGTTCAAAAAGGTGTGTGTAGAGCAGCAGGTTTCTAATGTGGGAAATAAACATATTTTCCTCCTTCTTTCCCCTCCAGCAATTAAAACCTGGAAGAACTGGGATGTTTTGCTCCAGCGTTCACAGAAATTTGCTGCTGAGCTGAAAAGCTTCATGAAACTTTTCACACTAGGAAAAGCATGTGCTCCAAAATGTCATGAGAATGTGGAAATGAGAGATAATCATGGAAAGTGCCTTAAACTTCACACAGAGTGGTCACTCTTGGCAATTTGCATAATAACCCTGGGAAATAAGCTATTATGCTTCATGACAGCACTAATAATTAAATGCCAGAGCTGGTCATTACAAGAGTTAACCACTGATTAATTAGTCTGTTTATATTAAAAAACAGGGTTGGCTTCACTAACTAATAAATTGCCTGTGTACAGCTGTTACTAAAAAGATCACTTGTTAGATAATTGCTTAAGTAATTTTTAAATTGTTTTAATTAAGTTTCAGTAATTGGACTCCCCCCAATTTATTTTCCCTTTTTTATGGAATGGGGAAGAAATAAACAGTCGCTGTATATGCCTAGGTAATATGAGACAACAGAAGTATGATTGGAAATCTATAGGAAAACAAATACACTTTGTGATCCTCTTGTCCTCCCAAAAGCTTGTAGAAATCTAGCGAAAATTAGGTTTTAATTTTATTTTATTTACTTTGCCTCATGGAGACTTGGCTCCTACCTCACTCCATTTGGTGAATTCATAATAGGGAAAGAGATGCTCGAGTTGGTAAATCTTTCTGTGCTCATTCAATTTACTGTGTGATATTAGCCAGCCAAGTGATGTTGTGGGGGACAGTTTACGGCTTGACAATAAAGCCTCACTTCCAGTTTCATAGTGCCAGGTTCTCTCTGGAATCTCGTGGTTTGCCTTTCTCTGCCTGTCCTCCAAGGAGGGTTCACCCCACGCCTTCCCCAAGCCTGGTGGGAGGCAAGGGCAGGAGCAGCCGTGCCCAGGGTGAGAGGCAAAAAGGGACCAGCACTGATGGTGACAGCAACAGGGCTGACTTCTCCAAATCAGCCTCCTGACATTTCCAATGTGTCAGGTCAAACAAGCCTTGGCATGAGAGAGAGAAAAGTTCTTTTGTTCCTGGAAATTCAATTATAGGGGGGTTGCTGTAAAGGGCCTCTTTAATGTGTTGCCGCTTTCTGCATTACCAGTCATTACTGTATAGCCTGCTCTTAAAGAAGACTCTTGGGCATCATCGCCCAGGGCCTCTGCATTGTCTCCCCTATCCATAAGGTCACTTTGTTAATGACTTCATTGATCCATACCTTTGCGTGGTTCAATATGCTATTTTCTGCCACGCTATTTCAATGGCATGGAGCTTAGCTTTGGGACACAGTCATCCAGGCATGACACTAAGTTTTGCTGAAATACAGTTGTTTGACAGTTTACTGGCTAAGGTTCAATGTTGAACATTATTTGCAGGCTCGGGGTCCAGAATAGAGGTAATGAGGCCAGAAAAGGAGGAATAATCACATTCTGTTATCACTTAAAGAGTTAAGTACCTGCACCACACCTAAAATACAGACACACACATATATATATACACACCCCTCCCTTGCCCAGTACACAAACAAAACCACCTGATCCATAAATTCACATCAGAAGTTTCCTCCCATACAGAACATTCAATAACACTCAATGTATACCTGTAATCCACCTGTCTGGCTTTACTAATATTAGTTCTTAGAGCCATTTTTCTTTCCTCTTAAGAAAATGTGATTACTTTTTAATTGAGAAACAGTCTCACTGGGGAATGGCAAAACCGAGTTACATCCCCGGAGATTTCAAAGCAGGCAATACAATCACCACCAGAGCAAATGTTGAGAAACCTCCTCACTAATCCCTGCTTTTCTGAGCAGGTTGGTGTACCCACACGCACCTCCCAGCTGAAGCACCCTTGAGCAGAGCAAGTATGCGTATATCAGAAAAAAAGCAGTCAGGTTTGGAGAGGGAAGGGAGGTACACTTCAGGAGAAGAACTAAAGGGGCCAGGAACTCGCTCTCCCGCATGGGGAAAATCCCCACTTGCCCTTTTCAGCCACGCATCAGAAATTACCAGCGAGTGACTCCTGCTCTTCATATTCCCCTCAGCAATTAGTCCCAGTGAGAAGCCCCTCGTTCTGGTGAACCCACACCTGAGAAGATTTTTCTTCTGTTGGATCCAGCACCTGCCTCCTGGCCTGGGCTGTGACTGCCACTGAGCCAGAGTGTGATGGATTGGGGGTGGATTTGATGCAATGTCTCATTAGTAATCTTGCTGTGGTTGTTTTCACCTCGTGTGAATTGAAACCTCCCTGTGGGGCTTTCAGCTCCATCAGATGGCTCCTCATGTCCAGCACATCCTGCCCTAGCAGCAGCCTGAGCCTCTGATGATCAAAAGAACACCACTCACTGGTAACATTATCTTCCTGTCAGCAGAAGAGAAAAAATAGGAAGGGGGAGAGGTGGGCGACCCAGTGCCACCATGATCCATGACTGCATTGACAGACCAGCCGAGGCAGCGTAGGGCCAAGGGTACAGGTGCAGCCAGGTGATCTGCTGTCCCACAGAGCTCTCAGTGTCCCTGTGCAGCAAAGCTGGCACAGCTGGCCAAGCACCTCGTAGGACTCCCTCACCCAGTGCCCCTGCTTACCGACAGACACTTTTGCCCTCCCTCAGGCTCCTGGTTGTCCTTCTGTTCACAGCACCATGACTAATCTGTGTCTTATTTCTCCTTCTTTACCACGCCGCCTTGCCAATGCTTGTTCTTACCGTTCCCGTTTCCCAGGTGTTTTGCTGACACCCCTGCCTCCAGCAGCCCTGTAGACCTCACACAGAAGCTGTCTAGACAAATTCATGAAGCCTTGGGAAGCACTTGGATGCCATCATGAAAGGTTAGGCAGGAAAGTTAATCAGGAAATTGCTGTCTATTTCCTCCACAGCACAGTTTGAATCACGGATTGTAAATAGGCATGAGACGCACTGTGAATAATGAGGAGAAATGACGAAAAGTATGAAATAGCTGATCATGAGATCACAATTTATTTTGGATTGTGAATGTAGGAGAGGTTCCCAGGGAAAAATTAGTATGCAAGTACGTAGGTTCAAGATGAAAGATGGTATCATAATACATATGGAAATGGGAATCAAATGAATATTGCCCAGACAATCCTAAGTCTAACCATTCTTATATTCCAAGAGCTTAATTTTGCCGTTTTAAAATCCTCTTACACTCAGAGGATCAAGGCCTTATTTTGTTAATCGCTTATATGGAAATGCTCCCAACGTGAAAAAGGAATTCAGTGACCAATAAAATAGCATATCATGGTTTTGTCTTTTTATTGAAGTTTAGCTTGTCTGTATATTGAAGTGTGGGGTTTCAGCCATTTCTTCACTTAAGAGAAAAAGAGCTTTGCTGAGCAAGGAAGAAAAAAAATCCCAGGAAAAATCTAGTCACATAAAAACTGTTCTTTACTTTTGGTATATTCAGCACTTTTCCTGAGTAAAGTTCACAGAACACTCACATGAATAAAGCTTTTTTTTTGTTTGTTTAATTGGATTGAGCCTGGGGAGAGAGGAAACCAAATAAATCTTTAAGTGGCGGCATGGAGGAATGGGGGAAAATACTTCAAGGTAAAGTGAGAAATAGGTAACATTCTCACGGAAATTTCCTGAGGCAGAATATTATTTAATGCTGGGTTATTTTCCTGGAATCAGATTTAAAGGCAGAAGGTGCTTGTTCTCATTCATAACACAGGTCATAGCATTTCATCCAGCTGGTCCTGCTTTAGGACCATGCCTGAGAGTGGTGAGCTGATCACCTGCGAGTGGTGAGCTGATCACAGGCAAGCTTTGCTCCAGTTTTGCAATTATCCCTTTCACTCCTTTAGGTTAGCAATGAGAGGGAATAGACACCTGCTCTGAGTAGCCTTTGCTCCATGCTGTCTCGCAGCTTGACCTCATTCAAGTACGTTAAGGAGAACTGGTGAACAGCAGCCCAGGGTGCAGTTTATGGGCTGGATGTTAAGCAGCCCCACACACCCATATTTCTATTTGCCAACTCATTTCAGGGCTGTTCACTTCTGTGAGGATTTAACTTCAGAGTCAACACAAGAGCTGGTTGAAAGAAACATTCCCATTGGTGTGCTCCTGCGTAGGGCTGGGAAAGGAGACAAGACTCTTCAGCGATAGCAAGAATCGTGACAGTGTTGGCAAACCCTGCCTGTCAGCAGGCAGCTTTTGGCCCTGAACAGAGGAGGAGAGTGAGTGTAACAGCGACGCTTGCTTGAGTGCTCTGCACCTTGTAGTTACCACCTGCAAATGAGCTGGTAGTTCTTGCAGACTGGTGTCCTCATGACAAGGATCAGAAGCTGCTGGTGTCATGTCATGTTTGTAATCCTGGGAGAGAAATCAGAAACTCAGCTGGAATGAAAACTGTTCTCCTCTGCGAGAGTGGATCCTCCAGAGCAGGGTGGAAATACACCAACGGCATGCTGTGATTTGACACAGCAGGCACAACCACTGTCCAGGCTGAACGTGAGCTGTGGTTGAAAAGGAAGTCAGGATGTGCACTTGTTAATCCAGCATGTCTCAAAAGCACCATAAAAATAGATTGGGAGATAGTTTATTTACAAATGAGATGTTATTTTTAGCACTGGGGAGAAAGGAAGTGCAGAACACTGTGACACTGTTCTTCACACTTGTTCATTTACCCAGGCTTCTCCCAGAGACACCAGCAGCCAACACAGGCTAGTAAAGAAGGATTGAAGTAGGAGATCCAGTTTGCACAATTTGCTTGTGGAAAGAAGGCCTTTTGTGGCACTCAGTGCAGCATGAAACATGTTGTTCTTCAGTACGGGGCGAGCTATCTCAGGCAAATGCTACCTATTCAACAAGGAGATGAAGAGGACCAGATGGAAAGATGAATTTCCTTTTCTAGGATCCAAGAGAGTGGGTTGATGCTGTTGCAAGCAGAGATGAAGGCTGAGTTAGAGAGTGAGGATCTGGCTGCAGATCTAAAATTTGTTGGGTGGAGGGGGAGAGAAGCACTGGCCCAAATGCTCACGAAGAAACTGTAGGATGAAGAAAACTAAAGGTACTTTTTGTGTAGCTCTGCCCTTCAGCACAGTAACACCTGCCTTCCATCTGTGTGTTTCTTCAACCATGCTCGTGCCCTAAAACAACATGGACAGGAACACTCCACCCCACATCATTCACTTATTGACCATGGCAGTCCAGCTGTCAGCATATCTCCTTGCCAGCACCCAGGACCACCTTCTCTGATCATATCTGTCCCTCAGACGAAAGTCACAGCTTACAGCTACACCAGCCTTTTATTTGCCTGTGATGTCCCTTTCTCCCCATCCCTATCTCCTCCAATACAGCAGATCTTCCAGCCCTGTCTGAAACCCTTGTCCCTCCCTACCACTGACTGCTCCTTGCCTCTGCACCCTCCTGACATAAGTGCAGACTCAAAATCTTTCCTTACCACCTCCTGTGTCCTCCTGTGTCCCTACAGGGTCATTCCAATCACTCCTCCCTGGCTGATAAGCATTTCACCCCACCCTCCCACCAACAGGTAACGTGTCCATGCTGTGCACTGTTCAGCACCGACACAGGTTGGTTTGCTTCCTTCCCCTTCTCCCAAAATAGCTGGGTTTCAGAAGCAGCTGTACGTCTTTTTATAGATGGGACTTAATGTCACTTGATGGACCACAGCGCTATTTTTGTGCCAAGTTAACACAGGCTTAGTATTCTGTGCGTGTGAGTACTTCACCCAAGACTAGTTGCTGAAATATAAATACCACTCAACCGAAGTTATTTAGAACTTCAGTTGGATCGACCTGATCTGAGCCAATTATTTTCCCCGACAGAATTAATTAGGCTGCATATAAAGTGAGTGAGATCTGAAAGACAGGTCTGCAGAATTACTTATTCCATTAACAGTTGGTTTGGAAAAAAAGAAGAGTCTCTGTCCTTTACTTGGCTTTGCCATGGCCTCGTCAAGAAGAAGTGAATCAGGGTTTTCACATGGGAAGCTGCTCTGCTGGCAACCACAGTTCACTTGATGTTAGTTTGCATCAACAAGCTCTCTGCTCTCTTCTATTCATGATGATAAGGGCTGGCTGTTTAAATGCTGTCACAGAATCCAGACTCCCTTCCTGATCAGAACAACTGTTGCTCAGACCTCCTCTGTGGAGCTAATTTATTGCCAAAGAGAGCAAAATGTAAATAGTTTGCAGCAGGTACGCGAGCAGGCCTTTCTTTACTGAGTATTACTTGGAGAAGAGCCAGTCGGTGCCTGTACACAGAGCTGGGGGGAGCAGCTTTTCAAGCATGGGAGTAAAGTAGGACTGGCTTCAAAAGTGATGATTAATTTATGGGAATATCTCCAGTAAGGTGGGGAGAGATTGAGAAACTTATTTTTTCAAGCTCCAAACTCATACTCAAGTTTCCTTGGGACTCCTTTCTCCTCCAGAGCTCAAAACAAAGTGAAAGCAGCTCTGAAGCTCCAGTCCTATGTGAATACTTGATTCTGGGGTGACACGCATCCCAGTACCCTAGGACAGACAAAGCCTATTTTTCTTTTAAACACAGACCATGAGAAAAAGGTGCAACCAAGAGACAGGGCTGGGGGCAGCTTCCTGTCCTATGCACAGGAAGAGGAATTCAAGCTGTCACCCTGAGCCTCCCTGTGCCCCATAAAGAGTCCCTCCCCATCTCTGCTGTAGGCCCCCTTCAGGTACTGGAAAGCTGCTATAAGGTCTCCCCAGAGCCTTCTCTTCTCCAGGATGAACAACGCCAACTCTCTCAGCCTGTCTTCACAGGAGAGGTGCTCCAGCCCTCTGATCATCTTTGTGGCTCTCCGCTGGACCCATTCCAACAGGTCCATGTCTTTCCCGTGCTGAGGGCTCCAGAGCTGGACACAGTACTCCAGGTGGGTTCTCACCAGAGCGGAGTAGAGGGGCAGAATCACCTCCCTTGATCTGCCGGCCACGCTTCTTTTGATGCAGCCCAGGATGCGGTTGGTTTTCCGGGCTGCCAGAGCACATTGCCCGCTCATGTTGAACTTCTCATCCACCATAAAACGTATTGCACATAACCCCACAACACCCATGCCCAGACTGCAGGACAGACCCCCTCACAGCACCGGGCTGCCTCTGCCCCCTCTGCCAGGGACAGACAGAGCTTGGGACTCTGCTGTGGTACAGCAGAAATGAAAAGTATTACTTCCTGTTTTCTGGGGTTATTTTAAGCATGGTTATCTTGATTCCTGAAACACACTAATGCTTTGTAACTGTGCTTTGGGAGGAGGGACTATATAGTCTCCCAAAATCTCTCCCCAGTCCCACAGCCTGGCTTGAGAAGGAGATCAGCTGGATAGAGTGAGGTGTTTGACCCCATCCCCTACACCCTCTCACTGGCTCTGGAAAGCTTTCAGTGGAGGCCATGCTGCAATATCCTTCACACACACCCCGCCCCAGTCCAGGGTTACACCTGATCTAAGGGTATGCTGCTATATATTAAGGCAATTATTTCTCATCCTACCTGTAGGAGACAAAGAAGAAAGTAAAAATCAGTTCTCTTCATATTGAAAGGTTTATGATTCCCCTTAGTCATCTGCTTTCTAGACAAAACCAAAGTCCCACTTATCTCGTGCTTTCTGAAACTTTTCCTATTTTTGCTGCTTTGCCCAGATTGCCTCTGACATGATATCCAAATCTGGACACATTGCGCCAGGTGGGATCTCAGCAGCGCTCGGTGGAGTGGCATAAGTAGCTCTCATGCTGTCTGCCTGCTAACACCTCCTACCCAAAGATTCACCTTTTTCAAAACACCAACATATTATTGGCTTGCTCAGTTTGCAGTACGCCAATACCCCAGCTCCTGTTCTTCGGTACTGCTGTCTCAGCACTTATTGTGCAATCTGTTTTTATGCATTTGATGTCGAAGTGTAATACTTCCAATTTGTCTCAAAATAATTCGATCTCACTGGGTCCAGATAATTTCTCCAGCTCATCAAGATTACTCTTTTTCTGATTATGTCCTCCAAACTTATTAGAGCTCCTTCCCAGCTTGATGCCTGCTGCACACGAAGTCCTTTCCATCATCCACCCTGATAATGAAGACAGTGAACAGAAATAGTCCCAAGGAAAAAATTCCCGTGTAGAACCCAACTTGAAATGCCTTCTTATTTTGACAAGAGACCATTGCAAATCAGCCACTACATTTTTTCAACTACATGAATGCGACTTCATGACAATTTCTTTTCTAATGAAGATTCACCCCAAAAAAGCATTGATACTTCAAAACACCTCTTCGTCATGTTTATTTGCTCTCTGTGTTCATTAAGTAGTGGAGTTGCAACGCCCTTTGCTTTACTCTTGCTCATCAGGCATTCAGAAGAACTATTTATGTTGCCTTGTTGTCTTGTTTTTACTCTTTGCAAGACTCCTTTTTTTGGATTTCAAGTAATGAAGTGCTCCTGGTGCAGCTATATAGGGTTTACTGTAAACTCTATTGCTTGTCTGCACTGAGACAAGTTGCTGATTTGCTTGTAATATAGCCACCAGCTTTCTGCACTTCTTCACTTAGAAATTTTTCCCAAGAGACTCTGCCTAACTGCTTCCCGAATTTGCTGAAATCTGCTTTTTTCTAAGTCCAGGTCTTCATTCTGGCACCCTTAGATCCTGAAATAGCCAGTGATTTGTTCCCTGTCCCCAGTTTCAGCAGAAAATGAAGCAGACACAGAGAATGTCCAATTCTCATTTCATAAATTGGCCTCCTCCAGGACTGAGATGGATGGGCAGGATAACCTGAAAACTGCTGCTCTCTTTGATGTGCTTGATGTGTAAGTAAAGGACTTTGACTTTAAGAGTTGTAAATCTAGTGGCCTTAGGGAGCACAACAAGGAAAGGGGGAAAAAATCCTATCAATCAAGGGGGTGGGGAATGGAAAGATATAAGGTCTTAGTAGACATATGAGAGTTACGTTTTAATTTATTCTTTGAGAGATGGACATGACTAGCTGCAATTTAGGATTACTGACTAACTTGGGCAGCTGCCAGAATGGACAGAACATAATTTGGTACAAATCAGCTATCAAAGGACAGGAAGTTGGAATTAATCTAGTGGGATCAGAAATCATCCAGACACTTTAACATTAAATGAGAAACATTTATTCTAACATAGCATTTAAATCAGGAATGAAGACCACAAAGCAAGTCAAGAAATTCACTGACCAAGTCCCTTCAGCTAACTTTTCAGATGAGTGCCCTGAGAGGAGGAGACCCCTAGCTTTTGGTGCCTGGTAACTTATTGCTGCCATTGCAACAGCTAGAGAAGCTATTTGTTTGGGAGTTCAGGGGAACAAGGGAAATGTTGGCTTTTTCTTTTTCATAATAAAGAAGGGTTAAATACTGCAAAAACAGGTTTAGAAATATTTCAAAACTAATTATAGTATTTTATCAACTTATAGAGGAAAAATTACATATGTGACTTTCTCAGGAACACTGGCAATGAGCCACATCACAAAAATACTTCTTTGCACATAGATTAAGAAGAGACCAAGTGCGCTTATGATACATATATTAATTCTTCCTAGATACCACAGCCACCGTTTAAGTGAGGATCACAAGCCTGACCCTGAAAGCTGTTGAGTTGAAACCAGTAACTTCAGTAAACATCAGGAAGAAATTTAGATGGTCAGTGACTTAACTGTGTTACCTGGGAATTTTGACAACCACTTAGGCACCTTTATAAACCTAGACCTCTTTCTCCATATCTCTAGTATCAAGCTTTGTTCAGACGAGGGTCTCAAGCAGCTGATCAGAGCAGGGTTGTTCCACTTCAGGGAGGATTTCAGCAAGTGGAAATCCTCCAGGTTTGGAAATTGCTGCTTCAGTGGTGACAGAGCACCTTTAGCAAACCTATCAGCTGAGCTACAAAAACGTTTGTCCGATTTTTTTGCAAGCAGCTATACTAATTTGGAGTAAGGAGTAACCTGGCTCTCTGAAGTAATTGCTTTTCTGTTCTCTCTCCCTATCTCTTTTCGAGAGGCCAGGTTTGCAAGCAGCTTGGCCTGTTTCTCATTTTCATGCCAAATTGCTTCTTCAGGTCCATCCCCTCCCCCAGACTGAGAGAAGAGTACGTGGAGGAGACCATCAGGCTGATGTTTTCTGACAGCACTGCACAGCATAGGGCTGGGGGCTTATTGACTGCTTTCAAAGGAAAATAAAGCCTAGCCAGGCCGCCTTTCAACCAAAAGCCCTGCCTCAAGAGGCCGCCTGCCCAAAGGATGGGGTAGAGCAGAAGTGGATCCGGCAGCAGCCTGCCACTTCCCTTGAATGCCCAGGCTTAACCAGAGCAATGCCGGAGGGAAGGAGCTGCAAAATCTCAGGCCAGCCCCAAATCATTCGGTCGGGCTGGGGTTAGGTTGGGCAGCAAGCCGTTCCTTCAGCCCCACTCCTCAGGCCTGCCCAGAGACAAACGGCAAGCGGACAGAGGGATGCGCTGCTCGGGGCTGCTTTGAAGGTGCCCTTGGCTACGCTTACAGCTGGAGCGTGCTCAGGTCACCAGCCCTGCTACACCAACTGCCAGCCACGCTCAGCCACCCTGCCATTTATAATATAGACAAGGCTACATACACTATGAATGCATACCGTGAGCTACAGTTTTATATTTCAACAGCATTCACAGTGGGTTAGTCTGAGGGCATGGACTCCCAGAGAAGATGCCAACCCATAAGATCAGAAGTGACATTACAGTCATATGTGTGCTTTCAGACTGTGGAGAGTGTGAGGTATTTACCTCACCTTCCTCTCCCCACAGAGTAATGGCATGAATATGGATTATGACCATAAAGTAGCTGGCAGGCTTTAAGTAGACTCTCCAGCTTGTTCCTGGTAGGATGCTCATTTGCCCTTATCATCTGGGTTCTTGGGTTTGGTGCTTGCTCATCTTGTAGGGTAATTTGCATTTTGGTATACATTTCCAAGAGAGACTAATAGCATTTTACATGTGTAAATTACTATAAAGTGCACCAGGGAAGGGAAAATTAGACCCTTATCTTTTGAAAGATTATAAAAAAAAAAAAAAACCAGGGGAAACTTTGTACTTGAGCCAAGGATATTTTCTCATTTCAAATCTAAAATACTAAGAGAATTGTATTAAAAAACATAATTATGGAAGCAAAAAGCTTTAGCTAAGGTTGTGTTGCTAAATATTCAAAATCACCTTTTGCACAAAATCTTAGCCCTTCAAAAATTCCTCCAAAATTAAGATAATGTATTCATTACAGTACTCAAAAGATTTCCATTTCAATTTATTGTCAAGGTTGAGAGGTTCTGAATAGGACTCCCGGGGAAAAGGGCAACTTTACTATTAAGAAGATGGCACTTTTCCACCTGAAAGTGATTTCCAGGCACTGACTAATTCAGCCACGGAATAACAAAGTGGCACAGGACAGCTGTGATTCCCCTTGTAATTCCCATTTCACAGCTGGGAAGCTGAGGCACAGGTCTCGAATACCTTCTTCAAAGCAACAGTCAATCACAAGGCAGGACTTGGACAGGATTCCTATACTCCAAGTATGAGCATGCGATGAAGACTCCACGTAGGTTATCATGAACTTTCCTAAATGCCTCCCATGCAGTCAGAACAATCCTTCTGCTTTCTGGTAATGAAAGGGTGACTAACTGTCTTAAGGGGAGGAAGAACGGGTTCTTCATGACTCACATGGACCATTTGGACTCAAGTGGTTTTATTTATTTTTTCACATTAAGGAAAAAAAGTAGTCACCCACACAAAAGCTGCAGAAGCCCAAAGAATCCATTTGACTGGCTACAGTATCCATTGCTTACCCTCCACTGACGGAGAAGACTCAGCCTAGCCCCTGACAAGAGGTTTCTGTGCAATAAACTGTCACTCCTCCTGGGTGCCTAGAAGTGCCAATTGAAAGAAGACTGTGGCCCCAAATGCCATTCTGTGAGGAGAAAAGGTTGTGAACAGCAGTTCTGGAAGCTGCTGGCTCAGTACGCCATGCATTGGACAATGTGGGGATACAATGAAAGTCAGAGTTTGTCCAAGAATCACACAATTGCTGAGCTTCAAGGACAAAACCAACCTACAGACAAGGAAAATGTGATTTCCTTCAAAAGCTTCAAAAACAAGACCTGCTATTTTAGGTCAAGACAAAGCTGTGGAACTTGTATGAGTGTGGCTTCACCATGCAACCCTCAAGTTGAGGTGAGTCATCTATCTCAGTTCAACTATTATTACACCAAGCTGAGGAGGGGCCCAAGAGACCCTGCATCAATCTTTAACAATAAAGGACACTTCTGCAAGTGACTGTTCCCTAGGGAACAAACTCTGTGGTAATGGGTTTTCTCTGGGAATAGAGAGGAATTTTGAATAGAAATGTCTCATTTTTGATGGATCTGAACCCCAAACAGTGGAGGATGTTGATTCAAGCCAAGGGGATGATTTGCTTATGGAAAGGGAGAAAGGGGTTTTCCATCAGCTCCTAGAGTTTAAGGTTGGAAAGGACTCTTCCAGCTGAACCTCCTGCACATTGTGAGCTATGGATTCTGGCCAGTTCCCCTCTGCTGAGCCTGACCATGTACATCTGACAGTGTAGGCTGTGTCCAGGTAAGGCTTCAGTTGACTTTTGACATGAAGGAACTATCTGGACAGGTCAGATAAAAGGTGAATTTCTTCCTTTCCAGTTTTCTGGAGGCAAAAGGTTGGGAGAAACACCCATGGCCTAAATCAGCAGAGATTCACTAGCCTCTGAGATAAAAGTCTGATAAGAAAATTACTATAAACAAACAGGACTGGAACACACTGGATTGTGTTTCCAGACATTATTGTTTAGCCAGATACAATCTGACTTTATGAGTCACTGCCATTTCCATTGTGCAAACAAATGGCCAAGTGGAGGTCTTGTAGAAGTGGATGCAATTCCAACGGCTTCACTGAGGTGAAACCTACCTAACCTAGACTTGGATTTGACTAAGTGCACAAAACATTGATGAGTGTCCTACAAAGAAAATGCTCAGGAGTATGAAATTGTTCTGTCAGATCTGTGATAAGCACTTGATCAAAGTTGTGCATGCTTTAAAAAACCCATTGAAAGAATGTTCCCTAACAGGTAGACAGTGCATTAATGGAAGAAAGTATTCTCCTCAAATTATGCCAGAGGAGAAATTAATTACTGGAGGAATGGGGGAAGAAAAGAATCTCCACCTTCTGTAATCTCAGAGTACTGTGCTATTTTTGCCTCTTGAAATCTAATTTCCATGAAACATTTCTTCAGAGTGCATATTTTTTTACATGAATTCCTTAGCAGCCTTGCTAATATAAACGCTGTAATTCCAGAATAAAGAGACAGTGCACTGTTCCAAAGGCCTTTAATTGGGAAAGGCTGTATTTCAAAGGGAACTTACAGCTCATGCCACAGCATTGTAAGTAACCACTGCCCAAGTGGGAGTCAAACTGACAAAAGGGAGGCTTAAACTCCCCGAAGGTAGGTGGTTGGGAGGGCGTATATTATCTCCAGTGGTATAGGCTTAGTTCATGCCCAGAATATAAATACAACTCCACTTTGATTTTAATGTCCCCTGCTGACTCATGCTGATGCCAGATTCTGTTGTAACATCGTGAACAGCATTTGCTTGTCTCTGGTTTCAGTTGGCAGAGTTCACAATAATAATGACGTAACTCTCAGAGCGCTCCTAGAAGTATGTGTATGCTTTGAGCAGTGCTGCTTGAATGCTTGCTGCTTCTTCAACTCCCCTTCAATATCCTTTTTATCCCTCCTGCACCACTCTCCTGACCTCCGGCCACCCAAAAGATATCACAAAAACACTTGCACTTTTCCCAACCAACCTCATGTTCAGAAGAAAAAGTGTTTCAGATTGACACAGGGTCACAGACAGGGTCAGCAGCCAGTGAAACCTACACCTGAATACACTGTGAACACTACCCCTGGAGGTGAAATTCTGCACCTGAGAAGTGGGAACCAGGCTCAGTGTCTGCCCCTGAGACCTCCACAACAACATCACCCACAGCAGGAGCTCCGTGGCTATGGAGATACTGCCTCCCACCCCAGTGTATCCGTGGCATGGGCTGGCTCACAGAGACCCTGGCTTTGCCCCAGGAGGATTGCTGCTATATATCTGCAGTGAAGAACAAAACTCCTAGGGATTTTATCATTACCACCTGAAGAAGGAGAGAGATGGATGGCAGAATGCTGTTTCTAGCCCTTGTTTTGGGGGGACTTTAACTTGTGAACCTGTCCCACATCATCAGCCTGTGGTACCACCCCATGTCTTCTGCCTTAGAAACAGAGGGGAAGACAGCACATGGAGACTGGTACACGCTTGAGAAAACATCTGCTCATCACCCTGTCATCCCTCATCATTTTAATGCAGCACTCAAGGCCATGTTGGATGGGACTTTGAGCAACCTGATCTAGTGGAAGGTGTCCCTACCGATGGCAGGGGGGTTGGAACCACATGATCTTTAAGGTCCCTTCCATCTCTACCCATTTTGTGATTCTACATGAGGTTTGGACCTGTCAGCATTAGCCAGTCTTCTCCCCATGAGTGGAAGGCCTTCTCCTGGCATGCATGGCAGGAAGACTATGGCAGAGGTGCCAGTTTCCACGATGGGAAAGAGAGGCAGCCCTCATTCATGCCTCAGTCTCTGAAGAGCCCTTGTCCAAAGGAGAGAGGAAGGAAAGCCCTCTCCATTGCTACTGCAGGAGCAAGAAGAAAACAGAATTTCATGGTGCTTCTCCTGTGCGGTTGAGGTTGATATCCCTTGCATGAGCAACCAGCCAAAACTAAGAGCCCTGCATGTTGTTTCTGTTCTTGGGGGAAACTGTGGCAGACTTCTATGTCTTTGATGGATCCCTGCTCATTAGGTAAGGCCACAAAAATGTCTGGTTTTCCTGGACACCATAAGACTCTAACAAGAGGATATTGTCCTCTGCCAACAGCCTTGACTGAGAAAGTTACCTGCATCTGGCATTTCTTTTGGTGCCAGGCTTCCAGTAACTTTTCAAGCAATGTTGAAGACCTTTTCTGCTGCCTCCACTCCTGGTTTCTGTTGGTTTCCTGCTCTCTTCTCCCAGGGATGCAAAATCCTCTTCCTCACACTGTTTCCCAAGAGTGCCCTTCATTTTGGGCAATGAATGACCACTGATATTTCAGCTCCTTGACTGTGAAGAGGCCTTACCCTCCCCACAAAGCTCTTGGAAAAAACATCTCATGCTCCTTATGCCAGAAGAAAATGTGAAATATTACATACATTGAGTTAATACCTCAGAGGCTCATTTACAGTCCTATTGTAACTACATAGTGGTAACCTTCATGTACATAGAAGCACGACTGTCACCATGGGCTATAATGTGCTAAACTTTGCAAATGCAGCAATTTTCTCACTGTCCTTGAAGCATAAACCAACCACCTCCGTGCAGAACAAACTCGGAGGTAGCGTGCATGGCTTTACCCTGGAGTGCTGCCTCTTTTCTCCTTTGAGGTGAGAGGAGGGAAGACACACAATAAAGGGAATTACCCATCCAGATTCATGTGGCCAGTGTGCCATGTCCTCAGAAGCAGTCTCCCACCAGGCTGTGCGAGCAATGTCCTGCCTGATTCCACTTCTCTTGCATCCAGGATGAGTCACCAGGCCCTTTGCAGGCACATTTCCACCCTGTCAGCCAGCCACGGCTCAGGCTCTTGTTAGCACAGAACATTCCCAGGTTCACAACCCTCAGCATGCAACACCACTTCCTCTCTTCAGGAACAAATAACTCAGCGTGGGGGTTCAAAGTGGGACACTTGAAGGCTCTTCCGTGGCTCCACACACGGCAGGACTGAGCCTGGCAGTTCTTACTCACAAGCAGGACAGTGCAGTAAGTTTTGCTCTCAGATGGTTGCTTTGCTCCTCTCTGGGGTGTCCCTGTCCCCACTGCAGGTATCTCAGGTTGCCCTGAGGTGAGTCCTCGACCACCGTAGTCTGCACACAAAAACACAGAGGACAAATGAAACAGGCATCAGAGCGTAAACTGAGTAGGAACCTCCTTGGAGAGAACTGCAGTGGAAGGTGGGAGGGAACCAGATGTCACCAGGACGCTGTCTTCACTCACAGGTCAGAGCCCTTTCTGAGAGCAGAAGTGATACCAAGGCCCCTGTGAAACACTCACGACAACATCTTCAAATGTTACACTTTCAGAGTTCAGTTTCTTGCAAACAACCTCATTTGGAGGCATAAATTGTAAAGTGCCAGGGGAAGGTTGTTGGAAAATAGGATTTTTGAATTTCAATGGACTTTCAAAGCAGCCTTAGTGTTCAAGCCAAACTCACACCTTTCCTCCACTGACAGTTAAATTAGAATGAAATCCTGTTGTCAGGCAGTTGGTGTGAAAATGCCCTCAAACCCAGAAAGCCAGACCTTAGCCTCAAAACTATCCACAAAAGTACTTTTATTTTTCCTTTCTTTATTATGTCAGCTATTAAAATTCCGCTTGTACCTCCGTTAGCATATGAACTGTCCATGTCCCTTCTTTTAAATCTCTCTGCAGAAACAAAAGAGATACTCTTGCTCTTGGTAAATACAGCAGTGCAGGTGCTCCTTGCAGATAAGGTAAAAAAGCAACTTCAAACATTAGTAACAACTTATGAAGGCCATGGCTGAATTTTTAGTAGCTGAGTACCAGAAAGTACTGGGATATGAGTACATATTTCATATTTGAGCACAAAAATCCAGGTTCAGAGACAGGTTAAATGAAGGAATTTCTCTATAGTAAGAAAAGACAGTACTGAGGTTATGTTCAGGTCTATCGCATGTGAGCATCTCGTTTATTTCGTGTTACAAGATCAAACAATATCAAAGGAGATGCCCATTTTGGGGCTAGCAGCTGAATTCCAGCAACAGCAAGAGGCCACTAGAGAATAGTCTCATTTCTGAGAAGATATAAAAATGATTGCTCTGAATCACTCAACACTTCGACCAAGGCAACAAGCTGCGGCAGGGTACAGGGACGCCACAGCCACCAGCCAGATCACACACACCCGGCGCGGAGAAGTAGCACCAAAACCACCCTGCTCCTCCATCCCACCTCCTCTCCACCAGATAAGACAAACCCCAGTATCTGCAGTCTCACCAGCAGCATTTTGCCATGTGCCGTGGGCGCTGCCGAGGTTTATTCCCAGTTGGCAGCTCGCGTGGTCTTATCCCTCCAGGTTGGGAAAACCTCCACAGTTTTTCAGAAATTATGCTGTTGTGGAGAGCTGGCTCTCAAACCCAACGTCCCTCTTTCCCATGACAGGGAGAAGGTGAGGGGCAGAGAGGCTCATTAAGTGGTTCGGGGGATACAGAAGTTTGGTGCGAAGGCATCCGCTTTGAAATGTCTACCTCAGGGCAAGCAGGAAAGTTGTCCAATGAATAACGACAGCACTGCTTCCCGGTCCTGTCCCTAAAGGCATGTGACCAGGAGTTTTTAAAACTAATTAGCTAGGATTAAGTGTTTCACATTTGTGTCAGCCCCACACATTGAATTATAGTTTCCCAGATCTTTCATGTGTTGCAGTTGAATTTCTTTTTCAATATCAAAGTCTGCATTCTTTCTCTTCGTAATATATTTTTAAGAGTGACGAGAGATCAATAAAAACATGTAATTTAGGCATCCATAAAACCCATATAGTTTAGCTTCATATACCATGCTTTAATAAAACAAGACATACCAGCCAGTCGGTTTGCACACAGATATATACATCTATGTCTCTGGTTTGGTTTATGTTAGGCTTTGTGCTTTTAAGCTCTGACAGCTATTTAACACTTTATTAGGAAAACCAAAACACAATTAAAATATTGTAATGTGAGTCTCCTCTCCTCAGCTTAAATTACAAATAATGGCCTGCCCCAATTTTTCGCATGGGAAACAAAGAAAAGGAAGTGTTAACCATTCCTCATCCTTTGCATTTTTTATGGGCATTTGTTGCACTTAAACAAACAAGCAGTGTTTTTCTATAGACTTTCCTCTATAGACCCAGATGACTATGACAGACAGTCAGCAACCAGCCTCAATTATAAATAACTTTTGGTTACTTAATGTGACCCTGCCTGGAAAAGGGAAAGCTGTGAAGCAGACAGCCCCAGTACTCTCCATGGGGATCTCCTTCTCTACATAAAGGACAGAGCCACCAGCTAGACAGAGAGCTCAGACAGCGACTCGGTGTGAAGAATCAACTGGCCACATGAACATGTCCCTTTATCACAGCCACAGTCACACCAGGCCAGTGGAAGAAGCCAGGAGAAAACTTTCCTTCTGTAAAAGTGAGTGGCAAGCTGCTGAATCACTCTGGCAGGCAGGAGTCAGCATGTCTAGGGGAAGGGAAAGTCAATGTCTCCTGGAGGGAATATTAATAATAAAAACCAAAGCAAGGACATTCAGAACTCAAAAGGATCTTTACATTTAGGAAAAAAACATTCCAGGAGTGGCTCCATGCACAAATTAATATTTCAGGAACTGTAAAACAATATTCATTTTATATTTATGATACAACATTATTCATCCACCAGGGTTTCAAAGTATTTTACAGCCGTGCACTAAGAAAGCATCTCATTTGCCGTGAAATGCAGCCACCTTGTCACAGGAGCACAGCAGCTGACAGGACTGTCTAGGGCACAAGGGAAAAAAAGCTGCCATCAAGGGAATTTGACAGAACTCAGCACTGCTGCTACTCTTTTTAAGCGTAGGATGGGCCTACGTATTTGCAGGAGCTGGGCTTAGGGAAACAAGACAAGTGGAAAAAATTGGTACAGCAACCACAGTTGAATAGAGAAGTTTTAGACAAGTCCTTGTTGAAACCTGACTGGTCCAATGCCAGTAAATAAAGATGTATTAACTTCTGCAAAACAAATGTTATCCTTCCTCCCAGTCAGGTCATAGCAGAAACTAGCAAGGTCTGTCAGGAGCAACTCATATTTTGTAACCCAGGGCAAATCCACAGGAGCCATCACAACTGCAGCAAGCAAACCACCAGGGATCCCTTCCCTGTTGGGGCTCATCCCCTCCTCAAAAATTACAGGGGAAGCCCTCCATTTCGTCTTCACTCCATCCCTGGCAGCCTTCCCCCAGTAGAGGAAAAAGGGTGCAAATTTAACCTTTCGTTTACTGGGGACATTCAATATTCACCAGCCCATATACATATCCACCCATTCCATAGATTGAATTTATGTGAACAGTCGATTTAATGAGTAACAACCAAAAATACCCTTCAGAAGAAAAAATGCAGAATGCAACACCTCTGCCACCAAACTGAATAATCCTGGGTGCATAAATATTCTTGAAATATAGAATTTGTATCAGAAGCAACAGAAGCCATGATATGGGATGTGTTTTGTTACAGTCTGATGTAGATTAAAAGTCAAATAATGCATTCTCAGAGACAGACACAGCCTCAAATCCAATTTTCCTCTCAAAATAGAAGTACAATAAATAAAATAGGCAGCCAAAACCATCTACATAACTCCAAGCAATGCCATGTGTTTGGTTTTTTTCTGTGTTTAGGTGTATATATATATCTACGTACATGCACATGTACGTACACACACAGTTAAAATATGAATTTATATTTACTCAGGGACAGAATTTGCTTTTGGTCTCCCTATGAAATTGAGTATTTCTAGAATAACACTAGAAATTGACAAAGAAAGTAGAGGGGAAAAAAATATTCAACTTTCATTTGTAAAAAGCTTCTGCTTATTGATAGGACTTCTCTTTGCTACACAATTTGCGAGGAAAAAGAGGAAAGAAAATGTTAGCTGCAGCTTACCTAGTGCAAGCGCAAGCATAATTTGGTGGAAATGTATGTCAATGGGCATCAAGGACTGTTGATTCAGAGCATGGCAAAGAGCACAAAACCTCCTATAGCTCTTTGAAAAAATGACGACAACCAACATGGGCCACTGGAGGGTTTTCAACTGAAGTATGCAGTATTTTACACAAGTCTTTCTAGCTGCATATGGTATCTCAGTCAGCACTTGTAGCTTCTTGAGAAAGACCTCAGAGGTCCCTAGGACAGCAAGTCGGGTGCTAGGAGTTACCACTGTTTTACGAGCCGGGGGAAGGAGGCACTGTGGAAAGACTTGCCTTGACAAAGCCTCTCAGCAGGACCCTGCTGGTGCTGGGGTCAGTAACCCACTCTCACAAATCCTTCCTCCTCCAGTCTAAGCACTGCCATGGGCTCGCTGCCCACCTCACACCTGAAACCGCTCTTAATTTTATGCCACTGCTTCTTTCTTTAAACATATACTCAGCACACACTT
This sequence comes from Xenus cinereus, assembly GCA_025774025.1. Classification (NCBI taxonomy): domain Eukaryota; kingdom Metazoa; phylum Chordata; class Aves; order Charadriiformes; family Scolopacidae; genus Xenus; species Xenus cinereus. The sequence goes on along the minus strand of JAOXJK010000023.1, from coordinate 44,831,567 downwards.
TCCGAAAATGTGTCCCCCTACACAGCTGTGTACACTGGAGTATCAATCATGTGAGCACTCTGTAAATGCTTGCAGAGTACAGTGGAGTGTTTAGTGTAAAAATATTTAAGAGTCCAAAGGTGAGTTAGAAATATATCAGATGAGTAATCTAGGGGAAGAGGCTAATTCAACAGAGCTTAGCTGGGACTGTGCAAGCAGCAAAGAGAAATCCCAGTTGTATCTGAGCTCCCAGCAAGATTATCTATTAAGTGGTATCATATTGCCCCACAAATTTCCATTGGCTCCTCATGTCTCAAAATTTAATATTATTTCCAGCTTTATGGGAAAATAGTAGCTTTGGTGGGTGACAATTAATACGTACAGTAAAACTTCTGTAGATGAGAAAAAGGATTGCGAATGGTCTAGCCCACATTTTATTCCCAGTGCCAGAACCTCTGGTAAGTAATAGGAACATGGATTTTCTAGCCAGTGTTGTGATGCTCTGTTACCTGGATGCATCCAGGTACTTTTTGTAAGCCGGGTCTTTCAGTTCAAACATGAAAATATTTTAAAAGCAACCCACTGCCACTCTATTATAATAACGTTCTCTGCTAGTGAATCTAAGCCAAGGACTCTGGGGACGGTGAACACCTAAATGTTCTTGGAAAGTCATTTAACATCTGTCTTTTTGTATTTAAACCCTGCTGATCACTCCATGGACCTAATTTTCCCAGCCATAAAATGAGCCAACAAAATCTACTTACCTGGTCTGTGGATAGAGATGTTTGCAGTAAAGGACTTAAAGAGCGAAGTAATTAATGAAGACGACCTTTCTGTCTGCCACGGGGTTCACCATCTGTGTGGGGACATGGTGTGAAAATCAAGTTGAGCAGCTGAGATATCGGACAGACTGATTTACACAGACAACTAAGTCAACCGAAGGCAGAAGGCCGCTGCTGAAAGGCACTGCGGGTCAAGGGGACGTCCGTGCACTGTGTGGGACAAAAGGATGAGGCGGACAGGACGCAGTGGTGGGAACTGCCCCTCTCTGCAGTGCCAGCACTAGGGTTTGGGAGAAGGCTTGATTCAGGGCAAGGCCCCCAACAAGGAAGCAGATCAGAAGTTAGTGTCGAAGGACGAGTCACTCCCCTGTCTCAACGCTATTAGAGCTTACACCAACATGAAAAACGTCTCCATCCCACACTCCCTGGTCAAGTTGCAACACAAGCACCATGATCCAACCACTAAGTATCTCTCTAGTGTGGCTGCTCTCAGCTGATGCCTCTTGCAGGGCAGGGATGTCTCTCTCCTGTGTCTCCCAGGGTAAGGGCAGGGAGCAGGTCTGTGCTGCTCCCCTGACGATCACAGAGCTAACTAAGGACTGCCTTTCAGTGCCACAACTCAGGCGAAAATCAAAAGGCCGCACTTCACTCTAAGTATCTAATTGTCTTTTCCTTCCATGGTGCTTAATCGTCAGTAAATACAGGAATAAAATATTAGAAAGGACAACTCTGACATATCCAAATAGCTCCCATTGTCTAGTCAGTAGTACACCAGCCCCTTTGCCATTCCCTCTCCTTGTTCAAGGTGTCACCCTTTCTTTTAGGACACAGAACCTCACACACCTCACCCTCCACTGTCCAGAGCTGCTCCTGAACCTTGTCCCCATCAACACAGGTGACAGCCTACATCATTGCCACTGCTTACTGAAATCTCCCCGTGCACACAAGCAGCGCAGCTCAGCTAACTCATGACCCTGCAGAGGCACCCGGTGTCGTCCTATGAGCATTTATGTACTCTTTAGAGGAGGGAGAAGGCTGTGTGAGATGGGCTGGGATCACAGGTAGGTTTGGCATGGGACTGGTCACAGGCAGGGCCAGATGGCACCGCCGGACTCCTCGCAAACAGAAATCCCCACACAGACTTTCTGGTTATCCAACAAATAATTACCATGTCCCTTTAGGATGTGTATAGCATGTGGCAGCCCAATTACAACACATGGAGCGGGAGGGGACGGTGCCATAAAACAGCAGCCAATAATGAAAATTAGCCTGGGGGGAGGCAGGGAGGGAGAGACCTTAACTCTTCCTTTTCTTTTTTCCTTTCCCTATGTTTAATTCATTTCTCTTTCTCTCCCTTAGCTTCTTTTGTTGTTTTTTCAATCATTGCACAATTTTTTCACAGTCAAATATTTTCAGTGTTTTCAGTTCTTGATGGGTGCAAGCTTCTCCTTCTGCCAGGCAGGGACAGAAAGGCTCAAGGGCAGAAGTGCTGCCCCTTTCAAGCTGGTCACCCATGAAGGCAGCTCCAGATGACCCACAACCTCTACAAACACAGCCCCATCTTGGAGCCAAACGCTCTCATAAGGCTGCTTATGGTAATAGAAACCCAGCATTCACTATGAATAATCACAGATTTTATTTATAGTGACAAAACGAGAGGGCCTTTTATGCAATATTCACTCAGGTTACCCAGGTCAATAGCAGCCTAGTCATAGTGACTCATACTGTGGAATTAAATATTTTAAACATAGCACAGTTATAGCCTGAGCATGGCTTGCTTTCAGTAACTGCCCTGATCTCATTTTCCTCCTTCCCTCCCCAAAACAGACTAAAGAATTCAAAGTATCCTATGGAATACAGCACCTGGTTCTCCTTACCCTGTGTCAGACACACGTCAGTGATCAGAGACAGAGAAGTGGGTGCTCACATTATCTTCTGGAAGTTTTGGCTAGTGATCTATAGGAAACAGGGGCACGTGTGTAGGATGGGGCACCCCAGAGGCTCCCAGTGCAGTGCCAGGACACCATCCTTGCAGGGTCAGATTGTTGCTGCTCTTACAGTAAGGTCAATTGAGGATGCAGGTAACCAAGTGATTCACAAAAGGTCACTGAGAAAACCAAATCAAAGAGCTGATGGAGTTTTAGAGGTCCAAGTGCAAGGTCCTACCAGGAAATTGCCTGCAAGTCGTTATGGTTCAGGCAACTGAAGGAAGAGTGATGCTTTGCCCTCCCTTGACACACAATAAAGGACCTGGACCTGGACCAAAGGCACAGGCCCTGCTGTCCCAGCATAGCTTCAAAGGAGATGTGCTAAAGCATCCCCCACTGGAGGTGCAAGATGGTGCAAGGGCTGCCCTAAAGCCAAAGCTGGAATAAAAGTGTCAAAGAAATAGCACCATTTGGCCCGGAGAGCTTTCCCCACCTGTGACCTGAGAGCTCTGCTGTGAAAAGCTCAGGCCAGTTATCAGAGAGGATTTGAGCTCTTTAGGATCTAAACTGAACTGCAGTGCACTGGGGCATCCCCAGTCCCAAGAAGACCCACCCAGCCTTGCCCACTAGGCAGGAACAGAAAAGAACCACTGCCCAAGTTCACCAAAAATGACAGGAAAGAAGGAATGCGATGGGGACACAATTTTTTGCAATTATAAATTACCTTCTCTACAAGTTTTCATGCAAAGATAAACTCCCTTATTTTTTATCTTAAGGGGTGAACTTTGGCTCTCACTGAATACATGGACTCAAACTACAGGCCTGAAACGCTTTGCAAGTCAGGGTAAATGGGGAATGACCCTGCTGGAGGCGACAATCGTGCTGGAGGTGACAATCCTGCTGGAGGCCACAGCGTCGTGACCATTGGAAGGCAATTCAGACTCCGTTTGCCTGGCATCATGTTGGGTTATTGATTGACCCCTGTGCTGCCAGCACACCGACCGCTCTCTGGCACAACAGGCACCCAGGCAGAAAGTACAGTGGCCACATCAGCCCCAGGACATGATGTGTCCCCTGCTACTGGTTTTTAAATATGCCATTCAGAAGGATTCCTGAGACCACGCAGCATGCCAGATGCTGCCATTTTTCCGCATGAATGTATTTTCAGGGTGTCTTTTATTTTTCCCCACAATAAATCTGGCCAGAAGAGAAACTACACTGAGACACTAAATTGTTTTGATTCAAGCCTTCCCCCTTTGGAGGGGCATTATTGGAACAATGGGTATAATAAAGTGATGCTTGTTTACATGACTTTTCCATTAGAAGAGGAGAATTTGTGGGAGGTGTAAACTTTTCCAGACATTCAATTTGAGCTGTTTAATGAAACATTTTAACTAAAGCATCAGGGTATAAAAGGGTGATTTACCACAGCTTATTGCTTAGTTAGAGGAGAACATTTGAAGTAAGCGCGAGTAAGAGATCGAGCCTACAGTCTCTTTATATGCATTGCAGTCCTTACCAGCACATGCGATCTTCTCTGTGTTAGTACCCAGTTACAAACCCAGATCAGAGTCACTATTTCCAGTATGTCCACGACAGCCCCACTAATTCTGCTCAGGGAAGGAAAGGCTTCACTCAGCAGTCTCTAGTTACAGGGCTGGGCCCTTCAAGGGCAGCAGTGTCTGTGTTGATGAAGGCATCACGGCTGTGTGTCACGTAGCACCTTTGGCACGAGCCATGGAACCTCTTTTACTAAAAAAAACCCCAAATGTTCACCTAACGACTGAGGTAATCCCTTCCCTCTCCAGCAGAGCCACTTCACCAGCTGGGAGGTACGAAAGGGCTATCCATTTACTCTGTAACCAGAATGTTGTTTACCTCCAAAGAAGTAACAACTCCCTACGGCTGCCCTAATGTGGCCAAAGTGGCATGAAAACAAAACTTTGGTGTAAGACTTGAACCACAACCTGTCACCCACCATCCAGGGACTCATCAAAGGGATTTATTGTGCTCTCTTCTGTCCAGCCAGACCTGTTTGGCTGCTGAGTAAAGTTTTTGGGAGGGACGTAGTAACAGGAAACAGCTCTCTCCTACAGCGACAGCAGTCTCTTACCAGGCATGACTGCTCTCATTGTAGGGAAGGACGCAAAAAGCTGGAGGAAGTTGTAGTTCACTGTGTCCATAAACCTGTTGACAAGACAGCATGTTCTTGAGGAGTACAGTGCAAATGGAAACGGGGGCCGGAGCTGGTCAGGATGTTTCCCTAGTGGTCTGAGTATCAGAAAGCACTGATAGCCACCATGCTGCCATGTGGAAGCATCACTTGCCCTCCACCAGTTATTGATCCTTTGAATAGATGCTTCATGTGTAATTAAGTCTCCAGAGAGGACACGGGAGGAAAATAACTCAGGAAACAAAAAGTATCAATAGCTGCAGCTGAGGTTCTGAAGAGTTTTATGGATTCAGGATGCTGGAACAAGCACCACAAGATTCCCTAGTAGAGAAATGACATTCTTACACAAAAAAAAAACCCATCTGGGAGTCAGGTTATAGTAACTGCCACTTCAGGTGGAATAAAAGGGAGGAACAATTTCTGCTGGGGTTGTAGTGGATACAGCAGCCCATGGCTGGCTCTGCACTCCCAGGAAGGACAAAGGTGCTCTGCTTTAGCGCTAACACACATTTTGGACTCTCCAAGTAAAGTTCTAGGGCCTCTCTCAGTTTCCCACTACTGTAACTCATGTCTAATAATGAACTTGCACTGCACCAGGCTGAAAAAGTATGCATTTCTATCCTAAAAAAGCCAATGCCTTTCCCCACCAGTAGGCCAGCAGCACTAATAGCACCAACTATTAGCATTTGCAGTATCTTTATGGATCAGCTGTGAGTTTGTTCATGACATCCATACATGAAATTGTTTTTAAAAAATGTGAAAAATTAAAAAAACCACTGAAGGGAAGCCAAATTCAAGAAATACAAGTGATTAGATGACAAAAACATGGCCAATGCACAGTTCTTACTTTTGGCTTTACAAAACAGAGAAACCCTGTCACAGGAAAAGATCTTAAATGCAGCAAGACGTCCTCGGAGTAAATGTATGAATAGCTTGCTTTGTCTTGATGGATGGATAGACATTGTCACAGTTCACTTCATCTGACAGGAATAAGACTCATAAATGGTACAAATTGATTCAGAAAAGAGAAGAGTGCCACATGCTGTTACAGTTACATTTGATCGTAATAACTATGTACTATAAACAGATTTCAGTGCATGGCTGCTCCAAGGGAAAAAGAGAAGATCAACGTATCCGTACAAAGCAAGAATCAAAAACTCTCCTGAGCACACTCCCCTCGACAGAAGACTTTGGAGGGTGGGAAGAATCAAGTTCAAACCTGTCCTGCTTTTCCCCCTTTATCCTCTCCATCCAGCCCAACATCACTTCACTTGATGCTCCTAAAGGATTTGCTAAAGGCAAGGGAAGGAAGGAACGGAATCTGTGCTGCGTGTGGCTTCCTGATGTTGAATCTAAGCACTATTACAGCTGTTAATTCTTCTTCTCCTGCCCTGTTTACAGAAGAAACTCTGGTTTTGTTTATCTTTCTGTCACACAAGACAAACATGACTTTAGGATTCCTATACGCTCCAGTCACCTGTCACAGTTTCACTGCCTAGACATGCAGAATGTCTCCTTCTCTGAGGAATGGGAATTTAAATGAGAAGAGGTATCTGAAGAGTTAATGCAACATAGTTAACCCTTCTCTTGAATACTATTGTTTTTTAAAAAGGAAAATAGACAGTGGTAATACAGAGGCCCAGGTGACATCCTCTGTTCCCTCACACACCATGCAACATAGCAGAGGTTGGACAAAACATTCTCCTAGTCCTGCGGCCAGAAACGCCAGCTCACTGCTGGGACATTCTTTGGCCTGATCAGGAGAAGTAGCCAGCCTGCCATGCCAAGCCTTGCTCTGTGTCTGAGGAGAGAGGACTCTGTCCCCTGCCCAGCACTTGCAATGCAAGGTCACCCTGGTTACATCAGTGCCTGTCCCTTCTCCAGCAGTAGAGCAGCCTCCCATGAGGAATGGGAGGAAAAAAGATGTATTTGTTTATGTGTGATCAGTCACTGAATATATTTGCGCTTTTTTTTTCCCTCCATGAATGG
>JAOXJK010000023.1:44787263-44824616 GCA_025774025.1 Xenus cinereus | reverse complement strand
GAATATATTTGCGCTTTTTTTTTCCTCCATGAATGGCTCTTATTTCTTCCTGGGCAATTCCTGCCAACGAGTGGAGAGGAGAAGGGAAGCAAGATACAATCTGGGTGTTAGCAAAAGTCACCCTTTGCAATCAGAAAAGCACTAAACATCTTCCTTTTCTTTTTTCTTCCTTTTCTTTTATGAAGCAAACAATCAAATGCAATCCACCAGGGAGAGTGATTCATCATAAAATCTCTCTGTCTAATCAGCATGCCAAAGAAGATTTTTGTCTTATAATTGCATGGCGCACAGAAGTTTTCAACATCACTCCTTCCCAGCGTAAATGAACTGGGCGAGAAATCCCTTGGAGTCCCACAGCCCCTTATCTGACGGGCAGCCTCATTCCCTGGTCACAAAGCAGAAGTTGAAATTGGTTTCATTACTGTCAAGGGCAACCAGTCTGATACCAGATTATCACACTTCTTCCCACCACCTTCTCCTCGCCCCAGCACTGGTGGGCATAGGCACGTGTGCACTCACACACTCTTAGCCCAATTAACTTACCCGTGTGGCGTATCACCAGTGGATTTTGACAGCTATACAGGTAGAGACTGTGAGCTGGGTATCTTTACTGAGAAAAAAATATTTAGCTGTAGCACGGCAAGCTAGAAAGTGAGAGAATTGGAAGGACATAATGAAGAAAGAGGCAGCAAATGAAAAGATGGAGCGGATAAGTAAAGAAGAAAGAGCCTTTAACAAAAATGCACAACAAATAGAGGAATGCGAAAGATTGTTTCTATGGCAATGTAAGTAAGACTGCAAAACTGCTGTCTGCAAGCAAATGTATTTAAAATGAAACATGAGGTAGCTGAGGTAACAGAGTCTGTGTCACTAATGGCAAAGCAATTTTGCAGCACGGAGCCTCCAGCGTCCCCCACCCCTTCACCACCAGTTCCAATGTGAGAGCATAGCCCCAGATTTCAGCATCAGGGACCCTCAGCGGCTGCAGCTGGTGACCACCACTCAGGCGGCAGGGCTGTCCCTCCTCACCAGCTCACGGCCACCCAATGCAGGAAGCCCCGAGAAGCAGAGCAGAGGATCCTTGCTGAGAAAAGCCACCCTTGACCTGCTCCTGCTTCCCCCCATCGTGGCCCTGTAGGCCCCCACAGCCCCCAGCCACGCAGGGGTACTGGGGGTGCGACATGGCAGCTTCGGCCAGGGCTGTCCTTCCCCACCGGCTCCATCCACCTCACGGGCAGAGCCAGCCTCTAGGTGGGACCTAGGCTCCTCTCGGGATTAACTGGTGGCCTCCAGGCTGGCAGGCACTCAGCTAGCCCCCTTACAGGCGTAAGGTGCCCCCCCGTCATGACACTGGTACCACCAGCTCACCAGCCCTGTTGGGCCCTCCCTACAGCCTGCCTTGTAGCAGTGACAAGAGCTAAGATATAATATACCATAAAGCAAAGCATGTTACCTTGTATATGGTAAATTAGAATTAATTTTTAGGTCAAATAGAGTGAAATAAAAGCTTAAAATAGAAGGGGAAAATGAACTCAAATACAGCTACCTGCCTGATGAGCCTGTTCCTAATCTGCTGCGAGGAAGGCGAGACTATTAAAAAAGGAATCAGCGTTTCTTCCACAGGACCTTTCTCAGAGACCTGGCTGCTCTCTCCTGGAGACGTACAAGACCTTCCTTTCCAAACCAGGCATCGAATGAGGAACCCTGTGGGTGCATACCACTGTGTGGAGGCAGGGGGCCAGCTGCCAGCCAGCCCCGGCTCCCCCAGCCCGGGAGACTGGCCCCCCAGCTCAGGCCCAGCAGGCCGCCTGCGTTACACCAGCCTTAGAAGCAACAGGCCAAAGATGACAGGTCCGCTCGTCTAGATTAAATGTTGCTGAGTGGTTCTCAAATAAAGGGCTCGCGGCAAAGTGCAAGATGTAAATTGATGTGCAAAGGGATTGCTTCAACATACGTTCTTATCAGTTTGGCTGCTAGATGCCCCTCTTTTATCTACGTGGCATTTCAGTTCCCTAAACTCTGTTATGCCCTATTTATTTCCATCTTCTGAACAGTAAAAGCTGTAACCGAGCACCTCAGGCACTGGGCTGAGGCTTTGGAGAGTTGGGTCTGGCTTGTCACTGCACATGCAGCCATGGCAATGCCTTTATTAAAAAAGAGGGATAATACATCCATGCTGTAACTAAATCCAGGTTATAAGAGCCTCATATGAGGGCCTGTTGGGTGGTGAGGGCTTATATTGCTACATGTATTGCCTTTGAATCAAACTAAGCTTTTTTTTTTTCTACGTAAGACAGCTTATTTACTCTTAGTGCTCTTATTTGTGCTATGCCACTGCCATTTATCAAAATGCAGTTGGTGTCAGCTATATTTCTCTGCTGTCAACCTGAGCAAAGCAGCAGCGAACGAGGCCCTTTCCCTTTAATTCACCACCTTTGTTTCCCCAAAAAGCTGTATCTAGATATGGTTGCCACTGTATTAACCAAGTGGTACAGAGCCTTCCCACTGCAACCCCTCTCTCCAAGATATTGCACGGACACCACTAAGTCATTTAATTCTGGCTGTCCCCTTGATGCTAGTTACAGGGAGTGTGCCCATGACCAGAGGTGAATTAGGTATGCAAGGCAGGGAAGTCACACTGCTGCCTGAAACACTCTCAGGTCCTGATACCTGCTTTTATTTCTCAGCAATCCAGACTTCGCTTCACCTGTACTCTTCCCTCCCACTTTAAAACACAAAGCTACCCTCAGCCTGCTGCTCAAGACACCTTTCCTGTTTACAGCAAACACCCCAAATTCTCTCTTTTCCTCTCCCCTTCAAGTTCAGGGTTTGTTTTGGTGGTAGGGTTTGGGTTTTTTTTTACTAAAAATGGTCCTTGTGGAAGCAGCCTGCCTGACAGCCCTGCTGGCTAAAATCTGCTGTTTATCCACAGAGCGGGAACGGTTTGTGCCGCCGAAGCTTTCTTATTCTCATCACCTACATGCTGCTAGTCTGCTTTGAAGAAGCACCTCTAGGGGTGAAAGCATACTTCTGTCTCTAAGCTAAATTCAATCCCTGATCTCTTTGCAGAGACTAACAACAAGGGAGACATTTGGCATGATTGATGGCAGCCAGATGAATAATTCATGGCAGATCATTTATTTTGATGAATTTTAGCCTCTTTTTCTGTTTGCAAATTGTCTGCAAGTAGCTTATGAACATCTCAAATGTATATGGGATTTGAAATTAACTGCTGGATACTTTCCGCAAATAACTCCTAGCCTGTAGATTGCTCACGAACCATTCAGCGGAAGCATTTGAAATTTCAAATTCTAGACACGTTCATTAGCTTTGATTGCTCTCGTGAGCCAGGAGCTCATCTACAATGCTGGTGTAAATGCAGAGAAACTCCATGGACGGCACAGGGGTAGGACTCCAGGTTGACTTTGGTGTTACCAGCCTCAGAATCTGCCCAGAAAACATTTCTGTTCTCTAAGCAAGTAAGTAATATTTTAAATCAGGTGTTATCAGTGACCGGGAGAGGAAAAAGTAAAACAAAATAATTTTATGTTTACATTTATTTTGCATGAATCATAAAATTTTTTGTTCCAGTAATTCTCCCTGCCAGTAAATACCCATATCTTTAACGTGCCTGGCTATCAGTCAGAAACCTGTCATTTCTTACCTGATGCATTCCCATCAGTTACCATGACATTCCTGCTTCTAGAAATCCATTAAATGAGTTTACTAAAGCAAACGCAGGACCAGACTCATCATAAGGCTGTCTCTGCTCCATGCCAGTGTTGCTCCACTGAAGTCAGTGGTATAAAACTGGTGGGACATAACAGAGGGAAGTAACTATTGTTTTAATATTTTAACGACACTCTTTTGAGTAAAGCAGATCAAGAGAGAGCTTTAAGTGATGGGATGATATTTCTGAGGAACAGAAGAACGATGTCACCATGGACTGGATAAATCTGGATTCACGCCCATGTAGTGAACACTTGAATGATATTTGTCTGAGCCCAGCAGTCCTTGTGCTGAATTCCTGCTGGCTTTTTCTAGAAACCACCATGTCCAATTTACACAAGACCACAAATGGCCAAGCAGCTGGTAGAGCCTGTCAGAGCCTGTCACGCTCTTTGCGTGGAGTACAGCTGAACAAATGATCCAGCAGTGAAAGACCAAGTCACCGGTCCTGAGACCTGCGGTTGTCAGCTAAGTGGGCAGATAAGAGTCTGTCTTAACTTAAAGCTAAAAATCTGACTGGAAATCCTCTCCAGTGAGGTTCTCTAGCTTCAGCAAGACCCCAGCTACTCAAAAGTCAAGACACACTATTGCAAACTTCAAGACACAAGTCGTCCAAGCTCTGAGTGACAGCAGGATATTGGTTTTCTCCAAACTACTCTGGCTGCAAACAACCCGCAGCACAGCGAAGGGAACAGGGAACTCTTCATCAACGTGAACAAGCAGCTGATGCTGCTCCTTCTTTACTTTTCCACATCCCTGCCCCTGAAGCCCCCAATATCACACATGCCGCCAGCCTCCCAGTGCTTTTTCCATTTTCCGTGACTGTGCTTCACCAGGTCTGCTGCATCATACTTGTTTTCTCACTCTAGTCCTATTGCATCAGAAACCCCAGGATGGAGGAGGAAGCAGGATGACAAACACAAGCACCCCTCGCTGCAACGCCAACAGAGGCAGAGGAAAGTGCCGTGCCAGGGTGGGGGGTGGCATTTCCTCAGGGCAGAGCATAATTTCTGTCGCACTCCCAGCCCACCCCATATTTGTGTCAGCCTTTTGCTGGAATACTTGTAAGCCTGTCATTGCTGAAGTCTTTTTGGCAGCCGAGTCTTTAAATATAGACCCTAATCACAACTGCATGCGCTGTACAATCAGCCTAAAAACTGATTAACTTTTATACAAGCTTATGTTCAAGGGGCAATTCAAGATGTAGGAGCTGGCACCAGCTCAGGGTCTGAGTCTGTGTCTCTTTGCCATGCCTACCGTAAAAACAGTGTATGGCATACTAAAAAAGAATTTCCAATTATATATAATTGGAGACTAAGAGGAAGAACCATGCAACAGCCTTCATAAATTAGGTGGACCATCAGGCTATATTACATATATATGTATAATCCAATGTAAAGAACTGCTGTGAAAATGCTTATTTTACTGAAGAGTCTTCACATGTTTTATTATTCAGCAGTTTTATTCCATCAACAGGGGGTTTTTCATTTCATTTCGAGCAAAGTGCAGGAGGGAAAAAATAAACCATTCCAACTCACATCGTTTCTGTAGAAGGAGAGGGATGGTGTGGGAGAAGGAGGTATTTGTCAGTGTATGTATCTAAATCCATCACTGAGGAACGCTGTGAGTTCAGTTGAAACACATTATGGTAGATGTCTGTAACACAGCTAATGTCATTCAGGACAGCTGCCATAGCTCAGGACACAAGTTGATCTACAGCAAGGTCTGCAGCTGAGGTCCAGCAAAAAAATTCCACCTCTGAAATTGAACTCCAGAGAAGCCTACACCTTTGCTTGAAAGATTCAGCGCTCACCATGCTAAGAGGCACAGAGTTTGACTTGATGGCCCTTTGATCTCTTCTAGTCCTTTAATTGCACACCGCGAGTTTCTGAGCAAGTGGACATTATTTTCCATGCAACCCTCCCTACAAAAATAATCACTTTATTTGGTCTGTAGTCCCTACTGGTCATATTTCATATCCCAGGTCCCCAGAGCTTCTCACTGACTCCTGGTGCACAGAAAGCAAACTGTAAAGCAGCTAGTGTTTGAACAGCTGCCAGGAAGTGCTCCTACTCGCAGGGCTACTGGCTTGCTTTCCCAGGCAGTGGGTGCTTCATCTTCAAAATCAATCTGATGCATTGGCACAAGCCCAGAGAGTGTTAGTCCATCTGCTGCCTAACTCTCCCAGTTTGTTTGTAGAGGCTTGCCATCAGCTGTTCAAATCCCTCTTTTTTCCCCTCCAAGGAATTTCCTTTTTTTCCTGCCCTAGCCTCCACCAGGATCCCAATAATCCCCACTTTACTTTATCTTAATCCAGCCTCCAGAAAGCCATGGAAAGAAGCTTAGGAGCACGCAGTGCAATTAACACTACTTCTCATTTAGCTGGCACGGCGAGCACTGTACAACGGGGTAGGTGAGGCAGAAGCAGCTCAGGTTTCCAAGACAGTGTTTGGCACAGTCAGTCCCTAAACTGAACACCATCTCTCTGTAAGGCTAGTGAATAGGATTGTACTTCCCACGCTTTCCTCCTGCCTGTTGTGGTCAACAGCAGACTGCAAATCACTCCTGGTAAGAGACCAGTAGAAGACCCCACAAGTCACCTGCTGCCTGGTGGTGGTCTCAGCCAAACTCCCACTGCTTTGGTACTTGTAATCAGAAGTACAACTACTGCAGTCAGCAAGGAGGTTGGGGACTGTGGCAAAGATAATGCTGCTGATGGCCACAGCAACTTGTTCTGTGGCTGCTAGCAGCCAGTCTAAGGGGACATAATTTTTGTGGCCTAGTGAGTGCCTGGAGTCCCCTGGAGAGGGGCTTCCCAAGCCTCAGCCCACTGCAAAGGGTGTTAAGCTGAATGACAGTCTCAGTGCTAAGCCAGCCCCAGCAAAGTCTGGACGGGGATCCCATCCACCACGTAACACCTGCCTGAACTCAGGTGTCTGCTGGAGGAACAGGGCTCCCACACTTCACCACTCCGTCTTCCTGCCTGCCCTCCTCACCACCTTCTGAAGGCTTTATCTAGGGAGGAGCCAGGTAAGATTTAGGGCTGTTCAATCTCTTGCATGGAGCCTCAGCTGGATAAGGAGCAGATCCCCAACAGTCCTCTGGGAAGAGCACCAGCCAACCCATCCTCCTCTTCTCAGTGCAGAGCAGAGGTGGTCACCAGCACAGACAGGCACTGAGCATAACACCACAGGAGAGCCTCTTGAGGATGGCACCATTTTCCCTTTAGGGCTTCCCAGGGTCACTGACCCCCTCCCCAGGGACAGGAGGAGAGATGGGGTAGGCTTTACCAGCATCCAGTTTCTCTCCTTCCCTGTTCTCGTGCTTGTGGCCACGCTGCACGACACAGTGCTTTGGTCCCCACTTCCAGTGCTCCGGCTGCTCCAGCCCTGAACAAAGACAGCCATTCAGACCGGAGTGCGCAGTGGTTTAATGCTGCAGATGAACATCTACCATTGTTGCCAGTACTGCAGGCCAGAGAAATTAAATGCAAATTGTCTTTGTTCCTGAGCACAGACCCCCATTTCTTCAGCCCCAGGAGCCTAACAAACACCCTCTGTGCTCCCCATTTGTTCTCCGCGTATCACCTGCTTGTCAGCTAATGCCCGGCGAGGCTGCAGGATTTAGCCTTGGGCACAGCCTGCTCCCGTGCAACAGCATACAGATATATATTTTTTTTTTTAGGACTGTCGCTACGCATATATCTTGCGCAGCGTGACGTGTTTCAAAATAAAAACATCAAAGATCAGTCAGTGGGTCAGCTAAAAATGCAGCAGGGTTCCTGCTCGCAAGGGAAAGGCATCACTGCATCGATGCCCGGCCATCCACAACTCCTACACAGCTGGAGCAACATGTCTCCAAACCTTGATGCAAGAAATCCTGCTTCTCCTGCTATTGTCCCTTGTTTCCAAGAATAAGAGGATAAAACTGAGCCAACGAAAGTCAGGCTTGAGATCAAAGAAAAACTTCCATGACATAAATCTTTAAAGGTAGGAAATAACTTCCTGAGGATACCGAGAAAGCGCGATTGTTTGGAGTGCTAAATCCTATGACAGAAGAAAATAAACAGCATGAAAAAAATCCCAACTTTTTGACAGTACAGGTGACACATCACATAATGTAATGAGCTTGGTTTGCCAAGACTCTTCTAACATACCAGAGGCACCCATCCTGTGAGGTCCCTGAACATACAAATCCCTGGACACCCCTACCTCACTCCCCGAGCTCCACCATGATCAACTGGATTTCCTGCAGACTCAGTCTGAACCCCTGCCTACTGCAGCTCTGCCTCCTTCTTGTGGGTGGATCACAAACACTACTGAGACTATTCAGTGTCGTGATAACAAAGATGGGCCCCTCAGCTTGTAGTTCAGACACTTGATTAGTTACCACAGCTCAAGAAGACACTGCTTATCTGCTGAGCTGCAGTGGCAGACTGCATGCACACTTAGCCTATCACAAAAGTGAGATAAAAAGGTATTTGCTTAAATCTTTTTCATTGCAGCTTACACAAATACGCTTTACTTCACGTTTGGTCACAGTGCACTTGCCTGGCTGAGCCTCCAGCTCAGAGCAGGTTCTGCTTTTAGATCCACAAATCCCAGGTTCAAGCCTAAATGATAATGATGCCTAAGGCCATGATGTTATATCAACACAGGACACAAAGACCTACACAGAGCTGACAGCACGCCTATGGTTTGTATTTTATATTAGGCTTATCACCATGGTATCTTATGAGCTCTATCCACTACCATCACTTACTTCTGTGAAGCAGCAAAATTCAGGTCACCAGCTTTGCAGTTTGTGACCAATGAGGCAGACAAATCTCTGATTTAGAATAGATGAACCTCTAATTGGCTGATGCATAAAATGAGAAGCTTTATTTAAAATAGCCAAATATGGGTTTTCCCCCCACATTTGGAAATCTTCATCAGCTGCACATTAGCTCACTAGTTTCCTCAAAAACACAGATATTCACTCTCCCAATGCACTGAGGGAAAACTCCATTTCCATGACTCAGTTCCTGGTAGAGAGCTGGATAGTCCTCTGCCAAGAGGAAATGACTAAAACCACAGATCAGCTAAAAGCATATGGCAACAAAACGTTGGGGTTCCCCTCCCTCCCCATAAGGGCAGGGCAGTGTTCTTGCAGATGTTGAGAATCTTTCCTCGGCCCACAAAATGCAGATGAGCCTGTTTGATCAATTCTTAGCTGTGGAAATACCGAACCCAAGACAGGAGGAGCAAAAGGATCCTCACAGTAGCGTGGCTTCATGCAGACAGCACGTAAAAGAAAAGCAGTAATCGGACTGACAAGTGGCAGGGCTTATGATTTTCATGCTGTTGCAGAAGACCCCTGGAAACTGTTGTCAGCAGAATCAGAGAAAGAGAAGGCATTTCAGAAAATGTGCATTGAAAATGAGAGTTGAAAGAAGTTGAAACTTTTAGAGCAGGTGAAGCTGGTCAATGGTCTGCTAGAAAGGCTGGCTTCCCCTCAGGTGGTCTTACGCACCACATTCATTTCTCAGACCAGTTTAACATTCTCAGAAGCCTAAGAGTTATCGACATAGTTACCACATCTGACGCAGGGAATGTGTCACACTCAGTTCTGAGCTGCAGCTTTGCTTTTCTTTAACAATCACAGTAATAGCCTGCATTTCTGCATTCTAAGGAATGTTGTACAGCAGGCAAAAATTATTTCTGTGGTCACTGCACAGACAGAGGAAGTGCATGAAGGGGTGAAATACTGCAGATGCTGGGATACAGCACTTAGCGAGGAGAATAAGCAGCTTGACAGAGGTGACCCTGCCCAGCATCAAGGATTAGAACCTGAGCAAGATGCAGTCTTATGAGCCTAGGTACCCACAAAAGCTGAGCACAAAGCCACCTCAACCTTTGATCAGTCAAAGAGCAGTGGAAGACATTACCTTATATGAAGGCTGCAAGGCAAGGACCCCACACTTTCCACGTCCCAGCTTATGCTGCCATCTCTAACAGGCCACAGTTGGGTAGGGCTCACATCCAGCGCTAAATACCTTGACAGGGAAGAGTAGCACATCCTGTGGGAATCCAAGGCAAGGAGAATGGAACCACCCACACTGTAACACATACCAGGCAGTCTTCAAGACCTGCTTTTTAAAGCTCTGGCAATCCACCACTCCAGCTGACATCTGTCAGCTGCAAGAAATTAGTCTTATTGTGGCATCACTCACCTGCAGTCTACACTGGCTCCAAACGAAAAGGAAGAAGGGGCTATCATGGCAGTGCTTTTTTGTTTTAACCTGTCCTGTTGCACACTGCAATTCCCATCCCAGCTGTCTCTTGTAATAACAAAATAAATACATTCTTGAAGTACTATAAATAGAAACAGCAGGGAAGACCTTGCTTTGAACTGTGTTGCACTGGGGATTTCTACTTTGCTGTCTTCCTGCATGCTTTCCGCTTGAATGTTTCCTACTAGCTTTGAAACAACATGCCGAAACAGACTTGCATCTGAACTTGTGAATGTTTCATTTTAAGATTGTCCCAAAAGGATGGACTCCCAACCTTTTTTGTTCCCAAACAACAGGGTGTTGTCATTGCACCTGAAAGTAATGAAGCCTTAGGGGCTCATCTTCTTCTCATTCACTGAACCGGGTTGAAAGCTCAGTTCTGACTACAGAGAGGAAACTGCTCACAAACCCTGCAACCATAAACTTCACTCCAGTCCAGTTTCGCTCCCCCCTTTCTCTCTTGCTGTGGAGTCTGAACAAATCCCATGCTGCCATAAGAAAGAGAATCCATTCTTGTGCTGAAGCCCAAGACAAGATTTGAAAGCCAAGGCATCGTCTGCTTTGCCACCAGAGATATGACAGCAGTGCTCCTGGCTACGCTTCGGCCAGCAAGGTAGTTATGATGGCAGTACCTGTGGTGCCAGGGTAGTAAGGGCTAAAGGGAAGACAGCATACCCACCCAAGGCAAGGAGCAGCCAGATGGAAGCCAGAGTTCTGAGCTTTGGCCCCTGTGGGAAGCCAGCTGAGACCTGTTTTGTCCACTGGTGCTGTGGGCACCTCCGTCTGCAGCACAGCCATACATTGGGCAGGGTGGGAGGTTTGGGACAGGGCTGAGCTCCACCCTGAGTGTGCAGGACCATCAGTGCCCTGGGAATTCAGGGGCAACTCTGTCAGACTTACCTGCTTCCCTTTCAGGTACTACCTTGAGTTTCACCAGCCGCATTTGTCCTGCCTGTCTCCTGAAGACCACCGCCCCACAGCAGGGACCAGAGAGAGCAGAAGCATGTCAGCTTCTCAGCAACTTGGTGTGCTATTTTAAACCATCCTCCTCAGTGGTTTGGGGTAATGGATCAAGCTCAGAGCTGCAGGCTCTGAGGTGAGACCACAGCTCTGCTCCACTGATGCTGCTGTGGGGAAGGTAACCTCCAGCAGGGCGCAGTGACGTTGGTGAGGCCCTGCGCTGCTTCAGTTAAACCAGATGAAGCTCCTCCATCTGAGGGCAGTGAGGAGTGACTGCCGGTGGTGGTGGTGGGCACTGCTCCTATTGCAGCAGATAAACTCTGGTCACTTCTCAGTGCGCACCTTTGTCTCCCCCGCTCCCTTTGCAGCCTGCAGGCACTCCGTGGCAAACTGTACACAGCCAAAGGTGCCAAAGGGAAAAGATGAGCTCCTCTGACAACCAGGCAGGTGGTTCAGAAGGATCCTTCCATTCCTATGACACTGTCCTGTCACAAGCACTTCTATTTTAAGTCAGGGTTTTCTTCCTTCAATGTTTCAGACTAGGTTAGCTTTTTCAGTAAAGAAGGATGCTGACAAACATCTTCCTGGTCTGACAGAGCTTGAACGAAGCTGTGGGAGTGTCAAATCCACATTAGCTGAAAGAATTCTTACCCCCAAAAATACTATTTCTTCATTTGGCAACCCACTTTTCATCCAAGTGGCACAAGCCAACTACTTGAAATTTAAATTGGGAATTAAGAGATATAAGAATAGGGCTGAATCTCCATGTTTAATAAAATGTACGTTTCATACTCATAGCATTTATCCTGTATGCCATCAGCTCTAACATTTACTCCCTCACTGCTGTATGGAGCTCAATAACGTAACTATTTGCAACTTAGCCCAAATCAGTGTTGCTGGAGAACAGCTCCTAGCTACGTTGGGGTTTTTTTTATTACAACCCCCTCCACTGCATTAAATACCTGGTCTGTTGCCCAGCAGAAGTATTTGCATATTGGAACTGAAAAGCCACCTCTCAATCTCCTTTCTTAAGGCTACAGTTCATATATAGTGGCTGGCTTCACAGTTTAAAAAAAAAAAAAACTTTGCAAGCTTAAGCAATAAAATATTCATAGATTTTATTATAATTAACATTATTGGTATTACCCTTGTTGTTGTTTTTCTTGGTGTTGATGTAACAACACTGCTGAGGACCTCTACTTAGAACATGGCCTGAACAACCTAATGTCAAAAATTTGGCTGTGTAGAAGATATGTTGCAACTATCCACAGGTTATTTGGCTCACTACAACAGTAACTATATCAAGCTCAATGGACTGTGATGTGATACACAAGAGGTCTGGCTAGATGATCTAGTAGTCCCTCCTGGTCTTAAGCTTGTGAATCTAAATAAACAAGACAGGAACAAGACAGAGGTGAAATCATTTAGCAAGCGGCAGAGCACTGCCTAAGATGCAAATCACCAAACTCACAGGGCAGCATCCCAGCCACTAAGTCACTGCGTCTCAGAGTTTTTTTGAGGGCATGTCCTTATTCCGAGCAAGCATTTTATGTCTTTCCACCAACATTTATTGTAAGAGCAGGAGCAAAACAGCATACATATGGTAACATCCATAGCCCGTGTTATTTGTGTGTGCTTTGAGGACACAACAGACAACGCTCGAGGGGTAAAGATGGAGAAGGAAAGCAAGATTTCATTTACTTTAGAATAAAGTTTTCAATGGGTTAAACCCCCTGACATAGTCTTTCATGACTGTCTTTCATGACCTTCTTCCACCTCCAGGTTCCTGCAGGTCCTCACCCCCTGTGAAATACTCTGCTAGATTATACTGGTTCTCACAGAAACACCTGAGACACTGTAAGCCTATGTAAAAGTCAAACTTTTGTATAGGCTTTCTTCACCTTGCAATTGCAAGCTATTTTCATGTTCTCCTTTCCTGCAGGTCCCAGTCATCCATGACCTCCTTTTTTCTGCATTTGTGTGTGCTAGCATAAAAGTTGCATAGATGTGCAATTACATGTAGGTTAGGGGAGACAGAAGCAACAAAGGCAGCGCAGCTGCCAGCAGGGAGTTGCAGGGGTAGGTGGAGTTACACCTAGAATGAAATTGCTCCTCTCCTTTCACAGCGCAGCTTTATTTACCTCAGTCTCTTGTTCTTCTCATCATTCCTGTTCTCTTTCATGTCTTCGCTATTAAAGTTATTAGGAAAATTATTCATTCAATTGCTTGTAGAAGCTGCCCAAAGATAAATACATTCAGCTTAATAAACCTTGTTAGCAGGAAGGAAGGGGAGAATGCCTAATTAATGTATTAATGATTATAACGCACTTTGAAGATGAAAAGTGCCGTGAGCTCTAAGGGCACGTTTCTGCCCTCCGAAGTCCCTAGGAATTGTGTGAAGAAGCTAATTCTAAACATCACCGCTACTACAGTGTGGCGGGGGGAAAGATGCACGTACCACGGCTACTCCTCAATACCCCGGATCTGCAGGCAGTGGTTAACCCACCTTCCAGATACCCCCTGTGATAAGACAACACAGCTACACACTCTCCTCCAAAAACAGGAATGGAGGAGTGCCTGCAAGCACCACTTAATGCAGTTCAGCCACGCTCTGTGGATTCACTGCCCAGCTGTAATACCATCACGCTTACCTAGAAAGAACAAACTGAAGCTTCACACCTTGGAAGTTAAACACTACCATTTCTTACCGCTCACACTAATGGGTTTTCCCAACTCTTAGTATGCTAAGAGTTTTCCCCGAAAACAAGAGCTGCTGGGACAGTCCCCTTGCCAATAGATGGGATGCAACAGGCCTGGTGATGCTTTTAGAGAAAGAGCAGCTTAGGGCAGAAATGAGGGCAGAAATGCCTCGGCAGATGATAATCCCTAGCTATTGCAGTGAAAGGGCATGTGGGTCGAAGGAGATTTCCAGCTGAGGAAGCTTCCATGGCTCAGGAACAAAAGTATTTCTCCTCTCCAGGTTTCTCCTCATCCAGCACAGGCTGAGATCTGAAGAACATATCTGCTGCTTGCTGCAGTAAGAATTCTGCTTTTACAGCAAGGGAAAATAAGTTGCTTAGAAAGTCTCTTAGATGTCACTGCATAACCAAAATACGAGCTGCTAATAACAGGTTTCTTAGACACACATTTCCTTTGCATGTGGTACCAGGAGGCACACACTCTAGGCTCTCGTTATTATGGGCTTAGGTTATGAAAACTTTAATGAACATATTTTAAAATGCCACTCTGAAGAAATCAGGTACTAGTAGCTCACACTTGCATAGCTGTCTCCTGAAAACACTGAGCAGTCTCAACAAATCCTAGAGAATAAGTAAAACACACACTAAAACAATAGCAAGTTTCACATATGCCTGCTGGGAGGACAAAAGGGGCAGAAATTATGCTGTCAGTCTACATATTTTCTGGTTATCACTTGAGATATTGTGAAAAAACCGAGTAATGCTGTATCGCTCACCTCAGGAGCGTTAAAAAAAACTAATCTCAGTTCAGCATTAAACATTCTGCAAACCTCACGAATCCCCTCCGGGGAAGACTCAGGTCTGTGTCAGAGGCTAAAGAAGGTAAAGCTTTGGCAAGCAAAGCACACAGGTGACCTGCAGCAGATGCAGGAACAAAGCCCCACCAAAGCCCCAAGCTTCCCCCCAGCAGCGGGGGCTCAGAATCCCTGAGCATCCCTGCAGCAGCCACTCGCACCGGGACAGACCAGCTGTGCTCAGGTGGCAACATGGTGGCAGTAGTTGATCAAATTGTCTTTTATGGATTTATCTGTTTGTGCTCCAGTATAAAAAAATTATTTTTTTGTAACACGGTCATTTACTCTTCCTTTCTTTTCCTGGGATATTAACAAAACCGAACTCAACAATACTACTCTCTGAGGTTACCGAAGGTAACTCCCACATGCTGCTCTAAAACTAAAAAACATGAAAAACTAAACTCAAATCAATCACTTCTCCCTGCAATGTTGTTTCTTCTCCCACCCACCATCTCTCACACCTGGCAGCGCGTTAGGACAGCGAGTGCCCGCTCACAGTTCACACTGCTGCACACACGGAGCACCGAGAGAGGTCTCTAGGCGCTTGTAGTACACCAAATAAAGCAACAGACTTCTAAGATGCACTGGAAATGGGGAACAGCCTGGTTTTCAAAGCTGCTCTGCTTTCAGCTGCCAAGAGCTTCTTTCCTTCTTGTGTGCTGCTGATTCCGACTCAAAATCAGATCATTAACAAAGCCATCTCATCAGCAAAGAGCCCTGGCAATAGTCTGACTGCATCCCTGACCCTCCATTCCTGCTCTTTTTCTTCTCTCTTTTCCTAGAGCAGAAGCAGCCCATGGTCCTCATCCTTAGGACAGCTGTGTTCAGCTTTGTGCACATTCCTGAGAAGCCTCGGCTCAGCTCTGTGAAAGCCTGCAGAACCAATCCCTCAAGTGGAGGCTCTAGAAATAAAAGTAGGGGTGCCTGAACCTAGCAGAAGCCTCAGCTGCTGAATGAATTAACAGAGGACATGTTCCCAATTTCCCTCTCCTTTTATTCTTTGCTCACTTTCCACCAGCCACCAGCAGAAAGACCCCTGTCCTGTTTGTGGGGAAGAGCTGAAAGATGATTTCCCTGCTGGAAAAAGAGGGCCCAGGCTCCGTGGCAGCCTCTGCAAGATGTCTAGTTCAGAGCAGATAATCTGTAGAACTTTTCCCTTCAAGAAGCAATTCTGAATCCAACTTCTACAAAAAATAATCAAACCAATGCCAATTGCTTTGGGGCAGCGGTTGGTCTCCACCAATCATAAAAGCCCCAGAGCAATGTGTCAGAACAAGACTCTTCTGACACAACTCTACCTAGACAGGACCGAACAGCCACCACTGAGAAGTCATTGCAGGCCTGTACCTCTTGTCCTCTTGTTACTCTGTCCTTTTTCATTTGTTACCATCTTTAGAAATAAATAGGTTCAAAAAAGTCAGTGTCCTTCAGGAGGAAAGGGACGGCAATACAGCTCAGCCACTTGGAGTGCCTTCATTTATTCTTCCCAAATTCTCTCAAAGAACTGTCAAGGAGTTTTCTAGGAGGCTCTCATAGACTAAAAGCTCTGAGAAGGTAACAAGGACACACTTACTTTCACAAATTTTCCAGACTTTAAAGTCACCAAAAAAACCCACCCAAAACCTTTCATATTTTTAAAAAAAAAAAAAAAGTATGCGAATACAAATCAGTACTACTCCAGAGCAAGACAGCTTTCACTTCCACTTGCCTGAGACATAAATCTTACAGGGTAGATAAAAATAACAGGAGCATCTTCCTTTTTGGAAACTTAAACCCTTTGCAGAATATTTCACTGATTATACAGCAGCAAATATCAGCACTACCAACAATGATACAATTGTACTTTTGTATGTTTCTTATTGAAAAAAATCAAGCAGTCATGTCGTTGAAAAAAATTTTTAAAAAATCATTTCTTCATGCTTGCAAACACTGGTCCAACCTTTCTTGGCCAAAGCACAGTCTAGACAAGATGGCCCAGCGCCCTGTCCAGCCAAATCTTCAAAGTGTCCAATGCTGGGGAATCCACCACATCCCTGAGGAGATTAGTCCAATGGATTATTGTTTTCATTGTGAAAAATTTTTGGAATCTCCCCAGGACTACCTTGTACCCGTCACCCTCGTCTTTTCCAAGTGACTCCTTGTAAAAAGGGAGTCTTCATCTTCTTTGTAGCCGTCCTTTAAATACTGGAACGCGGTGATGAGGACTCCCCTAAGCCCTCTTTTCTCAAGGCTGAACAAACCCAGTTGTCTCTGCCAGGCTTCCCAGCCCTTTGATCATCTTTGTAGCCCTTGTCTGGACTCTCTCCAGCCTGTCCACACCTTTCCGCAGTATTCCGTGTGTGGCTTTACAAGCACTGAGGAGAGTGGGATGACTTCCTTATCTCTGTTGGTGATGCCCTTGTTTGGGGCATCTCGCCCACCAGGACCCCCACATCCCTTTCCACAGAGCTGCTTCCCAGCCTGTGCTGCAGTTCTGGACTATGATTTCCTTACATTTGTCTTTGTTGAACTTCATAAGGTTCTTGTTAGCCCACTCTTCCAGCCCATCCAGGTCTTCCTGCAGGGTGGCTCTCCCTTTTGAAGCGTCCACTTCCCCACTCAGTTTGGTATCATCAGCAAACTGTTATCACTGCAGACATTCAATGGTTCGGTAATAATGACACAGGACTCTCCCAAAGTACTCCTTTATTCATGCTATTATGTTTTAACCCACAAAGGAAGCTTTGGAAGGAGCCTTCTGTTATCCAGCAGCCCCAGACCCACACCAAGAAGCAAACAAGCAGGAAGTTACTGATCCTTTTCAAACTCGAAGGAAAGTACTCCATAACTTTGTCTCCTCCTGGCAGGTAAGAACAGGAAAAATAACTTCCTTCTAAACTAGCAAAATAATTTCTACCATCTTACACCACCATCTTTTTTGGCATTTCTATCCACAACAGCAGGATAAATCAAGCATCAAGCCCCACCCTGAGATAAACAGAAAAATCATCTGATTTTCCCAGCAGCTACACAAAAACAAGGGATAAATAAAAGCCACCTGATCTTTGCCAGTTATGGCTGTTCTTCTTGCCCATCCTGTCTCTTACTTTGTATTTGAGCTAGTTTTGGCACGGCAGACTCGGGCGCTGCCCGGGCACGAACAACTAACTCCCACCACACCCAGAGCCACCAGCTGAGCCTGCAGCAGAGCCAGCGGGACCCCCATACCCCAGCCTGCTGGCTCTGCCCACGGGGGGCACTTCTGTTAGCGCAGCAGCAGCGAGAGGAGCCCTCGGAAGAGACGTGCTGCACCAACAGTGGGAAATCCGGCCCAGACTCAGTGCCGCAGAAGCCTGCAAGGATCGTGCTTTTTAGGTTCACTTGCACGAAGCCAACGCTCAAGTGAAACAAGGGTTGCGATCCCGCCCTTTAGCCCCGAGATGGTGCTTCTTCCCAAGCCTTTTACCTTCCCCGGGGCTCAGAGCTCACAAACCAAGCCAGCCCAGGGGCAAGGACTCCAGAGCTGGGATTTCAGGGGGCGCTTCTGTACCCTTGGGGGATGGCTCCATCCTGTGACAGAAGGGGGGCACTGCGCCCACTCGGGAACGTGCTCAATAAGACAAAGCCTGCTTTCTCAGCAGGTGGTCTGCTGCCAGTGACTTAATTTATTCTAGCGGGAAAAAAAAAAAAAAACCAATCCAAAAACCAAACCCAGAGCAGTTCTTGGACAAAGACCTAGGATTAGCAAGTGAAATACAGCCTTCTTTTTAACCCCTTTGTAACTTCTACACAGAAATGCTGCTTTGTGTTTCAGAACTCCGCTGCCTAGCCTGGAGAAGGAGGAGGGCTGTGGGATAAGTGGCAGTTGGCACAGCGTGATTGCAATAAAGATTTAATTGTGGCAGGGTTTCAGCTTTTCATTCATTCAAGCACTGTGTCCTTTTTATAGTAGGAATTTGTTATCTCCCTCGCTCCTGGCCATGTAAGTCAGCTATGCGTTTTTATTTCCAAGTCAAGAAGTTAAAATTGATAAAATTAAAAAAAGTTAGTACTAATGAAATAAAACTGGTATCAACTCAAGCAGTTTACCTCCTTTAAAGAGATGAGTAAGATGTTATTTACTCTGTGGTCTACACCCAGAAGCTTTTGAGCTATGTGTGCGGCTTGCAACCACATAGCTGTATCAGGGGAGCCTTCACACTCACACACCAGAGATGCTACCTCTCTTCCTCCCCTGCTCCAAACCCAGCTCTCCTTTTTTCACTCTTCTTTCCAGATCATCTCCCAACGCTTGCAACATTCCTTCATTTTACCAGCATATTAACTGGTCTTCACCCTGGAGACCTCCTCCCTTTGGTGCCCATTTGGCTGCACCCAGCTCATACACGTTTCCCTTCTGGGACCCACCAGGCACTAGAGCGTCGCACAGCCTGGTGGGGCAGCAGTAATTGCCCTTCCCAACACTGGCCCACATCAGCTTTTCACCTCTGCAATAAAATATAGAAATGGCACAGTAGTGTACAGGGTCCAGCCTGGACGGAGTTAACGTGCTTCAGGGCAGCCCATATGGTGCTGTGCTTTGCATTTGTGGCTGGAACAGCATTGATAACGCACCACTGTAGTGGTTACATTTGAACGGTGCTTGCACAGTAGCAAAGCTTCCTCTCCAAGCTTCTTGTTCAGGACATGAGAGGGATCATCTCCCGTCCAAAGGACAAAGTTTAGCCAGCAGAGGAGGCTCCACATGGCAAAGATGGAGGAGTTGAGCAGGCAGCAGTGTGAGTTACAGAGGGAGCTGCCCCAGGGCCAGGGCCAGGCATCCTCCAGGAGCCACCCATGGGCCAGGGACCTGACACCACATCCTAGCCACTGTTCCAGTGGAGGTCTGTGATGTGCCAGAAGTGCCCATGGGGCAGTGCAGGCAGAGCAGGAAGGGCTTTATGTCAGACAGCGGCTGCCATGTCACGCCCCTGCCCTGCCTGCCCCGAGGTCCAGGTCTACCTGCCTCGGCTCCCCCACAGCCCTGCTCACCCCCCTTGTCTGTGCCACGTGGGGTCTCCTACCCAGCCAAACTCCATCCTTCGGGCCTTGCTGGGAGGCAGATGGACCCACTAAAAGTGGTAAGCCACAGTCCAGTCTTCCTCTGCCCACCCCCATCTGTAGATTAAAGCAGGTAATCACGTGAGAGTGTTAAGTTCTTACTATTAACTGCATGCACGTGTGAAGATTGTCTTACCACTTTCGTAGAAGTGTGGATCTTTAGTCTCTATCGTTTTCAACAAAACAAACTTTTGCAGTTTAGCTAATGAAAGGAACAATTTGATAAAGCTTCTTACAGGCTCAAATATGATTAATTTGCTACAACTTATTAAATTACTGTCAGCTGAGTTGCAATAAGTCCAGGGCTTGCTCTTACCCCAGAGTGAATGCAAAGCACCAAGGCTCAGCTTAGACCAAGAGGTCTCGGATAGGTCTTGGCAAGGTCTTGGTACTTAGCATTTGTCACAAGATAAAAATGTGCTCCAAGAGCGACCGCAGTTCAGATGACTAAGTGTAATTGCTTAATGACAGTAAATCGACCAGAGCTCTAAGTAGTCAGACTTTTTGATCATCATGAGATCACAGGATAATTCACTTGGGAAGGAAATTCAATAGGTCAGACCAGGTTGCTCAGGGCTGGACTCAAGAGCAAAACCAACCAAGCAAAGAGATTACAAACTTTCAATTTTTTTACTGTATTTCCACAGTTTTGCACAGTAGCCTGCCGCACAGCTCTGTAACATTCACAAATTTCTTCAGTAACAAAATGTAAAATAACAGGGTACAAAAATAAGCATTTTAACTGCTTTAATTCTGCTTACCATGTAAGCAAGAGTAGGATTATAACCCTCGCTGGCTTTTACACCAGACTATTGCTTCCCCAGAAAAGCACCGTGATGTGCCAAAGCCTGAAGCCTGACATCTGCTGCCAGACTGCGGCGAGCTCCCCGGGGGCTCCCAGCGGGTTCAGGGGGGCCAGCACAAGGTGCAGCAATTCTGCCATTTGTGGCACACAGCAGGACCAGACCCAACAGCACGTCCTCCCTCCCCGTTCCCCTCTTCCCCATTTAAGAAGGCTGGCTGTATGGAGACAGATGCAACCCGTGTTTGGAGGACCCTCTTCAGATTTGATCTTACTGGTCACCCCAAACCAAACAGCAACTGAGGACCTTCTGAGCACTTGAAGATCAATCCATAATCGATTATGCAGCACCAGGAAGGATTCATCATGCAGTATACTTCTCCTCCCCCTGTTTTCTTGATTTGTGATAGTGGTTGTAATCATTATACAGATCCTTAAAGACCTCCCTTACACCTGCTGGTAGCGATGCATTTAAGAATTTGATGTCCCGTTCAATGCAAAGGTCAAGGATGTGATATATCCCTTCTGTAAGATGCTTCTTCACAGCCGGGTGCAAAGTCACCTACAAGAAGAGCAAAACCGCATTAAACTTGAAGACAAAAAGGCAAGAAAACACCCTTTCCACAGTCAGCATTCATTCAATGCTGACAATATGTTATCCAGTGCATCAGAATATCTGGAACAGTCCATTAGACAAAATCAAAGATTTTGATTTGTGCAATGCTTTCCTGATTTTTGCAAACGTGTTTTGCTGAACAAGCATGCCCCTTACAATAAAATGCACAAGAGCACTACTATACACGTTGCTGCAGAGGCAAAAACAATGATGGTCTTGGAATCAAATGAAAATTCCTCAGCACAAAAACTGTAATTAAAAAACCCTAAAATACTTGCCCTGGATTACACATTTCAGTCGATTCTGTATGTGTCACATTAGCTGTATGCTACTAAGTGTCAGTTTCAAATGAGCACTTCCTTTAGCTACTCTATAATTTAATTGCATAGTGAATCAATTTTAACTTATCACTTAACAACTTGATATTTATCTAACAATTTGTATCTGAGGAAGACTTTTAATGTATAAGCCTTAATAAAAGAAGCCTTCAAAAAGCTCAGGAGATGTGCATTTCCTTGATCTGCTTTAACATCAGAAATGAGGTACCTTGCCTGAAGTCATGCAGGAAGTTGAAGGAATACAATGAATGGCTCAGGACCCAGTGCCCTGCTCCTGCCATTACCCCTGCTCAAACACACAACTGGCAGAACCACCGCTAGAACCAGCAACATCAGTCCTCTAGAGTCCCCTGGTGCTTCAGGCTAACTGGAATTTGTCCTGTGCTCACGAACACTTGCTAAATACTTCACTGCCTGAGGCGGTGCTGGCCTCTGGCATAATCACATTATTTTTGCCACAGAACCATGTCTTATCTTCACTCAATCCCCAAATTAGCTTTATGCCTCCAGACCTAAGCCTCTGCACTCCAGGCCTAATGAAAATTACATAAAAAGCTGTCATTAAAATTCAGACGTCTTTCTTCCTGAGGCAACTAATAAACTTTACACTAATGAAGTGCACTCCTAATCACTGTGACAGGCTCCTGCTCTCTTTCTGCCCTAAATGTAAAACAGCTAATATATTTTACTAGACCTGCTAACATAGCTGGGAAAAACATAGAGCAGATAAGGCACATAAGCCTTTATTTGGAGCTGTGATCCTGAGGAGTCTGCACGTCCAAAAGTTTGTCATTTTCCCCCTTATGTCAGCTGATCTATCGGCTGGTTTATAGCAGATGTTATTCCTCCCTACACCATGCACTAAAGTAACAGAACAGTTGAGCATCACAACTCCCAGTGTATGCCCTGGGCTGGCCTCTCCCTTCCTCGGGCAGAGAAATGGCTTCAGAGGCCGAGGACAGGAAAACCCACAGCTATTGACAAGATGGACCAGATGCCCCGCTTGGGATAAGCGGATAGCTTAGACCTGCAGTTAATGGAACTGCATCCCTTACATCACAAATTAATCTGGACCCATGCCTCATTTGGGCCATTCCCGCTTTGCAGCGCAGTATCCTATAAACACCCCCCAATAACACTCTGGGAAGCAGAACCAGAGATTTAAACAGCTGCCACTACTGGCTGGCAGTTAATTATGCCTGTAAGTGTTTTATGGTCTATATAGTTAGCACAACCAATTTGTCAAGCATTACAGAGCTCTTGATGTGAGACATTAAATGTGTGAAGAGGTATTTCACTACTGCTGAATTAAGCAACAGCTCACAGACGACACGGGAAAAGCACTGTCAACAGTATGAAAGTGGCTATAGATGCCACCCACTCCAGCAAGGAGTCTTTCTAGATGAACACAAAATAATTCACAAGGATATTTTATTTCTTGGTATCAAGAGGAAGTACTGAGGGAACTGCTACACAACTACTTTAGGAGTAAGTGACTGTTTAGGCCAGTGGCTTTCATCAGTTTTAGTCTGCAGACTCTTAAAAGGGTTCCAGTAAGTGTGCAGATGCCCATATAAAGATTTAAATCTACCAACACGTTTTTCTCAGTTACCTTTGATGGACCCCCAGGGTCTTCCAATCACAGGTTGAAAGCCACTGATCTGGCCTCAGAAAAGATTTATGGTTAAAGGAGTTTTCCTCTCCCTCTGCAGAGCAACATGAAAGATGCGTACGTGCCCCCTTAAGACAGGTATCCCCCTTCCTCCGATATCCATCGGTTCTCACCAGCAAATGAGCACATAAATCATCACCTACTTGTGATCTATCTGTTCTGTCAGACAGAAAACACCCCTTTGTCACAGCGTCTGGTGGCTCACTACACCAATTCCCCTTTCCACGCCCAAAGGTTCCATGCATACATTACTGGTCTGCGGTTTCAGCTATCATCCATCACTTTCCATTTCTCAGCGATAAGTATTGCACAAAACTTTCCTAGAAGTCTCATGAGACTTTGTACACTGCTAATACTGAGTAAGTGTCCTTTTAACTTGGAAAGGTCATTTGACAATTCAAGTCAGGCTGAGTAAAGGCTCTACATTTAGAGATGAACAGATTCCAGAGTTCAGAGATAGTTAAATAGAGCAAAAGTAGTCTGAACAGTAATTTGTCCCTAGTATTTGCTGAACTATGTTTACTATGTAAACAATAACCAATTTATCAGTAACACTAAATAACGTGGCTAAAAACACTAGATAACATAGCTAAAAAAAAAAAAAGTGAACTTGCAGAATTCTTTACTTTTCCTGAAGATCTAAGAATTGCACTGACACCCCCACGAGCTACCAAGCGAAGGTTAAATCATTACTTAGAGTTCACTAAGTTCAAATAAGTTTATAATTATTTTCACTTATGTTAGCAACAACCATCTTTACAACCTTCTTGATTCTAAAAACTGAAATCCCATTGTTTTGTTCCCAAATCTTGGAAAAAAGCCAGGCAATACAGAAGGCACCTGAGTTTAAGCTACATAACAACCTTCATGGTTAGTTACATTGGTTACCTCATAATCCTTCAGAAACATAGCACTGGTTAGGATACTTTTGTGGTAAGAGAGCCTAAAATCAGAGACTAAAATTCTTTTTTGTATTTCAGCCCATGCCCAGGCCAGAGCCACAAATAATCAATTTGCAGGAACTTGCAATGCAAGCTGCATTCAAACTCTGGTGAAATCTAAATCCATTAGGCTGAACAGAATGACAATTTTAACTTAGGTCTGGATGTGAGAAGCTACTGACCTGGCTCTGACACTTGTAATAGTAGAAGCAGCTGTTTCAGCAAGGATGGGAATGGTATCTTTGGTACGGAAGGAGAATTACTGAAAAGCTAACAATTCTCCGGCTTGGTAACATTTTCTCCATTCATTTACTCATCTAGACCAGATTAAAAGACATTTTCCATGAGAATTTTTCTCCATCAATTTGCCCTAGCTGCTATCAACCCTGGACAACTGAGACTAGCTTGGAGAAGAACCTAACTACCACATGAAGAAAAAACAACACCAAAAATGACAGAAAAGCAAAGCAGTTCTGCAAATACATTGCTTTGTTTTGCCTTAAAAAAACCTCACAGCCTCCACCTTTAGAAAGTTTCCAGGAGCTGGGTAAGAAAGACTCTTAGGAACTCTTGCTCAAAATAACAAAGAGTCTGGATCAAACCACGATGCACAGTAACTTTTATAACTTCACAGGTTGTACAAAACTTAACACAGCTGCCCTTGGAATACGAACTCCAAAGCCAGCACATCACGGCACTTTCAAGATGGTTGAGAACACGTTACCTTCTGCAATTCAGTCACATACTGAGCCACAATGAAAGCCGAAAACACAGTAAAGTCCTCCATTTCTGCACTGATATGAGTATACATCCGTTCCACTAGGTGTGCACACTTCAGTATAACTTCAAACTCATCTGTGTTGCCTAAAACAGAAAGTGAGATGCAGTCTGGCATTTAAGGCTTAAAAACACTGGGGAAAAAAAACAAAGAATCACCCAATCTTCCATATGATTATTGAACTACATGAAGTCAACATCAGCTCGCCCATTTTATCTTCTTATCAAGCCACAGCTGAGAAGCCCCCCAGACTCCCACAACACACCATATGTATCTCTTCCAATGGTTATTTTGTAAGAGCACACTGATTCCCACTCCACATGCACTGCAAGGCAAAAAGTATTTGTTACAGATGCTGAAGTGCTAGAAGCAGGAGCCATAGTCCCTTCCATGATTCAGTCCCAAGCACTGTGGAGGGGAGAACCGGGAGACTGGAAAATTAAATTCTCTACCTACAGAAAATCAGAAGACATCTCTTAGAAACAGCATAGTAAGAAAGCCTTCTGATGAGATTTATTACGTGTAATATAGCAGCAGAAGCCACAGCACTGGAAATATTTAAAGTGAGACTGCAGAGATCAACCTGAGAATTTACCCTTTCAGTAGGCAGTGAATGAAGAGAACTAACACAAACAAGGGGGAAGGGAAATCTAAAAATTACTTTCATGTTATCTGTTATAAAAATGAGACAATCCTGCAAAGATAAACAGCACGTTTGCTATCTATTGCTTTAGGATGCCACGTACCCATAAGTTTCCTGTGACCCTTGCCTTACGTAAACATATTACAGAAGCTAGCAAATTCTCAACATTTGGCACTAGTTTAACATACCTTTTCCTCTACCACTGAGCTTTTGTTAGTATATTCCTCCATGATGCATACATACACTGACTGACATTTGTCCACAGTTGTGGGCAACATACTAGCCGAGATAAATCTGAACATGGAATAAGCTGTAGGACATCAGTGGAAAGCATCAGGTGTTGAAGACTTTGCTTCTGGTGTCAGACTGCCCTGTTCTGCATCTCCTTCTCTAGGACATACAAAATTACAGTGTGTATATATAGTGTAAAAGTGAAAAAGATATGGTACCTCTGTCTCCTTTCTGACGTCCTTCATGCATGACAGAAACAACCAGACGATGGAAACTGTTCAGAAAAGATGGTGCTGCTTTCAACAGGACCTGCAAAGGCATGAAATAAAAACATCTGAGATTACGTAGTAGAAGGAGTGGAGAGGGTAGAAGTACACCACCCCACAGCCTGAGGGAAATCAATTCCTGTGAAGGACATTATATAGCTTATACAGCTGTCAGGAGCAGACACTATTTTTCATTCTGCGTCCATACAGTATCTAGCACATGAAAACCCTGGAGCAGGACTGCAGTCCTGGCCATATTCAAATACAAATAACAGGTAAACATCATATTAGAGTTACTCCATCTCTCTGAAGCAGCGTTTGATTTAGCACCCTAATGTTTAGGAAATCTGTTTCTGTTGGTAAAAAACCTGTGTAGCCAGACAGACTCACAGAACACAGGGTCCAGCAAACACTACAGATCATTGCGTGAAAACAGCCTGGGTTAGGCAGCTTTCTATCACAGGGATTTTGTAAGGGCATTTTAGCAATGTATACTGCCTTGCACGCTTCACTCCCCTGCCAGAAGACTGACAAGAACACTAGGATGGCACAATGTTTGAAGGTCACCGAGTTGTAACATGTCTAAGCCCTGTTTTCAAAGGACAGCAGAATCCTGATCTCCAGTGAGAATGAGGTCCTAGTGTCTGAGTCATTTGTGCTTCTAGAAATCAATCATAAAATAAAGAGAAAGTTTTATTCTAATCCAGTCAGATGTTGATAAGCAATCTGCTGCCGAAGAACAACAATGCAGGCATAAAACAAAGCAGGAGAGCAACTGAAATGACACGATTTTGACATTCACAGCCTTTTAAATGACAAGTGGTACAAAGCATTTTCATACTATCAGGACAAATTATTTCAAAACCACTATTAAAACAAAAAATTCTCATCACTAGCCTCTGTGTTGGTTCTTTCTACCTTTTTCCCCTCCTCCCACCTCCTCACAGATATACCTTCGGATGACACTGCACAATAGAGAAGAGCACTTCGTGGACTCCCAGGAAGACACTGCGATAGTCTTCTGTCTTCAGATGATCCAGAGGGACTGTTAGGACAATGCTGAAAGCCAATGCCACATGGTGTGGATTCAAGAGAACCCCTTCTCCTTGCCTTAGCAGAGCTGCTACAGTCTCTAGAATAGGTACAACTATGGTGGAAATCAGTGACTGGTCCTGACAGGCCTCTTTGGTTTGCATCTACAAGAAGACAGCAAACAGGTAAGGAGGAGCACATTAGCCACCCATCACCAGCATTCACACACCAGAGAACCGTAATGATCTGACTTGAGCCAATGGAACTAGACCGGTGCAAGTGGTGGACTGGCAGGGAGGCTCCTACACTTTGGCCATTTTGGTGTCACTGCACCCTGGGTGGGGGCAGATATGATGCATTTCAAGCAAGCAGTGCTGTGAGTGTGGAACTGTAACTGTTCCCCAGCCCCCTGACAACCAGCACCTCTTTGTACCTCCTCACACGAATGCATTGAGGCAGTTCTCTCCTTTAAAAGCAAGCAGACATACCAAAAAATGGCAGAAATCGCTGTACAAACGAAGAACAGGAAACTTGGGTTTGTTTACTTAAGTTTCCTATTCATAATTCAGTGAATTTATATTATTATTTTTTCAATATGAGCAGTTTTTTATTTTTGTTTTGCTGCTGCTAGCTTCTATTGTGACATGTAGCTGACAGGAGGAAAGGCAGGAGACTCAGACTCTCTTCTCCACAGCCTAACAAGTTTCTCCCAAGCTCCAGATTACATGGTGCAGTCCCAGAAAATTTCTGATAATCAGAAGTGGATGACCTACACACTGCACTTGCAGGAGGAAATTCACTTGAGGAAGGCGGAGAGAATGGGTCTAGACAAAAAAAGTGCAGGTGAATCTGGTACGGATTTGTCTAGTATCCACAATTTTCTTGTTTCTGTATGCCTCTGTTAGATGTAACCACTACAGACTCCAACAAATAAAAGGGATAGGTAACGAAGTTACAATAAAGAGATACTTACAGCTAAAGCTGTGATTATCTGTGGGCTAGCAAACCAGAAAGCTTTCTCTTTGTCTCCACTTAATGGGCAGCTGAGCAACAATTTCGTTAGTGTAACAGCTGACAATACTTCCTGCAGAAAACAGATTGATGATCAGCCAGGGGTACAAGACGCACATGCTCCTTTCAAGTAAAGAAGAGCTCTTTCAAGGGCAGTGGCAGTTTTGAGCATTACCAGATCCTTGACACATGACAGTCCTCCCACCAAGAGATCTCTATGGAGATTGTGAAGTAAGCAGCGGCACAATAAAATTCAGCATGCTGAGCAGCACTGGCCCCAACGTACTGCATGCTACATCTATTTTAGAATCAAATTACTGTACAAAAAGGCTTATGTGATATTTAAGAAAGGAAAGCCGCCTCCTTCAACTACCACCAGACAACAGAGGGAAGCAGGGATGATACAGGTACACCAATAACTATATGCTAAGAATCTGGATTTGACAGTAGGGTTTTTTTTTACTGGCTGGCTGTTACGACAGACTGTTTAAAGAAACATATTACAAGCTATACTCAGGTGGCAGGAATTATATGCATAGCACAGGAATCCCAGATACACTTGCAAAAAGACATCTCGAGAACTGCTGCAGTGTGTCTGTGTTTACTTCTGAGAAATAAGACAGAGCCAGATAAACTCCCAAGTTTAATCCAAGTTTCATTTTCACGTCACTGAGCTTTCTATGGAGGGTCCAGCTGGCTTTTTTGCCAAAAGTGTTCCATATGCTACCACTGCTGCTTAAGCTGCTCTGAAGGAAGGCATAGTATTTAAAAAGCTACTGAGTGGTATCTGATTATTACAGAGTAAAAGTCTTTATAGAGACAAATACCAAAATCACAGATGCAGCTTCGGTTTTACTTAAAAATGCCACCATTTGTAGAAGTGCCTTTAACCCTTTTAAGAAGAGCCACAGGCAAACAGCGCTTGAACTCACTGACTGCTGGTGTCCACCGTGCAAGAGCTCTGATCGGCAAGTAGAAAAAAAAAACTTCAGCATGGCCTGTAACATCACAGCTCTGTGATTTCTGTTGACAGTACAAGGAATTAAGACTGCTAAGTCCCTAAACTGGACAGAAAGTTTATTCCAGTAGGATTCCATGATCTTTCCACCTCTCTCAATTCATGTCAAAAATATACCTCAGCACGGTCACCAAGCCCTTAACCGTGTAAATTAAATTGGCCCGACCACCCAGCATAAAGCAGGGAGAGGAAAAAATATTTAGCAGACGTCATTCAGGTAACAAATCTTTTTAAAGATACAGAAAAATGAAAGAAGAAGTCGACAACAAACGAAGTTCATTCCTTACTTTAGCCTTCTGCTGCCAAATGTTCTTCATTTCCAGTCCCTGCAGCACCAGCCTCATTATGGTATAAAACTCCTCAGCAGAGCAGTTTCCCAGCAGCTGGACAAGCACATCTGTCAGCTCCATCTCCATACTTTGGATCATCTGGGTTGTGACGGCAGGACCTGCATATTCAAGAGACATGTTTTAATCAATTCCCAAGACAGGGACTTCCACAGGTAAAACCAGGGCAAATCAAACCTTAAAGCAGCTCTGTGGGTACCTTTTTCACACTCAAATGCAAAGAGAGCCCCACGGTTTCCCTTTACACACACCCAGCACAACGAATTGCTGTTCTCAGGTGTTTCCTACCCTAGGGTTCACAGAGCAATCATCATACAGTTTCACAGTTCCAAGCATCCACAGGATCTGTGACAATGCTGAAAGCCTTCTTCAACTGGAATCCATATTTCATCTTATTGAATACTTTACTTATTCATCAGAAATTCTTACAGCTTTTTACAGTGATTAGTTACGTCTCCAGGCTAAAGCACTTTACTAATCTTACACTAGTGTAAAGTGAGGCACAGGATGAGAGAGAAAAGTTGGCAGAGAAAATACAGTAATTGATACTTCCTCATGGTCCCTAGTTTTAGTGTGAAATCCCCACTCTTGGTGCCTTTACTGAACCCCACAAGTGAAGGACCAAAATGCAGGACACAGAAGAGATAGATTAAGCCTGTATCTATGCATAAGTTCTAGCTCAACCTCAAGACCAGATTTTCCATGGAGAGCTGTGCTCTGTTCTTAACTACCTGTTGCCAATATAAACATTGAGATCATGACCATAGTGCACTTGAGCAGTAGTTTCCAAAGTGGGGTGCACATGTCCCAGGGTGTGCACAAGACAATCCACTGGGGTGCAAGAATTATAAACAGAAGATGTTTAATCAATAAAATAAAATATATAAATAGTGTTTACTTCATTTTTATCTCATGCTTTTTAAACTTTTCTTGTGTATCCTTTGTAATCTACATAGTATACTAGTACAGTAGCCCATGCATGTAATTTATAAATAAAAATATACTGGGGGTGTTTGCTCAATTTATTTTTTTTAACTGATAGGCAGATAGGCGTGCACAATTAAAAATGTTTGGAGACCACTGCACTAGACCATGTTAGCAGTAAGTTCCACAAATTCCAACTCTTTGGAGAAGTCAAAGAGAACAGCTATGTCTATGCTGTGTTTAGTTCACCTGGCTTTCTGAACGTGACAGCCATTAGGTCACCCAGCTGTCAAGAGGTTTTTCATGTCATTTTTAGTCCTGGCTCTTTATTTGATGAAGATAAAGGGACTGATCTGCCACACTCACACAGACTTTATCAGAATTACAGGTGTTCAGCATCTTTATCAGTTAGGTAACTTCCATTGTTTTATAACCTCGCCTATTATATCCAAAAATAGACAAGTAATTTACTGTAAGGTCCTCTGAGATCCTCAGACGAGACATATCAGATCTGACCTGGTGCACATCAGCTGCTTCAGTGGTGCCTACCATACCAGCTATACGAGGAGAAGGATACCGCACCTTCAACCTTACATCCAGAAGTACCACCATGTTCTGGTTACTGTCAAAATGTTCTACAGGGATTTGTAACTGAGGACCTCCACTTTATTAAGATGTTTGCATCTTCTAGGTTAAGATCATTACCAAATTAGACGATGGCGGTAGTCCAGGTACCACAACATTGCCTCCTTGGAAACTTTCCTGATATATTTTATAAAAGCATAGCCTACTGCTTTAACACAAGTAAGTAGATAAAGACTTTTCAAAAAGCTGTGTTTTGCTAAATGGCTTTTAACTCGCCTCTGTGCTGCAAAATTAGCAAAGGAAGTGGAGAAAGGGAGTTTTCATACCAGCAAGAAGCTTTTTTATAGCAAAAACAACCGTGACCGCAGTTTCTTTTCCAGGATACAGCTCTGGCACTGAGCAGAAGACCGTTAGGAACTGCAACGCAGACTGAAGGAACTGCAGATTATCTCCTGCGCAGGGCAGCTCTCGCAGTATCTGAGAGTAAAACTTTTGGTACAGTTTAATACGGGGTTGCTCCAAAAACCCACTGGGCTCCTTCTGCCAGCCCTTCTTGACAGCATGGCTCAGATCTGCTTTGAGAAGAGTAGTGACAGATGGTATGAATGCCACAGGCAAAGGCTGGTTTTGGGTGTTATTCTGAAGACGGTGTTCAACAGTTCTGACCATCTGCAGAACTACAGGCTCCAACAGAGCAGACAGTACATCCGCAGACCAAAGCTTCTTTTGTGGCACCTGCTGAAGGTAGAGTGTGACAACATGACACAGCGTGGTGAATGCCATGAGCAGCAACTGCCCAGCTGCGGGATTCCCGTTTTTCCAGCCTTTGCTTTTGTCCGCACCAACATCTGGCTTACAGCTCACCAGGAAAGACATGAACTTTTCCAAGTTCAGCCTCACACTTTGCCTTCTTTCAATAATCATCTGAAGAAAGTTTTCCAAAAAGGCTTGGACTTCCTGGAGATACTGTGCCCAAACAGGAACAGTCAAAACATCAGTGAAGAATTTGCTAGCTGTAAGCTGGGAGGTCATGACAACTTCAAGAACATCGCTGGCATGAAACACCTTAAAAACAGAGCTGGCGTTCCTGCCAGCTTGCAGGCACCTCAGGAGGTGGAAGCAGGTACTTAAAAACTTTAGCAATAACAGTTTGCTGCAAGAGGCACTAGGCCTGGTATTGGCTATCAGGGACAGCAGCAGCATAAAACACCGGGTACAGTCAGAGGGAAGAAGACTGTCTAGTTTCAGAAGGGAAGCAATTTCTAGCAAACCCAAGCAGCTTTCTAGCTGACTTTCTTTCAGGATGGGAGGGCAGCCGTTTTTTGCTAACAATGCTATATATTGGGCAACTTTCTCCAGTGTTTTCCAAGACAAGCTGAGCTCATCCTTCAGCAGTTTGTTCTCTGATGGTGCTTCCAACGGGTCTACAAGTCCGCAAGGCGCTGGGATTTCTTCGTGCCACGGGATATTGTCTGCAGACAGCTGCTGAAGTGGCAGATCTACTGAATCCCTGGCAGCAGAGGGCAGCACCCTAGCGAACCGATGAATAAGGCTGGTCAGAAAAGTGCAGTGCAGGACCGTCATTTCTGGGAGAAAGGAGCTATGCATCAAACCAAGAGATATCTTTCCAATGCTGATGGAAGGCTCCTGGTCTGCAGCAGCTTCTTCAGCTTTGGCCAATACTAATGTCTCTAGAAGCACATCTGCAATATACTCTACATCTTTCAGGGAAATGTAAGGCAACAGGATAGTCAGGTTGGAGATGACAAGGTGCCAGTGGGCTGTGGGGTAGGTGAGATCACTTATCGCGCTGATATCTCCATCCCATGGTTCAGATTCTCCCCTGCTCATGCTGGATCTCCCAGACTCCAGGATGAAAGCCGCAGCATGCTGCAAGGCCTGTGGGTCAGCTTTGGTCTGCATTAAGATCATCTTCATTTTCTGAAGCGTGAGCAGTTCTAAGCAATATTTACTAGTGGAGGCAAAACTATTTGCAAGTTCCATGACTGTCTCCCAGCACTGCTCCTCCACACCAGACAGGAAAGCTGGAATGCCCCAGTGCCTTGCAGCAGATGCAGTAACAGCACCAGTCATTTCAGCTGCTGGAGACACATATTTACTGCAGCTAACACCAAACAAAGTGTCTACCTCAACCCAAGTGTAAACAAGGAGGAGAGCAGAGTCACTGGCCTTTCTTAACCAAAGGTGCGACTTCTCTTCCTGTCTTCTAGGAGCCTGCAGCAGCTCCATCAGCGGCTGGATTATTCCCTCCTGCATCTTTGCCAGCAGACTCTGAGTGCGAAGAACCACAGGGGAAGGAGTGACATCATCTAGGCTCCTCATGTTGAACAGAAAAGCGTGCAGCACCGAGCTCACTGACAGCAGCTTCAAGGCCATGTCAGCTGACCCTTCAACAGCAGGAATGATAAGGGACTGGCATTTCTCCACAAAGAGACACAAAATGTCCAGAATCTGGTTGGGCGGCAGTTCAAGGAGGCACTCGCGAAGCTTTCCTGTCAGGCCAGCAGACAAGACAGGCAGCCTCATTTCATCAGCAGCGGGCCGGCAAATGACTGTCAGCACCTCCTCAAAGAGCCGTGAGAACTGTCGCAGCTTGGAGTAAGTCTGAAACATGGTGCTGATGAGAGCCTCCTGGGCCTTCTTCGTACGGGGCTCAGAGACCTCAGCATCAATCCAAGACGAGGCTACCAAGTCATCCAAGTCTGGCTCTACTATAAGGTGGTTTAATGACGTCAAGAGCTTGAGACACCTGAACCAAGCAGGGATGGAAGCTTGGGAGTGATTCACCAACATCTGTGCTAGCCTGCGGTAAAACTCAAACTGTACCTCCTTGTGCCGGATACGGTCACTGGCAACATTATAGATATCGCTGCTGAGCACCAAGTTCAGAAGCTGTTCCAAAGCAAGTAGCTCTGTGCTCCAGTCCGCAGGGGAGAGCACATCCTCCCCCACGCCCTGCTGTAGGCCAGAGAGCCTGAGACAGCCAAAAAGCCTGCTGAGCATGTGGAAACACACAAGGTGGTTTTCTGCCTTACAGTATGAGTCCAGAAAGAGCTTATATAGCAGGGACACCGAACCGGCCACAACAGCTCCATGGAGGGCAGACTCACAAAAGCCACTAGCCAGCTTGGTCTGCACTGTGTTGACTGGTAGCAAAAGGCTTTTCAAAGCTCCTTTCTTCTTCACCTGGAGCTCCTGTTCTGGCAGAAGCTCTTCTTTGTAGGAGAAGAAAAGCTCAGGCTGGAATAACCCAGCCTGCAGCAAAGTTTCTACTTGGTTTCGGATTTCCTTGCTCAGGTGCTGACGCACGTGGGTGTCATCTGCTTGTGTCCAGCTCCTCGCAGTGAGCAAGTGCCTCAGGAGCAGACACGGCTGGAGCAAGTGACTTGACACTTGCCCAAACACACGATTTGGGTTGGTTTGCTGCCTCTGGATCAGGAGGTACTGAGCAAAGGTAAGTTGGAGGACGCTGAACACCTGGGAGCCCACAGCATCGTCAGAAGCCAGCTGCTGACACGCCAGCTTGGACAGCTTGCTGAGGAGATCAACCAAGAGCTCACACTTTGCTGTGTAAATGATGGAGAGCGAAGGAGTAGAAAGAATGCCGCTGGAGCAACTCAGCACTGTGCCAACATTTTGCTGTGTTTTTTGAGAACAGGCCTCTGATAATCTTTCATTTATGACCTGAAGATTGAAAAAAACAAACAAACAACAACAAAAAAAACCAAAATCACAATCAATTTTGTACACAAAGATAAAGATTATCATAATGAATCGGCAACACCTTCTGTGAGCTCTGGCTGCAAGAAGGAAGTAATAGGGAACCACCAACAGCTGCTGCTGGGCCTCTCATATTGTCAGTCTCAAACTAGAAGCTCCCCAGGCCAGAGCAGTGTCTCTGCATTTGTTTGCACCACAGGATGAGCAAGGAAGCCCTCCTTCAATATGCGTGCTACCAGCAACAGCAGAGGCCAAACATCCTAACAGTTGATCCTGCAGAAAGGGAGTTGAGGTTAATTCTCTCCGTTCTTGCAAGATGCCCAAAATTATGTTCCAAACAAACAACAAAAAAGTCACATACAACACTTTCGTGTTGCCATTTTGACTGCTTTTGCAGCCATTCACTAATTCTGCTATTTCTGTAACCAAGAAGCTGAATAAACGTTACACTTTCTGGTTCAGTTCCAAACTGTAACTGAAGTCTCCCCCATTCACTTTCAGCTGAGGCTAAAATAATGATACAATTAAGATCAATAATGATTTGGTGCCATCACCATTCAGAGTCATCACAGGAAGCTGCAAGGTCTGCTGAACAGTACTCAAGCCAAACACACTGATGAGCACCACAGTGAGGGAAAATACCTTTCTCTCTAAGACTCCCAGGCAAAATGGCAATTTGAGCAGTAAATAATATAGAACGGCAACATATGGAACTAAGCCTTTACTTACCTATTAAAATACTTAAACCAGTTCACTCTCTGATAGTTTGAAGAAGTTAAAGACAGGGAGGAAGATTAACTTTGACATTATTAGAATGCTGTGCCATTTTCAGCACTGCACAAAACCAAACTGTATCACAGAAGTAGAGAAGTTTTTATTAGAGGTCCTAAAAGCCATCAAATTAATCATTATATATTTCACATAACATCCTACACAGTGAGGAAGTCACGGACTGTAGAAGATCCGTGCTGATATCCACAGTTATAGTTACCTGTGCAATTGAAAAACTGAGACCAACTGTCTTCCCACTCTTTAAGAGATTCTGTAGTCTTCTACTGTGGATAACGTTGTCTAGATACGCCCAGAGTTTCTCAACAACTTCATCCTCCAGTTCAAGTTTCTTATTGTAGTATGAAACCAAGGCATGGCTTACCCAATCAAGTAATACCTGATAACAAAAGGGAAAAAAATTAATCTTTAATAACCCTTATGGAAGAACAAGAACAAAAGTAGTATCTCTTCACAATTACAGCACTTGTGCCTTGAGAACTGCTCTACACCCAAGCAGAACAGGCTCTGAATGAGCAGAAAGTCCATCCTGGTAGGTTTTAACCAAGATCTAAATTCCTGAGAAATTTCATTCTAAATCCAGTGTTGGCCTTGTGCTCCCCTGTATTCTTCCAGGACAGCTTTCAGGAGTCAATATCCTAAGGCCCTTTCACGAGGGTATAATTCTAACAGTTGATACTAAGTAATGAACATAGTCTTTTAAATCAAAACTTAAGGAATCAGATGGATTTCACTTTCTGACAATTGGTATTCCTTTCACATCCTCCTCTTGGTATGTTTACATTTACTATCTAGAAATTCAGGCCTAGAAATTCAGACACGTGCAAATTGAAACCCATTAATTTAAATTATTGATTTCAAAATAAAATGATGGTCTATGGCTAGGCTTAATATTCTAAGTAACCAAAATAACAGGAACTCAAAACACTGCTCTCAGATGCTGCAAACGCTAGATTCCACAAGAGTGCTAGGCTGGAGAAGCAGCAAAAGACACCCCTCATTCAGGGTAACACAGAACAGACCTTCAGGAAACAGGGTCAAAAGAAAAGACTTGAGGGGAAGGTGGGTTCCAAGCATCTTCCAAGGAGATGCCCATGAATCCAGAGTGCACTCTTCCCACGTGCACAAATTTAGAGCAACAGGAAACAAGCATATAGCTGCAGTCAGTTCTCCCACCCTGAACTTCTTGTTCTTAACTATGACCAGAAGCATCAGACTTTAGAGCAACCTGTATAGGATATAATGAACAATGGTAGTGACAGCTCTGAAGACAACGGTTTCTCATCTACGTGGGAGACAGAACACACACACTACCCGCTCTGTAAGAAAGATACTTTCTTCCTGCCCTAATGCAGTTCTTTCTGCTGAAGCTATCTGAAAGATGATGTTATGAAAACATTTCATGCAACCACACAGAAATCAAGAGCCGTCCACAATTCACCATCAGAGCTATATGTGCACCACTACCCAGGGTTAAAAGATTAAGCAACTAGATCCTGACTTTATGGAAAAATTCATCCTCAGCAGCAATTAATTACTGAGTTGTTTTTTTTCTTTCGCTGTTTACCATTAAAAAGTACTTACTTGCTCTTTATTGGGAAGAACGCACTGGTGTGAAACCCAGGCGAAACGGGCTAGTTTGAGTTTGTCTTCCCAAGGAGTCTTGCCGCTTTTCAGTTTCAGGTAGATGCCGGAGTAGATCGCCGCCATGGGGAGACGGCACGGGGGGCCCCCGGGGGCGGAGAGGTGCGACTGAAAGGCAAGCCGGAGAGAAGGCGGTGGGACGGGAAGGCGGCGGGACGGGAAAGCGGTGGGACGGGCAGGCGGCCCCGCAGCCCCCGCTCAGGGTCTAACGCTCCCCCGCTCCCCTCAGCGGGGGCACGCCGGGCGCCGCTCCCCCGCTCCCCTCAACGTAGCACGCCGGGCGCCGCTCCCCTCAGCGAGGCACGCCGGGCCCCGCTACTCCTCTCCCCTCAGCGGGGAGACGACGGGCCCCGCTCCCCCTCTCCCCTCAGCGAGGCACGCCG
>JAOXJK010000023.1:44769217-44785691 GCA_025774025.1 Xenus cinereus | reverse complement strand
GGCGAGCGGGGCCGGGGCCGGCAGCCTCGCCGCGGGGAGGGAGGGCTGGGTGGGCGGGAGGAGGCTGGGGGCTCCGGTGGGTGCTGGGGGCAGGAGGGAAGGGTGTCCGGCCCGGGCAGCCCAGCGGGGCCGAGACAGAGGGGAAGCCCGGCCTTTGGCTCTCTGCTCGGGGGTGGCTGAAAAACCAGCGTTGTGGAATTGGCAAAGTTTCACCCGTGGACGGTGAGCCCGGTCTAGGTGCCCTGCGAGGGCTCCCGCAGGCTTTTCTAAAAGTCACCGCTGTTTCCTCTCTGCCTCCTTCACCTAATCGCCAGCGCTGCTCCGGGAAAAGCCTTCTCCGGAGTTCCTGCTTATCCTATTTTGCACCGCCACCGCACCGAGTTTCCATGTCAACTTGTCCGTGTTTGCTCGCCCGCTTCCCTGAACGGCAGCCGCTGCGTGTGTGAAGTCCCCCCGCTCTAGGTTTTAATCTTTGTATCAGCTTACCCTTCTTTATTCTGAAGTTTTGTAAATCTTAGGTCAACTTAATGTCACAAAATTAAAAACTAGGTGATTTAGTATCGTTG
This sequence comes from Xenus cinereus, assembly GCA_025774025.1. Taxonomy (NCBI): domain Eukaryota; kingdom Metazoa; phylum Chordata; class Aves; order Charadriiformes; family Scolopacidae; genus Xenus; species Xenus cinereus. Next base: position 44,785,125 of record JAOXJK010000023.1, on the reverse strand, counting down.
GTAGACTCCAAATTTCATCTCTAGTGATAACAGATTAAAAATGGTACTTCTCTGTCCACAGCTGAGGAATGAGACGCACTGCCCAGTAGAGAGTATTCAAAATGTGCTTTTGTGGATTGTTTTATTGTTGGGTGGGTGTTTGTTTTTTTTTTAAGATTGCTTGTTCTTGGTTCTTCTCTGATGCTCATAGGTCTTTCTTCAGTCTGTTGGAAGGAAGAGACTGCTGTCCTGGCATCAGGACAGGAATGCAGAGTCTGTAAAAGCAGCGTTTCTAATGCTAGTTCTCAAGCTCTTTTTCATATGTGTGTACTAGTAATATTTCAAGCCCGTGGAATCTGCCTAAACCTGTACCTGAGATGTAGCATAGGCAGGAAATTAATTTCCTTGGCCCAATACTGAGCACACAGCTAACTTCCAGCTTTTCTAGGAAAGAGGAACTTGTGATGTCTTTTGTACAATCGGCCTCTCCTCTGGGTTTCTTCAGTGGTTTTGGTTCCTCAAAAAAAAAAAAAATTAACCTAATATCCTTTCTTTGTGTGTATGTGCTCCAGTTTGTGACGTTGCAGAAGATGCTGCATTGTAGCTGTGCAGACTCCTGATGTGATTGACTTTTGTTCTCTCTTTCCTCATATATTTTGCTTATCAGTAAAAATAGTTAATGGTATTAGTATTTATTGTTCTCTCTGGCTGCTCAAGAAGAACGAGGCATCTGGGACTTCAGAACAATTCTTTCAGGCTTTCTTCAGGCATGGACAGGGAACGCTATATGTGTTCAGTTTGTTTTATATTTTGGAGACTTCTTCAGCAATGAGAGCTAGAGTCTTCAAATTGATTGGAGGTTAAAATGGCAGGCTGGTCCTTTTTTGCCCTTAAATTTTGCATAATTGACCTGTTGTGAAGTTGGCTCAGTTTGAAACCATTTAAAGGCATTTTGGCAGACTGTCCTTATGTTTATTTTATGATATACTCTAATTTTAAGGGCTTGATGAAGAATATTTGTGGGAATGTTGGTTGTGCTCTTCTTCCACTTTTCATGAATGCTTTCCCTGCTCCTGTGACATTGCTCTTTGTAGTGCTGAAGTATAAAGGCACAGTGAATGAAGAAGCAAAGACCTGAAGTGAAAGTAGGGTGACAGTTTGTCTGATGCCAATGGGTGTTTCTTGGTGAAGGTGCATTTCCTGTAAGGTAGTTCCTGTTCTGTCACCTGGGAGTAGGGAAAGAGATCTCCCTGAGATACTGCTCGTAACACCCACTGCTCTGGCTGCCGGGAGGAGTATACGAGGTACGGGAAGGGAGCAAGAAACTGTACAGATTGCATAAAGCAGCTGCAGACACCACCTTGCTGATCTTGGCTGAAGAAACTAGGGCTTCCCTGTTACCCTCGAAGCTCTGAAGAAGCTTGGACTTGAATCAGCTGCCAGCGACTGCTCCTTTCCCAGGCCCTTCACTCTTGTTGCTAAAATGTCTGATCCTGATGTTAGAATTTGAGATGACTGGGTAACCTACTGCTGGTTTTTGCCTATCGTTTAACATTTACCTTTTTCTGTGTTAGTCATCTGCTTGTTCAGCAGCTTGAAAAGGTTGATCTCAGTGCTCCTTTTGTTTGTCACTGTCATTTCAAAGGGTCCTCTGGAGTCCTGCATCTTTCACGCACCAGTTTTCAGTTTCTCTGATCCATTATGTGTTTATGAGCAATTATCTGTACATGCGTGCTGTGCTATCATAAATAAGGGTTTTCTCACCAAATCTAACCTAGCACAAGTTCATCCTGTAACTGAAGTAAAAAAGTCTGGGCAAGGATATTTCCAGATGCTCTTTCTTCACAATTGAACCTCAGACCTGAGGGTGATTTGCACAGTTTTGACTGGCTAAACCGCTTCAGAAACATTTAGTTGAATCTGTTCCGTGCCATTTTGGGACTGAGTTTCTTTTGGCTTATAAGCCAAGTACAACAATCAAATACAAACTCTCCAAAATGGTTTCTAGACCTGAAATAAGCATCTGTGAGAGCATCTCAAATATAATTAAGTTGCTACCCAAGCCTAAGCTGTGTGGCAGACTACGTGCGGAGGCATTAGTGTGGACCTCGGCAAATTGCTGGTACGTGAGTCCGTGCTGGTAGCTGAGATGAAGAATGGCAACGTAATACAGTGTGGAGCTTAGTTCAGGGTGTGTTCTAAGAGGGTGCTGAGATGCAGGTGGTCCATCCCGATGTCCACCCTTCTTCATGGTCTTCATTAGAATTCTGTCTTTCCTACAATTTTGTGCAGCAGAAAAGGTGTTATATTTGAGACGGTGTAAGTCTCAAATATAGTTTCTTTAATTGCAAGGAAGATGAAAAGAAAGTTTGCTTTTGGAATGGATAAAGTTGTGATTGAAACTCGTGATTTTCATAGGTCTTTCTGGAAGTGCTTTGAAAACTCCACACCTGTTGAGGTCCCTTCCCTACCCTCAACAGTTATTTCACCTGTGAGAACAAATGGAAAACTTCTTAAGGTTATACCTAGAGCATATGGGCTTGCAATTCCACATAACTGTTTAAAGCAACTTTTGCTTAAATTTTGCATCCCTGTCCACTTGAAACTCCACAGAGGGCTTATTGTTCTAACAAGTAGGATAAGTGCTGAAGTTTGCATGGGTATTAGAAAATGCTCATTTATGGTCATATTTTTAAAGGTATCATTTTGTTAGAAATATGGTTCTTAAAAGGGAGAGGAATGGGCATCCTTGTCTGTCTCTGAAAAGTTGTATTTCATTGGATTTAGCTACTCAAACCAGAAGGCATATGCGCTTGTAAAATGTATGCAGGTCCTGTGGCAGTGGGGCTGTAAGGTGTAGAACTATCTCAAGGCAGTCTATACCTATTATTCTGGTAGAATAAAACTGTTGCTTAGTTCTGCTTTTTTTTTTTTTATTTAAACCTTTTTAGGTTGTCTACACATCTGTGTAAAATTGATGGCTATGTCAAAGGATTGGTGGCAGAGAGGGACTACTCAAATAGCAAGGGAACTATTGCATTCATCTTATTGAAGTTATTTTATTACAAGCCAGAGGCTAAAATCTAGCATCAGGGTCCTTTTGGTTTTGAGATACTACCAAGTGGTGTTTGTGATGATGGCTTTCAAAATTTATATAAATGAAACTTCAAAAAAAATTTTTTTGAAGCATTTATAGAAGGGAGGTCTAGATAGATGGGGGCAGGCAAAAAAGGCAGAAGGCTCTGCTTTTGTTTTTAATTTTCTTTTTTTTTTCTGGGAACTTAGCTGACTGAAGTGTCAGAAGTCTGGCTTTAACCTTTAAGTTCAGATGATAAGCAATTGCTTCTTGGACTCCCTAAATAGGTAAAATAGGTGTACTTTTTAAAGCATTATGGTTCTGAAATTTCCCTCCTGTATATTAATTTCTTATTCCCTTGACTCTTGTGGTATCATTTCAATCAAGCAGAGGAATCAGAAAATGACTGAGGAATACCCAAACTGCTCGTGTAAAAAATCAAGGAGGGGAAATGTTCCCTTTTTGTGAGTTAATTTTTAACAAAATCAAATACTTCAGCTCACCACTGCAGCTTTAGTCTAGAATCCTCAAAAGTATTTTGGATTCCTCAGTGAAATTAGTAGAATTAGGCAGCAAAGTATCTTCATGGATCTTATTTAAAGTGCCCAGTTACGCCTTTAGTACCGAGAGGCACATGCCTAAAGATTCTGTTCTATACTTCTGTAAGGAATTTGTTTGACTTCAGCAACGAAAATACTGATATTACTGAAAATACAAAAAATTGTTGTTGACTCTGTCAAGGCATTTACCTATACAGTAAGAGCCCCATCATCTCTTTCTTTTCTTTCGAGGTCATGAAACGCGTACGCACAGAACAGATTCAGATGGCAGTGTCCTGCTACCTCAAGCGCCGTCAGTATGTGGACTCCGAAGGTCCCCTAAAACAAGGGCTGAGGCTGTGTCAGACTGCTGAAGAGATGGCAGCTAATCTCACAGGTAATCCTATGATATTTTCCATGCATGCTTCTTGGCAGAATTGTGACAAGTGTGAGTACGTGTATTGGTAACTACATGAATTTGTCTGCGCATATGGACAGCTCTTCTTTTGAAATAAAGAAATTTCCCAGTATGAAGGTAGCGTGAGTTATGAATTTCTGAAGAACGGAAATGCGGATGAAAAGTGTAAAAAGGTGAGATTCATAGTCTGTGAATCATCAGGGTGAAATAACCAGGTTGTGGTACTGGAAAATGTGTCTGGTGTATCCCAAAGAACATGAAGCCTGGTGAGTAGTGGTGCTTTGGGATGGATGTAGGAATTCAGTAGAAGTAGGAAAACCTGTTGTACCCTTGTACTCCAAGAGAGCTGTATCATGTGAAATGGAAGTGATACATGCCATTTCTTTCTCTGGCATCGTCAGCTTTCTAGTTGTGAAAGCTCTGCTCTGTCACTTGAAAAAAAAAAAAAAAACAGCCCTTCAGTGGATGAGACAGTTTATTTCCTTGCATTCTCTTTCTCCTCTTTCTTAAAGGCTTCTGAATCCTGCTATGCTACCTGCTTTTAAAATCCTGTCTGTGGCAGTCTTCATTGTAATTATTATTTTTGTTATAATAAACTATGCTACTACTTGAGCACATACAAATATTGAAAGGATGCAAGCAACGTGGAGGTTATAAAGATTAAATTTACTCGTAAAAGTAATAGAAAATTCTGTTATGACCTTTGGGTGAAAATACAAGGAGGAAATGTTTTCTGGTAATGAAAGTGCTTACATCGTGACTTAAGAGTGGTGGAGATGTTAGTTACTTGTGATACAGCTTGATTTGACAAAACATCGATTGCTGTATAACTCTGTGCTTGTAGCTAGATAAGATTGGATGCCAACATAGCTCTTTCCACCTCTAGGATATTTTGCCATAGTTACAGTCCAAATATGAGTGACTCGTGGATAAGTATCCAGGCTGATTCTCTCAGGGGCCTAAAGAAAATTGGATAATATTTCATAATTAGAAGTGATTTACCTTCTTAGTACTTTTCATTTTCTTACTGTTTTCAGAGTAACTATTGGAAGATTGTTGCAGATCCCTAAAATAATACTGGGGGACATGGGGAAAGAATGAAACCAAAGTAAAATGATGATTTATTTTTTTTTATTGGGAGATTTTAAGAGAGAGATAGGTAGAAAGATCGGTGTTGAAACAGGATTAGAACTTGGGACCAATCCATACCAGGAGGACACAAGAATATCTGAAGTAAGAGAGATTAATTGGATTGCAAGCCCTTGCATTCACATATGGCATCATGCAGAAGAAAGACCGTTTCAGTAAAGAGTGAATGAATGTGTGATTGGGTTTTGTCTTTTTACTAATCATACACCAAATGTTATTACTAAATTTCTTCTTATTAGTATCTTATTCTGTATCTTCTTGCCAGTGCAAGGATTTTGTGGCTGGTGATTCACAACTTAGTCATCAGTTTTCATTAGAACTGAAAATGGTCTGCTCTCATGTATTCAGCTGCTTACTAATTCTTCTTGTCAACCATGCTCGTAGTAAGCTGTCAGTGAGTATGCTGCAGTTCCATGAATGACTGTTGAAAAAAAAAAATCCAGCTTGTACTTATTCTGACAACAGAGGCTGAAAATGCGTTCTGCTGCAGTCATCTTAGTTTTGAAAACTGAACAAAACCTGACCAGATTCTAAAGCCTGCATTGCTTTATTTCAGGGAAAACAATCAAATATTTTTTTCCTGAAGTTGTTTTGGTGGTTCTTAGTAAAACTCGCCTTGCTTTTTCGGTTCAGCTCTTTTCATTTGTTTGACTTTAAATTAACCAGCTTGTATAAATGGGAGAGTTGCTTACTTCTGTATTCAATTCTGTGATTCTTCTTCATAGTGAAAAGTGTCCTCTGGTTTTTGTTTTAAATAGTTTTCTCAGTTTTACCTCAGCTTTTTTTTTTGTCTTCTTCCAGAGTCTCTTCAGTTTAGCCCTTCTGCATTGCTTCATATACTTACTATATCTGTAGAGGTCTGTTTTTGCAGAATCTAGAGCAGCTCAGGTTGGAAGGGACCTCGAAAGATCATCTGGTCCCACATTTTGTGGGAAATGGAGCCGAGATGAGATTATCTAGCACCCTGTCCAATCGCATATGCAGTAAAATACAGCACACAGGTTCCTCATGACTATCCCGCATTTCTGTAGAAAACTAGGATATTTGAGGACAGAATGAGAGACTAAGAATATGTTCCTCTAATATTGTTTATAGTATGTTGTCAACACATAGGACTATCTGAAATAGAAAAATAGTAATAAAATTATACATCATCACATTCACGTAAAAGAGGAATCAGTTGCTGTTCAACAGCGTTTCCAGTAGCCCCACATGTGTGAACTGGAAGCAACGCGGCTCACAGCCAACAGACACAGCCAGGAGGGCACTGGCCACAGCTCTCAGTTAGGAGCGAATTTCTTTGAATCTGGCATCAGGTCGCATAGCTGGCTGCAGTCATGGAAGTGAAGTCAAGGAGCAGATGTTGTTTCCAATAGATGTTCTTATGACCACCAAGGAAGGTAGAAGGAAAAGAAGCTATGGTAAATATATTAAGGATACGGCCAGTGTTTTATTTCCAGCAGGAGAAAAATACACCTGAGATTTTACTCTTGTTTTGGAATCAGTTGAGCTCGTGATCTTTTTTGCAGTTCTGGTTGGAGTAAAGTTTTGGGAAGGAAAAGAATGAGAATTTGAATTTGTTATAACTATCCGGTGTGTACAGTTTGTTTAGCATTTGCTTGACAGGAACGAGCTCTAGCATCATTACTGAAAGAGATAGGGCACAATGATTGCCTAGTCAAACTGTGCCAGGATAGGTAGCCAAAGATGATGTTCCTCTTTCTGAAGCATGAAGTACATCTTCATTTTGGAATTCAGTCGTTTGTGCAGAGAAAGTTTTATAGGTTACATGGAGGGAGAACTACACAGAACCAAGGACAGTAAGTTGTGTTTGCATGGCACGAGCAAGGTAGCAAGTTCCATTCCTCCTGAAATGAGGCCACCAGAACTCCGTGAATAATTGACCCTTGTATGTAACCCTGAGATATAGCATAAAAGACAGGGCCACATATTTCTGTTTTTCTCTGCTTTTACAGTGAGTAGTATGAGTGACATTGAAAACTGTCACTCACCATTTTTGAGTTATTACAGGTGCGTGCATGCAGTTTACTTTCTCTTGCCGAATATTGATTATATTAAATTTTAAGTCTGAATAGCAGAATTTTAATTTGGCTGTTAAGTAATAAAGGTATAATATAAGTAATAAGATATGTGAGCCTAGAGTTCTTACCAGCTTTGAGTTTCTGAAGCAGCCAAGCTGTAGAAAGCACAGTGTATCTGTACCTTTCAACGGGTTATATTTGTTTCTTTCTAAACTGATTTGAAAGAAGATAGAAGCATTGGTGCTGGAATCTGTATTTGTTTTTTCCGGTGAGGGGTTGATGAGCACAGCCCAGCTGTTTCCAAAGCTGAGTTCAGATTTCCCTGGAGAGTTGGTAAACATCCCTTCTGTATTTCCATAAGATCCAGCAAGATAGTCCTGTGTCTTACCGGAGAGAGAGAAGGGGGAGAATAGTGCCAGGCTGCCTGTACGTACACCATGTGCTGATCTCTTTCTAATTAGAAGCATTGAGAGAAGCTGGAGGCTGGCCTATCTCTCTTTAGCATGTGAACGTTTGATGATGTTGTTTATAGACTTCCAGGGCTGTCAGAGTTGTGCTTCTGTGCCTGAGCCAAATACTGGAACAAAAAGCGATCAATCAGGAGTAGGAAGGCAAAGAGAGAGGATGGCAAGCGGTGGGGGGCAGGGGAGACTGAAAGAAGTTGAAGGAGTTGAAAGTGAGAGTAATGAAAATAGGTTTTGTGGAAGGGAAAACAGTTACAAATTGAAAAAAAGATAGGAAAGGAAAACATCAAACTCCATGCCCTTTCGTGCTCCTTGTAGAAGAGCAGACGAATAAACATATTATAATTTTGTAACATGTTTCTAATTACTGGTATTTGTATATGCTTAGAGTATATTGGTGGGTGTCTGTAAACTTGCACAAAGTTGGATTGTTTGGATTCTGAGAGATTAGCAGAAGAGCAAAGGTTTGCTGCCAGAGAAGCAGCCAATTCCTTTTCTAAATAGTTCAGAACCACTTTTACCGGAGTTGATACCGGTTCTGAAAAACAGTTTAACACCACCTCAAGAGACCACAACAACTGGGTTTGTGGTCAGATACCAGCTGCCCTTTAACCTAAAATCCTCAGGGAGGAGGACACATTTTGATTAAAAATTACTAAGTGTTTACTTAGAGATTCAGTGTGTTTTCACCACCATCTCTGGGAGACTAGTAAATTATAATGTTTATCGTTTGTTGTAAATGCTAATGACTGGGACAAGGAATTTGAGACTGTGAAGTAGTGTCACTGCAGACCTTCTGTCCCATGGTGGTTGGTGGGTCCCGCTGAAAAATAAACTTTGTTTTGGAGAAAGTTGTACATCGCTTTCCTCATCTCTTCTGAGTGCAAAATAGTAGAACCTCAGAGTATCTTGTGATAAGTGATCACTTGTGTTAAGTGATCTGTGACAGTGTGAGAACTGCAGGTTGTATTTGAAAACATAAAAATGTATTCTGGGGGGAGCAGGTGAGGTTTTTAGTTTGTTTGGTTGGGGTTTTTTTAAGCTTTCAGTATACTTTCTCATTCATGATCTGTGTAGATTGTTAATGCCATGTTTAGATGCTTCGGACTATGTCATCCTTGAATGGTTTGAAAGATGAAATGTCATCTTGGTGGCTGCATTACCTTGAATTTTATGAGATGCTTTGTTTCCAGACACATGCAAAACTCCTTAAATCCCGATTTAATTTTTACTTATTTTATTTCACAGTCCAATCTGAATCTGGTTGTGCCAACGTTGTGTCTGCAGCTCCCTGCCTGGCAGAGCCACAGCAATATGAAGTACAATTTGGACGATTACGCAATTTTCTCACAGGTAAATATTAGGAAGCAAGGAAGAGGAAAGTAGCTGGGTTTTTTTGTAATTTCAGCAAGTAAAGGACAATAAAAATCATGTCTAATGTTTCCTAGTTTTGAGATTTCAGTTACTACAACTAGAAATATTTTTCTTTTTTGTTTTTGTTTTCTGCATGCTGATTACCTTTGCCTTTTGTAGATAGCTGACTGTTTACCCTTGCTCAAGCGTTTGGCCTTTGTAGATCTAGACAACAGCAAACATATACAGGACAAGAAGGAAGATGAGAATGTTTTACGTGAAAGGCAGGTAATTTAGAAATTAGTGTAGTTCTCTGCTGTCTCCCAGTTCAAGGCTTTTAATTTTATTCATAATTGGCTTGGTTTTTATGATGGCTTGATTTTTAAAGGGAGAATTTGTTCCCTTAAATTATCTGTACTGACTCTGAGACTGGAGGTATATGATAGAAAGCAAAAAAAAAAATTCTCATTCTATAATGTGGTGCACATGACAATAATGATTTTTCTTTTTTTAATATTTTTTTAATAATTTGAAAAGAAAGGCTATGGGAATGTCTTATTTCTTCTATGAGTACCAAATGTGGGAAACAGAAGCAGATAGGATTTTCAGAGAAAAGTACCAAGTAAGGTGAGGTTACCACCGCTCCCGCCTTTTGGCACATCTACGTTTGTCCAGTGTAGGGACTTGATCCCAGTGTGCATAACACGAGGATTAATATTCCTGATAGTTGGTGAAGGGAAGGGGAAGGAGGCAGGCAGGAAAGCGCAGAGGCAGAAAACTGTGAAGTCTTAGCCTTGCCATCTAGAGCAGTTCAGCACCGTTGCACTTTAATATTGGAGGTAAATGCGTATGGTTTAGCAGATTTTTGAGAAGTATTGAAAGTATTGATTGCTTTGTTCAGTGGTTTAAATACCGCTTGGAGAAGTGCTAGGCATGGTTTTGGTGTTCAGGTCAACTGTTTTCATCTTTTTGTCCCTCTTGCTCAGTTTTGATTTCTTACAGACATGCTAAGAAATGCTTCTGTTTCTGCAAGGGGGTAACTTGCCAGCCAGCCACAAGGCACAGCAGGACGCTTCCTGTTTCTGTGATGCTGGCCCCTAGGGGCATGAGGAGTGGGCAGGGGACTAGGACCACCGAATAATCTAGGAATTGCTCTAGAGATCTCTAGTCCCAACCAGCTGCTCAAAGCAGGGCAAGATCGGAGTTTGACTGGGTTGCTCAGGGCCTTGTCCAGCCAGGTTTTGAAAATTAGAAAGTGTGGAGATTGCTCTGCACCTCTGGGCTCCAGGTGCAGCGATTTGGTGAGAATTTCCCCTGCAGCAGTTTGCCCATTGTCCTTTCACTGAGCACATCTGAGAAGAGGCCGGCTCCTTTTCCTCCGTAATGTCCCACTGGATACTGAAGGCAGCAGTTGGATATCACTTATTCTTCTCCAGACTAGGCATACCTAGCTCCCGTAACCTCTCTTGTGTCCCTGGGGAACGTTTTCTTCGTTCCTGTTTCTGCCAGCTTCCCATCTCTTCTCTTTTTCCACCGCTGCAGAGTGAGGTCCTTCCCCTTGTTGCATTTCTGGACTAGAGCACCTGCAGAGAAAGGAGCACCTGCTGGCTGCTTAGAGCTTTTACTATGTACAGACCACTGGTTTCACTGGCTTTGGCCCAGTTTCAGTGGAACAGAAAGGAGAATGATGCCTAAGTATGCAAATATGTATGTATACACAGCACACCACACTCTCACTCTGTAGTTATGCATATAGAAGCGGGAGAGAGGCACAGTATGGACTGGAGAAAAGTCTGGAAGAGTGCTCAACGGGAGAGGAAAAAAAGAATACGTGTTGGTGAGTGGCAGGAGGGAAGAACAAGTAGAAAAGAAGCAATGCTGTTTGAGGACCAGCAATGCCTATTTTGTTGCAGTAATTTGGTCCCCCGGTAGCTCGTTATTCCGGCCCTGTATGCTCCATAGTTTTCCGTGGCAAGGCTCTGCTCCTTCCAGCTCCCTGCAGCCGGCTGAACGTGGGAGGGAAGCAGCCCCAAGAAGCTGGTGCAGGAGGGGTGGAGCTGTTGCACAGATTAGTCTCTGCAAGGTACAGCACAGCCTAATCGGGAGCTTGTTACGCTGTGTGCTAGGGATTGCTGCCGGGATTTGCCTTGGCAGAGAGAGGGGGGCAGAGAGAGAGAGGGAAAGCATGTGCCTGAGCAGGCACAGAAATAAAACAGGAGCACAGCGTATTGCAGTACGTTTTGGAAACTGTAGATTCCTTTCCTCTGAAGACAGGTCAGTTCCATGCAAAGCACCACACGCAAGTTTTATTGACGTTGAAAGGAAAAAAGCCACCAAAAGTTCAGGCCCGCACAAGCTAGGTAAATAATTTTGACTTAAACACGTTACATACTATTTTAAATTTTTTAAGTCCAGTTACTGCAATAAGCAGAGGGCGTAAATACATAGGGGAAGAATTCAGCTATCGTGTAGTTTGAGGTGGTACTTTAATAGCTGGCCTGCACCTACAGAGGGTTTTGAAATGTCTGTATTTTGTTTTGACAGCATACCTCACTGACTTGAAAATTTCTCTTTGCATCTGTACAAAGAACTGTGTATACCCTTTAGGTGACAGAAGAGGTTCACGTAGATGCTCCAACAAAAGTCTCCTTTTGCTTGCTCTCTGATGCCACTGTCAAGGCTTTTTGCAGTAATTGTCCTTGCTCTGTTTTATTCCCATTAGAAAGCGGATTGAGAAATCATTCAAAGTTTGTTGCTGTTTCTTATATAGATTCAGATTCTCAGCACAGCCATGAAGTGATGCCTCTTCTGTATCCCCTCTTCGTCTACCTCCATCTGAACATGGTCCAGAATGGCCTAAAAAGCACAGTGGACAGTTTTTACAGCCGCTTCCATGGCATGTTCTTGCAGAACGCCAGCCAGAAGGATATCATTGAGCAGTTGCAGACTACCATGACTATTCAAGATATCCTGTCCAACTTGAAGCTCCGGGCTTTTCTGGACAACAAGTACGTCATCCGCCTTCAAGAGGACAGCTACAACTACCTTCTTCGCTACCTCCAAAGTGACAACAACAACGCCCTGTGCAAAGTCCTGACCTTGCACATTCACCTGGATGTGCAGCCCGCCAAGAGGACTGACTACCAGCTCTACGCCGGTGGGAGCTCCTCGCGCAACGAGAGCAACGGCCTGGAGCCCAGCGACGTGCCGGCTTCCATTCTGCAGAACGAGGCGGCGCTGGATTTACTGCAGGACAGCATTAAACGTGTCAAGGACGGGCCCCCTTCCTTAACGACCATCTGTTTCTATGCCTTCTATAACACAGAGCAGTTGCTGAACACTGCAGAGATTTCACCAAATAGCAAGCTGCTCGCTGCTGGGTTTGATAATTCCTGTGTGAAGCTGTGGAGTCTGCGTTCCAGGAAGTTAAAATCTGAGCCCCACCTCGTTGATGTGTCCCGCATCCGCCTGGCTTGTGACATCCTGGATGAGGAGGTCTGGATACTCTCTTTTCTTTTTGGTTTTTTTTTCCCTTTTTCTCCCCCCCCTTTCCTCCCTCCCCCACCTTTTTCTGCCAAGGTATTTTGTGCATGCATTGTGGAGTATCTAGTAACGTCTTAAGGGACTGTGAGGCTGTTCCACAACTTGTCTGCCTTGATGCACAAATTTTATCACCTGCTCTCGTCCTTGTTCTTTCCTGCGGAGGTTGTAAATGCTGCACTGAGGTGCACTGAGTTTGTGCTCGGGTCATAGTTTGTTAGTTCTAGGTGCTGATCTTCCTCCTCCAGCTGTCCCTGAACAGATGACAGTACACGGGCAGCCCCGTCAGGACAGGTGACTAGAGGAGGCTCCCTTCCCTGAAGAGCCTTCTTACGGATGGGAGGATGAAACAAGGAAACGCGAACAGTAAAAACACACTGTGGTGAATGAAAACTAAAAGGAAGCTGGCTCAGAACAACCAGTCAGAAGGGTGGAGAGAAGGGGAGAGATGCAAGAAGAGGAAAATAGACAAAATAAGGAAAGAGCCAAAGCAGGCTGGTCTGAGACCTTGGGAAGAAGAAGGGATGCCTAAGTGCAAAACTGTGCTTGGGGAATCACATTAACCAGAGGTGAAGAGTTAGCATAGTAAAATTACGCAAAATGTTTCTTTTAAGGAATCTGCAGTGTAGAAACTTCAGAGACTTCCCACTCTGGAGTGCTGGAGACAAGGACAGGGATGTGTGTGCCTTCACATGCCAGGCTAGATAGCATCTTGTAGTTTACTCTTTTTTCTTCTTTTTTTTGACTTCTAGTCACACCCTTCCTCCCCTCTCTCCACAGCTGCCCACGTAGCATCTTTTATCCAGTCAGAGATCAGAATTTGTGACTCTTCCTTTGTTTAATCACTCCCCTCTTGAAGGAGGGGAAAAAAAGGCCTCATTTGTTCTTGTGTTGAGCATTTAGCAGGAGAAACATCCTTTTTTTTTTTTTCCACTGTTTTCTCATCTCATAAAAAATACCTAGTGGCAGCGTTCTGTTTATTTTGGAAGGGTGCAGAGAGCTTGCTGTGTGAAGGGATCTATGGTTAGGGATTGCTTTGTTAGTCAGCTTGAGAACTAGAGGCAGGCATCCAGGTGAGATAGCACAGTGGCATGCTCACCTCTTCCCAGGTTAACCCTTTCTGCAGAGCGAGCAGGCAAGTGGGTCAGACCAGCCCGAGATGGAACTATGGACTTGTTTTCACTTTAAGCTGCAAAAGTTCATAGAACACGTGACTGTGCCTACTGCCTGTCATGGAAACCAAAAGTCAATAACCTGCGACAGAGGAGAATTTCTCTGGTGAATCAGCAGGTCACCTCCTTTGGCTCCAGACTATAAAAAAGTGAGATATTGCCAGGTTATCAGGAGTGCGTATTAGCTCTTTTTGTCACGTAGGCACATTACTTGCATATTGTACGTGTATTATGAAACAGATGTGGAAGCTTGAGTACAAATAGCTGTTGTTGGCTGCATACGCTGTAGTATTTATGCACAGGTCTAAAACCAAAAGCTGGTCAAAGATCAGCACAGATCAAAATCATCATTGCCCTGAATAACTTCCACCACTGACAAAACAAATAGTGACCTGATCAGGAGTTCAAAGTTAAGGGAGGATGCCAGCCCAAATACACTGCTGGTTATGTGTCCCAAATGCAAATGATCGCCTATGGACTACAAAGGAAACACGTTCCAGTATCTGGGAGTCCTCAGTGAAAATACACAGACACCTGCAGGGTCACAGGTGGGAGCAGACCAGCACCTGCTTGGGTGCCCTGGCAGTAGAAGCCACAGATACAGAGTAACTTGTGAGGATGTCAAACTTGACTGGGTTTTTGTAAGGTTTCTTCATATTGTTTATTTTGGTCAATTTCTGTTTTGTGTAATTAGCTTTGGATACTGTATTTAAATAGTAGTGCTTGAAATAATTAATCCTCAGACTGGTTTCTGATTTGCTGCAAGCAAATAGATCCGTCTGTTTCTGAAAATACAGAGGTCTAAAACTGCAGATTTCAGTGCTGTCACTTTCGGAGTGGCATTACAACTAGTCTATTGGGTTTATTAACTCTTTTTTGTATATATATATATAAACGAGGTTGAAACTTGGCAAAAGTGTTGGAGAACAATGGTTTTTCCTGGTCTATGTAAAGCTTTTGTGTCAGTAAGGTCAAAGTTATCTCCCAGGTGTAGTTTTAATGAATATTGCTCAGTGTGATGCCGCAGTGCACTTCACAAGTGTTGTGTTGCTTCTTGGAAGTAGGAGAGGCTTACTCTTAGGTGATAAAGTAATTCCATTTTCTTTATAGTGGCATCTCACAAATGCCGCTTTATAATCTCTCTTAAGGGCCAATATAAAAACGCAGTTCTGCAGCTGGGCGAATAGACATGTTTGTCTCTCTGCAATTTTGCTGTGCTTATTGCTGGTACTACGTAAATAAACAACAGAAAATAATACTCTCTGTTCCAAGCTACAAGAGTGGGTACCTTTAAATTCTATGAAGACTAAGACTTGACCCCATTCAGCTCTGCTTCTAAGATCCGCTTTTGAGTGGCAGTGGTCCTTCAAGTGGTAGGGAGCAGGGATGATGCCAACACCTCGGTGGATGGCAGATGGGAGGGAACTCTGAAGAAATGTCCTGCAAAGAGAGCCATGGTATCTACTCCCTCATCTTTCCCTGCTAGATCCCTGCTGTAGGCAGGTAAGAGATCTTCCCTCTTGACGTCTTAAGAGCACTGCAGGATGAGAAACATGATAACACCCAGGGAAACCTGTTACTAGTTAGAAAAAATAAAAGGGGGGGGATTTATTTTTTTTTTTTAAAGTTATCATTGTTGCTTTTTGAGGCTCACTTATTCCCTTGAGGTTTATGCTGGGTGGAAGATCAAAATAATTTTTGTCATCTAGATAATTTTTGCTGCTCACAAGGTTAAATGCGTCAGCAGTAAATTTTTCTGGGTCCAGATGACTATCATGCAAAATCCATTACTGATTTAAGTAAGAGCTGAGGAATTGGGCAGTCTGTCCACAGGTGTATCATTTGGAAGGTGTCCTGTGTAACAAAGTATGATAACATTTTTGTTCTTTTCAGTTTCTTAATAATATAAATTTGGGGAGTCCTATACTTGCTCAGGAAGATTTCCTGTTCACTGTTGAAGTGTGAAATTTTTTTGGCTCATTTTAGTAGTTTTGGTAGGTTTTCCAGTTCTGTCCTATTACTTAAAATCTGTTTCAATAGTTCTTGTTTTCAAAATGGATAGTACAAATAATAAAAGGTAGCTTTTTGTATGTGTAGGTTATTGATTACAATATAACTTAATTTCTTGTCCATTCTAAGCAAATAGAAATTGTTCGTGCAGTGGTTGCAGCAGCCA
>JAOXJK010000023.1:44758334-44769117 GCA_025774025.1 Xenus cinereus | reverse complement strand
AGCCACTTCAGAAGGAGCTAATGGATATCTGGGTAGTGCCCAGTGGTATGTTATATCCAGGAAACATATTCAGTGTGTGAAATAGGAATCCTAAAAAAATATTATGAAGAGAGATACCTTGCCCCCCTGCTGATTTATAAGACAGGTTATAACCTTTCTATAGCTGCTGTAAAGGCTCACCTACATGGTAGTAGCTGTGGGATGCAAGGAAGAGTGTGCTTGATCTGACAAACGAAGCTTCGTTCTGCAAGGTAGTAATTTAGTGGCTGAACTTCCAGCTGCTTTGTTAATCTGGTCAGCAGACTAACTTGAATAGGGAGGAAACGGCAAAATCTAGTGACTCAGAAGCACTATAGGTATACCATCTTTGGTGAGCTGTAACACCAGTGTGCAGTTGTTACGCTAAGCGGGTGTCAAACAGAAGACAAAGATAAGATTTGCTACCTGTGACCGTACAGGAGTGTGGTTTTGAACGCTGCAGAAGGCATTCTCAGGTAAGCTGCTACTGTAATACAAGAAGAGAAGAGTAGGTCCTTGTAAGAGAGAAAGAGTATGTGCTTGCAGACAGCCCAAGAAGCCCTGTATGAATTTGAAGGCATAAAATGAAGTACCTGCACTTGCAGAATTTACAGAAAGTGTAGTACAATATATGTAACTTGAATGGGCTTCCACTGGTAACTTGTCGGGAATCTTATGGTCATAATTAAATAGTATAAAATGCTGCAGGTATCAGCCTCTCTCCTTTAATGTGGTAACATAGCCTAGAGATGCTGTGGATTCCAGCAAGCAATGCTCTATCTGAGGTAGAAAAAGCAATTTGAATAAGAATGGGGCTTTGCATGCTAGAGCCTGCAATTTCTCTCTGCCTCACCTTCATAGTAGAGATGAAGTTGGCTGCCAGCCACATCATAAAACTCCCATGGGCACTGACTACTCTGAAGGGAATTAGCATTGCTAAACACAGCTTGCTGCCTACCACGAAACACACAACTGAGATGGGAGGAAGGTGGCAAGCTGGCTAAGCCAGGGTTCGCTCACCTCTGACATGAGATTTGAAAGTACAGGAGGAGAAGGGCTTTCTCCTCCGATAGAAGGACTGTTGCTAAGCCTGAAGCAAAACTGTCTGTGCATCCTGAGGTCAGAGGGATGGGAGATGTCATGTCAGCCGAGAGAGCTGCTCACGATGCACCGACTTCTGCTGGTCACGATGCACCGACTTCTGCTGGTCGTCAGCAGTCTGGCAGCCCAGGGGAATTGGTTTCCTCTCGGAGCAGGAAGTGCTCCTTTGGCAGGAAATGGGCCAGTTTGTGATGATAAAAGTTAAAGGGCCTGCTCACAAACAAAAGTGTGTTGTGTTGAATTTGATGTGCAGATACTGTCCATGGATGAGTGTTGCTGATTCAGTACTGAGGAAAAGTGCCTGCCTGGCAGCCCTGAGGAAGGTGTGATCTCAAGCTGAAGGTGTCACACAGGTGCACCCCAAGCGATGGTTATCTCGCACTCTGTCAGTGAGACCCCAGCTTCTTGGGCAAGGACGCTCTCTTAAGTTGAGATTTGTTGAAAATTGTGCAGTCTGCAGCCTTTGATTGT
The DNA here is from genome assembly GCA_025774025.1 of Xenus cinereus. NCBI lineage: Eukaryota > Metazoa > Chordata > Aves > Charadriiformes > Scolopacidae > Xenus > Xenus cinereus. The sequence goes on along the minus strand of JAOXJK010000023.1, from coordinate 44,767,527 downwards.
CAAGAGATGCTACTTGAGTAGTCTTTCAGAGACTCTTACCCTCCACTGGGAGATCCCTTTAGCACGGCTCGCTGAACAGTCTTCAAACATGAAAGCCTTTACTTGTTGAGTATGCCCTGGTACTTGAATTGGAGAATTACAGGATGAAAAGGTTACCTTTTTGTGATTATTCATCTTCTCCTACCCCAAAATAGATCCTTTGACCTAAATAGGCCGCATACGTTTGCTGTTCTTGAAGGGTGAGGATGTGAAGGCATCCGGATGGAGCTTGCATGGATATAGATATTATGGCCTTACTGGGTTTCTGCTCACGTGTGGGACTAAGAAGGAACGTCCAGCAGACAGCGTGCCAAATATGCTTTGTCTTTCCGTCTCCTGCCTTTTGTTTAGGACATCTGTGTTACTTTTTCTCTACTGTGAGATTCACTTCCAATAATGACCACACCAAAAGAGCAGATGCCAAGAATCTGTTTCAACACCTCAAGCCAAAAGTTTAGTAGAGAGTGGATAGGGAATAAGCATATGTTTTAGCAAGTGGTAAAATGTCATAATATAATTCTTTTAATTTCCCTATTTGTGTACAATCCCAGGTTAAGGCGCCTTCTGGAGTGAGCATGAGGCTACCCAAAATGAAGATAAAACCTTTATATGAAGTCTTATCTCCCCATCTCTTCCAGCATTAACTTAGATGTAGCAAATGCACTAGCAATGTTTATGTCCCAGAGTTGCACAAAATGTGCCACATCTAAAATAACTTATTTGGCATTAACACCCCCCTGTTTTCCTCATGGTAGTTCCTGTATTTGTCGAACAGATAAACATGCTTTCCTTTCTTGTTTCTTTTTCTCCTCCCCCAACCAGGAGGAAGAGGATGACAGCGCAGGCACAGAAATGAAGATCCTGAGAGGACACTGTGGACCTGTGTATAGCACGAGGTTCCTTTCAGACAGTTCGGGACTCTTATCTTGTTCCGAGGACATGTCCATCAGATACTGGGACCTCGGAAGTTTTACAAACACTGTGTTGTACCAAGGACATGCCTATCCTGTCTGGGATTTGGATATTAGCCCCTGCAGCCTGTACTTTGCCAGTGGTTCCCACGATCGCACTGCAAGGCTCTGGTCATTTGATCGGACGTACCCGCTGCGAATATACGCGGGCCATTTGGCGGACGTAGACTGTGTCAAGTTCCACCCCAATTCCAACTACTTGGCGACGGGCTCCACAGACAAAACCGTGCGCCTGTGGAGCACTCAGCAAGGCAACTCAGTGCGTCTTTTCACTGGGCATCGTGGCCCCGTGCTGGCGCTTGCCTTTTCTCCCAACGGTAAGTACCTGGCATCAGCAGGTGAAGACCAGCGGCTAAAGCTGTGGGACTTGGCCTCAGGAACTCTTTACAAAGAACTGAGGGGGCACACGGACAACATAACCAGCCTTACTTTTAGCCCCGACAGTAGTTTAATTGCTTCGGCGTCGATGGACAATTCAGTCCGGGTCTGGGACATTCGGAACACTTACTGCAACGCCCCTGCAGATGGGTCTTCCAGTGAACTGGTTGGTGTATATACCGGACAAATGAATAATGTACTGAGCGTACAGTTTATGGCCTGTAATCTTCTTCTAGTGACTGGAATTGCACAAGAAAACCAGGAACATTAATTATATTTTTTTTTTCTTAGGGAAGTGGGTGGGTGTATTGAATGCCAGAGTCCATTGCAAGCTGAGATTACTGACTGTGAAACACTTGTCTTCCTCTGCCCCCTTGAAAGGCATGTTCAGAGTGATGGAAACGCTTTAAAATGTCTTGCTCACAAAAAGGCCTGTGCTGTTGAACGGAATAAGGAGGAGTGATGAAAATACATGTACATTCTAATCTTGTAAGGATGGGGAAAAGGGGAGGAAACCCAGTAGCTTGGGGAAACCAAAAGCCTGGTCCAAACAAATGAAACTGCCAACCAGATAAGCTGCTGACCTGCACTATAATATCCTGCATTGATTGATGGGTTTGATTGATTGATCTTACCTACTGTTAACTGAGGCTTGAGTGTGTGGAGAACTACTGGCCCAGTGTTTTTTGTTTTGTTTTGCTTTTGTTTTCCTGGTATTGCAGAGGACCAGCGTTTTAAAACCCTTATATTAAAAGAACATCACGTATTTTCTACAGTGATAGTGGTCCTAAATATTACAGCTCCCTGAGCACTTCTGGAATATTTTGGACTAGTTCAGTAGAAAATACCATCTTTCTTTTTAGTAAGGGGATGGAAATCTGACCTCAGTTGGGGCCCATCTCTGCATTGTCATTTGGGTTTGCTTCCTGGTACTATCTGTGATACTTGTATTTATGTTCCATTAATTAGGAATCTTTCTGAGTCTGGTTGCACTGTGTTTTGAGGATGGGAGGACAGTGGGGGTAGAGTGGTGGCTTCAAGGGTAGTAAATAACTTGCCTTGTCTGGAGGGAGGACACAATAGAACTGAAGCAGCTAAGTTTGGACTCCTAATGGGAACGGGGCATGTCAATCCACCACTGCACCTCACAGAAATATTTCCGTAAATGGAAGTTGGCAGTCTAGGGAGAGGGGAACAGGGAAAGAGAGACACACAAAGTGACATGGAAAAAAAATAGTATTACTAAATTATTGTGCGTACACAGAGGCAGCTCTGCCAGTGTTGGATTTTTTTCAAAATGTTGCAATATCAGTTTAATGAACACTTTGTGAGATGAATCATCAGCATTTACAACAAGGATCTATGGAAAAAGCACGTTCTAGTTTGTCATTTGGAGAGATTAAATATTTCTGCTTTCTGGAAAGAGTTATTTTGTATTTTGTTTTCTATTAAAAGCATTTAGTTTAAAAAAAACAAAAATGGTTTGGTCCCTTTCTGGGAAACTTGCTCTGACTTGCATGGGAAGGAGAGGGCAGGAGCATGCTTCTCCTGCCCTCTCCTTCTGCTTGGGCCAGAGCCCACTTGGTGTTTGGAGGCTCAATCTGGTGGTCTCGCTCACTCGGTGTGTGCTGTTTTGATGTCCCCCTGCTTGCTTTCCACAGAGCTGACTCAGCAGGTCATGGAGTAGGGGACTGACACAGCTTTGTAGGTCAGCTGAAATGCACCTGGAGCATCTAGGTACCCCTTGTGGTTGACGCTGCACCAAAAGGTCTCATTGTGTAGCATTGCATGATGTTTACTCTGTGGTTTGATGTTCCATAATGCGTCTTGAGCAAAGGCACCATCCTAATGTCTTTTAGACAGGCTGTCAGTATTACGTGGTAATTCCCTTCAGCTTCCCTCAAACCTTCTGGACTTTTGTGAGAGAGTTCTCTTGAGAACTTCCAAACAATCTAAGAGTTTAGATGACAGCTCACAATTGCCTTTTTTTTTTTTTTTTCTGCTTAGATTGGTGAATAACCAAAACCTTGTATCAGAAAAGCGTTTGAGCTTTCTGAGATTAGTAACGGTTTGTGGCTCAGCTCTGTGAGTACCAGAAACCCTTGTACATTTGGAGTTGTATGGCACCACTAATCTTGACAGCTGGATATCAAAAGTGTGAAGCAGCTCAACAATCTCAGACCAGGATCAAGCATTTTGGAGAAAAAAAACAGTATGGGAGATGGTGCTGATGCTTTGTCCTACGCAGGTCTCTAGAGACACCTTCTCCTTCAGATCTATTGAGCTGAAACTGCTCCCCACTGTTCACTGGAGCTCATTTTGCTGTTTGTTCCCATATGTCCTGAGCAGAGTTTAGATTCAGAGCATCTGGACTTTTAGTCCTGAAGTAGAGCAAACAGCAACCGAAAGGCGGGGCAGAAATAAAGGTGACATAGGCAGAGAACAAAGTTTCTCTCTAACGTATTACTTCTACAGTGGAATTGGGCTTTGTTGGGTTATCCTGAAGTATTTTGCATACAGAAGTGATGAGTGAAGAGACGAAGGAAGCAAATCCTATTATACATACATAGGCTAGAAGATGTAAAAGCGATTTTTGGGGTGTTGGAAAAATAGTATCACTGATGACGCACTTCAAACCTGCAAATTTTTGTGTGTTGCATGGACAGTTTGTGATGCTCATGGAATGTAAATGTTTGAAGGCAGGAAGCCAGTAAACAATCTAGACTATAAGAAATGTCTGCAATTGATTGACAGGCTGAATTTCAAGGCAGAACTGGGAGCATAGTATGAGTGGGAGGAAGGAATACTATTAAGTCTACCAAAATTTGGACCGTCATCTTTATTAGCTGTGTATTTCAGAAATAAGTCTGCATTTGCACAGACCCCTTCCTTTTTCTAATTTCAATATATATCATAAAAAAACGCCAAAGCATTTAAGTTGACATCGTTAAGCGCTCAAGTATTAGCGTCGCAGCAGGGACTGCTGCTGCTGTGAGTCTGTGTGTAAGGCAGTTCTCTGTCACGTAACTGGGTGCTGCTTCCCCTGCAAAGCTCTGCTCGCTTCACGCGCCTCCCGGACGATGCGCAGAGCACCAGGCGCTGCGTGGCCTCAGGCAGTGGCTATCGGGAGATGCTCAGAGAAAGAGGGCATATAGACAGTGATCCTTCCTTACACACTCCTGTCTTCTCACAGTTACTGTTTGTTGGTTTGGGGTTTGGCTTTTTGGTTTTTTGTTGGTTTTTTTCAGTAGGCCTCCAGAGCTGCAGCCTGTGTATCTGCAGTAACTGCTGCTGAATTTAGTTTACATTAATTTTATCTCATTTCTTTTATTAATGAGCTATATACTTGTAGTTTCCACAGTTTGCTGCAGCAAGAAGTTCTACACCTTGATTTGGGGGGGGGGGGGTGGTATTTCTGGGTTTTTATATCCTTTATCTGATAATTTCCTTCTGTTCCCTAACCTCTTGAATCGATAAAGGCATTGAACAGCAAAACACCCCAGGCCACAGTAAATAGGGGCAAAGCTGAAGTACAAGCCCATGCTTAGTCACTGAACGCTTTCGAAAGGAAAGGGCATTTGCTGTAATAAACTGCTACGCCGTTCACAGGTCTACGTTAAAGTTGCCCTTCCCGCTTTTAACACTGGCATCTCCTGTGCAGCGTGCTGCCGTGCTGTTCAGTCTAAACGTCTTAACTTCCCCAGGAGTGAAGTTCATCCTATTCCTCCCCATTCTCATTCCTTTGTGAGAAAGCTGTCTCTTACAAGTGTCTTAAATCTAAAAATACTTTACAGAAATGATGTTTCCATTAACAGATGCTTTGAGTTCGCCAAGAAAAATAAAAAAGACTTCAGGCCATTTTGCTAACCTTGTTTCAACTGTCCTTCAGGCTCAGTGGGTTCTTCAACGAAGTCCTGAGATGGCCTTCCTTCTGAGTGGTGTCTAGTTGCTCACGGTGAGACAGGCTCTAAAACTGTACCATTACAAGGCACCGATGTGACAGTTAAATTAACTGCCTGGATGTCCCTCGCCAAAGACTATCCCATCATGCTGCACGTTAGCTATTGGATTTTTTTAAAAGTACTGGATAGGAGCCCAAACGGACTGAAATAGCTCAACAATGCTCACCATGCTCAGTGTATTTCAAGTACAAAATACTGCTAAACTTTGGACTCGTAATCTTTTTATTAACAATTTTAAACATGTGTCTGGCTTGCCGTTTCCTGGACACGGCTATACAACAGCACTGAGCAGAGAAGGTGGTATATTCTCTCTCAGTGCCCAGTTTAAGTTGAGGCATCATCCATCATGTCTGTCATCCTGCAGAAATGTTCTCCTGGGACGGTGAAGTTCCTTGAACAAGGCAGCTGTGGAAGCTATTTCTATAACTTGATATCATAGGTGTTACTTTGTAACTAAAACACACATCCTCTTTTCAAACAGGAGAAGGGATTGGCTGCATTAAGCTGAGGGTTAGACAAGGAAGAAGACTTCAGAGCTGCACTTGCTTTATCAGTAGCTCTGCTTTCCTACCCAGTCCAAATCTTTGCAGTTCCATTTAGGATAAAATTGTCTCCTCTTTGGATAAGTTTGTGATATTCAGTGAAATCATGATCTTCTGTTTATGACAAGCCTGATAACAAAAATACTTTAGCATATACAGCCAGGGGATCAGCCAAGAACAGGACTTGATGGTGTTTGGTGCTGTTCAAGCATATCATTTAGCACACGGACAGTGCTCCACTGACACCACCTGAGAACAGGAGGAAGAAACTCTCTCTGGATACCGTTACCCCACCATCACAGGGAGAGGGTGTAGCAGTATGGCCACCCCAGCTCTGAAGAACGGAATGGGAGGTCATGCAGAAGCTACATGTGTCAGGGAGCTACAACCGTGACGGTACTTCTTTGCTACCGCTTCTTCTCATCAGCCAGTAGCGATGCTTCTGTTCACACTGCTACGCATCATGCAACACCACCAACTCCAACAGCTTTGGCAGGACAGCAGGGCTGGTCAGACAGCTTGTTGAAATAGTCAAGCTGCCTTCCTTGTTTATAAATTGCTTGTAAATATTTCCTTAATCAAGCACGTTTGGGTTTGGTGTTTTGTTTCGGATTTTTTGTGTTTGCTCCCTGCCCCCACCTCCCGCGGTGGCTTAAAATTGTTTAAGAGAGGTAGGCTGTAACAGACTGAACTACCTGTTTCCACCTGAGAGAAGCCTTTGATCTTGAAATACCTTTTGGGATATTTGGGAGATATGCTGAACCCCCTGCCCCTAATTCGGAAGGTGCTAGATCAGACTCGACTCTCTCTTTTACTCTTTGGTAAGCAGGCTACCTAGACAGAAGCAGTGAGTGCCATGGTCCCGTTCAGTGGCACAGTAATGCTCCCGCTGAAGCATCCAAAGGCGGGGTTGCACATGGGTCTCAGGAAGTTCCTAAAAGCAATGGATAGAGGAGAGGTGGGTAGACACTAAGGGGAACAAGGCCGCTTAGATTACAAACCACCCTTGCCAGAAGCAGCTTCTTCATCTCTGGACAACGGTGTCCACTCTGATGTCTGCCTTAGGCCAGCCCTGGACCTGGCTTTGCAACAGCTGGTGATGCCTCATAGTTCACGGAGAGGGAAAGGACAGTGCAAATAAGGGCAGGAGCTGCCATGTGCTTGCTGCAGTGATAAACTGGGGTCACGCTGTAAGACAAGCCCCGGCAAACCAGTGCCGACCACATCTGGAGGACAGCCATTTGTCTGGCATCCAGAAAAGCACAGCAAAACTCGTGTAACGACAATTTGCCCTTTAGAACTGCCACAGATCCTTCTGGAGCTGCATGTAGTTCAACACCAGAAAGCAGCCAAGCCCAAACTATTAGCTCAGACATCCCGAGGTCTGGAGTTGTGAGCACACACACGACTTCGTAGTATTTTAGGTTAACACATCACAACTTCAGCCCATTGCTGGAGTTGAAACAAGGCATGTTTGCACAGCTTTTGCTCATTTTTTTTTTGTGTTGGTGAGCAGCTTAGCTTGAGACTTATGTGCTGGACTGCTGTTGCTTTTGCCATTTTTGCTTAAGGCAACAGCAGAGCAATCTGCATGTGGTAAACAAACTGGAAAAGAATAGTCAGAATTCTGGCGCTCTCTTCCCTCCTGGCAGTTCCACTCCACTAGTGCAAATATTTCATGACCACTTAGGATGACTTTATAACCATCTGTGAGTTTGGGGTTTGTTGTGTTTTTTAACGCAATTTTTTTCCCCAGAAGGAAAGCCTAAAACAAACTGGAACTTAAAGCTCTGCTGGACCTAAACTTCTAATCACCTTTGCCAGTCAGATCTCCTCACCAGAGCAAAGACAGAGGGTGCCTGGCCTTCTCTCTTTTTTTTTTTTTTAAATTACTTATCCATAATTATTTATTACTTCTCCAAAGTCTCTCAAGCAAAACGATCTTGTGTTCTCCAAAAGCCTTCATGCCGTGGCCAGTGCAGGCAACACACGAGTGCAGAGCACCTACGCAAACAGAAGCACTGTTTGTGTCCGCATGGATTGTTTTATTGCGAGCACACGGTGCTTACCTGCAAAAATTTTATCAAGTGATCACCTCACATGTCACATGTCACAGTGTCACCTACACACGGGGATGCCAGAGCCCGACCCTGCACACCTCACCGCTCTGGCTGTGTGGGCTCCTCTGTCTTGGGTCCTCTGTGCACCTGGCAGTGGGAACTGCATGCTTCAGTCAGGTTTAATTTTGTGATGGAGATGTTTCGGTTGCCTTCAAATGGCACTGCTAAAGAACGTGCATTGTGGGATTTCAATGCACTGTGTTGCTTTTGTACTGCTTGCTTCACTCAATGCAAAGGCTTTTGTCCTGCAGCGCCCGGTTGTTTCTCCTTGCAGATGGAGAACAGCCTGCAAAACTATTTCAGTATCAAGCAATAACTGAATATAAATTTAGCATTTGCAACCCCATCAGCTGTTAACAGACCCAATCAGATAAACTGGGGACAGCACAGCTTGGGCAAGACAGCCTGCAGCAGCTCAAGCTCTTGTGGAAGACAGAAACCCAAACCTCTGCAAACTTTCCTGAGTGTCCCCTTCTCTCGGTGCTTGCACCTTGCCTCCCTTTCACCTGTAGCCTCCCCTGCATTCACTGGGTTTCCCCTCCGTGCTTTCCAACTGGGAAAGAGAGCCTGGGCTCTGGCAGGCTTGGCAAGAGCCCCGGCTCTCGGTGTCACACCCAGGCCAGAGGTTTGCTCTCCACACTGCATCCCACACCCCAGTTAATCCCCAGCCCGTGGAGACATGGGGTGGCCAGCCTGGGGCTGGTGTCAGGCCGTGGTGTGTCCTGGCAGCCACAGGGAATGGTGCTGGCCCATGGGAATCACCATGGGGGACAGCCTGCAGTGGTGTGCGGCTCCTCACAGGCCACAACATGCTCAACTAACCGTCCCTCCTATTAAAAATAAATCTTATTTTATTGGGCCTTTCCCCCTTTTACAGACTCCCTCACATAGTTTTGCTCCAAAAAGGCCCTTTGTTCAGGACACGTGGGTTTGGCCGGGCCAAAGCCGCCCAAGGGCGCTGACCGGGCCCACTCCGCACCCGCGGGTGGCGGCAAGGCCCCGCGCTGCCTTTTCAAACGGCGACCGAATTAACCAGAAACACTGAAACCGCCCTAAAACCCGGGAGGAGAAGGAGTAGAGGAGGGACTTTTCAGGTCCACATTCCTCTCACGGGGTGGCGGGCGGGGCGGCTCCGCGCAAGGCCAGGCCGCGGGCGAGGCCTCTGCCCCCACGGCCGCGCC
>JAOXJK010000023.1:44712118-44753920 GCA_025774025.1 Xenus cinereus | reverse complement strand
CCGCCCCCGGGCAGGCCCGGCCCAGCCCGGCCCGGCTCCCCCCGCCCCCGGTCCCTACCCGGCGGCCGCGCCCTCGAACTTGAGCGTGAGGGTCTCCTCGATGATGCGGTTGTTGACCTCGAGCAGGATCATGTCGGTACCGGGGAGGGGAGGGGCTCTCAGGGCGCCGAGGCCGGAGGGAGCCGAGCCCGCTGCGCGCACCGGGGACCCGCCCGAGCCTGCGCCGCCGCTTCCGCTCTCGCGCCCGCGCGTCACTTCCGGCCCCCTCCCAACCTCGGCCCGGGGGTAGCGGCGGCAGTGGCGCGCCCGCCCCGCCCTCCGCGCTGACGTCACGGGTTGCCCCGCCCACCGGCTGGCGGGGGGGGAGAGTGGGGTACGGGGGGGGTACCCCAAATGCGGGGGGGGAGCACCGTGCCCCCGGGGCTGCGGGGTGCTGCGGGGTATGGGGTTCCACCCAGGTTGGGGGGGCGGGCAGGGATATAGGGGGCGTCTGGTATATGGGGGTCCCAAAAAGTGTGTGGGGTCCCCAAAAGTGTGGAGTTCCCCCAGGGATATAATGGGGTGCGCCTGGGGTAGAGAGGTCCCCAAAAGTCTGTGGGGTCCCCAGAAGTGTGGGGTGTCCCCAGGGATATGGGATGTGCCAGGGGTAAGGGGGGGTCCCCACAAGTGTGGGGTTGCCCCAGGGATAACGGGGTGCGCCTGGGGTAAAAGGGTCTGCAAAAGTGTGGGGTGCCTCCAAGGGATATGTGGTGTGGCTGGGGTAAGGGGAAGTTCCCCAAAAGTGTGGGGTGCCTCCCGGGATATGGGGTACCCCAGGCAGATGTGGGTGTGCCCTAGAGTATGGGGGATCAGCACAAGAGTGGGGTGCTCTAGGAATACGGGGGGTGCCCACAGGGGAAAGGGGTGTTCCGCGGGCTGGGTGATCATGGGACCCCAAAAGCGTGGGGGGCTCCCAGGGCACAGGGTGACCCAGGGTGGCAGAATGCCCTGAAGGGATGGGGGAGCCCTAAAAGTGTTGGGAGTGTCCAGTGAATGGGGACATCCTGGAGCCGGGGGGCAGGGAGGGCGGTGTGCCCAAAACTTTGGGGGTGCCCCAGGAGAGCATGGGGATGTCCTCAAGGGACAGGAGTGTCCTCCGGTCTGTGGTGACACCCCAGGGGTATGATGGTGCCCTACGGCTGTACCAGTGCCCCCAGGGAAGAGAGATGCCCCCGAAGTGTGGGATGCCCCTGAAATTGACAGGCACCCCAAAGATGTGGGGATGGGGGGGTGCCCCAAGGGTTTGGGGGTGCCCCAGAGGGATGGGGGTGCCCGGGGATGCAGGTTTCCCCCAAAGGCAATAGGGGTGCTCAGGGGAGCAGGGGTGCCCCAGGGTTACGGCAATGCCGGGGGTGTGTGTCCCCAAATCTGCAGGTGGGCTTGGTTTGGCTCAGCTCGGCACAGCACGGCCAGGGTGGGAGGGACATGGGGCTCAACTCTAGTGGGGGTCCCCCACAGCACCCCTCCAACGGGGGGCAAGCCAGCCCTGCAGTGCTCCTGTGCCCCCCCAAAACCCCAGCGCCAACCCTGCTCTATCAATGGGGAAACTGAGGCACAGAGCCCTGTCCTGCCTTTGCCCACTGGGCTGCCTGCCAAACCCCACTATGGTCCCCCCGGGGGGGCGGGGGGGAGCCTCTGCTCTGACAGGGGGGCTGAGGGGGCCTCCAAGGGGACCAACATCCACTGGCGGCCAGCGGACAAAGTCGGGGGGGCCCCCGACTGGAGACCCCTAGGGTGCATCACTGCAGGGGGAAGAACATACCCCCTGGCTACGCCCCGGTGTCACCCGCTGCCAGGGGTCCCGGGACACCCTGGGGCAGGAGGGTGGCAGGGGGCTGTGGGCTCCCCCCAGCACCCTGGGGAAGAGGGGAAGGCATCCAGGGGTGGGCTGGGGAAGGGTCCCTTCTGGCTGCCACTTCCCCTTCATGCTGGGAGAAGATTTTGCAACCCTGCTTCCTCCCCAGGCGGCATAAAACAGGCAGCCGAGGGAAGGGGTGCCGGGAGGCGGCAGGGCAACGGGTGCAGGTGAGGGACCCTCCGGCTGGCCTGGCAGGACCCCCGGGACTGCCACTGCCCCGCTCCACCCCAGAGCCCTTTGGGGGTGACACCTGGATTCGTCCCCATCCCTGGGTGTGTCCTGGTGAGAACCGGCTTGGGACAGGGAGAAGACCCCAGATTTGGGGGAACGGTGAGGGCAGCAAGCGGTGAGTCTTTGGGGTGACAGGGGATTTCCTCAGGCTTAGCCAGCCCCCCAGCACCTGGCTGAGCCCCCTCACATGTGGGGCAGGCTGGGCTGGGGGTTGGGGTGGGCTGCTCTGGATGCCCAAGGGGCTACTGGGTTCTGGGGGGAACGGGAGGCAGCAGGTGGGGTCCCCCAGGGCTGTGCTCGGGGCTAATCTGGGGTGCAAACCCCCCGTGGTCCCTGGGGAACATCAGCCATGGGTCCCCCGGGGAGGGGGGAAAGCACCCACTCCCATTTCCTGGCACAGCCATCACCAGGAGGGTGCTTCCCCACAGCGTGTCCCTCCTTCCTCCCCATGGGGACCCCCAGGGCCACCCCAGTGTCTCCCCAGTCCTTCCAGTGTCAGGAGGGGAAATGGGATGCTGCTTGTTACCCCCTTGGAGCCAGCTGCGGGGTACCCGCGGGTGGGGGATGCCCGGTCCCAGAGGAACCACTGAGATTTTGGAGTGGGGAGGCAGAAAGAAGCAGCCAAAAATAGATGGAGGGGAAGCGCTGGTGTCCGGCTCTGTCCTGTGCGTGCGGTGGCCCTGCTCCAGGGAACCTTTCCCCATCATCGCCAGTGGTGTCCCCAGCTGCGGTCCTCTGGGATGCTGGGGCATCACCATCCCAGCATCACCATTCTGGGATGGAGCGGGGCTGGCAGAGCCAGGGAGGGATTTTTCTGGGACAGGGGCACCAGCCCAGCTGCAATGGTGAGGATTCCCCGCCAGAAAGGAGGGGAAGCTTGGTCCCAGGGAAGGTCGCAGTTCAAACGGGGCCAGTTTGGTCCCCCTCCAGCACTGCTGGGACTCAGTGCCCACAACCAGCACTGGCATCACCAATCCCTGGAAGGGTTCAGGGGGTCAGAAACAGAGCAGAGGGGTGAAGGTGGAGTGAAACCGGAGTCTGGATCCATACTGAGAGAAGGCTGAAACCTGATGGTCTTGGGGAGGCAGGGACAGAGCAGGGAAGTGGTGTCCTATGTGCGAGTAGACAGGAAGAGCGACTGTCACCTGTGATTTCCCCATCGTGGCCGAGCATGGGGCACACGGGGATATCCGGCAGCACCCAGCTGACCAACAGGAAAACCAGAGACGTGAAATATTTCCAAAGTCGCCTGCAAAGGGTGACAAGTCTTTCCGTCTGAGGGGTGAAACTGCTCACACAGGGACAGAACCAGGGGGAGGGGATAAGAAGGGCATGAAACCACCTTCAGACCTTCTCAAATCCCCGCCTGTTCCGGAGCACTGTGACCACAGCCTCGCAGCTGGCTGGGGTGGCAGGAGGGGCAGCACCAGCAGCTCAGCACCAGCTGAGCTGGGATGGGGAGGGCAGAGGGATGCAGAGATACTCAAAGGACTTTGGAGGTGCCCGAGGGTCCCTGAGATACCCAAAGAGATCTCAGAGGCTTTTGAAGGATGCACAAAAACCAGGGTCGGCCAGGGATGTTGGAGGGGCCAGGTGTCTCCTGGAGGAAGGTGATGGTGCATTAAAGGGGAGCCCCCCCAATCCAAGATGAGGTGGTTGGCCCGTGGGGGAACACCTTCCTCCATGGGGGACAGGGAAGGGACAGGGCTGGGATGAAGTGCAGCAGACCGAGGGGTGCTGGGGGTGTTGTACAAGGGGATGTATGAGGGACAGTATCCACCTGCAGCACTGCCCATTGCCTGGCACAATGTGGACTTGGGGGACAGTGGAGTGATGGAGAGGGGATGCCCACTGGCTGAGAAGGGATCTGGGGGGCAATGGAGATGCCAGGGGACCTAGAGATGCTGTCACCCCTGGACCACACCACCTTCCCACCTCACACTCATGCTGCTTTATGCTCCACAGCAAAAATGGAGTCCTTCTCCTTCAGTGGGGATTTCTCCAACCTCTTGTCCCTCTACAACTACACCTATGACTACAGCACGGCCATGCCCGACACTGCTATATCCTCTGCCCCGTGCAGGCCTGATGGCTCTGTCCTCAACAAGTACGTGGTGGTGGTGATCTACTGCCTTGTCTTCATCCTCAGTGTGGTGGGGAATGGGCTGGTGGTGCTGGTGGTGACCTCCAGCCACACCAACCGCTCCGTCACTGATGTCTACCTGCTCAACCTGGCTGTGGCAGACCTGCTCTTCGCCCTCAGCCTGCCGCTCTGGGCCGTCTACCGAGCCCATGAGTGGGTCTTCGGCACCGTCATGTGCAAAGCTATCTCCGTGCTACAGGAGGCCAACTTCTACAGTGGCATCCTGCTGCTGGCCTGCATCAGCGTGGACCGCTACCTGGCCATTGTCTATGCCACCCGAGCCGCCACTGAGAAGAGACACTGGGTAAAGTTTGTCTGCTTGGGCATCTGGGTCTTCTCCGTGCTGCTCTCCTTGCCTGTGTTGCTCTTCCGTGAGGCTTTCGTCTCGCCCAACAATGGCACCGTGTGCTACGAGCACATCGGCGATGAGGACACAGCCAAGTGGCGGGTGGTGCTGCGGATCCTGCCACAGACCTTTGGCTTCGCCCTGCCCCTCCTGGTGATGCTCTTCTGCTACGGTGTCACCATCCACACTCTTCTGCAGACCAAGAACTCCCAGAAGCAGCGGGCCATGAAGGTCATCTTCGCCGTGGTGCTGGTCTTCCTCATCTGCTGGCTGCCCTACAACATCACATTGGTGAGCGACAGCCTGATGAGGGTGCGGGCCATTGCTGAGACCTGCGAGAGGAGGAACCGCATCGACACGGCCCTCTCCATCACGCAGGTCCTGGGCTTCACCCACAGCTGCATCAACCCTATCATCTATGCCTTCATCGGGCAGAAGTTTCGCAACAGCTTCCTCAAGATCCTGGCGCAGCGTGGGCTCATCAGCAAGGATGCTGTGGCCCGCTATGGCCGTGCCTCCTATGCCTCCACCTCTGGCAACACCTCCACCACCCTCTGAGCCCTGCTGGGACCCAGCCCTCTCAGCTCCCAGCAGGTCCTGGCACCCCACACACCCCAGCACCCTTGCCCTGCCCCCTGGGCAGTGATGCCACAGGAATGGACAGGGCCACCACTGGGTGCTGGACCCTGGCTGGAAGGAGGCTTGGGTGGTGAGGGGGTAGGACCCCATTGCCAGGGGAGCGATACCAAGTGCTGCCCACCCTCCTCGTTCTGTGGGGTAGAGACTGTGACTTCGGGGACCCCACGATCCCTCTGTGGGGACGGTGTTGGTGGCTGATGGCCGTCCAGCAATAAAGAAATTGGTGGGTTGGTCACTGTCATGGTTTAACCCCAGAGGGCAACTAGGACCATGCAGCCGTTCACTCACTCACTCTTCCCCCCAGTAGGGTAGGGAGAAGAGGGAGAAAAAGGAATAAAAAAAACCAAACTCATGGGTTGAGATAAAGACAGTTTAATAGAACAGAAGCGGAAGAGAAAATAATAATAATGGTAAAAGAATATACAAAATAAGTGATGCAATGCAATTGCTCACTCCCTGATGATCAATTGCCCAGTCCATCCCGAGCAGCAATTGCGGATTCCTGCCCCTGGGCCAGTCCTCATTTATATACTGAGCATGACATCTATGGTATGGAATATTGCTTTGGCCAGCTTGTCCTGTCTATGCTCCCTCTCAGCTTCTACGAGAAGTTGAAAAAGTCCTTGACTTAATATAAGCATTACTTAGCAATGACTAAAACAGTATGTGTTATCAACATTTTTCTCATACTAAATCCAAAACACGGCAGCTACTAGGAAGAAAATTAACTTTACCCTGCTGAAACCAGGACAGTCACCCAGGTCTGGCTTCTCTTTGCCATGGGGAGAAGGACGGCAGGATGGGGCCAGGGCACATCTCTGGGGATGGTGGGTCCTGGGCTCCCCGCCTCAGTGCCAAAGCGGTGGTGCCCCCTGAGCCCGGCCGGGTGTGGGTAACCCCGCTTCCAGGCCAGGGAAGGGCTGTTACCCAAGAGGCTGTTGCAGAGAGTTCGGCATCATGTGTGTCCCCAGAGGGGACCCAAAGGGCTTGGTCTCCACAGCCACCCAGCCAGATCCTGGCACTTCCCCAGTGTGGGGGTCTTAATGCAGCATCTGTCCCACCTAGGGACAAAGCCATCCCCTTCCCGACCCCATACTGCAAGATCCTTGGGCAGCGCCTTGCTGCAACCAAGCCAGCCCTGTGACCCTGCCCTGAAGGTTGCTGTCACCCAGGGCACCCCTTGCGCACCCCTACCCCCCCACCCTCTCCCCATCCCCGTCACTGTGGTGCTAGAACATCATTGTGCAAAGGGCTGGGAACCTGTCCCTTGCACAACCAGGACGTTTCCGCCCTGGCTTGGGCAACTGGGGCTGGCACCGAAGTGGGGCAGAGGGGCTGAAGAGGGGGCAGTGACCCTGCTGGGGTCACTTCTGCCACCCTGCATGCCGGGGACCAGGATGCCTCTCCCACCATGCCTAAGGAACTCTCCATGGGAGTCCTGTACTGCTCCTCTGTTCCCCCTGCTCCAGGTTCCTGGGTGTCCATAACTGTGGGGGCAGCTGGCAGTGGGTGCCAGCTCTGAACTGGCTCATGGGTGGGTATGAGGGTCCCCTGGCACCCATGTGGGGAGTCCTGGGGACCTGGGTCTGGGCAGGGTCAGTGGGGGTGCTGGGCAGGGACAGCCCATCACCTTTGCATCTGGGAAACCTCTTGCCCAAGCGGTTCCTCCCAGCCTGGCAGGAAGCTGGGGCTGTTGGCCAAGAGCCATCTCTCCTGCCTGCTGCTGCCTCCCTGCTGTGGGACAGGGCAGATGGCAGCTCAGCCTGGCCGCAGCTGGGACAGTCCTTATGGGGATGGTTCCCCCAAAAAGGGCTCAGACACCCCTATACTGGCATCCCCCCACCTCGCACCCAGCCTGGAAGTCAATCCAGCGACAACCGACAGATGACACGGGAGCCACAGGGATAGCAGAAGCAGGTTGGTTTCTTCTCCGTGGACCAGCCACAAGAAAGACACGTCTCAAACTTGAAATGTCGGGCAGCAGGACCTGCCCGCAGGCTCCGGATGCCTGGGTCCCCGGTAAGTCCAAGAGGAAGCAGCCAAGGCAGGAGGTGTCCCGGGCATGGTGCGAGGGCTGTGGTCCCAGGGGCTCACGTAGCCTGTGGGTGCCTTTGCTGGTAGCAAAGCAGGCAGCAGCGCCCCTGCTTGCCCACGTCCACAGAACACGCATGGCACACCTTGCCCTGGCACAGCCTGCCAAGAGAGAGGGTGGTGAGAGCTGTGCCACCCCAGTGCCCCCCCCCTCAGTGCCCCCCATAGCCCACCTGCAGTTGTACCGCCGAGAGAGGAGGCGGAAATCCTTGTGGCAGCGGGTGCAGAGCCCCACATCGCGAGGCGCTGGGCTGGGCACCGGGGTGTCGATGCCCTCTGTCTTCTGCCACAGGGCATCCTTCTCCCTGCGGGAGGGGACAGGTCAACCACGTCAGGAGTGCAGCCAGCAGCTGGTGTCTGGGAGCACGCCCTGGCACCCCAGACCCAAGGTGGGCACCCAAGTCTCCCTCTGGGTGTCCCGAGGTGGTGAGGGGGAATCGCCTGGGCTCTGGTGCCCTCCTCTGGGCAAAGGGGTTTGGGTGCCCCTGCCTGTGGATAGTCCCACACCAGTGGGGTCCCCAGGACTCTCACCGCAGCAGCTCCAGCAGCCTTCCCTTCATGTCACGGATGAGCTCCTGCTGCCGCGCCTGCTCGGCACCACGCGTGGCCTCCCGCTCCAGGGCCTCCCGCTGTGCCCGCTGCAGCGCCGATGCCCAACGCTCCCCGTCCTGCCGGGCCCTGGTGCGGGGCAGCAGGGAGATGGTCCCCTTGTTCCTCAGTTCCATCCATCCCTCCTTCCCTCCCTCTCTCCCTCCCTGCCTCTGTCTGCTGCCCATCCATCCTCAAGCTGTCTCCCCATCCTCACAGCCACCTTGCCATCTGCCAGGCCAGCCACCCATCCATCCATTTCCCAGCTGTTCACCTGCCCTTCTCTCTGTCCTTCTGGCCATCCATCCATCCATCCATTCACTCACCCCAAATTGATCCCTCTGTTCCTCCATCCACTTGTTTCAAAGTCATCCCTCCGTCCCTCTGTGTGCCTGCCCACCAATTTATTCACCCCAAACTCACCCCTTCACCCACCCCTCCATCCCTCTACTCGCTCCAAATTCGTTCTTTCACCCCTCTGCCCACGCACCCCTCTGCCTACCTAACAGTCCCCAAATTGACACCTCCCTCCAGCCCTCCCTCCCTAAATCCTTCCCTCCTTCCCCCTGCCCATCCCCAGAAGCTGCTCCCCTGGATCCAAGTGAGGCACCATGCAAGTCCCAAGGGAAACCCTGCATTGGTGGGACTGAGGATGTTGAGAGCAGAGAGTCCCTGCCCAACCTGCTGAGCTGCTCCTGCAGCTGAACCACCTCCTGCTGCTGGGCCTGGAGCTGCTGTTGGCTCTGCTGGGCTTCCTCCTGCGCTGCAGCAGCCAGGGTGGCCAGGCGCTGCGGGAGAGCAAGAGCTCAGCCCTGGTCCCCCAAACCCTCACCCCACCATGAGGTTCCCTCAGGCTTGCCCATACCATGGCCATGCTGGTGGCCGTGTTGGGCTCCCCCTCCATCTGAGGGTCCAATGGGGTCTCCTGGGGGCCACAGGCGAGCTCCAGTGCCCGCCGCAGCACCTCCTCCACAGCGGCCACCTCCTCAGAGGCACTGGCTTCCTTCAGCGTGTCCGTCTGTCCCGCTGCTGCTGCCAGTGCCGTCTGGCAGTCCTGCAGGCGCGAGGCCAGTGCTGCCACCTCCGCCAGCGCCCTGGCCAGCTGGGCACCCCGCTCCTCCGCCGCCTCCCGCCATTCCCGTGCCTCCTCCTGTGCCCGCACCAGTGCCCCCGGACCCCCTGCCGCCACCGCCGCCGCCAGCGCCTGCCCCAGGAAGGTGTTGGTCTCCCGCAGCGCCTCGGCCTCCTGTGCCCGCAGCTGGGCTCGCCGGGCGCTGGCCTCCTCCCGACGCCGGTGCCGCCGTTGCTCCCGCGCCAGCCGGGATGCCAGTGCCCGCGACACCGCCTCCTGCTGCCCCAGCTCTGCCTGCAGCCGGGACACCAGTGCCCGCAGGGACACCTCTGTCCTGCCCGACTGTCCGGGCACTGGTGGCGAGGAGCCCGGCATGCACCCTGTGCTGGGTAGTGGGGGCGTGCCAGGCTCCTCGTCACCATTGGGCTGGGGTGCTTTGCCAGCGCCATGTGCGTCCTTCAGCTCCTCCACATCCACGTCCTCCAGCTCCTTCTCATCTTCCTCCAACTCCTCTTCACCCTCCTCTTCCATGTCCTTCTCCAGCTCCACATCCTCCTCCACATCTACCTCCACCTCCTCGTCCTCATCCTCATGCTCATCCTCATCCTCATCCTCCTCCATCTCGTCTTCATCCTCCTCTTCCACAGCCTTCTTCACCTCCACGTTCTCCTCCTCCACCTTTACACCCCCTGCCTGCGGGGCAGCCAAGGCAGGTGAGCATGAGTGGGCTGGCACCCCACGGGGTGCTGTGGTGGGACGGGCGATTACATCAGGCCATTCATGCGACTCGGTGCCAGCATCATCTGTCTGCAGGGCCGTCCTTGCTGGGCTGCTCCTGGACACCGGGCTGGGCCGTACCAGTGTTCTAGACAGGACACCAGGCTCAGGTCCACCAGGTCACCCCAGGGTGAGCCAGGCAATGCCACCCTCCCCGCAGGGCTTGCTGGGTATTGTCAGCCTTTGGGGATGGAGAGAGAATCAGGGCTGGTGACACCGGGTGGCACCTGATGATAGGGGACCAGGGAGGCTCGTGCCATCAGCCAGAACACCTGCAGAGCAGGTGGCACCCAGAGATCCCCAAGGTGGTGCCAGGGGAGAACTGGGGGCTGTGTGTGTGCTTGTGGCAGTGTGTGTCCACGAGTGTGTGAGCAGCGGGGCAGGTGTGAGTGTGCCAGAGCGGCTGCACCCATGAGTGCCCCCCCTGCAAGTGTGCCCAGGGGCAAGGATGTGCACGCACACTCTGTGTGTCCCCATATCTCAGATGTCACAGTGTCACAGTGCTGCAGCAGACCTGTGACTGGACATGTACTTGCCAGAGGATGGCAGCGTGTGCGTGTGCATGCACATGCGTCATGTTTGTGGGCATGGGGGCGGGGCATGGTGGCAGGGTGATGCCTGTGTGCTGCTCTGTGATGCTAAGCCCCAGGTGCCCCTGATGCCCCTGCTGCCCCTGGCACTCCTGATGCCCCCAATACCCCCAGTGCCCTGTGCATCCCCAGGCTCACTCGGAGAACATGGGCCAGGCGATGTCCAGGTCAGCCCTGCGCAGGGCCAGGTGGAAGGTGACGCCGTCCAGCTCGTAGAGGCTGCCCAGTATCTCTGCCCGGCGCTGGGGGCTCAGGAAGGGGCTGCGGGCGTAGTACCACTCGCTGCAACCACAAAACAAGCTCACGCACCCCTCCATGCCCCAGGGCGGGCACAAGCATCTGCAGCATCCTTGCTGCCAGGTGCTGCAGGGGGCTGCCCGCCCTGGCTGTGCCTCCCACCATGATGGGCAACCCCTCCTCTTGTCCCCTGCTCTCACCGGAGGCTCTCGGGGTCGAGGAGGCAGAGCTGCAGGGACTCTGCCAGCTGCCGGTGCACCAGGCAGTACCGCAGGAAGGCTCGGCCCCTGCCCACGGGGGTCTTCAGCTGGGGGGGAGAGGGGGTTATCCAGCCCTGCCACACCAGCCTACCCCCCGCACACTTCCCCCTCAGCCCGTGCAGAAGGGAAGGGGGTCCCCAGGGCCAGGACTGGGGGGCAGTGGGGAGCCCAGTGGGGAGAAAGAGCCAGTGGGTGAATCCTTAGTGCCCAGGTGAGTGTGTGCCCATGCACAGGTGTGTGTGAGCTCGCAAACAAGCACAAGCGCACACGTGTGTGTGCACGAGGCCCCGGGTGCCCGCCAGCCTGGGGCCCACCTTGTCCAGGGAGGTGACGAAGCGAACGCCCTCATGCTCCTGCCGGCGCTGCGCCAGGCCCTGGCACAAGAAGTCCCAATAGTCCTTGCGCTGCCCGAAGAAGGTCCTCTTCTCCTTGAGGTCAAACTGGCAGAGACATGGGCTCAGGCTTACTCGTTTGGGGGTGTCCTCTGACCCTCCCAGCCTGTCCCCTGTGGGGCTGGGATCCCACCAGCTCCCCCATCGGGGGGGGTCCCGGTGTCCCCTCTTCGCTGGCTCCGTGCCTCAGTTTCCTTTTTGCAGCACATGTGATGACACACGCTGACATGGGTGAGCCTGGTTGGGGTGCTCCTGTAGCTGGGGATGCTCAGGGCCAGGCAATGCTGGCTGGGATCATCCCACCCCCCCAAAACGGCCAGTGTGGGGTCCCCTCTGCTCTCAGGTGCACCCCAGGGGAAATTGAGGCAGGGAGCGGCAGGGGTGAAGGAGCAGGGTACCTGGAGGAGGAACTCCAGCTGGGCACACAGGCTGTGCAGCTCTCGGCTCCCGTCCGTCACAGGCAGGTTCTGCTCTCGGTAGCTGTGGTTCAGCTCAGCCACGGTCTCTGTGGGATGGCAGGGATGAGCTGGCACGGCCCTGCGCGGGCAGCAGGCACCCTGCCTCATCCCACCCCCCTCCTTCCCGCTGCCTCCCAGCTCCCGGCCCCGGGGATTTCTGCCGGAGGGTGAAAGAGGAACCTGCCCTGGGATGAATCGGGGAAGCAGAGGGAGTGAGGGGCACAGGTACCCACCAGACACTGCTGGTCCCCTGGGGCTGGCAGCAAGGACGGGAGTAGATAGCAGTGGCAGGGTTGGCACTGGGATGTTCTGGTGTCCCCCCCCTTCCCTCCGCTGTGCAGTGACATCCCCCTGCTGCCCATGGGCTGGGTGTGAGGAGGGACCTGGCATAGCCAGGGCGAGATGTGCCACGCTGGCAGGGGACAGGCTGGCACACTTACTCTGCAGGTCCTTGATGATGCGGTTGAGCTCCCCGTCCCCCGCCATGGCTGTCCCCAGGGGTCTGCAAAGGCAGGGGCAGTGATGAGAGGTGCCAGGCTGGCACTCACCTGGCACCCCCAAACTCTCTGCCCCAAGAAGAGGGTCTGTCTCCCCCCCTGCCCCACTCCCCCCCAGACCTGCCTGCTGTTAAGGTAAGAAGGGGTGGGCTTAGACACCCCCTTTCCCTGCCCATGTTCCTACATGGGGTAGGGGGTATGGAGTGGGCAAAGGTGCTCCATCCTGTACCCCCTTAGCTGTCCGTGTGCCCTATCCCAAAGTGCCCCCAGGCTCTGCCCCCATGCCATGCCCAGACTCTGCCTCCCGTTCCTTGGGAGCCTCCTGGGGCTGAGCACCCCCACCCTAGTGTGTCCCTGTCCTTGTCCCCGTCCCCCAGGATTCAGGATGTGGGTTTGGCGCAGGGGAAGCGCTGCCTTCGCTTCTGCTCTCGCTTCCTTTGCTCACAGCACAAAGAGTGTGGGGGGCTCCCACACAAGATGGGGGGCAGGGAAGGGGGGGCACTTAGACCCCAGCCTGCAGCCCCCCAAACTGAGCTCCCCCCTCAGGCCAAGCCCCTTGGCAGAGCATGCTGCTTGCATGAGGTTTGGGGGAGTTGTTGGCATGGGGTGGGGGGCTGGGGGGGTACAGTGCAGCAGGGGGGTTTTGGACGGTGGTGGGTGGCACTTTAGGGTCAGGGTGAGGGGTAGTGCCAATGGAGGTGGTGGGTATGGGGCTTGTCACTGCGGGTGGTGGCTGGGCACAGGGCTGGGGGAGCACACATGTGGGTGCACAGGGGTGTGTAAGGCAGGGTGAGCGTGCACTCACACAACTGTGTGTGCCCAAGCGTGTGTGAGTGCCCTGTGCCCTTCCCACAGCAAGCCAAGCAGGACATGGGACTCCGGACGCCTGGGTTGCCATCCCGTTGCCCTTGGGTGACCTTGGACAAGCCATCTTCCTGCCTGCCTACCCTACCCGTGCCTCAGGTTCCCTTGGGAAGAGGAGCCCCTTACCTGTGGCTGGGAGCTGTGGGGTTCCCCAAGGTGCTCGCTGGGTGCCGGGGGGATGCTGGTGTGTCCCTGTGCCCAAGCTGTGCCCGCCTGCTTCTCCTTTTGTACCTTGGCCAGGAGGAAGTGTGGGAGGTGAGGGGGGGGGCGGGGGGGCTGCAGGAGCCACCCTCCGCCTGCCCGCACCACACTGGGGACCATGGCTTGGCCCCTGGCACCCGGCTCCCCCATCTAGGGGGTGCAAGTTTTGGGGAGGGGGGTCAGTGAGGCTGGTCCCCCTGTGTAGCCCCTGCAAAGGGGATAAAGACAGTGCCAGGCCTGAGGGGGGACCCTGATGCTCTCCCATGGGAACGAGGCTTGTGAATGCTCTGAGGGACCCCCCAGCATTTTGGGGAGGGGATCCGGGACCCCTATCCAGCTGGCAGAAGCCAACAGCACACCTGGAGCAGCAGCAGTCCTTGGCACAGAGCTGCTCCCTCCCCCCCGCCCCCCTTGCCATCTCTGAATTTGTTATTGTTTGAAAGGGAAGGCAAAAGTTTGGGAAGTTTCAGAACTCTCTGTTCTGCTCTTAGCGTTGGTTAACGCCTCTCTGCGCGTTCAGTGCTGGCTTCACAAGCAGCCTGCAATGAACTCGTGCCTGAGACGATACGGAATGAAGCAGAAATGGGATTCCCGTGGTAGTAGATAAATTGGAGCTCTGTCTCCCAAGAATGTCTTGCCTAGAACTTTTGTAAGTTGTTTTGGGAATGGTTTATTTATTTACTTTTAGCATCTATATGGTGAAGTCAAACACCACGGTGGTATAAATTGCACCCTTAACAGAGCGATATTATCTACAAAGAGTAGAAACAAACTTTTCTCGACATTGCTTCTCATGGGGATAATAGGATAATAGCTGTTAGTAAGAAAACAATATCAAATTACGATGTGGTTTGGGTTTTTTTGGGTTTTGTTTTTTTTTTATTGGCGGGCAGCATGCAAACTATCATGGCAGCGTGAGGCCTGTAGGCCTTTGCAAAAACTTGGGTAGTTCCCACGGAATGGGTAAATGGTGTTCAAGAGAAAAGAGGTGAGCTATGTAGGCTTACATAAAGAAATGGGTTTGAGAAACATGAAATACTTTGTACAAGATTTTATTGGTGGCAGATAGTTACAGAGTTTCATCATGTTAGCATTATATAGGCAAAATAATTTGGATCCTAATGAATTTTTTTAAGAAATTAGAAGTACTTCTATGCTGTGAACACCTGTTTTATGCAGCTAATACCACCATCATGGTCGTGGAGAACAGAAGCGGGGCAAAATTGATGGGACAGGGCCGGGTGGAGAGGGGAAAAAGGTATAATGTTTAGTAAGGCTTCTGTCTTGCTCACAATTCTTTTTCTTTGTTGGCTTATGGAAGAAAAAATAAAAAGCCTTTGGCCAGTAACTAATGTTTGGTCTATTCAGATTTTGGTGAAGAAGTGAGTGTCTGATCAGATAAATTACCTGCTGATTTTACAGTGAAGTTCTTTGATTTTCCCATTGAAATTGAAACAAATCGGTTATTTTAAGGATGGTTTTTAGGAGCCCAGGGTTCCAAACTAACTGAGAATTTAATTTAGTTCCTGTTACTGGGCACTTGCTGTCAGCTTGTTTATCACAGGCGGGTTACAGTATGCTTGCTTGTAATTGTGCTTTGAAATATGGCTAAGTGTTCTTAATCTGTGCAGTCTGCTCATGGTTTTATCTAAGTAAATTGACTATCACAGTTACCAAAATTCAGCTACATGTAGTTTTGTCTTTTGAGATAACAAAATGGCCTGAATTAAAGTAAAATAAATAAATAAAACAACATAACAACTTGATAATATGAAATCATAGGGATGAAAAAAATATGCAAATGTAGTAACTGCTTTTCAGTGTTCTGTTGGTCTTGGTTCTGGGAGAGGAGTAAATTTATGTGAATTTTTTCTTCTTTATTGACACCCTACTTAAGGGAAAACTTTTGTTTTAAGTTGTAGTTAAGTGGGATGATGGAAAAGCTAAATAGGAAAATACCTTGGGTCATTAGAGAGTGCAGGAATAACAAATGTGGGTAAAATGCCTTGTAGGTGGGTTGTAGGGAAATCACATCGGCTTGTTGTATCTAAAACATGTTAAAATACGTTGTGTTTTGTTCCTGTTGCATCTTTGTACTGAGAAACTAGTCCCTAAAAGCTCAGTGCCTCTGTTTTTCCTGCATGCAAAGGAAAAGTTAATGGTTTCACTGTATGAAACAATGAACCTAGGGTAAAACACTTAATTTCCTCTTCAAGTCCATACAAATGGTAAGCAAATGCTGTGGGATCTCTTCAGAGGCTTTACAGGTGCAGTTTTGTTTTGCAAGAAAGTTCAGCTCTTCCAGATCTTTTGCGTTTTATATAACCAGTAGTTGGTAACAGAGGTGTATAGTATTACCACTGTGAAGTGAAATATCCCTTTTCTGTGGTTCCACGTGGCACAGGTCATGGTATTCTGCTCAGTGCAGTTAAGCATTGAAATTCACGGTCACAGAAGGTGAAGCAGATGTAATGATGACAGTGGAGGCCTGAGGAGCAGAGGGGATGATTTGTGAGGCTGTTGAGCAAGTCTAGGATCACCCATCTTGGTGTGGTGGGGAAATGGTGTCAGCTGAGGAGGTGGAGGTACAGAGGTGAAGGTGACCTGCTCCAGTTGTGCCTGGCACCAAAAGAGATGGTCGCATCTTGTTTTACACAGGGCATCTTCACCATCTGCTGGCTCAGGAAGAAGTGGTGTGTTCTGGCCAGGAGCTCTAGTACGCTGGCACATAGCACCTCTTGCTGTGCTCTCCTCACAGAAAGAGGTTCTGTCCCTTCGGAGGCTCTTAGGAATGAAAATAAATGTACCAAATATCATGCTGTAAAAAAAAAAAAAAATCCCCAGAGGATCAGTGTATTATATCCCATGTTTCATCTTCAGTTACTTCTAGAGCTGGGTAGAGCTGTGAATATATTTTAAACAGGACATGTGTGTTAAATTTTGTTATTAAAGGTGGTAAAAAGATGGCTAAATACCATGATGGGAATTCACTCTATGAATTCAGTGGCCTCAGTTTTGTGTAGTGAAATTAGGAGTTTGTAAACTCTGTAGACAAAGGACGGAAGTAATTTTAGGAATTTTTGGCTCATCCTGGGCAGTCAGGTCAGGGAAACCTGTGTCTTTGGTTAAATTCAATTCCCAGGGAAGAGGACAGGGTGGTTGTTGAAATTATTAAATCCTGCTGTGTGTGTGAGGCCACAAAAATGTCTTTTTAAAATGATCCCTTTTATTTCCTCCTGCCTCCTTGTTTCTCCCTGTGAGAAACTGTCTGTTGCGCTTTATCCAAACCACACTTGAAGGAAACAATAGTTCTATTGAATTGTAAAGTAAGCACAAGGAACTCTGAAATTTTTAATCCAAGAGCAAAGTGTGCCTTTTCCCTGTATAACACTTACTGTGCACTGACTCAAAGTAAGAAGGTTTGTTTTGTATACAGGTTTTTTCTAGAGATGGGCAAGAAACATTATTTCATAAGTTTTATTTTAGAATTCTGGGCATAATTTGTAATAGCTGTTTTCCTGTAGGTTAGAATTTGCCATGAAATCAGAAAAGCACTGCCTTATTCATAATCTGATTTTTCTGTCCTTCGAAGTTACACCAGGTGACGCGCTTTCTTGTTCTTGAATGAGCAATACTGGATTGCTGTAGATCTATCTTTTGTAGTTTCTAAGAAGGAATAAATACCTATAAAAGCAATTCTTAAAGAAAGGCAATTAAAAATAAGTTATACCTAAGACTACCTGTTTTTTTTAGGTATATTCTCTGTAATGTAGTTCACAAACTATTTTAATAATTCCTTTGATTGGGGATGATTGAGGTAGTGAGCAATTTGGGGGGTTTTGTTTGCTTTTTTTTTTTTTTCTACAAGATGCATATGGAAGTGTAGAACACATCAGCTGTGAGGATTGCTACTAGAAAGTCATGCTTTCAGTTATTTATACTTGTACAAGCTGACATTTCTTATGTTAAGTACTTGAGTAGGAGTATCTTTGAAAACTTCAGTTATTTTGGGAAATTAAATCAAGCAGATAATGTGTTTAGTTTGTAGTAATATTTAAATGGTTTAATTTTGAAACTTTCACTCTTCCAAGCTTTGTAGCATGAGTTTGAACTTCAGCAAGCAACCCATGCACTGTTAATGATATACGTTTCCTCCCTTTGTTGAAAAATTAATTAAAAGTCAGACAAGTGGCATCTCTCTGAAAAATGAGTTTTCATACACCCATTCAAACCTTGACAGTGAGTCAAATTAATTCTGTAGTGTGAGTAATGGGAAGGAGGCTAGTGGGAGCAGAGGGGCTTACAGACACTAGAATACCCTACTCTTTGGAACATGGTTTGAAACCTGGTCTTGTAAATCTTGCTGTTTGTGTGCTGTCACCCAGTAGCTGGGAACTTCCTGGCCAAAATTTGTGTTCACCTCTGAAGTCCACGTACATGGCCACTGGTTGGGTTTTTTTTTTTTTGTTACTGTATTTAGTTAAAGTGGTTCTGCTCATCTAAAAGCAACTCAACAACAACACTTAACTTCTGAAGGCAATTCTTGTGATTTTAAAATCATAATTTCTATGTGTATAGTATATACAAGGGTAATTTACTGATTGTTTTCTCATGTGCACTATGCCTTTTGTAGAAATCAAATAGGTGATACTGGTTTTTTTGTTGTTGTTGTTTCCCCCCCCCTAGTTTTTCTTCGGTGTTCAGTAGGAAACTTACAAAAGGTCCAAGCAGCCTTGTAGCTTTATGACAAACATTTTTCTTTTCTGTGGCTAGTTGGTGACAGTTCCTTATTTCAAATTGTCAGTGAACTGTTAATGAAGCTATATAGGTCAGACACTGCAGAGGTGGTGGCTGCTAACCACTGTGATCAGTTCAGTGCTTATAATTTAGTTTCCCTGGGGAATGTTTTTCCTGCACTATTTGTGTAAATTCTGAAGATAGGAGGAATAATAGCTAGATTGGTCTGACATAAAGACTGCATTCTACACAAGATAAATATAAACAAGTTAAAGGCTTTAATTTTAAACACAGTAAAAAAAAAAAAAAGAAGTCATACTCTCTCTTGGTTTTGGATATCTTAAAAAGACTAGCCTGTGGTACTGTTTGTAGTAATATTAACAAATTGTAAATTACAGATACCATCTTAATTAAGAGAAAGTGAAGATACTCGCTTACAGTCAGAGTCAAGCCTTTATCTTTGCTTTCAAACAGAGGTTTTGCACAGCTCTGCATAGGCCTTCTGTCAGGCTGTGTGCCTTGGTACTCCTTCCTCCTCCTCTCCTGCGCAGAGTGGCAGTCTTACTCGCTGTTCCCTTTCTTGGGCTTCCTCAAATCACTGTGTTCTCTGCCTGGAAGGAAACTTCTCCTGTGAAGTATCTTCTCTGAAAGCTCTTGTGACAAACCCTCTATAGCCTGTTCTGCAAAGGCTCCTTGATGTTTTGTTTGCTCCATAGCAAAGGACTCCTGGCAGGTCTGTCCTGTTTGATCATAGGAGCCTCGCTGAGGAGCTACTGGGGGTGATTTCTGTCGATCCTGAACACCTCATGACTCAAAGATGATTGACTTCTTCCATATGTTACGTCACGTAAATGGTCTGAGCACGAGGGATGCCACCAATTGGTATCTCACTGTGCCCTCCCTGGACACCCATCTTGTTCTCGAGATACTATCTCAAAGGTACTGCCTCTCTTGTTTAATTCTGTCCTACAGCAATTTTCTCCAACTGTTAATTTCTCCAAACTGTTGTATAATCCTGGTCAGTCAGATGACCCACAGTATGCCAGCCTTTTCATGAGCTGTCTTGAAGATATTTTCAGGAAGTTGTGCAACTGTATTGTTGTTGTACCAAAGAAAATAGTATTTGCCACTTGGAAGCCCAAATTGCACTTTCATGCTTAAAAAAATAACAAAACAACAACAACAAAAAGACAAACCACCACAGATTAAATAACCACATCAAACTGTCTATAGAATACTCCTATAAACATTTTCTGAAAACTGTGATCATCACTGGAAATAGTAACTTGCAAGATTCAATATACTGGCAATACCTGCAAATTAACACAACTCCACTCAAAAATCTAGCAGTTTTCCAAAATGCACCAGGAATGCGGTATACAGTGGTGCTCTCAGACACACATGATATTTTTTTTCTGAGCACAGTATTACAACTGTTGTTAGTAATGTAAGGAGGACAATTCTAAAAAGGTCTTCTTGCGTTACAATAGGTGCATTCCAGGTATCATATATGAATTTACTTCAAGCAGAAAGAAAACCATACCAGTCAGACCTAACCTAGAATTATGCAGAATATGCTTACAGTGTACTCTGGAAGAAGATTCTATCTTGAAATAAATAGTTGCAGAACTGACTCTTCTCAGGGTTGGTAACAGTCTTTCAGCCAGTCCAAAGGAAATCACCAGATGGAAATGGACCTTACCTAACCAGCAAATATAAAATTTATCAGTGCACCTTTCTACCATAAAAGAACAACTGAAGCGCCTGATCCCCGTGCATGTGCATCATAGAATACAGTAGACTTTATCCATCACTCCAAATGCCCTTGTGGAAATTCTATGTTAAGCTAAAAAAAGCCACTGTGTGTTAGAAAAAAAACTGCATAAGATAACTGGTAAAGAACAGACGTTCTCTGTTACTGCTAGAAAGGTACTTCTCACGAATCCAAAACTTGCTTTCTGACCTGCTAGCCCTGATCTTCAAATGAAAGAAGTAAAATACTTAAAAGATTCTGGGAGGTAACATTAATAATCTTACTGATTAGTAAAAACTAGGTACTGTTTCCTGTTGCTGTGTTACCATGCGCTGCCAAACATCATCATTACCTCATGTTTCTGTCCTCCATCTCCAATTGGCTTGAATGGTCTTAATTCATCTGAGATCAGGTCTTTATGTATTTGTGTTTAAAATAGCTCTTCCCTCAACAGGCTTGCAAGCATTTTTTTGGCTTTGCACTTTTCCACTTACTGTGCTGGGTGAGAAGGATGCTCTGGTAAGGACCAGCAAATAGAAACTTTCACTTTCTTGGTGTTCCTTTTGCATGTAGAAAGCTGCTTTATAATGTTTTGGAGTCACTTAGTCCTTGTTCTGAAGAGAGGTCTTTGATGGCTCTGCCTAGTTATTGCTTGTAAACATCCTGGTTTATCAGTTGGTGACCAATTCCTTTCCCGTGAATACATCTACTATGAAATGAAATTGCAGGTCTGCTGTCAAGAAGCAAGCCCGCATCAGCCGTAGCAGGGAGCACGTTGATTGCAATAGTGATGAAGGCATCACTTTGTGCAGCGATCTGGATTTCTGTCTGTGCAGCAATCTGGATTTCTGTGCAAGTAGACAAGCAAAATGTTTGCTTAACGTTTTCCAAGAGGACTGCTCAGCTGCTGCCGGAGCCAGCCTGCCTTGTCTTTGCTGCTGTTGCCACTTTGTAGCCCTGCTTTTATAGGAGTTCCATTCATCTGCCTTGCATTTTCTTTATTTTCATCTCATAGCCTACAAAACAGATTTACTCTAAAAAATAAAGCTTCCAAAATGCACTCTTTTGTTTGACATAATCTTTTGGATAACAGAGTAAGCTGTGTGAAACTAATACTAGAAAATTTGCTCTGACCTTTTTTCCGTCAGTAACAACCTTCAGTGTCACTGAAGTGTTCTCATATCTGGTTGCTGAACACCTCGTACTCCTCCCTTGAGCCGGTTATCACAGTGGCAGCTCTTCTTTGAATGGGGAGATAGAATGAGTGTTTGCTGATTCCTGGTTCTTCAATTAGTCAACAGTTTAAAAAAAAAAAAAAGAGAGAGCAACAGCGTCTCATTTGTGCTGCTTTTTTGTTGTTCCGATGGTATAATCAAAGTGAGAGTTTCAATTAGGCAGCCTTATTTTGCATATGATTTGTGATTAAGTTAGTATAGACAGGTACATTGCTTAAGGGGAAAATTAAGTGTGATCTGTATTATATAAGCTTTCATCTTCAGGACTGCATTCTTTCAATATATTATTGAAACTTTGTCTAGTGTTTAAGCAGTTTATTAGTCTTCCATTTGCTTTATGTACTAGCATTTGCTTTTAATTCAGTTAAGGCTGTTGGAATTAATTAGAGTGAAACCTATGCTAGTTTGAATGAAGAAGAGCTGAAGTCAAATCCATGCCAGGAAGGCTGTACCTCTAGACAGAGACATATGGGTTTTTTAGCTGTACAGTCCTCTTCCTTCAGTGAATATTTATTATGCAGTTGTCCAGTTCTATCCGTAAGTAAGAAATTGTCTGGACTAGCGGAGACAGAGCTGCCGTGCAGCATTGTGCTTACAAGCACTGCTTTTGACTGTCTCCACCTGCCTTATTAGACCGGCTTTTTCTGACAGAAGATGACCTGGCTTTTGTTGGATTTCTCCTGCTGCTTCGCAGCTTGACTACACTACTGCAGCCAGCCTGTTAATAAGGGCACTCATTCTGAGGAAGGTTTAGCTAGTAAATAATATGCTGATGAGATATGTTCATGGTATGGGTCACATAAGTCTGCAGCAGGAAGACTTTCCCTTTCTACTCTGGCTGCTTAATAGCTTCGAGTTAAAAGATGGGAGTCCTTTTTCTTTACCGTGCTTGCTGGCTTGAGTGTAATGCAATGGAAGGATCGCAAAACAAATCTTGACTAAGAGGCGCAGGCAGCGGGTTGGAGACAACGGCAAGGGCAAAGCTTGTTTGGGCAGCGAGTGGGGCTCTCCCGGGACTGCTCTGGGGCGCTGCCGGGGAGGCGCAGAGGAGCGTTTGCTTCTCCGGCGGCAGGCGAGCGTTCTTTGGTACCCTGAATCCTTCATCGTAAACGCACAGCTGTATTTACGCCCCAAGTACAAACCGAAACAAAGCTTTCCACCTGTGCGTGGAGGTGGTAAGAGGCATCAAACCATCTGTGACAGATGTTAGAAATATTGCTTACAGCGGTGCGCTGATGGGAGGCTCTCTGCTGTCTTCATCGCAGGAGCGATAAAAGAAGCTCAGTAGAATGTAACGAAGGAAATTTCAGGGGTTTTAGTACAAGGTCTTTTTGCTTTTAAAGGCATTATCTGCTAGTAGTTTTGTAGTAGTCCTGTGAATGGTTCCTTTAAGTGTGGGGTTGGCTGTTGAAAAAATTGGGCTGTATATATGGTATTGTTTGTTGTGGTTCAGTGGTTTTCATATCAAGTTTGTTCAGTTTTCAATTAAGAGGGTTTTATTCATAGTTCTTGGCCTTCCAAGCTGGGCTTGCCTTTTCAGAATCAAGCTGTATTCTTGGCTCAAGAAATTTCTTTGCAGATTAAAGTTCAAAAGGCTGTCTTGGTCCAGTGCAATTTTTCATACTCTGTGATACAGCTTCGAACAGTTACACAGGTTGTTGCCTGGGTGATGTTGCAACTAGAATTCCAAAGCTCTGCTCATCAGCAAACTTACACTTTTTCTTTTAGACCAGCAATAGTAAAGAGTAAAACAATACAAATGTTTGTAAATTTTACCAGTCTGGAGTAAATCAAACTGGTTTTTTTTGTTTGTTTGGGTTTTTTTCAAAATAAAATTGTGTGTGTTAGACAGTTCTCAGATCAAATCTTTACTTCAGTCCATTGCTATCTCAGAAATAGACAGCTGGAAGCTTTGTTATGGCAGCAACCGTGAATAATAGAAGACAAATCAAATGGGGTGAAGGATTGTGTGAGAGAGATGGAAGACTTGCTGACGGTGAATGCTCTCTGTGAGGAGTTAACTTTGTCAAGTGGTGGTGGGGAAGGTTAGACAGGAAAAGTAAGTCCAGGGCTGTGATTGGATACAGAGACTTTCAGGGTCTTAAAATGTGCCTTGCCTAAGTTAATTTATGCCAGGACTTAAATGTCCTGTTCAGAACTGGGCCTAAAAGAATGCTGATTATTTAATGCCGACACTTGCAAGGTTAATAGAAATTTCAAGTGAAAAATTATTTCATATGTACTATTAATAATCTTGCACATTCAGAATAATTTTCCTTTTCCTTGTTGATTTGCAGCTGCTGTTGGCTTTCTGACAGTTTCCAGTGTCATTACCATGTCAGCCCCTTTCTTTCTGGGTAAAGTTATTGATGTTATTTATACAAATCCCAGTGAAGACTTCACTACCAGCCTGACCAGCCTGTGTGCCTTGCTGAGTGGAATCTTTTTATGTGGTGCTGCTGCTAATGCTACTCGTGTCTACCTCATGCAGACTGCAGGTAAAAACAGAATCAGAAAGTGCTACTGAAAGTCATCTTTTAGTCAGGATACCTAATGATCTGAAATAAATTCTTGGCACTGGCTGAGAGATCCTCTTGGAATTGGTAGCTTTTTTTACCAGATTAAAGGTAAACTAATAGTGCAAAGGTAAGTATGCTGGAAGGACACAAATAAAAATTGTTCAATTTTATTTACCGTTACATGACACCTTAAAGCTCACTACCTTGTGGTATATTAAAACTCTGTAATGTGACATGTTCAATGCTGCGTAATCCTGTGATTTTTATGTTGTCGGTGTCTGTGTAGTCTTGTGTGCCATGCTTGACTGACTTCTTTTTCTGACAGGACAAAGAATTGTGAAACGTTTGAGAACAACCATGTTCTCCTCTATTCTGAAGCAAGAAACTGCTTTCTTTGACAAGACCAGAACAGGAGAGCTGATAAACCGCTTATCTTCAGATACAGCCCTCTTGGGCCGTTCAGTGACTGAAAACCTTTCAGATGGGCTCAGGGCAGGAGCACAGGCATCTGTGGGGGTTGGAATGATGGTATGATGGTCTCTTCCTGATTTGTCACTTCTTGTAGTTTCAAGTTTGTTTCAGTTCTGTTAAGTAACATGTGAATGTGATTCAGTCCAGAAACCATTGTGTGTTCTTGGATAAAGGTGTATTTCAGCAGTTATCCACGTACTACATTGCAACCGATGATGTGCCTGAGGCTACTTGATGTTTACTCAGAAGCCAAAATATGGAGAACAAGGGTTTGAAATGAACTGCTGTTGCTGCCCGAATTTATCAAGCAAAGTATAGCAGGCAGATAGCTTAACTCTATTCTTACTGAAGATATTAAAATCAGTGATAACGTTCCTATAATTGTAGGTAAAATAGGGTGTGAAGGGCCCGATGTAAAAGTCATTGAAGTTGGTTGAGTCTAGGTGAGCAAAGGCAGCACTGAATATCAAATTACTGCCAAGGATTTTTTCAACAAGTGTTGGTTTTTCTGCTTTGGTCTGTCAGTAAAGAATGTATTTAGGTAGGAAGTGTATTAGTGAAGGCAGTGCATCAGTTAATATTCCGGGGTGGTCAGTTGGTTTATATAAAAATCTGACTTCCCTTGATGGTTTTTGTGACATTAATATTTTTATGCTTATCTGAGAAAAGATACGTTGGTGGCAATTGTCTGAAATGAAAGTGTGGTAATTTCTGCTGTCTATCTGGAGTTAAAAACAGATAGCAAAAAGTCTCCTCATAAAAGTAAGCTTCCAAGATTGATGTTATTAGAAACTGTTAAAAGTTTTTAATATGAAGCTTTAAAGCATTAATACTTTTTCATTGATAAGAATTACGGCTTTCTGTATTTACCTAAGTAAAGAGATTCTAAGGTTTTATCTTATCATAGAGTAACTGGAATAACTTGATGCAAGGCATTATAAAAAATGTTGCCATGATGCAGTGCTAAAAGGTGGACTATAAAAGCTTGCCCAGAAAGAAGAGATTATTATGAAATAATTATAAAGCCTGACAATTAAGTAAATTCTGACTTTTTTCTGGAGATTTTTGTCTTTACAATACAGAAAGCAAAATGAAATAAAACCATATTAATTTCAATAAATCTTGTTAAAACAACCTTTAAAGGAGCTTTGGTGATGATTGTTACAAGTGATAAGGTTTTGCAGCAATAAATTAAATCCATTATTCCATTTTATGAGCATTTGCGGGTGCGAGGGAGCAATGGTGACTCCATCTGTTCCTCGGTTGCCCTAAAGTAGCATATGTGTTACAACATCTATTTAAAAATTGTGAAAGCGCTTTAGAAACTATATAATAACTTATGTCTTTCAGCATCCCTGAGAGATTTCCTGGTAGGCCTGTTTACTAGCAGGTTAGGATACTGCGCTAAGACCACACAGCAAACCAGTGAGAAAGCTAGAAATGAAATCCAGATCCCTTTGCTTATTATCCTTTGTTCTAACCATGGGATGCATTCCCCAAATGCTGTGGAGGAATGGATATTTTGCCTGGAAGTAATAAAACATGATAAATGAAAGCGTGGCAGTACTAAATTACAATCCTAATAGTTCTAGAGAACTCTAGCGAAGGAAGTTACACTTCAGTACTCCAATGGGTTATTTTTAATCTGAATGCTAACCCCTGACACATACCTTTTTCTTCTAGTTTTTTGTGTCTCCTAGCCTTGCTGCATTTGTTCTGAGCGTCGTGCCGCCCTTGGCTGTCCTGGCTGTAATTTATGGAAGATACTTGCGAAAACTTACTAAAATGACCCAAGATTCTCTTGCAGAGGCAACACAGGTAATCTTTTAACAGACACTTTCTAGTTAACTTCAAAGTTGTCCCAGTGTATTTAGGTTAATATATCTGAAGTACAGATCTTCTGAAGATAATTGTACTGTTCATTGCCCGAAGCCATGCTGAGCCTGTAGTTTTGCACCTGAACAGTATGAAAGGTTAACTTCAGTAACACTCATAATCTCAAAACCAACCATGCTTTGTAAAGAGCTGTCCATGACAATAAAATGTGGAGGTCCCAGGCTTTGAGAATTTGGAAATGTAGTAAAGTGTAGGAAGACTAGGCTTTAGCTGTGTGAGAGCATAAAAAAATGAGCCTATGAAGTCCTGTGTAATGTGCTATGTAGGTTTGAAAAACACTTTTCCTGAGCTATGGTTATGAGTTTGAAGCCATCAGAAACACACTAGATGGATCCAACTTTTAAGAAAACTTTGCTAGCAAGTTCTTCTCTGGAATGAATCCTTGACATTTGACCTAATTGTCAGCTCTTCAGTGTTTATGAGGCTTGACATTTTTTAAACTCTTCTGGGCATCTCAGCACATACCCAGATATTTGGTAGAAATGTAGAGGAATTTGTTGTCCTAAAGAGGCTGTTCTAGAGGGGTCTTCATTGTGTTTGCTGACTGCACTGAAATATTGCAAAGCACTATCAGAGAAATAGTAGTGATAGTGACCTTTTTCTCACAGGCTGAGGGTGGGGAAACATCATTAAAATGCATAGAAATACAATTAGGAAAGACCTAGTTAAAATAGCTACGCTTGTCAGCTGTTTTAAACTTGAGATGTCTGATGTAGGACTTTTGCAAATTGTGTGGAAGGAAGATTAGTCCTCTTCTGTTGGTCTTCCTCATCCTGTGTTGAAGGGAAGCTCGTGCCCTTGTAAACCAGGTGCGGGACTTCACATGAAAAAGCAATTTTACTATTTTATTCAAATTTTCAAGTTGAATGGGTGATGGAAGGAGGAGAATTACATTTTTATATCATACTTTTACCCACAAATATTTTTTGTAAGACCATCACAGTGTTTATTAACAACTTAGGCTAGCTAGTTACAGTTGAGGTAATTTTGGAATTAATACTTGCTTTTTAGAAGCTAAAATAAAATACTGAGTTGAAATGGGACATATGTAGTTGAGGTAAATTAATTTTTAGTGTGGCTTTGATCAAATGAGTGGAATTGTTTCACGAAATAACTGCAGGCTTTCTTGCATGGTTTAGTGTAGAATAGAATATTCTTTATTTTTCTCCTTTCCACGTTGTTATTGCAAGTTATTGTGAATAGTAATTTTCTTATGAGCGTTGTTCACATCAAATTAAGGTTTTTTATGCTACTTTTATATTTTTCTTTCTCTGATAACATTTATGGCAGTCATGAAGTTCTTTTTAAACTGCCTGGGCGTGTGGTTTACTTTTAACTTAATAGCATTTTATTTTTTAATTTTTTTTTAAAAAGGGTGGGGGGAGGAGGGCATGAGAAATTTTCCAGTGGTATCCAAAGGAATGTATTTGGAGATTAGTGTAGTGATACTGGTTTAATTTTCAAATGTTCTGCAATATGAACGTTCCAAATTGTGTGTCTGTGTATATTTGGTTTTTTCTTTGCTTTAATGTAGTTAGCCGAAGAGCGTATTGGAAATATAAGAACAGTTCGAGCTTTTGGGCAAGAAGTGGCTGAAATGGAGAAGTATACAAATAAAGTTGATTATGTGCTACAGCTGGCTAAAAAAGAGGCAGTAGCTCGGGCAGGCTTCTTTGGAGCAGTAAGTATATTTTGATGAACGTAAACCAGCCATGGTATGCTAAGTGTCAATTATTTTAAAATTCATGAGGTTACTTATAAATCTGCAAATAAATTATTTGAGTGTAAATCGAACCTACATGAAACTGTGGGAAGACTGGACTGAAATCAGTCTAAATTGCTGTGAAACCGTACCTCAAGATACAGTGATGTGATAAAGCCAGTTCAAGTCTCCATTTCTCCCCCACACCCCATAGCTTGGTACTATTTGTCTGAGCCCATACCTCCTTTCAGGGAACTAAATCAGTGGAAATCTTCTCCCACCCTGAGCATTTTGCAGGTTTGGCTTCCTGATGAGATGAACATCAATGCAAAGGAAGCTGGGGAAGGCACAGGTGAGGGAGGGAGAGTGGGATTGCAGTTTCCCATAACAGCTTGCAGTGAGTTTGCTTTAATAGTATTCTAAAACTGCAACATAACTGCATACTATCAACTCTTCTCCTTTAATGATGGTTGAGAATAATGTTTGGTGTTCCTTTCCATCTTGACGAATGAGGTGAAAAAAAAAACCACCAGAAAACAAACAAAACCCAAAAGTGTTGCTCACTTTTCAAACACCTGTTGGATAGCACAGTGCAGCGCCACTGGATGTCTGACTGGCCATTGGATTGGTTTGCTCTAGAATTGGCTGTGTTAAAATTTAACTCAGTCCTCTAAAAATCTATATACCCATAGTATGGGAATTCTTTTATTAGAAGGAAAATTCTGAAACAGCATTTTAGGGAGTGAAGTTTAAGATGTATGTGACAAAATCTGCCTTTCCTTCTTTTTCTTTAGACTGGCCTTTCTGGAAACTTAATTGTCCTCTCAGTCTTATACAAAGGAGGATTACTAATGGGCAGTGCCTACATGACAGTTGGTGAACTCTCATCTTTCCTAATGTATGCTTTCTGGGTTGGAATAAGCATTGGAGGTATGGAATAAGAAATTAGATTTTCTTCACTTCAAAGCATTACAGTCAGTATGGGGGTGGGAGGAAGAAGCTTGTAAAAGATCTGGCTTTCTGAAAAAGTCTCTTCTAAATGATCTTGCAAGACTTTTTTTTTTTTTTTTCTGAAGAGTTAGTGAAAATAATAATTTATAACTTAATCCTAATATAAGCCTTCTTCTTGCCCAAAGGAATACAGAGGTTATTTTTCAATGTGTGTGTGACATATTACTTTAATTTTCTTTGGGTCTAATTTAAGATATTTGGTATATTGTGTAAAGAAATAATACTGGTATTATATTTTCTACAAAGTATGTGGGCCTGTGTTAAATGTACTCTATTTAGACAGGCATGTAGAATTTAGCTGTAATTCAGTATAGAGTGTCTTGAGCTGGAAGAGTGAACAAAGTGCCAGCAGAACACTACACTATGGTGCTACCCTTTTATTTTTCCTTACTGGCTGACTCCTCCTTGAAGCTCAGACTCTGTAATCTACTGGCCCAGAAACAAACTGTTCATCTTTTTGACAGCAGTCTTCACTACTGCATGCAGGCAAAAATGAAGATAAGGTACTTTGAAGTTTGACAACTGATTGGAAGAGTTCTTTAAAATGAGTCTGTTAACTTCTGATACACTGGCAGGGCAACACAGCTCATCTGTACTTTCTTTTCGAAGACCAAGCCTGATATCTTGAGGAGCACAAAGATGTGCCTGAGGGCAAAATTCTCAAAACCTGCTTCCTTGGATATCAAAATTCCAGTGGCACCCATTCCAATTACCAAAACCCTTTCTCCTCTGCTTAAATCATTCAAACTTGGTCAACAGATACCTGGTATTTCAATATCATGGGACAAATGCTTGTTAAATAAATGAAAAATAAGGTTAGAAACACTGATAAAATGTCATCGAATTAACTCTTATTTGTGATAAAAACATATTTTAAAATTCTACTTAAGGTTATTGAAGAATATATTTTTGCACAGAGCTCATTCTCATGGGGACTCTGAAGTAAAGTTATCTTGCCAGTAAAGCGGCCTGCCTTCCTTGATGCCTACGAAGCATATAAATCTTCAAAGTGTTAAGTCTGCTTGGTATATGTCATCATCGATACACATGCAATGAACTGTGAAGTTCACTGCATAATTTGGGACTTTGCCTCATTTTGTTGTAACAGTTTACTGTGGTTTTGACCAAATACTGAAGATAGGTTATGAAAATTAAGAACATTTGAAAACATTTTCTAATTAGTATTTGCTGTTCATATTATCTAATGGGTTGGGTTTTTTTTATGAGTGGTTGTGAATTTGCAAACCTCAGTGTCTCAATTTCATTCCGTGAGGCTCATGTCTTCTCCCCTTTGTGCCCTGCTCTAGGTTGTAGGTGCTTTGGCTCTTTTTTCCAAGCAGAACAGCTTCTTACCATGGCTAGTGCTTTGTGTTGCAGGCTTTCAAATGGTCCTTAACAGCAGCATGATGTCTGTCTACACTTACAGACTCACGACCTTGTGCTGGGTTTGATACTCTGCAAGAACAAACCAGTAAACCTGTTTTAATATACCTTGAGTTTTCTGCCCTCCCAAAGTCACTGTTAACACTATATGCATTTATGGTGGAAATGGATTATTCTGTATGTTTATTCTGTGGGAATTCAGATATTTTGAAATTGGTTACTCTATTTTGAAAGACCCACAGAAAAAATAAGACATTTTATATTTATGTCTTACTCCATTTTTGGTTCTAGGTTGGTTTCTGCATTTCTTTCAGCTGGAAAGCCCTTCAGCTATGCCAGCTCCAAAATGATTCACGTAGCTGCTAGGAGCTGGGACCCACTACTATACTCAAACCTTGTCCTTAGCTCTTGCTTTCTCCAGTAGTGTTTGAAGCACGCTGACGTGGGAGACATATTTCTTTACAGTGTCTGTTGTCTACATAGCTTCTCAGGCGTCGGTTCAGCCTTAGGTTTTGTGCCCTCCCACCCTTGTGGCTGACTCAACCAGGCTCTCCTGTAGTAGTATAACACTGTCTGACGAAGAACAATGTTCAGACTGCTCCATTCTACTGAATGATTTTGAAAATATAGCTGGTTGTATGCAAGGCTATTTCTCTAAAGTTGGATGCTGTTCTTCCTAACAGATGAATGAAAAAGAGTTGCTTTGCTTTGCAGTATACGCAAGGCAATGTGTATTAACCTTTGCTATTTTTTTCTTCGGAATGATTCTGATATAAATCAGAATGGTCAATAATGGTTATGGGTAGCTCTGAAGTGAGACTAGATAGGATCTAAATCAACATGTCTCACAGTACGTTGGAGGGAAAGATCCCCTACATGTCTGATGCTTCAATGCAAGTGATGAAAAGTATAATGCAAATTTAATGTCTCCTATGTCTTCCGTTCCATATGGATGCATAATACTGGTCTGCTTTTTGTTTAGGTCTAAGTTCCTTTTATTCCGAACTAATGAAAGGGTTAGGTGCTGGTGGACGTCTATGGGAACTTATTGAAAGGAAGCCCCAACTTCCATTCAATGGTAGGTTCTTGGTTTGTTATTGTTCATAGGTTGATTTTTCTCTTATTCGTCACCAGTACTTCTGAAAGAGGTGTGTAATACGTAAAGGTAGTACCACTTACATTCTTATGAAAGAAACTAGATACAGTGGCAATTCTTCTGACTTTTTCTAACTACGAAACAGATGATGATGATTTCCTTTAATCAGAAGTTTTAGAAGCTGAACATTTGGTGTTTTTTTCCTTTAATTAATTCAGAATATTTAATAACATTTAAATACAGTAAATAAAAATATATTGTCAGCAATATATTTACAACACTTTTGGCTACTTAGGTTTTATATTCGTGGAAC
Organism: Xenus cinereus; assembly: GCA_025774025.1. Lineage (NCBI taxonomy): Eukaryota > Metazoa > Chordata > Aves > Charadriiformes > Scolopacidae > Xenus > Xenus cinereus. Next base: position 44,722,521 of record JAOXJK010000023.1, on the reverse strand, counting down.
TTCAGCTGTTGTTGGTGACAACAAATATCTTTTTTTTTTCTCTTGTATCTAGAATCCAAACAAGAAACAAGCGCAATCCTCTATATGCCTTTTAGATATTTTTAGGGTAATATATAGAGGAAGGACTTGTGGTGCCAGACTTCCTGTATTGCAGTAGTTTTCAGTGTTTCAGGCCATGGAATAGACTGTGCAATAACTGGAACTGAGAATAAAGACAAGTGATTACTTGGCACTTTGATAATAGTAAGGGTTATGCTGCTAGCACAGGATTTAGCAAATACATTTCTTCTCCCAAAGGGAGGTTTAGAGACAGTTTACCTAACAAACAAGTTACAATGTGTATGTCCATGGATTAAAGTCAAGGAAGGAGTCTGAAATTATACGCTCTCGTCTTTGCCATTTCTATGCTACTACCATTAAACCGAAAACCTGGCAAAGAGTAGAAAATACGGGAGAAAGAAAAGCAAAAGAAATTATTTGCTTGAGGAACAGCAGGACTTAGTGAAATCTTGATTGCTACGGATGGGTGCCTGTGTTTCCTGTCCACAGTTACTGTTTAGCCAAACATGGGCATGTGCTACCATGCCCTGTGGCTAGTTGGGGGTTACCCGTGTGCTGCATCTGAAAAGAATTCAGGGGTTTGAATTGCGTGTCTTTAGCGTGAACAAGCACCACTCAGGTGTTGTTCTGGTGCCGCCAGTTTTCACAAAACTGGTAGGAACTTTGTCAGCGAGGTGCTGTCCTTCAGGAATGCAGCACCACCGTTGAATTATTTTGCTGTGTATGGATATGTGTTGCTGGGATTTAACAGGGCTTGAAGAAATTGTTTCGTTGTCTTAACTATATTTAAGTTTTTTGTAGTACTGATAGTCTTTTAAGATGATGGCTTAAATCGAATGCTGCGCTCCAGAAAGAAGCTGGTTTTATTTAACTTTGGCAATCGTTCATTTGTGATAGTTTGTTATGGTATTTCACAAGCTGAAATTCTAGTTTCATTGAACTGTTGCCTAGGAGTTATGACTCTGATTGGTCTTTGAATACACTGTTGACCTGAATTTATTAAATACACTTCCCACTTAAAAAAAAATAAATCTAAAAAATGGCCATTAATGCAACAAACATAGCAGCAGCTTTATTCCAGTGACAGCCTTTGCTTAAAAGCTACAGTTAATAGGTAGTGGAGAGGGGACCGCTCGTGTCCAAAGGGGAAGGTGTTTCACGTGACTTGTGGTTTGGTGAAAGGGCAGCAGGTGATTTGCAATGTTTATCTTTTTGCATCTGTTCTATGGCAACAGGACTTTGGTCTTCAACAATGCCATTTTATTTCATTGCTCCTAATTGACAAAACATAAATTGTTTATAATATGTTTAAAAATTCAGATAATTATACTAGAAGTGAACTAGATGCAAATTCTCCCTCTTGCTGTAGGTAGCCTACAGGTTCACTGCTGGTGAGCAACTTGAAATTGCATTCAGGAACAAGCAGTGTACCACACTGATTCAGTCATGGCTGAAATATAACCTCCATGATCCTGAATTGTAGCTTGCAGCTATCCCTAGATTTAACATGGGGATAGGTATTTCTGTTGTGTGTCTGTAAATTGAGTTCTAGGAGATCTGAGCTGATTTTTTTGTTTGTTTGTTTGTTTCTGTATTTTATTCTTTGTCATACAGAGGGAATCACGTTAAGCAAAGACACATTCAGAGGTGCTTTGGAATTCAAGGACGTTGAGTTTGCATATCCAACCCGTCCAGAACAATCCATTTTCAAAGATTTTAGCCTTTCCATTCCAGCTGGCTCTGTTATGGCTCTGGTTGGCCCAAGTGGTACAGGGAAATCGACTATTGTATCCCTTCTGCTGAGGCTGTATGATCCTATCTCAGGTATGTTTTGTGTGTTGCTCTCATTCATGACAAATGATGCTTTGCATCTCAGATACACCTTATAAAAAGTCAGGGTTCCTGTACTTGATGTCCTGGTGTGATTGATTACTCCCCTGATGCACCATGCTCCCCTCTGGGGTGTGTGGTTACCTTGTGGTAGTGCCTGTGTAGCTTTGCATTTTTGATCCACCAGTTTGTGACTCCTCGGGGGTTGTTGTTCTCAACTGTTCTTTCTGCCTCTTTTCAGTACTTGTCAAACACACTTGACTTTACTGTTTCTTAACTTAAGGTACAATCACCGTTGATGGCTTTGATATCCGTCAGTTAAATCCACTGTGGTTCAGGACAAAGATTGGAACAGTGAGTCAGGTAAGGAAGAAAAGAAAATTGCTGAGTGGCTGAAATTACGTTGTGTAATCAACTAGCTGTGCCTCGCTTTTCATCTTTTTAAACTAAAAATGCTATTGTGCGTGCTTTACTCTAAACGTAAGTGTTCAGAGCTAGTCCTATTATTCTGTAGTCTGTTTTTCACATCATCATAGAGATTCAAAGTGTTAGCTTGAAAGAAAAGTGTGCATGTGGAGGCTGGGAAGTACATTGTTGGAAATTGTATAGGTATGACCATCTTGATGTTTGCTATGATTTGTTGAAGAAAGTAACACAAAGCTTAAGGTTTAATCACCTTTTGTATTAAGGGAAGTTGCACAATCATATTTTACACAGCCATTTGAAAACTGACCACCTGTGCTCTGTGTTGTTTCCAATCCCATTAGGAAAGCATAAAAATACTGCACTGTTGGTGATTATTCTTGTAGAGCCCAATTCTTAGCAACCCCTAGAATCTGCAAGTGCAGAGAGATGTTCAATTGTCTCTTTATTTAAAAATAAACTGTTTGACCAATTAAACTATGTATGTTCCTTCCCTCATCTCCCCGGGTGCTTCATAGTGCAACTAACTGTTAGGTTGATGTTCTGATTAAAAGCATAAGGATAACTGGGTATATGTTGCATTTCAAAACATCTGCTTATGTAATAATGCCACCGAAAGTTTTTGTGCAAAAATTAGTTTCCTGTGGGCATATGAGCATTTTTCTTCTTGAATGTATGTATTCCACTTGAGTTACCAGTAGGAGATTCATACTGGTGTTGATACTATAGCATGTCTCTATTTTATAAACAGAGCAGACTTACCTTGTTTTGGACGTTTTCCCATTGTACGTCACTTGTCCTATCTGCCAGTCCTCTTCTCTGTTTTAAGCTTTAATATAAATTAAATGCACAAAATGCTGTGAAATCTCTCTAGACATCACGAAGAGAAGAATCATCATTGTTGCAAATGATGGTATGTAGTAAAGTACAAAGGGGAGGCTTTTTGATATTTGCATTAACACCTCTTTCTGAACTCTTTCTCAGATATTAGGAATTGAGGGTTCTGTCATGTTGAAAAAGCAACTTATTTTTGAATTGGTTTTGACTGCCCGTTTTGGTGGTGAGAGGTTTTTTATTTGTTTTAATTCAATTAACTCTAGTATACGTATTCTTTTGTATGGATATAAAAGAAATTAATTCTGGGTCTTGTAAATGGGATTTATGTTATTTAAGATCTAGGTAATACATGCATGTAATTACAGAGCTAACATATTCGTTATTTTTTTGAATTTATCAGGAACCTATTCTGTTTTCCTGTTCTATTGCTGAAAATATTGCCTATGGTGCAGAGGATCCTTCTACTGTGACTGCAGAGGAGATTCAGAAAGTTGCTGAAATAGCTAATGCTGCTAGCTTTATCAGAGATTTTCCCAAAGGGTTTGACACTGTAGTTGGAGAAAAAGGCATTCTGCTTTCAGGTACATCTTTATATTGCTTATTTTAAAAATCTTGATACTATAGAGCGAAGTAAAAATTGTTATTTTTTTTTTTTTGTTACCAGTTTTTTCTCCAAGTCGTAGCCTGCCATAAGTATTAAAAAAAATCCCTCCTTCATCTCCATTCCCCCTCTAAAATACATGTGTCTAATTCTGCTCTGCCCAGGCATTCAGTTAAAATTACTTCATATCTATTTTCCTATTTCAATTTACTGAGCTTTTCCCCCCAGGTGGACAGAAGCAACGAATTGCCATTGCTCGAGCTCTGCTGAAGGTAAGCCAGCACCCAAATAGCTATTTAATTACTTTGTGGGGAGGCAGACAGGGTTAAAAAGGAGGAGGCCTTTTAATGGGAGAGGTGGAAATGTATTTTTAAAAAGAAAATTATATCTTTTACATTAATGAGGAAGTTTGAAAGGGCTGAGTAGCTTAACTGAAGACCCTTTACTTACGTAAGTGCTTGTTCCTATCTTTCGGTCATGTTTTTCAATAGTTTTTGCCAACACTGATGGTATATTATTGTATAAGGGCTCACTTTCATAAGAGGAGGTCAAGGATGAAGGACGACTTGAAGAATGTGGTGCTAGTAAACTCATATATGACACATCTGTCTCTGTGTTCAGATCTTGGTCACTCATGGGTTGATTTTTCTGGGTTGCAGCTTACCAGCACTAGGGATGCCCTGTCTTCGAGGGGAGCTGGTCTGGATTTGGCATAAGATACTATTTCAAGCACAATGTTGTGGTGTTTGGTTGGTTTTTTGCCTTCAAGGGTTGGTGTGGGTCTAGCGTTAGGGCAGGCTCTATGCTGCACAAATTTGAGGAGGCTTCTGAGGATCAGAAGGATGAGGAGTTTGGTTTGGGGACAGCCACTGTGTCTCACAGGGAAGCCGTTTGGGGACGATGCTCAGCTGGAAGTTTTGAGCCTTATGAACCCAGCTTGCCTTCACATTAAGCCACATAGGTCTCTAGCATCCTAATGTGCCCAGTTCTGCTAGATTCCTGGGAATTTTTCATTATATCTGTTCTTTTTTACCACAAATGCTAAAAGCTGATTGCATTTCATGTCAAGTCCAGTTGAAAAAAAAAAATAAAATTAAAAAATAATTGAGTAATTGATATATGTAAGTGATTGGGGGTGCAGCGGGGTCCCTTCTCTTCCAGATAAAGTCTGAAGCTTTTACTGTCAACTTCATCAAGCATGTACTGTAATCAAGATTATGTACTGTAATTGAGAAGAGGCTTCTTAATGACTTTTTATTTAATTGGGAAGAGTTCTTAAGTACTATGCATTTCATCTGAGGGTGAAATAGTGCTCGTTGGTAGGTTTTTGTTATTTTTTGTTACTAGACAGTTATATGTAGTAGACTGACTACAAGCAGAGGGTAGCTCAGCCTCTGTGAAAGATTCACTTAAGAGCAGTAAAAAGGAAATTGAACTTCCGATCACAGTGTTGCCAAGTATGCATTAAAAATCCGCTCCCACCTTTAGTTTGTATCTTTCAAATAGGGAATCTGGTAGGTGTTCTTTTTCTTTAGTTTGCAAAATTTGAAGGTGAAAAGAGTGTTGTTGTTGTTGTTGTTTTGTCCTCTTAATATTAGACTTCTTAAAATTAATGCTTTAAATGACACCCAGTTCTTCTGATGAAATAAGTACACTTGGAGTTTTAAGCTGTATGAATCTTGTTCTCTACTGATATAAATATTCAGATTTTGTCTAATTACTATTATAACCAATTTTACTTTCTTCTTTAGAATCCTAAGATTCTCCTGTTAGATGAAGCAACAAGGTAAGAAAGAAGATTAATAGAAACTTAGCAATCATCTAGCTGTAAAACTCAGATATGTAAGGTCTTCTCTCTTTCTCTGCAGGCCCTTGCACAAATTATCTAGCTCTTGTATTTTTCTCTATCCACAAAAAGAATGTGCTTTTTAGAATGTGTGAATTGGTTAGGAGACTGTGATAAAAGCTGTTTATGCAACATGGAAAGGATAACTGCTACACTGTGGTGGTAATTTTTCATGGAGTTAAATTTGTAATCTGTAACTTGATTTTGAAACATCTACTACAGGTTTTTTGTATCTTTAGTTTAAATGAAGATCTTAGTGTTAAAGAGAGATGATTATACTGCAGTGTAACTTAATTTTTTTCACTGAATTAATTTAGCGTTATTTCTCCATGCATATTTTTGCATATGAGAATATGTAATGCCTATAACTTGGGTGTGTGCACTAAACATATTCATGGAGCTTTCCTGCAGTTCCATTGGTTCATCTTCACCAACAATAGCCTGGGTCTGCAGGTAGCAAAATAAGCCAATGCATACAAAACAAACCTGTCTTAAAATAACAAATATCCTCCTCTCTCCCCTCCCTGCTTCCCATTTCTTACTAGTGCTTTGGATGCTGAGAATGAGTATCTAGTGCAAGAAGCCCTGGACCGGCTGATGGAAGGGAGGACAGTCCTAATTATTGCTCATCGTCTCTCTACTATTCAGAATGCTGATTTTGTTGCAGTCCTTGGTCAGGGTAAAATTCTTGAATGTGGAAAACATGAGGAGCTACTTGCAAATCCAAATGGACTTTTCAGGAAACTAATGCAGAAACAAGCTTTTCTTCAGAATAGTGATACTTTTGCATTAGATTTACAATCCAGAGAAAAGGATGTATTAAAAGAAAATGTATGAGAGAAGTTTTGAATAATGGAAGCTTACAAACGACAACGCTGAAACATAAGTTATATTCTATGTAAAGTAAATGTTATATTTTTCCAAAATGTACAAAATATTCTTTTGAAACTTAAATGTGTTTAAACTTTTTATTGAAAGCTTTTTAATAATTATTGCAACTTTTAAAAATATCTATCACATTGAGATAATGTCAGTGTGTAGACTTTTCTGCTTTGTTTTATGCTAATTGAGACCATTTAGAATCTCGTTCGCTGTAATGCACTGTATGATGATGTGCTGCATTCTCAAGTAAGTTCAGTATTCTATGGGTAATTAAATGACAATCTTATCATTTTCACATCATTGTCTCTTCCCTTTGCAAGGAACTTCTGGTTTTTATGCTTTTCAGTAGTCTGAAATGCTGGAATGCAAAAGTGTGTGACACTAAGGTACTGTGAATGCTGGCTCTGACCTCCACCGCACTGTCCTTTAGTTACCATTTGTTCTGAAATGGGAGCGTTGATGATGATCGCCATCTACAGTGCCTGCAGAGAATTATGTATGAGAACGCATTTTGGAGAGTATGGAAGCGTGTGTTGGAGGAAAGTTCTGTAAAAAACAAACAAAAAAGCACCCAACAAAAAAAAGCAACCAAACAAAAAATCGAACTGATTTTACAGAAAGACAAAGGAAGTGTATCAGTATATTAGTATATTAAGACAGTATAGGAATATCTAAAGCATGCATGCGTTTTTTTCCCTTTTCTATTTTCCCCGTTCTTCAGTTTCACTTCCCTTCTAAGATGACATCCAAAAGAACACGCTTTTATATGTGTAATTTTTTTAATCCTTTTTTAAGGCATATGTAAGGGTTTTTTTTATTGCTACTTAAAGTTTCATTCATAGAAATCCCAGGTTTTGCCTAACTACCTTATTAGGGACAACTAGTAAACTACCTCCTCAAGGACAACTAGTAAAATAATAGCATTAAGTTACTTTGAATAACTGCAGAAGGGTACATTTGGCAGTAAAGAGAAGGCTTCATGTTTCTAATTTAAGAATCTCTTCCAATAGAATCTCTTGACTTTCTGAAGATGCAAAACTCTACAAGATAACTTTAAAAAGCTAGAAACTTTCCAGGTCACATTAAAACTCATCTATGCTAGGAAAACTTGTTGCTGGAAAACTTCATTGGCAATAGGTGAGATACTTAGTGCTGGACAAGCTTAAAATGTTCCCTTAATGGCACTTTGTGAACATAGTGAAAATGCTTAAGAGATCCCTGCGCTAAGGAATGAAAATAAAATTACATCCAGATGTAATTTTATCTGCTGATATAGTTCTACTAGAAGCAGCTAGTGTGTTAAAGATATGCCAAAAATACCACTGACCCAATATTTAGTTTTAGTGTTGACTACCAATTATTCTCTTTATAGGGTAGAGGGACTTGAACCTCTACTCATCTCATCTTCATGAGAATCTTTACTCGTGTAATTCCTCCTTATGTGAGGTGCAATGAGTCCCTTTATTCATGTGTTTACACAGGTTACAGGAGTTCCTTGCAGCTGAACTGAATGAATGTTTTAAATCTTTCATTCATTAGTTGTTCTGGCAGGTGTTGCAGTCTGCAGAAAAGTGTGAGAAGCTTTAGAGAAGTTCTAGTCCACAGAAGGGTGAACATCTCTCATAACAGGTACATTGGATAACAGACTTTACTCATCATTTATCAGCACTGCATGGTGTGTAATAGAGAAGGCTGTATAGAAGGTTACTACATTAATGTAACAGAATAGTGAAGCTTCACTAAATGGTCGTATTTTGCTTTTCTCCTAAAATCAAAGCAAAAGGAGACAGAGTGAAGTTAAAAGGCAAAGCACTGAAATAGACACATGCCTCCTCCTCCAGCATGGCCAGAGGAAGGATCTCAAGTTTATATTCTCTGCATTTCAGGTTCAGTCACAGTGGACCACAGTCCACATAGAAAGCTTAACAGCCTCTTTTTTAATCAAAGAGCATGTTTTTGGGAAATGATAGGAAATTTTTGAATATTCTGTTTTTAGTTTATTTTAACTAATTAGCTTCATTGATAATATGCATACAATCCAACTTCTTCCCCAAGTAGATGGTACGTACATACCTTCTGAAAGTTCTTTTTCATACAAATGAATGCAGTTGAGTATTTTCTTTCAATGAGAAAATGTAGTTCCTCTTTAAGACTAAAATATAATTATCTGCCATTGAATAGTGGTAGTGCATGATTTTTATTTACCATAGATGTAAAATGTACCAAAGTTTGCATATAATATTTTTTATTTGTTTTTTTAATTAGAAATTTTGGACAAACACAAGCACAAGCTATTTCAAAGATTAGGCAACTCTATTAGTGGAAAATACATCCTTCCAAAAGTGCCAAACAGACATTTGCAATGGTCTTTCAAGAGCAGTTTTTTGAGCGCATCCAGACACCTTTCTCTGCTTGAGTTGGTTAGCACCAGAGCTGTATGAATTCCATGAAAAATGGTTCCCACATGCAGCTTTGTGCATCCCTCTGAAAGCATCCCGAAGGACCGAGTGCATCCAGCATTCCTCAGGAAGGCCCGGCTGAGGGAACTTGTGTTTGTGTGAGACTACCCCACTCCGCCAGCCACCTGAGCTGCCGTGTGAGGAAAGTGACTGCCCAGGCTGCCGTGCTGGGGAGGAGGGCATGGTAACACCGCCACCCTCCTCAGGTCACTATGTCGCCTGACTCCTTCCCCTCTCCCTCTCTGGAAAAAAAGAAACAAGAATGGTTTGGATTGGAAGGGACCTTAAAAATTATCTCGTTCCACCCCCCCAACCCCTGCCATGGGCAGGGACACCTCCCACTAGATGGATTGCTCAAAGCCACATCCAGCCGGGTCTTGAATACTTCCAGGTATGGGACATCCACAAATTCCCTGGGCAACCTCTTCCAGTGCCTCACCATCCTCATAGTGAAAAATTCCTTTCTGATATCTAATCTAAATCTACTCTCTTCCAGTTTGAAGCCGTTACCTCTCATCCTATCACTATATGCCCTTGTAAAAAGTTCTCCTCCAGCTTTCCTGTAGGCCTCCTTCAGATACTGAAAGGCCGCTGTAAGGTCTCCCAGGAGCCGCCTTTTCTCCAGGCTGAACAATCCCAGCTCTCAGCCTGTCTTCACAGGAGAGGTGCTCCAGCCCTCTGATCATCCTTGTGGTCCTTCTCTGGACCTACTCCAACAGGTCAACAGGTGCTGAGCACTCCAGACCTGGACGCAGTACTCCAGGTGGAGTCTCACCAGAGTGGAGTAGAGGGGCACAGTCCCCTCTCTCGACTTGCTGGCCACACTTCTTTTGATGCAGCCCAGGATGCAGTTGGCTTTCTGTGGCTGCAAGCACACATTGCCAGCTCACATTGAGCTTCTCATCAGCCATCACCCTAAGCCTTTCTCCTCAGGGCTGCTCTCAGTCCTTTCTCCAACAGGCCTGTATTTGTGCTTGGGATTGCCCCAACCTATGTACAGGACCTGTGCACTTGGCCTGGTTGAACTTCATGAGGTTCACATGGGCCCACCTCTCAGGCCTATCCAGCTCCCTCTGGATGGCATCCCTTCCCTCCAGCGTGTTGACGGCACCACACAGCTTGGTGTCATCAGCAAACTTGCTGAGGGTGTACTCAATCCCACTGTCCATGTCTCCAACGAAGATGTTACACAGCACCGGTCCCTGAGGACCACCACTCGTCACCACTCGGGCATCGAGCCATTCACCGCAACCCTGAGGCACGGCCGGAGCCCTGGGGCAGCCCAGGTAGAAGCGGGACGCTTCTGCGTTAACCCTCGGGCCTGTAGTAACGACGAGGTGTGTATTTACGAGGGCAGCTTCCCGCCGCTGGCCTCTACCGAGGGGAACCGGGCAGCCGCCGGCGCCGTGCGAGGGCCGCCTCCTGCCGGAGCGCGCGGCTGCCGCGGGGTTCCCGCCGCTCCCCG
>JAOXJK010000023.1:44699928-44712018 GCA_025774025.1 Xenus cinereus | reverse complement strand
GGTACTCCATCAATGAGGCCCTGTCCTCCCCCGCCATAGCACCGCGGTGCTGCCGGGCAGTGACGCATCACCCCGCCCCGGTCCCTCCCCGGGCCCTCCCCCGCCCCCTGAGCCTGCCCCGCAGGCCCCGATCCTCCACACACCTGCCCCCCCCGGCCCATTCTTCCCTCACACGGAACCCCGGGCTCCCGCTGCCCGTATCAAGGCCGCTTTCCCGCCCCGGACCAACCGCCGCCTCCCGCCGCTGCAGGCCCAACGTCCCCGCCCTGCCCACCGCCGAGGTGAAGGACTCACCGAGATCTTCAGGGCGCCGCCATCCCGCCCTCACCCCCCGGCCGGCGGACGCGACCCCCCTCCAGCCCTCGCCTTAGGCCGGAGCCGCCGCCGTGCCTCCACCGGCGCGCTTCCGTAGGGCACTGCGCACGCGCGCCGCGCCGCGCCCCGCCCTGCAGTGACGCCATCAGCCGGCGCCCGGCGGGAACCCTGTGCCGGCTCGCGCCTCTCCCCTCAGCCATGTTCGGTTCGGCCCCCGCCTCCCCCCGCACCCCCGGCGGGTCGGCCCGCAGGAACCTCGGCACCGCCGCCCCCAGCCCTCTCTCCCGCCCGAGCAGCAGGAAGAACCTGGCAGTCGTGGCGGCGGCCAGCTCGCCGGTGCTGTTCTCCCCGCTGGGGCGGAGGAGCGGCTCCCTCTCTGCCCGGTGAGTCCCTCGGCCGGGCCCGGGGCAAGGCCCAGGCAGCCGCCTCCTCCCGCCGGGCCGTTACCGAGTGCCCCGGGCCCTCCGGCCCCTCGGCAGGCCTATCTCCCCGCCCCAGCCAGCAGAGGTGGCGTCGCCTCTGGCTGCAGGGGAGGCGGGGGGATGGAGGGCAGCTGCCGGCACCTGCAGGAGCGCTGGAGTGCTTCTCCTCTGTGGGGAAAGTCTGTCACACACCGCGAAGTTGCTGTTACCGAGGGTCTGAGCAGCCTGGGTCTTTGTTTGCTGAAGTAGCGGTAATTGTTGTGAGAGCTATTAGGAAGTTAAGCTGGTGATTTAAAAAAAACTAGTTAAAAAAGTATCATAATTTAAAAAAAAATACAACGGAGCCAAGTGTTCCAAGTGCTCGCCATCTGAATCTCTGCCTTAAGTCTCACAAATGCAACCAGAACCCAGATGCAGACACAGAGGCCTTTAGTTAGGTAAAAACATTTCACCTTACTGGAGGGGGAAAAGTGTCATTTGGTCACGTGTAGTACTTGGCAATTAGATTATATCGATCCTGCGCCTCAGTGAATTATTAAGGCATACGTTGAAATGAGGCTAATGAGAGGACTGTGCCTGAAAGCTCTTGCTTTCAACTATCTATACAAGAAGGTTTAACAAAGTATTTTGCCCCTTTTGCAAACCTGCCTCATTTTTACACGCTGAAGCCATTGTAGGTGACAGCATTGCTGTTTCACAAATGTGTTTTACCATTTGTTTTTCTGTTGGGATGTATTGTAAGATACTCTGTATCTCTGATCATCCTTAAATCCCTTTTTGGTAGGTTTTCTACAATACCATTTTGAGATATGTGCATGCTAGGTCATCCTAGTACTCACAAAGCTCTATGCAGAGCTGTCGTGATGTTTTCTGTTTTGCCTTTTATTCAGTATTTAGTAACTCAGATATTCCTTTTGCTGTTTGACTGTCCTGAACAATACTCTACTGTCAACACTGTTACTCTGGTAGTTGGGGTTTTTTTATGAATGTACTGAAGATTTTAGACACCAGTACAGATTTATAGAATGAAAACTTTCCTGCAGAGTATAAATTAGCCTTTCTTTCCTCTATATTGTTTTTGCTTATTGCTTTTGCTTTCTTTCACAGGATTTGGTTCTACAGTAAGACTTTTCCGTGTAACTCCCAGCTTGATTCCTTTAGGAATATTTGATACAGGATCTTTTTGAAAGATTTGGGGAAATTTAAGTACACTAGTATTGTTCGGATTGTATTTGTTGACTTTTTTCAGAAAATTCTAATAGCATTTTTCTGTATGAAGAAGGAAAAAAAAAAATCTTTGAGAGTTACTAATCTGTGTTTATTCATTTTGCTCATTTACTTTCCTACAGGAGTAGTAAGATTTTATTAGTCTGTGGTTTCTTGGGTGCTCTCAGATTCTTTGTAGGCTATTTGATATACTCTATTCTCAAGGTAACAAATTCCAACTGAAACGCTTTATAGTTGAACAGTTTTAAGGCTTTTTAAAAGTGGTATTGTACATTAAAACTACAAATATACAATACCACACATTCAGTATTATAAATATCTCTTCTTAGCATTTGAATTCGAGGGTTCCTCAGTTTTCCCTGGTATAGGAAAATACGGAAATAATAAGAACCTTTGTATTTAAAAGAAGATAAAATAATCAAAGTTTAGGCTTCCCCCCCACCACTTTCCCCTCTTCTCCCTTCTGCACAAATCAAAGCAGATTTAACATGAGCCCCAGATCAATTTCAGGGGTTCAGAATCTCTTTTCTCAGAAGCAGCTATTTGTTGTTGAGATAAACAAGATTGCCCATTTTCAGTTTTGGGGAACTTTTAGTTCAGGTCTGTTTAATATGGTATTTTTCCAACCCGCGTGTCAACACTTGTCTTCTACTGTCATCTTTTGGCATTTCACACTGGGAGGTCTGTGACATCATTTGACTTGTGAGGAGAAATAAAAAGAGGGCATTATTTTCTATAAGCAGAGATATTTACCCACTTGATCATGTTCAAATGACAAGGCAGACCTATGCTGTGCCAGAGAGAGAAGGTTGGGAAAGATGCAAAGCAGCTTTTATAGATTATTTTGTGAAACAGATAAGAACTGTAGTCTCTACAGTAAGACAAGGGCAGTAGAAGAGCTAGCTGATCCTCATTGTCACAGGTATTGGAGGTGTTGCACAGTGCGTACTGCCCGGCAGTGTAAGAACTGGGGATGGAAATAGGCCCTGCAGTCAGAGAAGAACTTTTATTGAGCTTCTCCTGGCATTGTGGATAGCTTTATTCTAGATAAACCAGAATGTAGAGAAGTTGAACAGTGATTTTGTTGCCGGGGAGAAATGCATATTCAAAATTGGTTCCTTAAAAAATCAAGGAATTTGTTGACAGCTAACAACTTGTAAGGAAGCTGCCAAATTACTGCTTTAGGTGGTGCTCCCAGAGGGAGCACATTTATTTTACATAAACCAGTTTAATCACATTTATTTCTAAACAGATACTAGTGAAGTAAATGTCTGTTGAAACTGATGAAGGAACAATAAAAAAAATAATTGTAACTTTTGTTTTGTTTTGTTTAAGAGCAACTCCTACCAGAGTTATTCAGCATCCCTCAGCAAGTGAGACTATTAACTATGATGTCAAGGCTTTTGGATCCTCTCTACCTGTTAAGGTTATGGAAGCCCTTAAGAAGGCTGATGGTAAGAACTGATTTTATCTGCTTTTTTCTCATGGAAATTGACAGGTGACAGGAGCGTTAACATGTTGTTGATTCCATTTAAATGCTGACTTTACAGTGGAAACTGAAATGTTTGTGCCTCTGTTTGAATCCAACTTGGTTAACTATGTAACTGTAATTGTAATAACACCCATGTGGGTATGGATGCATGTAAGTATCTTTCAGGTGCTGTCTTAACCAATATATTGTAAAATCCCAGGTTATAAAGAAAGCCAATGGTTTTCTTAGTAACTTTTGCTTATTGGTTTTCTCACCTTTTTCACTTGTTTTGATTCTGCTGTCTTAGAGTGAATGCTATAATGTAGTTTTTTTAATTAATTTTTAATCCACATTTGTTGTCACTTTTCTAGAAGCCCTAATGATACAAACTCTTTCCCTGAGATCAAGGAATTGGTCCTCTAAGTATTTTTCCCTGTGGATAAGTTTTCTTTTTATAGTAGATATGAGAGGAACCAAAATGTGTGTCTTAAAAATAACCTTAAAAATTGCTGAGCTATTTACAAAACTATTATAATCTGCTGTAAATTGATGGAAATAGCTTCTAGGATCGTTTTGCTTTTCACTCACAAAAGTTGAGCATTTGTCAAATGGATTTTTAAACTCTACATAGTAATTTGGTATCTTAATGAAATACATGGAAATTCTAACATGGAATTTAATTTAGTAGAACGTATATATCTTATTTTCATATGAGAATGAAAGTTTGTTGATTTTAAGGTTACTCTGCAGTGTTTTAAAAATCTGAATGCTTCAAAAAAATTACTTTTTATGTAGCTGATGACCAGCTGAGCGTTCAAGTGGATGAAAGTGGATGGGCCTGGCTAGTCCATAAAGAGAGGCTAATTATTTGGAAGATTGGTCAGTCTGCAGTAGCTAAGGTAACTGAAAGATCAAGATGGAAAAACTTCTATATTTTATGGTACTTGAACAAGTTATTCAGTTGTGTTTTTTTAAAAAAAAGAATTTCTTTATAAATTGAAGTTTGTCTGGTTTCCCCCCAAAGCAATGGGGTTAGTATGAAGTCATACTAACAGTAACTGAAACTCAAGCCTTTGAGGGAGCTAACGTTTTTTATTCCTCTCTTCATTTTTAATTGTCACCTTAACACTAAGATTAATATTTTGCATTTTAATAGGTGTCTCTTAGGTAGTCTCGATAAAGCTTATTTTAATAGTTAAAAAGAAGTTGATGTGTTACAGATTGGTTTAGATTGTTCTGGGACTGATTTTCAACGTGTCAAAAAAAAAAGTTTAGCTCCAACTGTGTTGAACCTATGTTTCTTCTAGGTTTCTTATGTCAAGATTTATTTTTTTTTTCCCCTCTGGACAACACTTCTTTCAGCATCATTTCAGTGAATAGCAAGTATGGTCAGAGGAAACCTGTAGTTACAAAATCAGTATCTTTCAATTAGTGCAACATATGTTAATTACACAGATTCTGCACTTACAGTGGACCGTCAGGTATATGCATTCTCGTACTTGCAGAGATTTTTCAAGGGATTACAATTTTTCTGGTTGTTTAACTTCGGGGGGAGGAGAGAAGGGAGGAAGGAGTGTTTCCCCTCTCCACTACGTTACTACCTAGTGAGCTTTTTCAAACAATTCTGGTTTAATTTTGGTCTGCTGCTTTGTTAGCACATTGTATTAAGGATTGGTAAAACAATTGGATGTCTGAAAGAAATAATTCAGTATTGTAGTGTTGTGAGAAAAACTCAGAAATAACTAAAGAAAACCAGTAATGTTTGAAAATGTGCAAGTAGGTTCTTTTTATCTGTTCGGTGGTTGTGACAACCTTGCTGAAAGTATCGGGTTCTTCTTTTGGTTCCCTTAAACAGTGTCAGGGCTAGTTCAAAATTAATTTTTAGCAAGGTGAAAAAGTCTAAAAACTTCATCACAGAGAAATAAGTTCTTCCAGTCTCGTACTTATTACAACATCTCTTTTTTTTCTTGCAGTTATCTCTATGCAAGGAACTGCAGCTGCCACCCAGTGACTTCCAGTGGAGTTCTAGTTTAGCAGCTATATCTTGTCTCAGTGCCTCAGGTGAAGCACCTTCTCTGCAGGTGATCAACTTTTAAATTGTAGTGTTTAAAAATACTTTTAAAGTAACTTTTAATATATCCTAGTTTATCAAGTACTTATTTGAAAACTGCATTTGGTGGTGTGCTATTGGGCAGGATTGACGGTTTGTAATAAACATGTTTGAAATAAACAAAATTCTGCTGTTTTCCTAAGGATTACTTGGTGTGCTTTCATAACAAACAAAAATATAGTAAACTAAGAAATACTGCGTTAACAAACACCAGGGCAATCAGATATTCAGTCTAAGCAAGTGCAATTTAAATGCACGCTGGCTGAAACACTTGTTCAGCAGTGGTTTAATTCTGAGTACCTGTGGATGAGAAGCCAACACCAGCACCCTCCCTTGGCTGGTCTTTGTAGGGAAGCTGGTGCTGCGAGGACATATGATTTAATCTGTCTTGACTGATTACTTTCCTAAGTGCTTTTTCATAACATGCTGTTCTAGAGAGTGAGGTTTGAAGCTCAGTTAAGTTTTCTGAAAGTGTGTTAATGTATCTTTTACTATCACTCATGAAGAAAAGAAGCTCTCGTTTTCAGCTTGGGTAAAGTTTTCAGGTGATATATGCTATACTGTAATAAAACTGTGGAAGGAAGAAGCAGCAGAGAATATGTAATAGGTCTTTTCTTTTGACTTGCTCTAGTGTTACACTTCCAGATGATGAAAAGCATTCTTAATATCTTGTGATCAGCTCGTAAAACTCTAAATGCTCTACGACTTAGTCATACCCAAAGAAGTTTAAGAGGAAATAATACACCTGAACCAAGACTTTTTTTTTTTTTCATCTTTCTTCAGTTTGTGAACCACGCATGGATACTACGATTTTGTAGAGTGAACTAGAAATATTAGTGATAGTAGATATTTCACTAAAATGAAAATTACTAAATAATGGGCAGAAATCACAAAGGACAGTGCATTCTGTGGTGGTCTTTTGATTGTTATGATGTTCATTAGCCAACCGCTTTCCTTTTGTGATGATCTGTGTCTAGTCAAAAAATCAGTCAAAACTCTAAGGAACTCAATAACAGCTCTCGGCTACAATTCTTTTATTGTTCTGTTTTTTTTTCAACAGCCAGTAGATTAGGTATAATGCTTTCTGTCTAAATCTCTGCTTGAACACAGTCTCTTCGTTCATGCTTTGAATTTGGTATCTGAGGTACCTGAGTCAGAAGCCATAATGTATGCATACTGTGGACTTACATCTTTATGAAGAGAAGAGCCACTGCGTGATTTGATATTTCTCTTAATGACACTAGAGCAGTCGCTTTGTTAAATGATAATCTGCATTTTAAGTCTTCCATAGTAGCTGGAATTCTCCATAGGCTCCTTTCTGTCTTGCAGCTATAAGTTTTGCTTGCATTTCGATAGCAGACACTGAATTATCAGGAAGAAGAACCAGTAGAAAATCTTATCGTTAGCAAAATAAGTAAGTGTAATATTCCCTGCACATATTAAGTTATGCTACAGAATCATTTTGCAATTCAGTTCTAGGTTTGTCAGTGTGCGTCCATAGGCATTTACTAATTTTTGTGTGTTTGTCACCCACAATCTTGATATGTAAAATAACATGTTTTAGTTAAAGCTGCATTCTGATTATTATTATCTTGCATTTTCTGTTATTATTTTCTCGCTTCTAGTCTCTGGCAATAATGGTTGCTACCAGTGAAGGTTCTGTGCGCTACTGGCCCAATCTTGCACACGAAGGTTCCTATACGGAGACTTTTACAGACTTTGGAGGCTCTCTCTGTAGTTTCTTAACAGCAGTAAAGGTACAGTGTGATTTATATTAAAATACTGCTTTAATTCCTAATTTTAAAATTAAAAAAACGTGCTCCACATTACCAGTCCTAAACCTCCAATAAATGTTGCAAACTTCTGAGCAGTAATTTCAGAGACTGTCGATGAGTGTGATGATCTTAAGTAGCGGAAATGACTGGTAGTCAAATAATAACGTTTAAGTCGGGGAAGTATGCGGGATTCAAACACAAGGTTAACAGGAATGGTTTGGTACCTCAGCCCGTGAGGAGTGGCAGTATTACTACTGTGATTACTTCCTGCTGTCACAAAACCAAAGAACTACTTCATCTGAATCTGCAGACCACACGCTCAGCGTCTTGCGGTATAGCTCACTAGTGACTGAATTTGAGAGATTTCTCTATGAAGGTAATGAAGGAGTATATTATTAACTGTTCTTAGAAATTCTGCTTTCTGCTGTTGATGTGCCTAAATGGGGGAAGCTCTCGGAATATATCCAAAAATTCAATCTGTGTGTTACAATATGTGTTATCTTCAAAACAAGTTATTATCAATTAAATAACATTTTCTCTCGTGACCTTTTCAACATTTACTGTTCATATCCTGTATTGTAAATATTCTTTTAGGGCATCAGCATGTCATAAACATTTGTAAACCTATCAGAAGACAATGATCTTAATGATGAATTTCTTAAGAGTTTCAAGGTATTAAGAAACACTAATGTCTACCTACCCTATTAGAGTTGAATTGTGCCCAAGTTTCAGATATCACGATGAGGCAAGCAAGGTCTTGCCACATCTGTGATGTGTGAATTGAAACATTGACATCAATGTGAATTTGGAGCTAGAGGAACTTTTTTTTTTTTCAGAGCAGAACCCTTTTATTAGTGTTCTAAAGCTGCATTATTATGTATATGACAACTCTACTTAATTAGTCATCCTGTCACTGGGCAGATTTAACCTTTAGCAAAATTTTTATATAATACGATGATGAAAATAGTGCTGGTTTGCTTTTTTTAAAAAAAATGGTTTTAATTTTGTTCTGTGAACATTTCCTGTACAGGTAAACGGTTCATTCTTTCAGCTTAGTATTGTACCTTTTAAAAAAAATTGTTATACATCTAACCGGCTTTGTTCATTCCCTGTAACATACAAACTTTGATCAGTTTTGAATTGAAGGCACTTTTTTTTAATGCCTTGGTGGTAGGGAGCATAAAGGCTATGTCTGTGTTAGCAAGTAGTGAAGGACAATATTTGAGAATTTAAAAAGGTTAGTGCCGAGGCAATGCCAGTGTCTGCACTGGTCATTTGGGGGAGAGGGGCTGGGTGTTATTTTAAACCAGTTCCAGCCTAGCTGCGTGAAATTAATGTCTTTTAGCGGTCAGAGCACATCTTTCAGTTTAGATTCATTCAAAGGGTGTACAGCTGGTGCACTCATGCTGCGATGTGACATGGTGTGACCCAGCAGGTAATATGTGGGGGCTCACAGAAGGACGCTTCAGAAACAGATTCTTGATACTAATTAAAGTGCTAATGCCGCTGCACCCTTTAGGACAAGTAAGAGATGCACTAGCAGAAGTCTCTGCCTCCTAAATGAGGTATGTAAGCACCTACAGTGGCGTGCATGTTTTGCATAATGCACAAGACTTTTCACATTTTCTTAGTGCAATGATAACATTATTTTTCATCATTAGGATTACATGAGATTTTAGTTCTGTTGTTAAACTGAAGTGGAATATCATGGATAAAATATCACGCAATGATATCTTTCCTCAGTTATACTTTCTCTAATGTGCTATTCATTTTTTAATTACTTACCCCAGTCTTTTTTGACATAACCAGGTTGAAGATTTTTTTATTCAGTTCATTTAGATTAGTATCCTGTAGGATAGAATGCTATTAAAAAAATAGTTATAGTGTGTTTAATGACATTTTAAGCTTTAAATGCACACATGGAAGTTGAATGTTATTTAATTCATAATTCAACATATGAATGTTAAATGTAGAAGTGCCTGTAGAGATTGGTTAAATATATTTTCATATTTTTCAAAAATATGGTTTAAAATTTAAGAAGTGCACTGTGAGCTGTACGCTGTACTGATTCAAACATAGAGAATAATGTGGGAAATTCGTTTAAACGGTCTTTTTATGTGATAAATGCTTTCTGTTTTAAATTTTCTTTGTTAGCTTTGATATACTGTGTGGATGCCTTGTATCTTGTTCTTGCGTAGTGTTCACCCTTATGAGCTGACATAAAAAATTTTATCTGACATTAGAATTGTTTTGGGAATGTGATTGTAATTTTTTTTAAATATAGTTGCTTTTTCTTTTTGTTAGGGAGGAAGCTTTATTTTATCATCTTCCAGAGGCCAGCTAGTTCGATTGATACCGGATAGTTCTGGCAAGATTCATCAGCATGCCCTCCCACAGGGCCAGGGCATGTTTTCTGGGATTGGCAGAAAGGTTTCTTCTCTTCTGGGTATATTGTCTCCTGGACATGATGCTGTGGTAAGCTTGAAAAACATTCATATAGTAATCTGCTCACATTTGTCTCTGTAATTTCCAGCCTCAGTGTTTAACAAAGAAAAAGACTGTAAGGATATACGATGACCAAAAAAAAGAGAGAAGATTCAACTCTTTTATGTTACTTATATTTCTTTGAAATTTGAAAGAGAGAAACCAAATAAATCTGTATGCTTTGTAAAGGAGAATGCTGACTTACTCTTTAAATCCAAATAAAAGGAGACTTTAAAATAGTAATACTTCCTGCAGGAATTACACTTTTCCTGGGGAATATGTAATGATTCAAAGTCTTGCCTCTTCCTAGTAATAGCCTCATTAGTATTTGAAGAAACTAACAGTAACCTGTAATTTTACTTTGGTGATTTAGGGTTGCCAAGGGTTGGTGATTGGGTCGAGCTTTGTCAGGGAATTTTTGTCAGAAGTTAGAAGAAAGTATGAGAAACCTGCTTACTATAGGTGTTCTTATATCTATAAAATAAGACTACTCTTGGAAATTATCATAATACTCTCATCTTGTAAAGTAACTTGTGTAGGTTGCCCAAGGAAGTGATTTATTATTTTTTTTGTTGACCAATAGTGGTGTAGATTGTTGTATCCAAGTACTAAGGCTGCTCTTTAACCTTTTTAGCTTTTTCTTTTTTAAATGCAGATTTCTAACGTTCTTTGGGATAAAGAGAGATCAAGCTTTTATATGCTAACAAGTTCAAATCTATACAAATGGGAGATTGATGATTCATCAGAACGGTATATTCTCAGCTGGGATATCAACAGGATCCTGAAAGAACATATTACAGATGCAATTTGGGTAAGAGCCAGCTCACATGGAAAGGGCTTGTGTGTTTATTTAGTTAATTGCCTAATTATGTATAGTTATAAGTCAGTTGTATTGTTTTTTAGGGTTCTGAAAGTAATTATGAAGATATTAAAGGAGGAGTAAATATACAATACATGGATTTGCAACAGAATCGGTAAGGAAGTACACTTGCATCTGGTAGGACTTAAATTAATGGGATAAATGTCTGTTTTCCTGCAAAAACTTTAAGTAATTGTAGTTTAATTTGACTCAAGTGCCACCGTTGATAAAATGAATGTTGTATTAGACATCTAGATTATCCTATGCTTCATGCTGTCATTATCTCTTTAGCATTACTAATTCATTACCTAAGAATAATTCCTTTCACTTTTTTTAGTGTCATCTTATCAGGTTTGGGTATTTGTTCTGTCTTGATATTACAAAGATGGCAAGTAAGCAATTGTAACTTATTCCAGCAAATGTAGAGAATTCGGTATCTCTTGTATTTAATTTAATTACATAAAACCACAACTGCCTGGGTTCAGTTTTGTACTGCAATATGAATAGTTAATAAAAGAGCTTTAAAGAACAAACAGTATAGTCTTTCTTTCTAAAAAAAATACAGCATTGGAAAATATTTATTTGTAATTGTACTTAAATATCTGGGGGTTTGAGTGGTAGAGTTTAAGCAAGTAAAATATGTCAACGGTGTGACATCTGTTGTTGAACAGTGACGGACTGGTGATACTTGCTGCAGCGTGGCATCCTGGAGATCGTCCGTGTCTTGTCTACTACACTCTGATAACAGTAGAAGATAAAGGCTACCAGATGTCTGATGACGTTGTTGTGGAGGTCACACAGTATAACCCATCTTTTCAGGTATGTAAACGAAGGCTCTGAAACTGAGTTAAGAAAGCACAGTGTTTCAGAATATTCCTGTAAATAAATCAGCAATCAGATTTTTGCCTAAAGGAAAATCAAGTTCTCTGTCTTAAGGTTGATCTTAGAGTATGTATTCATAAGTATTTTGAGGAAAATTTGTACTAGCCTCTTTCAATGTTTAATAGTAACTGTATGTAAAGTTTATACTTTACATTTTAAAGTATAAGATAAAAAGCCGCAAAAATAGAAGACTAAACATCTGATTATTACCTAATAACTTTAATTTTTTCCTACCTCTGAAGGTTTCTACAGAGTAATTTCATAGTATACTCGTGCAGTCCATGTAGACCAGATTTCAGACTCTGCTGAGACACTTGTAAGCAGAACAAGGAATTAAAAGACCTGCATTTTGGTCCTTGCTTGAAAGCTGGCTTGCTGGGAGGGGAGGATGCATTGGTTGTCCTTAGTGTACCTCATTTGTGCTATCTCTTCTAGAAGCATAACCTTGGGCATTAACTTTCTTTGGTAAACTTCTTCCACTCTTTCCCCTCTCCTCCTGCCTGTAACGGCATCTTAAAAAAACTCCAGGATCTTAAGTTTTAGGA
>JAOXJK010000023.1:44672937-44699084 GCA_025774025.1 Xenus cinereus | reverse complement strand
GTTTTAGGACAAATTAAAAGTGATTTTGTTTGGTTATTTA
Source organism: Xenus cinereus (assembly GCA_025774025.1). Lineage (NCBI taxonomy): Eukaryota > Metazoa > Chordata > Aves > Charadriiformes > Scolopacidae > Xenus > Xenus cinereus. The sequence goes on along the minus strand of JAOXJK010000023.1, from coordinate 44,699,044 downwards.
GGTTATAAGTTCTATCCATATATTCTTGTTAAAAATTAAAGCAAATTTAGGCAACTCAGATCTGCCTTTAGAATGTTAGATGTTTGTTTAAGGTTTTGATTATATATGTGATATTGTTCTTATGTAATGCTTTCAGTCAGAAGAGGAAGTGTTGTGCTGTCTGGTAGTCCCGGATTACTTTAGCCATGCTGCTTACCTCTATAAAGAAGATGAAGTGTTTGCTTGTTCCACTGGAACTGGAAGAGTATCTTTACCACAGGAGAAAATCATATTTGGCATACAAGGTAAAATGCAGAAGAAAAAAAAAAAATGATCACATTTTGTTGATACTTTCTAATTGAATGATTTTACAGTATTTGGATTTGTTGGAGAGCAGAATCATGCTTGTGCTCCTTTTTCTCCTTATTAAATCTTTCAAGTTGGGAGTTTCTCAGGATTGAATGGAGAAAACACTGACATGACATCCAGTATTGTTATTGCTTACTCTACAGTGTTCCTGATGAAAGTGAAGTAGATCCCCACTCTTGCTATATGAAGGGGTGGGGTTTTGTTTGCGGAGCTTTCTGGCCCTTCCTTTTGTTTTTTCCCCCCAAACATTCACTGTGGATTTTTTTTTTCTTGACATGAACTTTGTGTCGAGGCTTAGCCTAAAATTCATACTAGGTGCCTGTGTCACACATCTCTAAGAATGTCATCCTTGACCTCCGTAGCTGTTTTCAAGTAGGACGTGCACATTGGTCCTTAGGTAGAATTTGAACAATCTAAATCTTGATTATTTTTTTTATTATTATTTTTTTAAAAAACTTGCAGTATCTGGAAATCTGCATCTTGAGTAGCAAATAGTATCCATGGTTTCTGTAAGTCAGGTGCAGTTGTCAATTACTGTTGGTTCCTTCATGACAAAATTGAATAATTGTCTATGAAACTGTTACATTTTGTTCTTAAAGTGGCATTTACGTGCTTTTTTCCTTTTTGTCGTGTTATTTTTCTTTTTTTTCCCCCCTCTTCCCTCATCTTAGGAGATAGCATTTTAGGAGCAGGCTCCTGTACTAGTCTCCCCATCTTCTTTACCAAAAAAAGTGGACTTATCACCATCTTGTCCAGGGAAAACATTTCTGTGCTTCCTGAAGACCTGGAAGAATCCCTGTCCTCTTCTGTTGCTGGACCAAGAAGTGAGGTAATGGTCGTTTGCTTGCGTGGTTGAAAATTGAGGGTAGAAATGTTTTTTCTGGCAGTTTTGAATTTTCACTGTGGAAATATTAGCATATTTGAGTTTTAAATTTTATTTTTTTAAGAGAGACTCAAACACTCGTCGTGAAGGAAGTTTTCAAAACCCAAGAAATTTTATATCTGCCAGTTTGAGTAACTTTTTTGTTTTCTTTTGTTTTGAAGTCGAGATTTCTATGAAATTTATATTTTTTTGATGGAGTTATATGTCACTGTGTCACTAGGCCTGGTATAATACTATTGCAGAGACTCAAGACTGACTTCTCACTTTTTGATCAGGATGGTTTCTTCAGTCTTTTGTGTTTGTTCCTTTGTGCGTATGAGAGACACTTCTTTCTTACCGTGCTGTGAAAAGCTTGGAGGCTAAGATGAGAAGGATTATATAGTGCCTGACTGTTGTTTCTGCTCTGTTATATACTTTTTTTTAATATAGTCTTATAAAAATTTGTTAAAAGTATCTTAATTGATATTTTGTGCAATGTGCATTTATTAAGCTCTTATTTACATCAAACATGTTTTGTTTAAAATGTCCTGGAGATGTCCCTGGAGTGGGAGGGAAGAATAAAGAAGTTGTTACAAAATAAATTGGAGGGTATTTCTGTGGGGTAATAATGAGTTTCAATCCTTATTCCAATCACCTTTTAAATCAGTTGTTATTATTAACTAGTATTTTAGTGGAAGATCCTTGAGGTGATTGCTCAGATAGAACTGTATTTTTCTTACAGAGCTAATCTCTAGTTACATTTGTCTCCACTTACATTGTTTTTGTGGCAGATAATACACCTGAATACCTTTTAAATTCTGTCAAAATTGATGGCTTTGAATCTTAAAATATTTTAAAATGCCGTAAAGGGTTTGACTGGTGAAATAAGTTGGTGTGAATGCCTTTTGCAGGTTATATGAATTTTATTAAAATGCTTGAGTTCAAGCCACTGTGTGACTTTCATTGTAATGTATCTTTTGGCGTAATACTCACAACTGCTTCCAGGTGACATTGGTTTTTTTAATCTGTGTTGTTGCTACTTAGAATGTTTTAATTTCATAATGAAGATTGATATTTGTCTTTCAGCTGAAGGTTTTACTTTGCATTTTCAGAGTCCTGCATTTGATGCAACCAGTAGACTAGAAATTATAGCTCAAGAAGATAAGACTAAATTACTGAAAGCTGCTTTTCTACAGTACTGCAGGTAGAAATTGTACCTGATTTTTGAAGCTTTGTTTGTTTGCTATTCTTGAAGGCACTCTAATATTTGAGTAAGAGATTGTCTTGGTAAAGATACTCTTGTGCTGATTTAGTTAAAAGCTATTTTAATAACACATGCATATCTTTATAAAGAAAGTGTGAGATACATCTTGAGCCAGTGAAGAAGTGATATGTGCTGGAAGGGAGCAGACTTGTATAATCTCAATGATTTTTTACTTTCTCTGCATAAATTCTGTGATGTTGCATTGCTCTCAGTGGAACAACTTCAAACTTTGTTATTTTGACTGCTGTATTCTTTTAGTGAGTGGTGTTTTGTTAAAAAACTTTCTTTCCTTTTCTTCCTCATTTTTACTTGCGTAGCTATTTTCACTAATACTTTCAAATCTGTTTAATTACTATTTATGTGGCCATAAAGAATAACTAGCATGGCACATTCTGTGGCCAGATGATATATACTTTTTTTTTTTTTAGATTTGCTGATACGGGGGGAGTGGGAGTGGAAGCAAATATGCTATTTGTCAAACTATCCTGATTAAAGCAACCTGACTGTTGGGAGGCATCCAGTGTCTCTGAAAGGTCTGATGTTGACATGAGTAGTGTAAACGAAGGAGGAAGAGGAGAGATAAGAAGATAAACAGAGCTGCAGACTTAAATTAATTGTATTCAGAAGGGATTGTTTTCAATATATACTTATTTTTAAAAAAAACAAACAAACACAACACAACCCACAAACCCTCTTACAACTAATCTCCTTAAAGATTCATAAAACTTGGAAAAAACAGATTTAAGGTACCAGGAAGTAGGAGTGCTTTTGAGAGAGCTGCGTGTGAGGTGGAAGATTATGAAGGGGATTAGGCACATAGAATAAAGGATATCAAGGCAAGATCTTTACACATGCACAGAATTTAGAAAGAAAATCTACCTGTATTTACAAGTGGACGTGTCAGAACTGCTGCTGAAGGTGGCTCCAGTCATCAGGTGGCTGGAGCAGTTGAGGTCTGAGAGCACAGGTAGTAACTATGAAAGTTGGTATCACTGAGGATGTGAACACAGGGGTTGGAAACAAGATCAGAAGACAGTAGGAGGTAGTAGGGAAAACAATGTGAAATATTATGAAAGTTTTATTTTATTTTGATTAAAATTAGGGTTATATTTATGAAACTAGAAGAAGTTAATTTGATGTGTATAGTATTGATTCAGATTTTTCCAGAAAAATAGTGTGGTAAAATGAATGGAGAAATCTTCCACAGAACAGATGCAGCAGTGGCTTGTCCAGATGGCCAAGCAGTTGATGCGGAGCAAATAAGGGAAGGTTGTTAAAAATAGAAGATTAAGTATATTCCAGTTTTAAAAAATATAGTTTGTTTTAGTAAACCTTTGTACAATTTCTGGATGTACTTTTGTTTTTTATTTCAAGATATCTAAGTCATATAAACATTCAAACTGAAAGCCTTATGAAAAATATAAAGTATTTCCAAAATCAGATCATATATTGGAATCCCAGTATCCCTTCTCAGTTGGAATACTGTAATTTTTAGTCGCAAAATCTTATCAGTGCTTTTTGTGAATATTGCATATTTGTTACTGACTGAAATAGAGAAGGATTCTCTGGAATTATAGGAAATAAGAATAATGCATTATATTTGCTGAAGCATTTTGCTGAGACCTTTTGCTCTGTTGCCATTTGTGGGAGTGTTTGCATGTACTCTTGAGAGGATTTTAAAGCAATCAATAGAAATTTGGTGACCAGAGACATCCAGACTTAACTCTGTATGATGCATCTTTTTTCTTAAATAACAATAATAGGAATAATAAAATAAAAAGTGACTTGAAACACTTCCTGGCTTGTGCTTTTTTTGTTTTATAGATTGTGCAGCCTACTTGGTTTAAAGGAATTTGAATGCCTTTTATCCATAGAATCAGAATACCTTTTATCCATAATTAGTTTAAAGATAGGCCAAAGAATGCTTGATGTTTATCATCTAAAGCACTTTGCAAAAAGCATATCAGAAAATCCTACTAATCGAGTGTTCTTTTTCCTATAATCCTATCTGTTGTTTTTATTTCACATACTTTGTATTTCTTTTATTTCATGTACTTTGTATTTCTTTTATTTCAGGAAAGATGTAGTCAATGCACAAAGCATGGTAGTTGAGCTCTTTCCAAGTAATGCAGATCTGGATTCTGATGCTGAACTGGATAGGGCAGTGACTCAGATCAGTGTGGACTTAATGGATGATTACCCTGCCTCTGATCCAAGATGGGCTGAATCTGTACCCGAAGGTAAACATGATGATGTTGTTAAGGTTTTTGGTACTGCTTGTGTTGTGGAGTGTTTTTTGATGAAAAATTGGCTACAGTGCTCTATACAAAATTATAATTTAAGCTTTGCAAAAAAGGTATAGGTGTCCCTTGCCCTCTTCCACCACTAGCTATATTTCCAGAAAGGCTAAAAGATGCATCGTATGAGACTGCCAGATAACCCGAATCTTACTAAAACTTATAAGCTGGTGAGCTGCTATTTTAGCAGCATAATGAATTGAGTGCTTCAGAGTAGTTGTATTGATCTAAAGGTACTTGATATCTTCTAAAGGCTTTACTTTCAGCTATGACAGAGTTCAAACACCACATGAAAAATAGCATGGTAAGCAGTATATAAATGTGTGTGCATATATTTTTAAAAGTACCAGTGCGATAACACTATAGAAATTCACAGAAATATGTTTACCTCAGAGGCAAACAAAAATTTTTATCCAAGAAATGAAGATATCAAGTGCTCTGATAAAAGACTTTTCTCTTTTTAGAAGCAGTTGGTTTCAGCAACACATCTCTCATTCTTCTTCATCAGCTGGAGGATAAGACAAAAGCACATTCCTTCTTCATTGAGTTTCTTCATCAGGTAGAATTCTACTGTTCTTTTGGTATCAGCACACACAGTAGAGTATTATTTTGTCTTAAAGTTCCTCTAGAACACTGTTTAAAGTACATGCGATGTTTGGTTTTGTCTTTTTAATAAAAGGTTGGTGTATTTGAACGTCTGGGCAGTTTTCCGGTACGAGGGATGCCGATGGCAACCCGGTTGTTGCTGTGTGAGCACGCGGAGAAGCTGGCAGCAGCTGTCGTTCTCAAGAATCACCACTCCCGACTGCCTGAGCTGGTGAATGCTGCTATACTGATCGCATTAAACAAGAGAGAGTGTGATGTTCCACCGAGTCTTACCCCTGCAGATGTGTTCTTTCGAGAGGTAATAAACCTTTTATTTCTGATTCATTGTGTCGTATCACATGTAGTAAAAGATGCAATGCACTAATGTATACTTTGAAACTCTTCCCTTTAAAAATTAGTTCAACTTTACACAATTTCCCCGTAAATAGGGATGGTGTGATGGTATTTTCCTCACTTTAGTGTACATACTTCTTTTACGTCTGCAGCTGAAACACAAATTCTGACAAATTGCATGTAGCAGAAATAAAGTTGTTATGATTGCCAGCTGGCCTATATGGATGAGCAATGAAAAAGACAAGTGAAATTCTCTGGCACATCAGAAAACATATGCTATATTATTATTTTTAAGGAGTGAAATGAAGAGCATGAAGCTTTCCAGATAGAAGAGCAGCTCTGATGAGCTGTCCTGGGTGGAGTTGTGTCAGTTCAGTCTCTCATAATTTTTGTCCTCTCTAACATTAGTGAGTCTAAGCTAGTTCTCAGTTTATGCCGCATTCCAGTCCAGTGCCCGGTATTTATTTATTTCTTCCTTCTTGAGACAAAACAAAAACATTTATTCTTAGGAAGTTTTTTTCCTGTAGAGGATGGTAGTTACTAATGGAGAAAAATAAATATAAAAGAAAATAGAAATAATATAACATACCTGCTATTTTAAAGCAGGTATGTTATACAGTATACTTCATCTAACAGAGGTTAGATGAATGCTGCCAAATGTTTCAGAAGAATATGGAGGAATATGCTTAATGACAGTTTATGGGCTTGTCTGCAAAATTAGGATTTTTTTTTTTTTCCTTCCAGATATAAGTCCAGAAATAAGGCAATTCTTGGATTCAAAGTATTGTATGAAATAAAAGCTGATGATTTCATTATCTGTTTAGTAGTTGATACCTTTTAATATTTTTGGCTATTGATGTGGTTTCTACTAATATTTGTTTATTTTTCTGTACAACTCATGGCTTGGTTTTCAGGTATTGACTGGTAATGGGTATGTTTGTGCTCAGTGCAATTGTTCTATCTTTAAGGTGTCCCAGATAGATTCCATCTTTGAATGCTTACTAGAAGAAGAGGAACAAATCCTGAAAGATATGCATATGGAATCGGTTGAATGGGCCCAGATAGTTGTCAATGTGAACAACATCATTAAGGTATAGAACTGCATTAACTAAACCATTTGTGGGAGAGGAAATTAAATATTGAAGAGTACTCAACGAGTGCTGTACATTTGAGTTACTGGTACGAGAATGAGAGTGAACACACTTTTCACATGTTCAAATATATTAGGAAGGAAAGATGGTCTCATGCAGAATTAGGGACATTCCTTTTCCTTCTGAGCCACTGCTAAAGAGAATTTGAGAAGTTGCAGCATTGTTGGAAGTTGTGAAAGCAGGAGTAGGTAGCAAAGAGTAAAGAGCTCATTCCTCAGCACTGATGTTTCTTGCTCAGTCGATATATGCTCTTCTATACAACCGAGAAAGTGGTATAGAAAGAAGGGGGATATTAAAGGAATATTTCAGAATTAGAAAAGAAGGTCTTTTGTGATCTGTGTGTATGTAGGTTGACTGAAACTACTTATGTCTTTGCCTTTAAATAGGACATGCTACAAGCTGCCTGTCAGTATCGTCAATCCAGAGCCTCTTTATATAGAACAGGAGAGCTTCCAGAAAGAGAACCTGAATATATTCCATGGACAGGTGAGAAATTATTATTACTAGTTTATTAATTATCAATACTAAACAAAAATACTTTTCATGAGTTTCAGAACACAAGAATTTTGATTTGCATGTTAAATTTACTGTTAAAATCTGCTAAAAGGTTGTGAGTAAGAACAGGAGAAGCTAAAGGTTTCATTTGGTGAATGAAATGGAGTGAATCAGTGAACACTTATTTTTGCCCAGTGTTGATAATTCTCTAAAACTTGCATTGCAAATTAGACTACAAAAATAAAGTTTGGGAGACAAAGTTAATTTTTTTTTTTTAACTTTTATTTTTTAGTATGCACTGGTTCTGGTTGGCAGACCTATGGGATACATAATGTTAGAATGAATCATAAAATGTGATCTATAACTGTTCTAAAAGGACTGATGATTCTCCACTTCCTTAAGTGGTGGTTTTTTTTGATAATTTAATAACATGAAAAACTATCAGAACAAATGTTTGCAGAAGCAAACACTTACCAGTTGGTGCTTAAGCTTTGCTGTGGCCTCTACGTATAAAACACACTTGTTTAGTGCTCCCAAGATAAAAATCTTTTGAAAAGCAGGAGCCATGCAAGCTATTTTGGTGTGTTGAGTCTTGACTACATCTGAGTATTTAAATCAGTTTAACAGAAGTTGCCTTTTCCTTCTGTGTATTCTCTACTTTCCTTACAGATTGTGCAAGTGATTGTTTTCTTTTGAAAAACATTTTGGCCCAATGTAATACATAAAGGTAGATGGGAGTATGTGTGTGTTTTGGAGAGGTTTTTTTTTTATAGTATTACTTTGATTTTTAAAATTAAAATATTTATTAGCTTTTTTCTTTCAATTTTTTTTTTTTAATTGTGTGTAGTAATGCGTTTGTTATATTTCAGTGTAAGATTCCTTGGGGGATAGGGTTATTGTTTTAATGTTTACCGTGTGGTTTTCCCAAGCGTCTAGCGGCGTTCGTACGGCAATAACACGTCAGCACGGAGTCATTCTGAAGATCGTCTATCCCCAGGTGGACAGCAACCTCCGTAGCGTCGTGGCTGAACAGTTGGTGGCGCTACTGGATTGCTTTCTAGACGGCTACGTTGCTCAGCTCAAGTCTGTGGACCGCCCCGCCGATCAGGAGAGATACAGCAGCGTGGAGATGGAGTATGTGCAGAAAAGATCAGAACTCTTGTCTCCTCTCCGTAAGTGCTGTCTGTTTTCCTTAATGCAAGTGTTAAATGCTCCGTCCGATGAGGAACTGATGCAAATCCGATGGAGTAGATGGCATCTGTGTATGGATTCAGAGTGTGAATGACTGTTTTTATGATTTAATGGGCTATTTACAAAATAACAACAGGTTACAGAATTCCTCCATGCTCATATCTCTAATAAGACACGTTGCATCAATTTTTCTTTTTTTTTTTTTTTTTTTCTAACTTGTTATATTTTCCTGGCAGGAATTTATCTTGTGCCAGCTGGCTGAAAATAGCCTATAAATGTGTTTCTAAATGTTAATCTTTTAGCTAGTTGGCATAAACTTATACGCCTGAAAGTTTGTTTAGTATTTATCAAGAAAAAGTCACTTTTTGAATCTTGAGTATTTAATAATCAAACCTGCTGTTTAACGTGTCAGATGTGGTCAAGTCTTTCAATAAGTAATTGAAAGCAGAGACCCCTTGTTAAGTGGAAATAACTACAACCAAATACATTTTAGTAAGCTTGTAAAGTTCATTTTTTTAGACTAACATGAATGCTATAAATAGAACAGTCTAACAATCACTGCCTTTTAATGTTCTTAAACCTTAATAAGTTTCTTAAACTATGATCATCAGTTTTAGTGACATTCATGGGCTCCGTTAGCTTGTAAATATGGGGTTTTATCATTGTATTCAATCTAAAGTTATATTTCCTTAAAAAAAAAATTGCCTGTTTTGGTAACTTAGGTATTTAAACCAAAATGAAAGATTTTAAATAATAGTATTTGGACTAAAAATATGTTGTCTTCACTTGTTCTATTTGCTATCTAAAGCCTTTGCCTGCTGCTTTGTCACTTTGTGTAATTAAGTGGATATTGATACAGATATTAAATCATATTAAAAGCACAAATAGCAGATGCTGCTATTTTTCAGAGAAAACAGGATGTATCCTGGCAATTTAGTATTCTAAATTTCTCTTCCTCCCTACTGTGTTGGGGGACAGAGGGGATGGGTATGTGAGCTTGTGTGTGTGCACAGGGTATGGATGCAGTACGGTGAATGTTTCTTTGGGAATGTGTGAGTCTGTCGTGTAAACACTTGAAACTTGTTTTCGCATTTCTGGTCTCTGCTCTCAGTCATCCAACAGCCAAAGATGAGCTTGTTTGATTATAACTTCTTTTTTTTTCTTGGTTACGTAGTTTCCCTGGGGCAGTATCAGATGGCAGCTGCTTTAGCAGAGAAGTACTGTGACTTCGATATCCTGGTGCAAATGTGTGAGCAGACGGACAACCAGGCCAGATTACAACGTTACATGACTCAGTTTGCAGACCAGGTAACTCTTTTTTTTTTTTTTCTTTTTTCTTCTAATTCCTTTAGATAATTTTATAATATATTTGCCCCTGAAAAGTTGCAGCAGTTATGATTTTAATGCATATGTATTTACATATACATATGGGAGTAACGTGGAAAACTGGACTCAAGATTCACTCTGCGGAGCTCAATGGCACGTTTTACCCCGAGACTGCAAAACAAGTCAGCAAAAATACGAGTGCTCACTCTACGAGGACTTTCATGGGACCTTTCTGGTGCCTCAAACACATTGTCTCACTCCTAACATCTTTTGACATTTTGTGACTTGTTTGCTGAGGTGGTGTAGTCAGCGTGCTGCTGTTTTGTTAAACTAATGTAATATAAGTTTAAGGATAATTTATAAATAGAAATGTTGTTAAGAATAGGAAGACAGAGATGTCGCTGTGGTCTTTTTTTTTATTGTCCTGACAGGTACTTGTTGGACAATTTTTCAATGTCTGTCAAAAACTGGTGTAAAAACCCCTAAGTGTGCTGAAAAATCGGAAAGCTTAAGGAAAAGGCAATAGAAACTACTTGCAGTGAGGTGGGGCTGGGACAAAAGTTTCCTCATTTGAGAGCTGGTGAGATCAATTTATTTAGCTTTCCAGAACAGCTATGGAAAGAGAAATGCTGCAGCCTACAAGTTTCTTAACAGAAGGTATAGAAAGGTAGTTTAATAAGAACAAACAGAAGTATTAGTAACAGACAGAAATTATAGTACATGGTTTTTAATAAGGAATGTTAAATACTCACACATACTGCCAAAGAAGGGAATAAATTCTCTATTTGTTCTCTACGGATTTTTTTTTTTTTTTTAAAGAAAAAAGTAACACTTTCTGAAAAGAAGTTACTTTAATGAACGTAGAGCTGAATAGATCAAATCTAATAGAAGAAATATCAGACTGGTGGCCTCTTCAGACTTTATTTTTTAAATTGTTAATGCAGTTAAAATTTAGCATTATTCTAAAATGACTCTGAAAAGACTAAGTTAAATCTCAGACATAAACCCTGATTAGTTATGTCACATTTAAGTTTTTTGAGGATAAAGTAGGAGGTTTTGGTTTGTTTTTTTTTTTTTAAAAAAAGGCATTAGTTGAGAGAAGTAAGGTTGTAGGTTCAGTTGGAGATAGGAGGGAATGTTTCAAAACCAGAAGGAAAGTTACGTGAAAGGAAGTAGTAAGCACAGAGTTCTGAGGGGGGGTAAGGAACAGGTAAAAAAATAAGATCAGAAGATACATTGGGGGTGATGTGATACCTGTTTCCATTCTTGTGGGTTAACATGAAGAATTTACGTTTGGCACTTCCTGCACTGCTGTTGAAGGGTAAAACTTGCTGTGTGTATCAGCATCTCTTGCACTGAGCTGATGAATTCTTTAAACACTATTTCTGTCAGAACTTTCTTAAGTTTTTTCATCATCCGTATGTTATGTGTGTGTTTTTCTTGTGTTGTTAAGCAGGTTCTTACCATGTTCTTACCAATTGTATTTTATGAAACATTTTGCCTTAGAAGACAAACAAGATCTTTAAATGTAGCTTTTAAAATCTACTCGTGTTCCTGTTACCTTCAGAATTTTTCAGATTTCCTGTTTCGCTGGTATTTAGAAAAAGGCAAGCGAGGGAAGCTGTTATCTCAGCCTATTGCTCAGCACGGACAATTGGCCAATTTCTTGCAAGCTCATGAGCATCTGAGCTGGTTACATGAGATCAATAGTCAGGATTTGCAAAAGGTAAGGTCTCTTAATACAACCAAACTGAAATATCATGTTAAATGAGTCAAGCACATATTCAGATAGGCAAATTATCTAGTTCTGACTTTCATTATCGAAAGAAGACAGCTTACCTAGGTGAGTTAAGGGAGAGATTAATGGAGTACCAAAAGCCTCCTTCCAGGCACCATCTGGTATCTCTCATAAGCCCCTGCACTGTGTAATGGAAATTAGGGCTGCTTTTCATCCCTTGCTGGTGACTAATATTTTGTATCAAGGAAGCTTTATGTGATCACCACTTTGGTGGCATTGAGGGTTTACAGTGAATATTAATAGCATTTTCAAATTATCCAGCAAGGGAAAAATTGAAATTTATATTTCAAAACTAACTATTTAAAGCAAAATAATTTGGGGGAATCACTTTCATCACTTACATTCATAGTATAAAACCAGTATTTTTTTAATAGGTAATGTGTATGTGGATAGGTTAATGTGACTTTTTTTAAAACTTGATTCTTTGTTGCCTTCTGGGCTGCCCAGTTACTCTTTCGCTGCTTCCTGTTGGTCAGTCTTCCCTTCCTTCTGCTAGATTTGTGGATGTATTTCACTGTAACTAATTCTAAAGAAAAATGGCTTCTTTCCATTTGTGTGACCATTTATTAAGCACACAGAGCATGGAAATGTTTATCCTACTGCAAATTATAGGTTGATAATATTTTATGCCACTTAAAAAAAAACCCACACAAAAATCAAAACCAAACTAACAAAAAACCCCATCCTGGGAGTCTTGTAACATTTGTGTTGACTGAGGATTTGTCTTTTATAGCAATGAAGAGGGGACAAGGATTCTAAAATATACAAGTAATATAGTCTGGATACTGTATTTCTGAGTACGTGCTCAGAAATTTTCTGTTCCTTTGTCTGACAAACAAATTCTTGCCTAAATGTTTGCTTACTGCAGCAGTTATCCGTATAATTCTGTTTTTCAAATTCCTGAATTAACACGTAAATCAATCTGTATGCCAAATTTTCCTGTCAAAGCATATTTGCCTGGGTTTTTTGGAGAAGCCTTGAATAAGATCCCAGAGGTATAATACATGAAATTACATTTTATCCTTTGAACATAAGATGGTTTTTCTTGATTAGTATTGAAAATGTTTTTTAGGTATAATTGGAGTAGAGATCTATATCTCTTCCTGAAGAGCGTAATGCAAAGTTTTAATGCACAAGTTGTACGACTTTTAAAAATAAGGGTTATAGTATCAGAAACAATAAGTAGGTGTGAGACTGCAGTTCAAATCAAATCCTTATCTGTTAAACTTCTGATGTTAAATTCTAAAACTGATTTCTAACATCTTTCATAATTTCAGGCTCACAGAACGTTACAGACTTTAGCAAATATGGAGACCCGATATTTTGCAAAGAAGAAAACACTTCTTGGCTTGAGCAAATTGGCTGCACTGGCGTCGGACTTCTCAGAAGATATACTGCAAGAGAAAATAGAAGGTAAGAAATAAAAACAGAGCAAAGCGAAGGACAGACCAATGAAGTTATTGAAAATGGAGTCATGTTAATTTTGCAGATAGTTAATTTATTAGGCTGAGGGCTCTGACTTCATGTGGTAAGGATAAATGAGCTGATGATTTTGCTCATTGCAGGAAGGATAAGGAAGACAGCATGAGGCAGTAACCTTAGTATTTGCCTTCACCGGTGAGATAGGACTGTGAGCAAGGGAAATTTGTACCTTTTCACTTTTTCTAATGACACATAAAATATTGGTATAAATAACAAGCTGCACAGTCTTCTTGAGAAGTCATTAGACAGTTCTGCATTAGGTCAAGCTACATCTTATATTTCAGATGCAAGGTAAAAATGAGTTAATTTTTTTAAGTGTATTTATTGAATGGCTCTCAATTTTTTTTAATTCTTCTCAAGTCCTGAGACTCTTAGGCCTTACAAGGAAATCCTGTGACTGTTGTATTGTAATAATGTATCCACAAATATATTTATTTGTGATCAATAAGTGCTTTCTCAGCATCTGTCTCTGTATCTCTAAAGGTTACAGTGAAAGTGTTTCATTATGCTGTATTATTTCTGTAGGCACATGACATAGTTTTTAAAACTTATGCTCTTTGTGTATCAGTTTTGTATTGAAAAGTAATGATTATTTCTGCTGCATTCTGGTTATCCATTTAAACAGACAAAATGCTGCTTTCTACCATGCAGTGGAACTTGAGGGCAGGGCAGGGGGGGAGGCTGGGTTCACATACTGTGGCTCAAATTATTCTATTTTGATTGTTTTGGCCTAATAAGTTTATAACCCTGGAGCAGATTATACTGGAAATTAAAACAATCAAAAAATGGAATAATTCATGAGATGGAACAGGTTCCGTGGCCCAAATCCTCAGCCAAAAGGTAGCTTCTAAAAATTGCAACCAATTTACTTTCCTGCCGTAGTTCAACAACTCCCCTCCAATCCTATGTATTCCTTTTGTGGTTTTGAGAAAAAAGAAGAATTATCAGCCTGCATTGCACTAGAAGCCTGAGTGGAAAGTAAGAACTAGATCACCAGGATGACAGTATTGAAACGGAAGTATTTCTGTGCTTCAGGAGCATAAAGAAGTGTCCAAACAGAATGCATCATAACAAACACTTCTAGACCTGAGTAATATTGTGACTTGACAGTTATTGCTGTTTCATAGAATTTATTATTACATTTGAATAACGTGAAACATTCATTTCCTTAAACTACTTCAAGAAATATCAGAACAGGAGCGCTTTCTGTTACATCAGGAGACACTCCCTGAACAATTACTGTCAGACAAACAGCTGAACCTCAATGATATGCCAGTGTTGTCTGCATCTCAGCTCATCGATGTAAGTATCTCATGTTTTCTTCATTATAGAGGTAAAGTTCCAATATGTTTCTGTTTCTCTGCAATAAAACAAATGAGAAAATCACAGCTGTCTTTATACTTTACGTGACTTGCTAAGCACGTGAAGCTCTGATATAAGAATTTATCTTTGCTTAGTTTCTACCAGCACCAAACTTCAGAATGCTGTTTTCTAGTTCAAATTTCTTTTAGTCGAACGTGTGCTTTCGTGTGCTGCTGGGAGAAAAAGCAAATCGAATCAGTGCCAGAAGCTGATTTACTGGTCTAAGCCAGTTCTTGGATATGAGACAGTTCTTACCTTCTGTTACATTCTCAGTAGGGAGAACTTGGAAGGCAGAAGGAATGAAGAATTGCACCTTAGTGGGTAAGGATGCTGCCATCTAGAAAAAGAAAGGGCTGGAAGCAGGTAGAGGCTTTTGGTCACCTGTTGCAAAAAGGCACCGGAAGTCTTTCTACATTTTTTCTTTTCTTCTTTTTCAAAAACAAAACAAAAACAAAACAAACAAAAACAAAACAAAACAAAACAACCAACACCCAACTCATACTGAAACAAAACCACAAACTGCTCCAGTACTGGGATCACTGGCAGCACTGACTCCCTTTCCACATCCCTTTCTGCTGGTAGCCAGCAACCAGTAGCCTTACTATTCCTGCGTTGTTGGCAGTATATTTTTGTCATCCAGCGATGCACACAAAAAAATTTCAATGAGCAGCAATGATACATTGTAAAATAAACCAGATCCTGTCTAGGCGTCAGTTTTGCAACTCCTTATTTTTCCTGTAATTCTGAGGAAATTGAAAGGCTGATAGTATGCTTGTTTGCATTCTCCTCATTTTTTTAGAACAATGCTAATAGCAGATTTTGAAGTCATTACCTGTATCTTTAAGTGAGACTATGCGTGGAATTAGGGGATACTAGGAAGCGTCTTGGCAAGCGCTGGCACCGTGACAGTTTTCCTTCTGAATTCCCTCTGTTGTCAAACCAGTGTTCATACTTGCAATGTGAGAATGAAACTTGGGAAGTGTAAATAAAAAGAGCGTTAATGTTAATTCTCCTTTAAAGTACTAATTTAGAATTTTGTTGGGGGGAGGGTGTGTGAAATATTGATAGCAAACTTGTCTGTTTTTAAAAGGAGTACGTGTGCTTAAGTACTGCTTTGAGCTTAATTACCGAAATGATTCTGAGGGCTTATTTGGGGAGCTGAGCTCTGGCTACAATAGTCCAGGAATGTTACAGCCTTAAATGGCATTTAAATTTGAAACCTAGCAGCCTTACATCCAATATCATTTGTCCACAGACTATTGTCATGTAGGTGGAATGCTGCTTTAAAACCTTAAGTATATTCCTTACTATAAAAATACTTGCAGTTGAATCAAGACATATTTTCATGAGAAGGTCATGTAAGTGGAAAATACACGGTGGTCTTCCCACAGTGAGTTGTCCGTGATATCAGTTACATTAGTTTGTAGGCTAAAAATAATTCTCTGCGTTAATCTCTCATATCATAGATGTACATATGTGATGAGAACAGAAGGGCCAATGAGTATGACTTCAAGAAAGCACTTGATCTACTGGAATATATTGATGAGGTATGAAAAGTTTTTGAAGGATTTCTGATCCAGAGGCTTTTAAAAAACGTATTGTTATTTAAGCTAGGATGGTGCGTCTGTAGTTAGTTAACATATTAGCTTAGTGTACGGTAATTAAAAATAAACCCTGATGTGTTTTTTTAGCTTGTTTTTAAGTCACTGGAGACTTAATGCCAAATGTGGTTTAGATCATTTAAGAAAAATGACACTCCTCATCTTCACTTCCCATTTATAGTCTATAGTCGCTTTTTTAGAGCCCTGCTTCCCTACAGGCTTTCTCCAAACAGGACAAAGATCATCTGTTTTCAGTAGTTCAGTTCTTGCCTCTTCCTGATTGGCGGTTTCTCTGATTCTCATGAGATAATGTGGGATAGTCACCAGCTTTTTAACATGTAAATAGCATCGAGTCACAGATTTGCTATCTGCTTTCTCCCTGCATCTCATTGTATGATCTAATATCTTGTCAGGAGTAATTTTCCACTAAGCACGAATAAATCGGCTTCTGAGGAGCATCAGTCCTGAGTTAACAAGTCTTTGCTATAAAACTAAAGTTGTATTATTTCAGCACAAGTATTCCTTTCTAATTCCTCTAAGGAACTCTTTTCTGATTATCCCAGTTCCTGATATTCTGGGTAGGGCTCCCCATTAAAATCCTCTCTGTAGTAGTGCTTTGTGAACACCATTGTACCATTTGGTTGGCCTTCAATAACTTCAGTTTGATAATTATAAATGTCTTAATAATTTTTTTAATTTAAATTGGTTTTAATTGCATTTATTTTAGCAAATTTTCTTTTGAATAACATTTCTTTACTGTTACTAACTAGAGGTTTTTTGCTTTATGTATTAATATGTTTATTTGTCCAGTGTTTAGTTATTTTGTGTACTGCAGAAAGAGTATTGCTACTTACAGTACTATGTTACTCTGAGTTAGTTCTCTTTAATTTAAAAAGAAAAGTCAATGTTTGGGTTTTTTTTTTTAACTTCCCCCTTCATTTTTACAACACAAGTACAAATAATAATATTTTGCAGTAAAATAAATTTGAGTGAACTCATTTGGTTCTTTCTTTTAAATTAGTTTTCCTCTTAAATTTTGTCATGAACACTGAGACAACTCTATTGGGTTTTCTAAATCTAAATAAAATAAATGTCACTCCAGCAATACAAGATTTAAAATGATTTTTTGCTCAGATATTTGAGTCCCTAATAACTTCAGTAGAACCATTCAGCACAAATTGGAGATGGTGATTTGGACTACAGCCTAAAAACTAGCTGTTCCCTAGTTTTCCCTGCTTTTCTCTTGCAAAAACATAGCATAAATTTGAGACCCATCCTCTTGCTTCCAGGCTTCACTATTGAAGAGTCTGTGGTTTCTCTTATGAGGGGAATTTAAAGTGGATGTGATGCTTTGGGACATTGAGCGGTGGGAAAAAAATATACTGTCTTTTTTCTGACGCTTTATTTTAGAAGGGGCTCTGACACCAATTATCTCCAAGTTTCTATGCAATGAAGGGACTGCTCTTTCTGAGACAAATGTGTATCTTTGAAGACATTTACTAATATATTCATAAAACATCCTAATGTTTACACTAATGCATGCTAGTTCGGTTGGCTGTGCTGAAAAAAGAGCCTTGACTTCAGTTGCCATTTAGAACACTTTAAAATAAAACTTGCCTAGAATACGCTGTTTTACAAATTGGTATTTGTTCATGTGCTTTAAAATAAGCCCTTTTTCAAATTGAGGTATTTAGTCTTCAGCAGTCGTGTGGTGACGTAGAAATTCTGAGCCATGTTTTCAAATGGAAATGAACAGACTTTGGTGTTCAACACTCTGATCAGGTCATCTGTTAAAATAGTACATGTTTAAAAACAGTGTTCAGCAATTGAAGAATCTAACTCGTTGGTATAATCTGTGAGTCTGAGTGATTATTTCTTAAAAAAAAATTAAAAATTAACTTACCTGTCTTTTCTCCTTATATGAATTGAAGGAAGAGGAAGTGGATGTAAACGATCTTAAACTTAAAATTCTGTGTAAGGCTCTCCAAAGAGACGGGTGAGTCCAATATGATTTACTGGGAGTATTTGTGACATAGCTTTTGCAGAATTACATATTAGTATGCCATTCTCTAGCTCACTGAAAAGATTGAGTTTCATAGTACAAGGTTTGTAAAGTATCTGATCTGAATGTATCTTTTGATTTGTAAAGTGAAACTCCAGCAAAAAAAAGTCCATGGTACTTTATTTGCTTACCTGGCTGGCAACCTGTGAGACAGGAATGTACCCGTGCAGCTTTCGTTTTTGAACCCTTTGCTAGGGCAAAAAAGTGACTGATGCTGAAACTTTTTTTCCTTTGAAGTATCTCAAACAGACGCTTTTTAAGAGCAACACGTGTGGAGGTCACTCCTGCAAACTTTTATTTCACTTCTTTTTTGGCAATTGTAAAAATTGACAAAACTTTTCCTCAGTTTTTTTTCCCTCAGGACAATTTTCCCCAAAACTTGTCACATCGACAACTTCATGACCTTCTTGAGTTAAAGCTACATTCTTGACTGTAAGAAATTGAAGCCTTAAATACTGCTTAAAAGAGGCTCTCTTTTGGATGTTCAATACCAAATTCAGGCTGAATCCAATGGGTCAGAAGAATCTTCTCATCAAGCAGTGCTACTGTTCTCCCGTAGGTTAAATAGCTCCAAATGGCATTTCCTCCCTTTCCTTTCTAATTTTCAGAAGTTATCTAGCTTTTCTAGCTCCTAGAGGATGTAAGGAAGAAAAGATGAGGAGAGAATATATTCCAAATCCGCTGTGCCATTTGTGATTAAAATGGAAATAAAGCAGCATTTGGATTCACATGCATAGGACAGATTCCAAAGGACAGTGGTGTGTAGAAAATAAATTCCTAGCTGCATGGCTAAGTTATTGTCACACATGACACAAATAATATGCAGAAACAGGTTCACACTACACCAAGTGTTTTCTTCCCTTCCTATTATTTTCAAGACAGAAGAATCCAGAGCTCCTACGTGGCACCAGTCCAACAATTGGTTTATGTCCTGGTTACTCTGGGCCGAGAACAGGGTTTTGAACATAATATTTAAACCATTTAAATCCTATATAATTCTGACAAGATTTTGCCCACCCTGCTACCTAACCAGATGCAATTTGAGATCACTTTGCACTGAATAGTGTTTAGAAAACTTGATGCCCCAGTTAGGTTTCCAGGCCAGCAAGGCTCTCAAAGGCTTACAAAGAGGTCGATCACTATTTCAAAAGAGGAAGCGTTAACTTTCATCTGTGTGCAAAAGTAAGTGTTTGACACGTTACAACACCTACTTTTAAGGATGGCATCTGTTTTCCAGCTTAACAGCTACAAATGGTGGTCAAGTTCTTTGGGTAGAACGGTGAGCCTTGCTGAGCATGCTCCTGGACCTTCTGGTAGGGTCCTCCCTGTCCTCCTCTGTGCCCAAGAGTGACTTGTTTCCTCAAATCCCCCTACCCCTCCCTCCCTCCCATTCTTCCCAGTAGAATTAAAGATTAAATCCTAGAAGTTTGGAAGTTTAAGTGGCATCCATGGTAAAACCATGGTTTCAGTGAAGTACAGAGGATTTGTCAGTAATTGCTTCTGGGAGCCAGGTCCAGCTGTGTTGGAAGCGTGTCCCATTGGCCCAGGGAGGTTCAAGCTGATTTAGGGAGTGCTAAGAGAACCAGTTTTATCTGGCAGTTTTACATATGGAACAGAAAAATTTAACTGGTAAAGGTTAAAACTACAGCAAAAGAAGTTCGGTTGGTGTTGACTTAAAATTGTTTCACATAAAGCTCTAAAAATATGAAATATTGTCATTTAAAATATCCTTTCTCTTAGAAAAATCTGTTTGGGATTTTCTTATTACAGATGAGACTTACATTCAGGAGTCTTCCCCTTCACATTTAATCATAAATGAGACAAACTGTATTTGGTTGGTATCTGTGTGTGCTGTTATAGGGCTGCAACGTAAAATTTAACTATTTTTTTCCTCTTCCTTCCTTTTCTCAGTGTTTGCTTTTTTGTTTTGGTTTAGTTTGGTTTTTTTCAAATATGTTAGCAAATTGCTGCTCTTGCTTTATTCTACCAAAAATAAATTTATATTTGCATCATCTCAATCGTAAAATATAATTACTGAGAATAGGTAATTCCTATCTTGGTGGATAATATTTTTGATTTTATCAAAGAAATAATGTTTTCTTTTACAGCTTAGAAGACAGGAAGCATTTCTATTGTCTTCCTAACTAGGCTACATTACAGTAGTGCAATTTTATTGCAGTTTTGGTCTTGGAAAAAAGAATAGTAAAAATAGAAAAAACCTCTTGCTTTGAGCTATAGCCAAGCACATAACACTTACACATGAACATGTATTAATCACCTTTGATAATTTATCATGTTTTCGTTTGATTTCATATGTGCCGTTCTTCCCACAAACGTATTCTTTGACTTGCAGATGGTCTAGTTCAGACGGTAAAGATGATCCAATTGAAGCCTCTAAAGATAGTATATTTGTGAAAGTATTACAGAAACTACTGAAAGAAGGTAAAGTGTACTTCAATGTAATTGAACTTCTTGAAATTGTTTAGTTGTTTCAAAAGCTACTTAAGAAGAACATTTAATATGTAAAAAGTCTGTTAATAAATTCTCAGAGTAATTCTTACATGCATTCTACTAGATAATTGCAACCATACGGAGTTAATTCTATCTCTGTAAAATGTTGAAGGGATAAGAGATGAGCAGATTTCTTTGTTATAATCCTAGTACCCTCAAATTATTTACTCAGTAGGGCAGCCGTGGCTTTTTTAGCAGTTTCTTACTGTAAAGTGTGACTTCCTGAGTTAAATACGTATCTTCTGCAAGATGAGGGATTAATAACTACTTGTCTGTCGTGGTTTGAGCAATAAGTATAAGCAGGAGCCTCTCTGCATACCATGCCTTGGTATTAATTATAAACATCAGGACTTCTCTCTGCTAGAAGTCGACACTATCTGAAAAATACGCCGTTAATTTCAGAGTGTGCAGTTAGTTACAAGAGACCTCACTGAAAAGTAAAATTACTGAACAGAAAATTGGTTCTGTTTTACCTCAAACCAGGACAGTCTGTCACTCGGAAGACCTTAATGTATTTTAGCTTAAATGTTTTTTTGTTCTTGTTTTCCTGCCCCAAAAGCAAAAAACAAAAAAACCACACCAAACAAACAAAAAAAAAAACCCACCACAACCCAAAAAACGCCAAACCCACCACCACCAAAAAACACCCACCCCCACACCACCCTGCCACCCCCAGGTAAAGCTGACTGTGGGAAGTTATGGCCATGGAAATTACAGCTGGGGGAGGAAGCGGGAACCAATTTAGAGTAAAAGTCCATCTTAAATATTTCTGCATAAGAACTCTTTCCAGATCAGAGCAGGCTCCATGTCAAAAACACAAGAGTTAAGTTCTTCAGAACAGTTCTTGTTTTGTGTGTTCAATCCTGTCAGTTTCTTTCCTTTTTTAAGATTCTCACAGGCCAGACTGAAAGGTTGCAACCATTGATATAAATATTTATTACAAGACTGGTCTTTCTTTTCTTTGGTATTTATTTATTTGTTTGTTTGTTTTGGTGAAGTGTTATGTAAACACTTGGATTTCCGGTTTAATCATAAATTCACTGAGCAGCTCTGTTTGGGTAGGAAATTTTTTTTAAACTAAAGTTTTACAGGCTTTACTGTATTTCTTGACATGTATAATAGAATTAGATCTCCTCAATTCCAAAGATTAAATTAACTCTGAGGCAGGGACAGGTTTACTTAAAAATCATCTTAACTGCTAATGCAAAGTACTTTTATCAGTGCTGTAATAAAAGGTTTTGTGTTGTAGGAGTTCAGTTAAGTGAGTATTTACCGGAGGTGAAGGACCTGCTACAAGCAAACGAACTTGGCAGCTTGAAACGTAGTGCTTACTTCGAATTTGTGTTAAAGGCAATCTATGAACACTATGTTCATGGACAAGCATGATTCTCACTATTTTTAAAAAATGTTTTTCTAAAGACCTGTTAAATTCATGTATACTTTTGTTACGTTCTGTTCTTTTTTTTGCTAAAACTTTGTAATAAAATCTATATGAGTAACACACTTGGTCTTATATTTATAGATTTAGTCAAGGGAGGCAGAAGTGTGTTTTCAGGGAAAAGAAAAATAAAGTTTTTGTTTTCTGTACCTTTCATAAACTTGCTGTTTCGTTTTATATCTGCATTGGTAGGAGTCCTGCCTGAGACTCGTGTGCAGACGAGGACAAATGTGCAAATGTGGGACCCACTGTGGAAGGTGGAAACTTTGCTCTGACTTCACTGAGGCTGAGATTTCAGTTCAGAGCATACTGAAAACATTAATGCTGGGTGACTGCTTAGCTTAGTGTAGAAACAAATGATTATTCTATGAGATGCCTCTGCTTTCTCTTTGGACAACAGTTGCTGCTGTAGAAACTAGGTAATTTCGATTTTGCGTTAAAGATGACTGGCACAGAAAGGATAACTGGCTTGTCACTGGTCTCTCAGCTTGTCTGGGACACAAAGGAATAAAGCACAGTTCTCATTCAAAGTCCTCTGGTCCAGCAAATATTCTTACAGTTTGTAAGATTAAGCTTTTTCAAAACACTTCAATGCTTTATCTATTTAACTTTCATTTAAGTTATATGCAAATTTCTAGAATATGTGTAAAAATGAGACAAACAGCTCACCATGCAGTCATTCCCAGCAACTGCTTGAACCTAGGGGCTCGGAAGAAACCTAGAAAGCAGTTAGGATAGTGTGGGAGTCCAGCACGATCTTCCTTACTCGGCGACTTTTCTCTCTACTAGTTGATGCTACTAATTATATATTTATTTTTTTTTGTCCACTGCCGCAGTTAGTTATCTCTGACAAGAGAATAAAAAACCAAGTCATTTAACTTTTCAATTTTAATTATTCTGATTGGCAGCAGATTTTAATCTTTAAATAAAAGTTACTTTAATCTGACATGTTGTACCTTCCTTTTGCAAGTAGCTCAACTGCCAGAGTGAATGCAGAGCGACTCGCATGCCCTTATGTTTTACTTGTCTGGCTCGGTGCCTGCTGCAAGGACTTGATCCAACAGCTGAGAAGGTCAGAAGTTAAATTGGTTGAAGAGAATCCAGTTTCTAGTTTTAAAAGCACAGCTCCCCTTCCGTGGCTTCCTCTCCTGCCTGTACTAATACAGTAAGCTGGGCTGAGAGTCTGAACATGTTTGGAAGAATGGATTTATCTAGAGAGGTTCTAACTAATATGGGAAAGAAATGCACTAGCAGTCATCTTCTAAGATTGTTCTAAGAAGCGAACTTTGCTCTTTTGCAGCCTTGCATGGCTGAGAGGAAGTAGCGCGGGTTTAACTCTCAGCCTCAGAGGAGTGGGTCACTTAAAGCTTTAGAAGAATTCCACTCGCTTGTTAAAATATCACTTTAAAAGTGGTTTTACATTAGTGATAAACTTCACGGTTTGGGTGAAAGGGAATAATCTAACAAGTGATTGCCACCCCCTGCCAAAATACGTTCTACCTGAGCTTTTACTAGACTCTAAATGTTGCTTGAAGAGGAATCTCTTTAATTGACCTGTCCACAGTAAAACACTCTGGAGCTCTCTCATCCCTTCCTAGGCTGCTGACCACCTCTATTCTGTCAGGAGGGGCAGGGAAAGCCTCACAAAGCTTGCTCCAGAAGTGGGCGTTTCTGCTCATCCTTAGCTATCCGTGCGTTCCGGAGTGCCTGGCTTCTCTGCTGGGATGGGTTTGCTCCGGTTCTTCCAGGTTCTCGGGAAACCATGGGCCGTGTAGGCTTCGCAGCTAACGTTTTATTCTATTGCTGGGCTGGGACGCATTTGGCACTTGTACAAGGGCTTTCCATCTGACTATTGCCAAAACAGAAGGCTACAGGCAATGAGTTTACTTACATAAAACCTCATTAAAATAACTTCCGTGTCTAAACTAAAGTTTAATGTCCTTGTGCTTGGAGCGTTGAGCTGGTTCACTGTTCCGTTGGGAAGCTTGAAGGGGCTAGGATTTGGGGCTGTTCCTCCTCTCCGTCCCCCGTTTCGTTACGTAATGAGCTGTTCTGGTGCAGAACTCCCCTCTCAGGTTACTGTACGGGGTGGATGCCTTCATTTACCACCACCTATCGAAGGTCACGCCAGAGCTCTAGGTTCTTTCCAAGTGTAACAAAGCCTGAAATAAACTTGGGACAAAAAGATTCGGGTCTTGGTTAAAACGGCTTAAGGAGTATGGGTACCATATGTTGTTTCTCAAATAGTTGTTTTCTCAGTAATGGAAAATACACGTGGTACAGGATGTCCACGCTTCCCTCCTCTGTTGTCACCAGAGTAGCAGGAAAGCTTATCAGTTGTCATTTGTGATCAGTCTCAGAAGCTGTGTGTTGTGGATAGTGACCCTCTTTGTGCCCAGGCTCTTCTGGAAACCAACTTCAAACGGTTTCTGACCTGAGACCAAAATCAAACTCATTTCATGAGTCCAGCTAAATATCAGATCTAAGTGCGGAAAATTGTCTTTTACGCAGAAGGAAAAGGATTTAACATTGCCATCGGGCACTTTGCTGTAAACTAGATTGGGGTAGAGAGAAAATTAAAAGAAACAGAAGGGATAGAGTGGGTTTGTGCTGGCGTCAGGTTTCATTGAAGGATTAAGAATGTTTATCTTTCAGCGAGGTTAGGCTTTCTGTTACTTGTTTTCTGATTCAACACAACTGACCATGTTTTGGAATTGGAATCCACGGCGAAGCATTGCAGTTCTGTAAATAGATTTGATGGCTGTGATGCCTTTAAGTGCTTTCAGGCTTCCGATTTTTGTACTGCCAGTTGTCGATGACAGAACTGAAAAATAACATGAGAAGCTGAAGAACAGTATGAGAGAATAGCATGCTTTATCCCCAGCCTACTTCAATACAATAACTTGACAGGAAATGAAAATCTATAGCAGAATGAAATAGGGAGCAGCCAGAGGTAAAGAGGGACACTGCCAAACTGGGGAGTGCAGAAATTAAACAGAGGAGAAGAAAAGTTGTCTGCTTCTCTGTTGGTCCTTCTGCTCTGCCTTGCAGTGGAGGAAATCAGCTGCAGAAATGCCTTCAGTTACAGGAGATTCCTCACAGCATGAGCACTTCTGGCTTAATATTTCTTCCTCCTCCTCTCCTGACTCCCTACATTTTAAAAGGCTTTATCCTTGTCCAGTTGTGTCTTCAGACTAGGTCTTGAAGGTTGATTTTCATAGACTCATTGCCAGGGCTGCAAATCTGCTTACGTTACTGCCTCTTCTTTCCATCATTAAACGGAATTTCTATATAAAATCTTCTGAGTGTCCCACACGGAATCTCTGCTTAAATATCCATAGCTGAAAGAGATGAACTGTTCCTCTTCGCTTGCACGGTGCCTTTCAGCTCATCAGAGATGACTTACCTGTGAGATCGCGCTCCTTTTGGGACGGGTGAGCCGCAGGGAGAGCGGGAGGATTCCCGTCTTGCCCAGCGCATCAGCGGCCAGCAACGGGTACTGGGTAATGGCAGCAGCATTCACGGCTACGTCAGGCTTCTGGGACCAGACGGTCCCCGGGATTAATGCTTCACCGGGCATCTCTTCAGTCTGACAGATGTTATCCCCTGCATTTAATTTCCATTTTTAAGTCACAGCAAAGGGAAAAAAAAAAAAGGCACAGCTTATCTCGGCTGTGGCTTTTGCGCGGGCAGCCACCTGTACAATGGCATCACCTGCAAACCAGGGCTCGACCTCGTCCCCTCGCCTTCCCTCACAACCCCCTTCCTCCGCCCTGCCGCCCGCCCGCACCTGCCTCTTCAGAACAAGGCAGGATCCGTGGGGGCCGCCGTTCCCCCGACTCACAGGGGGGCACAGCCGAAGGCCCCCGGCCTCCCTCGGCCCGCCCAGCCCCGGCAGAGCCGCGGCCCGCTCCGCCCTCACGCCCCGGTGGGCCCGGGCCCGCTCCCTCCTCCCCCGCCGAAAGGCCCGGGCCTGCGCC
>JAOXJK010000023.1:44645969-44660928 GCA_025774025.1 Xenus cinereus | reverse complement strand
GGAGAGGAGAGGAGAGGAGAGGAGAGGAGAGGAGAGGAGAGGAGAGGAGAGGAGAGGAGAGGAGAGGAGGAGAGGAGAGAGGGAAAACCCACTTTTCTATGCCTTTTGTCCATTTTTCAGCAATGTCTGTTCCTATTTAATCTTTCCGACTGGTGCTGGGATAAAACTCTAAAAGATGCTAAATCTATTAAGGTTGTGCCATCATGCAGTTAGGTAAAAATGCCAATAGAATAGACCATTGTCTGTTGTTTGATGGTCATTGAAGAACTGTGATATTTATTTCTAAAGAAGGAAATGCTCCTGAAATACTTCATACTCAGCAAAGAGTTTTGGTCAAAGAAAAAAAAAATCACTAAAGTTGAAATATTTCTGTTTATATTTAAGAGTCTAACTTTTCACATCAATTAAAGGTTTTGAGACTAAATTTAGCTTAATCAAGTTAGTCAAAAGCTATTGTGAAATATTTAGTTTTGGGTCCATTTAAATATTTTGGTAATTTCTTGCCAGTGGAAATTATTTCCCCTTCTGATTTCTCAGTTTGGCCATCTATGAAAAAGCAGAAATTATTTGCATGATCTGTTCAAGAGGTCTGAACTCAGCTGTAGGCAGAGGCTTGCCACTGGAGAATGTGGCCTTCGGAGATCGTATGGTTGGTTTGGTGGGATTATTTTCTCTTAGATATTCACGTTGCACCACTGATCTCTGTGTTTTCGAGTCAGCCCATGCCCACGGTGTCCCTTTGGAGAACAGACCAATATGGCTTTATTCTCCTCACTGTGGGAAAGATATTTAGATTACAGAGCAAGTTCACAGAAGGGCACTGAAGCTGGTGAAGGGTCTGGAGAACAAGTATTATGAGGAGCAACTGAGGGAACTGGGGTTGTTTACCCTGGAGAAAAGGAGGCTGAGGGGAGACCTTATCACTCTCTAGAACTACTCGAAAGGAGGTTGTAGCGAGGTGGAGGTCGGTCTCTTCTCCCAAGTCACAGGCAACAGGACAAGAGGAAACAGCCTCGAGTTGCACCAGGGGAGGTTTAGATTGGATATTAGGAAAAATTTCTTCACCAAAAGGGTTGTCAAGCATTGGAACAGGCTGCCCAGGGTAGTGTTTGAGTCACCATCCCTGGTATTTAAGTGTAGATGTGGTGCTGAGGGACATGGTTTAGTGGTAACTTGGCAGTTTACAGTTGGACTCAAAGATCTTACAGGTCTTTTCCAACCTAAATGGCTCTATGATTTGGAGCGGTTGTGGACTGCTCAATGCACTTTTCAAAAGCCTGTAGAATAGGTTATTTCCTCCATAAGGATTTTTCGTCCTGGAAACCCTTAGCCCCCAAAAAAACAACTGAGAGCTCTCAGAACCACCAACCCCAAACATTTTGAAGTAACGACAGTGTTATTTCAACCTAATCCAGCAGCACTGCCACAGGTGACATGCCATGTTTCTATGACTGCAGAAACCGAGCAGTTTATATTGCAAGGTTGGTTTTCTTTCCCCTTCCTCCTTTCCTATCCCAAGCCTGTAACAGTTTTCCTCTGTGACCATGAACAAGCCAACACTCACAGCTCTGTTTATGCCCAGCAAAGTGGCTTTTCTATTTTTTGTCTCAAAGGAAGATAATGAGGAATAGGTAATGCTCATGAAGGGTTTTGAGATGTTGTCATAGAAGGTGTTTGGGGAATGTGAAATACTTGCGATCCTAAATTTAGCTCTGAAAGTCATGCAGCCCAGTTTCCTGGCACAAATACCGGAGAAAGTCTTGAAATCTGAATGTTTTCCAAGCGCGGCCACAAGCCGGAGGCTGCAGTAGCTCCGGCAGTGCCGGGGATCCCCGGTGGTGCCTCCGGAGAGTCCGTCACCTTGCTGAGAGCCCAGACCACCCTCTTCCTCCTGAGCTGTTCACACCAGGAACCCAAAACACAAGCAGTTTCTGTCCTCGCTCTGGGTGTGGTGCCTCCATATGTGGCCCACAAGAGCTCTGTGGGATGAGATTATTTTTCAAACCTAATAAAAGCAGCAAATCTTGGAGGATTAGAATTCTCAATCCAGTCAACTCAGGGAGAATATGAGAAATTTCCATCAGGATATGTGTTTTAGTAAAAATGTGGCAATTGATTTTGGATCTACTACTCCTGAGATTTACTCCCTCTTCCCTTCACTTTTGTTTGCCCACTGAAGCCAGCCCATCCTGGCCGACACTGCATGGCTGAGGTGTTATGATCCCCCTGTTCTCATGTGAGGGGTTAAACGCCAGGCAGGTTAATAAAGAAGACTGATCTGCTTAGACAGCAAAATTTGGCATTAAGTGGAACTTGGTGCTAAAATCCAAAGTCCCAGCTAAAAAGGGTGCAATTTAATCCTTGATGCTTAACCTCTGCTGACACCTTGCTTTATTTTTTTAATTAGTGCCCGCTGCACATATTCCTGTGTGGAGAAGCAACTTGACATAACTCCTGACACGTCTTGACTGGGATCCAGAAACCAGGTGTAAGCTGGTTGTGAACTGGAGGCGCTTGGTTTCTTCATGGGCTGCAGCTTCCCCGAGCAAAGGCTGAAGCAGGACTGTGGGTGGCCCAGGGAGTGCACCTGCTGAATGTGCATCATTGTTTAAAAATAAAAAAGGCAGAGTGAAGAATAATATGGAAAATATTGCAAGGTCAGCAGATGGTGTGGGGAGGGCTTGTGCCCAGGCAGGGGGGTCTGGGCAAGGACAGAACAAATACTGGGAGCTGTGGACACAGAGGCCACGTAAGGAGAAGGCATCTGGGATAATCTGCAGCACAGGAATGATGCAGAAGGCTCCCAGAGGCCCTGTATTGTCGTTGCATTTAGTTGTAATTTTTATTATTTGTACCTATTACAGTGTTGCAGTGAAGTTTCAGCCCATTTATCGAGTCTCAGACACCTTCTGCTGGGTTAGACAAACCCTCCATGTAACGATTTGTGAACGTGCTGGAGCTGATTCATGCAAGTAATCCTCACTGAAGCCACTGAGAAGACAACAGATTCAGTTCATGTTTAAGTGCTTGCATGATTAGGTCCCAGATTAAGAAACAAAGCCAGAGCAATAAAAGCAATCACATAAGGAAGCAGTAGGGAGAAAGAGCAATTAATTTTATTGCTCTAAGTCCAGAATCTGGCATGGCTTGAGGCCACGGAATGATCAGCTGGAAGAAAAAGATTAAAAAGTCATTCTTTTCCTGAAAAGTGTAAGATGTATATATTTAATCTATTGTTTGTTCTTTAGGGGATTTATTACTGATTTCATAAGTCACATGTTTTTCTCCATTTTCTGTGGAAGAATCAGTCTGAATTAACAAACAGTTGAGCAAACGAAGGTAAAGAAGAAAATTGAAAAGCATTTAAGACCCAAGTCTGGACCACAGGTATTCTGTAGGAGTAGCTTTGACAAATAAGATACATGGGTGGAAAAAAAAAACATTTAAGGAGAAAATTGTTTATGACATAATCATCTTCCCATGGGCTTTGCACTGGGAAAGAGCGCTGAATTGCAGAGCTGGAAGCGAGGGCAGACTCAAGCTCCAAGGAGGTATTTTCATTTCCAATCCTGGTTTATCTCTGACCAGCAAGACAGTAAGTGGCTTCTGAGCAGTTTTGGAGAAATTACCATAAATACACTGGCTGCATATGGGAACAGTGTTTTTATATGGTAAGTGTAACCGTGAGCAGGGTTTGGTATTGCTAAATGAATATTTAAAGCAAATGTCTGATAAGTTCCTCAGTGGCAGTTTGACTTGTGAGTCACGTTGCACAGTCCCCCAACCATGCCCCTCTCTATTTATAAATTCATGCCTTACTATATCTGACTTGCTAAATAAGCCTTCCAAATTGCGGAAGGGATTCTGGTGGCATATTATGGGACACGAGGAATAATTTAGAAGAGTAAGGGAAGTTAGAAAGGGCATGGCAAATCTCCGCACTCTCGCCACCTTCTGAAGAGCAGAGCTAATGTGCCACTTGGCTTTTTCACAGTGAAAAAGTCCGGGAGGTGCATCCCATCAACTTCACTCTGCCGGGAGCAAGGTGGGAAAAGAAGAGCAGAGCGAGGGTTTACCTGGGCCGAGCCCCTGGCTGTGTTTTGGGATGTGCAGAGGACTAGGGTGAGGTTATCCCGGGGAAGCGTGCCCACAAACACAACTGCAATCAAGCTGGTGGTTCGTTCCCCATGCGCGGTGCCTGGATGGAGGCTGTGGAGCTGCTGGAGCTCATCCCTGCTAGTGGAGAGGAGCAGAGTCTCGGTGGGGGTCCCCACCAGCATCTGCCCAGGGCCCTGCCACACTCAAGTGCTCCTTCTGGGTTGCTGCTGGCCATGGGGTGCCTCGGCTCTGACAGGGCTTTGATGCACGGGAGGGTGGGTGGACACATCTCTAGAGCTGTGTCCTCCTCCCCAGAACTCCCGCTGGAGCCAGGGAAAAGAGCATATTACCAAATTTTGGGCTGGAGAAGCCCTCCCAGACATTGTGTCAGTGTCCACCTCCGGCACAGGGTCCCTGGCACCATCTGTGTTGCTCCCTGCAGCAGGGAGGAAAAGGTTGGAAAAGGCTCCCCGTGCCCTGCCTGCCACTGCCTTCTGTGGAGCAGAGATGGGACCCCCATCCTTGACAAGGACCCAGCCAGACCCCCCTGTGCACAGCTGCTGGGTTGTGCTGGGTTGTCCTGCTGGTGGAGGGCAGGGGTGATGAGGTGAGGGTGCATCAGGTGTGCAGCAGAAATTGTACTGGGGAGCAGAGCCGTGGTGCCACTAGTGCAGAAGGAAGAGTCCTAATCTGTTCTGCCCATCTCCTCTCCTTAGGTGAAGGGCAAAGAGGGACAAAGACAGGCGAGGAGTTTTTAAAGACTGGTTTGGATGAATGAATGATCTTCTTTTTCCCTGACAGTCATTTTTCCACGTGGGTTATCTTCAAATGCACTGCGCAAACAATAGACCAGGGCTCAATGTGGGACATGTAAATGTTCTCATCTTCGGAGCCACCCTGGGGCCTGAAGATTGTGTCTGCCTTTGCAGAAGGAAAGGTGGTGCAGTCATTGTGCTTCAGGAGCAGCCTGTGGCCCCAAAGATCTTTAACAGAGCACAGTTTGGTAGCACACACAGACATACACAAAATTCCCTACACATAAATCAGTATTTAGATTCCATGAAGGCAGTTTCTTTCCTGCCCGGCGTAACAAGGCTGGGCTGCTGTAGCATTCATCAGTCTTTGCTGAGCGTCGTCCTCCGCAGAGGTCTCAGGGGAGGCGGCTGGTCTGAGCACCCCGGGGTGCTCAGCAAACTGAAGCAGTCACGTAGGGCTGCTCAGACAGCAGTACAACTGCAAACGGATTAGTGTTTCACAGACAGAGCAAGATGCTGCTCTGCCCTTGTGCAAGTGGGGGGGATGGGAGCGTGGGAACAGCAGGGACACCCTCCTGGCTGTGGGGGTGTCAGGAGCACAACCCAGAGTCCCAGACTCCGGGTCTCCTCTCTCAGGAGTAAAGCCATCCGCCTCATCGGCTGCTGCTAGCAAAATGCACAGCTCAAGTTTGCTTGTGGGCAATGCTCGTGGTTCCTCTGAGTGAGCTCGGAGCTGGTACCAAGCTTCTCCTGTCAGCTTGGCTCAGTGCAGTCCTGGATCCCCGGAATTTCCTCAGGTTGCCCATCAGCCCTGACGCAGGGTGAGCGGAGGGTGCAGCAGGAGTCGTTTCTTTCTTGCTGGGGTAGGAGCTGACACGCTGTGCCGTCAGCTCCTCCACTGCTCCAAAAACAGCCCCCAGCAGTGCCCTTGGCACACACACACTCCCCCCCCAGAGGGGAAACTGGCACATAATCCTCTGTGTGCAGCCTGGTTGACACTAACAGAGGTGTTTCTGGACGCTGACAGTTTGTTTTACACAGGGTGGTGGAGACAAGGTGGGGTCCAGCTGCTTCTCCCCCCGTGCCCCCGCTGCCACCGTGGGCTCGGGGCTGTGTGGTGGGTCGTGCAGGGGGAGGTCTGGCTCACGGGCGGCTCGGGCTGGATTCACACCAGCAAGCTGGGGAGATGAAAGTCAGCCTAACACCACTCTCCAGAGCCAACAGGTTTCCTGCGCTGAGTAGATAATTCATTATAAACAATATACACAGATGTCAGCACTCTCTAGGGAAGCCGCTCACAAGTGGTGGACAGGTTTTTTTCAAGGGCATCCATTTGTCAAAACAATTCTCAAGATAATTTCTGGTGCCCGGGGGGATGCAGGGCTTCGAGCTGGGACCTTTTCTTTTCCTGCTGGGTGTAGGTTGTGCTTGCTCCCCGTCCCCTGAGAATCGAAATCCTGGAGCCAAGCCGTGCGATGGCAGATCTGAGGTATCCTTTTCATAAGGACACTGCAGGGTCCATAGCTGCTGTTGGAGGGCGGCTGGCCTTTTTGGTGACTGTCCTAGCAGGGAGGCTGCTTTTCTGGAGTATTTTAGGATGGAGGGCACTAGCGGGGACAAACAGGTGTCTGGAAACAAATGTATTAACATTTTAATATGGAGAGACCTGGGGAAATGGCTGTAGTGTTTGCTTTTCTGTATTTTAAGTCAGTACTGTGCTTTGCTGAAGAGCTAGGCTTTCTCCCAGGAGGCAATAAGGAAGCTCTTTAGACAGGATGGGACATCTTCCACAAAATGCTGGGTGGCACAAGGGGCTGCAGATAAACCCCCCTGCCAAGGCAGGCCAATGGTTTAATTATAGAAATGGAGGAGGCCCAGGTCAGGGGGTGCATGTCGCCTGCTGCCCGGGCACCAGGGACATCAGGGTGCGGGGCAATGCCAGACCACAGGCCAGGACGGCCGGCATCCAGCCCCATTGGCTTCGCAGTGGGGCTGAGAGAGGGACTGAGCCCCCATGGCAGCGCTCTCCTGCTGCCAGTAGCTACTGATGGGTCCCAGCAGCACTGGTCCCGGCCTCCTCCCACGGGCAGAGCCAGATGGGATGCCGAGGTTAGAAACACGGACCCAGTGTGGCCCTTTCCAAAAGGAAAACTGCAAAGCCGGTGTCTGGTCTGCAGTGCTTAGCACGTACGTGCGTGCTCAGGCTGCTAGCTGGGGTTGCTACCAAGGCAAAGGAAGGCACACAGTAAGACTTTAATCTCCCGCCTCGCTGGAGGCTAAATGCACCCTGACTACACTGGTGTTTCCCAGTCCGATAGCCAAATGGCTAATGGCCTGGCCTCCCGCCAGCTGCGGAGACCTGCACATACAGGGTTTGCACATCCGTAGACTCCAAAGGGTTAAAAATAGATCCCACCCTGCCAGTGGCACATTTTATGTCCATTTAAAGGTGTGCCATGCTTTTCATGCGTTTCCATCCTAACACTCCCCTGTGAGACCAGAGAAAAGGCCTTCGTGGGGGTCACATTTTGTTCAAGGCTCCCTTTTTTCTTTTTTTTTTTAAAAGCCCAGCTGCCTGGGCTGGCTCCCCTTCAACGCGCTGTTTCAGCGGCTGCCTTTGCCACCCAGGTGCCTTGTGATAAGCGGGGAACTGCAGCAGGATTGCCAGCACCTCTGTGCTGCTCCCCGCCACCATGGTGGCTGGCCTGACACGTCCTCAGCAGCTAATGAGTTTGTGTCTCTGAGCAAAGCAGGAACCCGTTCTCTAAACGACTGAAATGTTTTTTCCTTCATTTTTTCTTAGGATGCGGCTGGGATGAGGTGGTCAGTGTAGCACGAACAGGCACTTGGGGGCAGATTTAGGAGAGGGAAACAATAAGCAGAGCTGCATGGAGGGGAGCAACAAGATGGGGGCTGGTGTGGTGGCACTGCTCTGCACCTTCTGAGGCACGTGGTCCTGCGGCGGTGGCCAGGAGCGGGGAGCCGGGAGCAGGGCAGGGTGTGCATGGCAGGGGGGTGCCAGCAGGTTTCCTCTGCAGAGCAACCCTGGCAGGAGCTCCTTGAGAAGGGGCTTTCTCAGCTGGCATCCACCAGGTCACGCACAGCAGAGGCCACCACCTCACGCCCTGTGAAACCCAAGAAAGCCTGGATAATCTCCAAAGGGCAGTCGAAATTCCCATATCAAGCAAGCTTCACTCCAACTCTGCTGAAGCCCAGGGAGGTTTGCCTTCATGGGAGGACCTGGATGCTTTTATAAAGGGCTCCATTCCTCCCCCAGGAGCCCCCAGCCAGTCAGCGTGGCTGAGACCATATTAGGGATGCCATTCCCCGAGTCCACACTGCTCACTCCCATCACGTTCCCCATAGGAAATCTCCCCGTGAGGTTCCCCCTACCCTAACTTAAAGAGGCAGGGAAGGCGGCAGGCTCGTCCTCCAAGCCAGCGCTCTTCCCGAACGGCTGGAAGTGAGGACAAGCCAAGGTGCCAGCAGGGAGGGAAGGGGGAGCCACCAGCCTGCCCCCAGCCTACTGCTCGTGGTTCCCCAGGCTGACTTTGCCTTCCCAGGGCAAAGTCATTTCCCGGTTTCTTTCTGCTGCCCCTGCGCAATTTTGGAAACAATTTAGAAGCTGAGGTCAGCAGCTGAGGCCTGCTCCTGTTTGGTACGAGGGGAGCTGAGCCCTCGATGCGAGTGGCTTGATTTGGGACTGAACCTTGGCAGGACACAGCAGTGCCCTCTCAAGAGGCTGGGACTCCCGTGTGCCAGGCAGGGAAATCCCATACCCTTCCTCTTGCCCCACCACAGCATCCTCCTCCACCACCCGTCCTCAGGTGGAGCCATCAGGTCCCTTGGGGCTGCTTCTCTAGGTGTGCTGGGGAAGAGCTTTCAATACACAGGCTTTTCTGAACTGGTGCTTCAGAAAAAAAAGGTGGATGGCTGTGGCAATCTTCAACGGACAATCTCAAAGCACGCAGTTGTGACACTGAGCTCTGTAGATGGAGTTTATGCTGGGATGAGGTTTATTCTGTGTTGAACACCCACCATTTTCAGAGGGAGGAGCAAGAAGGTTAGGTTACATAGATTTCACAAATTGTCAGTAAAACCAGCCAAAAGTCGACACTGAGCTGCCACTAATTTCTGGTGTTTAAAATCAGATTCAGGAATATGCACTTGAGTTGGGCTTGTTCCTTAGCCCTCTCACTTCAAATTCTGTGAAGTTTTTTCAAGCGTTAAATTATTTTCCACAACACATTTATTATTACCCATCAATTTATTGCTTGGGAAACTGAGTCCCATCCCCGAGCAGGCTGGCTCAGGACTGGCACTGGGCCCCATGACGGGCAGGTGCCAGGTTTGCCTGTGGGGAATGGTGAGGAATGTGGGTTCCTATGCTGGAAAAAACAGCCTGAAGCTATAGGAATGGCTTCTGTCCCCGTCACCAAAAGGTGATGGTAGCCCAGTGGTGACAGTCTGAAGCACTCATCTTTCAGAGCTGATCATTCCAGCAGCATTCCCTTACTGCTGTGAGATGGGGAGCGGGTTACAGCATGGGGGCCTCCATTTCTCTCCCCAAATTTGTGTTCTCCCACTGACAGATGGGCTTGCAGAGGTGGCCAGCCCATGCCAGACTTTTGTAATCCCTTGCTCGTGTCAAATGTGGTTCCAGCCTCTTGGGTGCCGTGCTGCGGTCCAGGGGTGAGCGGAGGAGAGGAAGACATGCCTGGGATTGAAAAAGGAACACAAACAGGAACAACAGTAAAAGTAACCCTGATCAGTGACTGGATTGTTGTCCCAGAGCTCCAGAGAGATAGGAGTATGAGAGGGGAACATCTTTGTGCAGCACTATGAGCTTGAGACAAGATTGGAGGAAAGGGTGTGGGCTCAGACACTTCTCCACTGCCTGTCTCTCCCTGAACGGGTGCACACAGGATGCCTCCTGCCTTGGCTCATGCAGGTGGTGTCCTATAGGTGTTACTGAGACCATGAACTTGATAACGTTTTGCACTTTGCAAGTGAATGTGTTGGGCTCTGCCACTTGGAGCATGATCCATTTCTGCCTTGATGATTTTTCATGTAAGTGATATCCCTCCACCTGGAGAACTGCCTCGATCTCTGCTTCTCCTTTCAGCAGAACTTCAGAAATAACACAAGATATTTCTGACAGACATTCAGAACCCAGACATCCCCAGACTGGGTTTCTTTATCCCCTTGAAGCATGGAGAAAGAGAGGTGGCTGCAGGTTCCCACAGCAAGGATCTCCCATCCTCTCTCCAGCTTCTGTCCCAATTCCTGGTGATGTGTCCAGGCTGAGAGCATGGAGCAGAGCTGGTGAGGGGGAGAGGAAGAAAGCAAAACAGAGGGTGAGGGAAGGCAGAGGGGACCAAGGCAAGGTATACAAACATGGAAGTTGCCTTCCAGCATCCTCCTGCCTCCTCACCATGGCTAGAGTGCCTGTCCCTATGGCACGATCCAAAACATCTCTCCCTGCTCCTGGGCACCCGTCCCAAGGAGATACATACCTTAGAAAGGTGGATGCAAAGCATGGACCATCAACAAGGCTTGGAGGAGCTGCTGAGGTTGCTGTAAAGTGTGCTGCTGTGGGTGCTTGCAGGCACAGCCACTCAGAGCCCTGATGGTAAAGAGTTTTGAGTTCCTTCAAGAAAAATGTGAGCTTTGCACAAGTAATGGGATTTGTGCTCAGAGCTGCTGGAATCAGGGCTGCACAGCTTCCCTGGTGAGTTGCATCCTGTCCTGGCCATGACCAAATTTCCCAGAGCTCTGGAAAAGAAAATCAGGCAGTTCTGGGGAACTTTTCCAGCCAAGCGCGCTACTGCTGGCTCACCTGCCCCGCAGAGCATTTGAACCGTCTCTTCTGATCCTTCTCTCATGACAGTGTTACCCTGTGGGCAGCTGGTGCAGACCTAAAAGGGATAACAGCCCATGAAACCAAAGACCCCGCATTGGCGGGATTAACCAGGCTTCTATTAACAGCGCGATGGCTTGTTTTGTGAGGTGACTGGGACAGCTACCCCTAGTATTTGGCAGACCCTCACTGATCTAGGTGAGGGCAGAGTTTCACAGGTCTAGGAAGCCTGTGTTTTTTTCCCTGCCTGGCAAAATATTCTTGCTGGTTTGGATTTTATGCTGTTAAATACTTTAAATATATGGTTCTCCATGAGAAACAGCTTCTTTCTTTTCCCTCTTTCCTCCCTCCCCTAGACTTTACCCAAGTGACAGCTCAGCAGCCCCGTTTCAGATCATGACAGCTCCTGTTTTGGCTGGAAGCCAGGCTGCCGATATGAAAGCTGTGTTGACATGTAATTTTCCACTCCTACTACACACAAACCGTCCGCTGTCCCCCCTTATTGCCCAGAGAGGTGCAATGGCAGAGGACTTCAAGTCAAAATCGTGTGTAAACTTCCCTACGCAATTACCCTCTGTCTTTCGGTGACCGCGCTCTGCAAAATAACATACATGCACATTTTTCGTTTCCCGCTACTTTTTGCCTAAAAATCAAGCTGTCTCTCTGCTGTTGACTTTGCTGTGGTTACTTCAGACAGAAATAAGACAGTTTGCCAGGCCACGATGCTCTCCTCCCTAGAGAGAAGCTCTGGTGCTCCCGCTCAAACAGAGGTAGCGGAGGAAATGGGGACTCCTGGGGTTTGGTATTGATCAGTCATCTGCCATTGGTCTGGTTTGAAACTCTCGACTTACCTGGCCACCTGGTGTGCTACCTGCAGGAGAGCAATAATAAGGATTAAGAGGCCCCCCAAGATCCTCAGGGGGAAAGTGCTTTAGAAGGAAAAAGCATGTTTAGAATTTCAAGTGGTGTCCTTATTTCATTTTTTAACGAAGGAAAAAACCCAGCAAAATACTCAAGGGAGGAAATTCTAGAGTTAGCACCAACATCATAAATATTGTAGTTCCTCATTCAGGAATCATTTAATAACTGGCTACTCTCAGCCCACGGAAGTCTTTGCCATGAAGTATTTAAGCCACAACTCATTAGGATTAAAAAAATAATAATGTTTATACAGCTACACTGAGAACATCCAGAGCTGCTGCGTTGAGGACGGGGAATGATTCTCGTCTGGCACATACGGAACCGCTTGGCTCTAGCTGGAGGGGTGAGGGAAGAGTTGTCCTTCACCCAGGACAGTCTCAGCATCCCCCCCCCCAAGAGCTGCCAAATGTGCTCTGGAGCCGTTTTGGGATGACGGCTGGCCTGCAGGGACACTGGGCCCTGTTGCCTGGTGGTTCCTGCACTGTAAGCCTTAAGATTGATTGTGGCAGGCTGCGAGGAATGTGCCCAAGGGCTGCCGCTGCTGCTCGTGACAGCCTTAGGTAGGGTGGGATTTTTGGCATCAACGTTGCTGGGTGTCTCTGCATCCTTCTGTTACAGGTCTTTTTATAAAAACGGTCCCCGGTTATTCTCCAAGCCCCGCTGCTGCCAATCCGCCCGGCACTGAGGGACGTGTGTGCAAACTGTTGGGTGGGAGGGATGCGCTGAGAAGGAGAAACCGGAGCAGGAGTGAGAAGGTGCAGCTTTTACCTCATAGCACAGGGGCTGCTGGGCACTCGCTTTTGTGCCAGCAAGGGACAGAGGCCCTAAACCCAGTCCAGTAGAACAGAGAGGACGGGTGGAGTCAGCTGCTAACAATACTACGCTATCCATAAAGTGCTGACACCTTGCGGGCTGATATGAAGAGCAGATGCCCGATGTGGAGACTGCAGAGTCTAGGGAAAAAAATGCAGAAAATGGGAACTGACAAGACTGAGTGCCAGGATCTGCTGTTTCTGTTTCTGGCATTTTATGTGTGACAGCTGAGACCCGGGTTTATGACCGGGCGGCAGATTTATGGGCACCCCAGGAGAAGTCTGGCCCTGCAAAAGGTGAACCCTTTCTTCTCTGTCAGGGAGGGAAGCCATCAGAGAGTATCCATGTACGTCTGATACAGCTGTGTCTTCCTGAACTGGGGACAGAAGCTCTTTGGGAAGGAAAAGATGTAAACAATTGTTGCTCTAAAATGATACCTGGGAACAACAGCCAACCTTTTCATAACCACAGCTGCCAAGGAAATGCTTTGCAGGTTGGCTCAAAATGACATTTTGTACAAAATAACCTTTTCTAGGTAGAAAGCAAATGCTGCAAACCCTGGACCTTGCCCATTTATATGAAATCCACAAATGTCATCTGCTCATATAGACTGAGCAGAATCTGAGAGTAAGAAACCAAGGTCACGATTAATTGGGGAGTAATCTGCTCTCCTCTCTAGCCAGCGCTGCTGCGGCAGCATTCTCTAGTGCTGTCTTCAGTTACAGGTATTTTCATACCAATTGTCACTCGTTATTCTCCAAGAAACACTCTCCGTCACAGCAGGTGGTGCTGAGGGCACGGCTGGAGCACACTGGGACCACAGGGGGACCACTAAGGGCAACAGGAGGAGGCAGAGGGGACAACCCAGCTGCCACCTGAGCCCTCAGTGGGGATAATGAATGAGGGAGGCAGATCCCAAATGTAATCCCCAGGATAGCACGGAGAGGGGGGAAAACCCCTGGATCTGCCTGGTTTTCTTCACAGCACAGCACAGTGAGAAGGTCCTCTCAGAAGGAATTTCCCACTCATCTTTGAAGTCGTTGTGCGATGGCTGGCATGTCAGGGGTGCTATTTCTGTGCCTGTCTTCCCGGTAGGTGCCCTGCCCAGGCTCCGCTCCCTTGTAGCTCTCTCTATTGCTGCCTACTCCCCAGAGCAGCCGGCAGAGCCGAAGGGAGCTGGAGAAGCTCTAACTGGTTTTAAAATGGAGCTTAATGGGTTTATGAATGCAGCTGTACGACGTGCCTGCCTGCGGCGCCAGGCAGGGCAGAGCAATTGGCCTCTCCTGATTGCATTTTCCTGTATCGCAGGGGGGAACACCCTGGATTTCCCTGATATCCTGCTGTCACAGGGCTGTCGCAGTTAATGCAAGGCGGGGGGGGACGGGGACACACGACTGGAGGGAAATAACCCAGCGCTTCTGCAAAGCTCAGGCAACGTCTGTGCCTTGCAGAGCCTCAACTGGTCCGCGTAGGAACTGAGAGCTGTATTCTACTCGGTCTGAGCATCCATCGAACTAAACCCGTTTGTTTATTTGAGCTGTACCAGGGACGGCATCAACCCGCCGCGGAGGTGCTGGGTACAACCTCCGCCCCCCTCCCATTAAACCCACCGGCAATTTTGTTACACCCAACGGTCCGGGCCAGTGTTTTCCATCCTGGCTACCCGTGCCAGCTTGCCTTTCTTCATGTCTGCCAGTTCGGGGAGGCACAGGGCGAGGCAAGGTGAAAAAAAGACTGTTTGCCTCCTTATTTAAAAAAAAAAAAAAAAGTAGTTTCCTACAACTGTTTCTGAAAATCCGTCAGTGCCCCCGTGTGTTGGAGCGGTGGCGGGAGGGGTGGCCGGAG
Source organism: Xenus cinereus (assembly GCA_025774025.1). Lineage (NCBI taxonomy): Eukaryota > Metazoa > Chordata > Aves > Charadriiformes > Scolopacidae > Xenus > Xenus cinereus. The sequence continues at coordinate 44,646,636 of JAOXJK010000023.1, read as the reverse complement.
AGCCGCCGCGCAGAGCCTGCTGCTGAGGGTCAGGGGGTTTGCAGCTGCCCAAAATGGGGTGTTTTGTCACCCGGAGGGTTGGGGCTGGAGGAGGGGGACCTCGCTGTCCCCTCTCCAGAGGGCTGCTGCCAAGCGTGGGGTGGTGCAGTGCGGCCATGGCGTCGCGGCAACCTTCTCCGGGACGTTCGCAGCCCACAGGGACAGGATTTGGGTTGCGATGCCTTAAATGCGGAGGGTGTGAGAGAGAAGGAGCTACCCAGAGGCCAGGTCTGGTGGCCACCCGGTGCCTGGCTGGGCCGTCGCGGCCTTGTCCGGGAGCAGGGACGCCGGAGGGACGCCGCCGGCCGCGCAGGCCGCCCCGTTTTCTGCTGAAAACCCTGAAACGCTTCGTTTCCCCAGCGACGGCGCTGGAGGAGGCGAACCCTATCCTGGTGTTGGCCGCGGAATGGATTTTTAAAGCAGATTAATGCAAAACGGAGAGAGATGCAAAACGCTCCCCGTTGTTGCAGGCACCTCTGCCCCCCCGGCAGGCCCCCACCGCTCTCCCCATCTTGCGGAAGCAGAGCTCGGATCAGCAACACTCGGGGTGGGAGACATGCCACTGAAATGGCTCAGAGCCGCTGGGAGTCCTGCAGTGACGGTGGGAGTCACGTCATGAATCTGCCCG
>JAOXJK010000023.1:44623351-44644914 GCA_025774025.1 Xenus cinereus | reverse complement strand
GGCGGTCTGCGCTCCGGCGGGGCTGCACGGCCCGCCCCGGGAGGCCAAGCGGGCCCTGCCCCCGGCTCTGCGGGGAGCCTCAAAAATGGCTCCGTGCGGGCGGCCCCGGGGAGGAGCGGGCTGCCGCTCCCCGACCCCCGGCGGTGGCCGAGGGAAGACGATGGCGTGGGGGGTCCGGCGCTGAGGGAAGCGGTCGCCGGGGTTGACGTCAGGAGGGGGGGGTGCGCGGGGCTTCCCGGTCGGTGCCCGCCGAGCGCGGTGTGCGGGAGACCCCCGGGCGGGGGCCAGGCCTCTCCTCAGCCGCGGCGGCCTCCCGAGGCGCTGGCCCTTCCCGGCCCAAGGCGGCGAAGTGTCCTTAATGAGGTCCCCGCTGGGGCTGCGGAGAAGCCGTGGCTGCGGCACCATCGGAGGCGTCTCTTTAAAGAGCCAAGCGGTGGCAACTCTCGCCCTGAGTCACGGGCCCTTATGTAAACGGTTGCCATGGCAGCGGAGCATCGCCGCCATTACATGAGCCGGTTGGCTTGGCAAAAGCCGCGGCAGGTGGGACTGTGCGTGCCTGATGCCAGGGCACACCTCATCGGCCTCGGCCGTGGCTGTTTGCGGCTGAGGGCAGGCGGCTCCTGCGGGCTTAAGCAGATGCAGAGCTAATAGTATTTGGCTCTCTTCTGGTACGCCTTGCCTTTTGATGGCTCGGGAATTAAGAGTGCAGAGTGGGTAGACAGGTAACGACGCTGTCAGGCTTCCAAAGTTGGTATTTTTTTTATCCCATAGGATGTCGTCTCTCACCTATAATGAAAGAAAACTTCATCTGGCAGCCATTGATGGGTGTTTTGCAATGTATTTTGAATTGGCTGCATATCTGTTGCACAGTAGCAGGGAAAATCCTTGAGAATTGTTCAGTTAAGCCTCCTGCTGCCTGGGAGAGTGTTTTGGGGTTAGATGTGCTTGCTTAGAGTGGGGAGACATGATTCTGTTTCAACATCCCTTGGGACCTGAGCTTACCAGAATGATCTTTACTCTGATATTCAAGGCTAAACTGCATTCGTTGTCCTTAAGAATACCATGTTATACAAAAGCTTTAGCTATGCTGTCGTCTGTCCAAGAGGCCTGGTGTTTCAGAGCGTGCTACTGATGTGGGGTTTGCAGTGAGCTGTAGACCTTGGGGCTGGGTGGGCTTGTGGTACCCAGCCCCTCTATGGGGCTGCACACAGCTGCTGGGGTAAAGCACTCCACCTTCCCAAGGCTGTGCAGTGATGGAAGCACCCCAGTTAACCAGTATGTAACAAAGTATTAGTGGGTCTAATCTTCCTTTCCTTGAGCAGGCCTTTGAGGAAGTTAGACCTGGGGACTATGTGTGGAAGCAGTAAGTACTTGGCATCTCAGTGGGAAGAAGCACTAAAGAATTGCAACAGAGGAAGGAAAGGTTGCATGGGAAAAGACTTGTTCTGATGGGCTGTCTAAAGGCTTGGCTTCTAGTGAGAGGAGGGTGGAAGCTGTGCTCAGACTTGGCACTTCCACCTTTTTTGATGCAGTCAGAAAATATGCCAATCTTAGGTAGTTGTGGTAGGGACCAGAATTTCTTCTGCTCATTGAGCCAGTGGGGTGGAGCAGGTAGCCCTCTATGTTCTAGATGGGACTGGCAGTTGCCAAGGCTAGAGGCTGCTGGCTGGGGCACTGGTCCTTGGCCTGCTCCCTGCTGTTCTTCCTGACTCCCCTCTGGGAAGAGATCTGGCTAGAGTTCCTTGGTAGCCTGATTCTGGTAGGGCTACTTTTGGCAGTGCATAAAAGCTTGATAGCTCTGGATGTGCTGCTCATGCAGACATTTTCTGTGGTGAGTGACGGTGTGTGTGACTATCCAGTGCATGCATAGTTGTGTCCTCACTTACTGTATCTCACTGGCAAAGGGAGTGTGGAGCAACAGTGGCCTGTCAATCTGTGGGGTTTGGGGCAATTGTGCCTCTGTAGCTGATGCAACCTTGCCATGGCTGCTGTAAGGGAATACCTAATGTTCTATTGGGTCCTTGCTATTTTACACTTATAATGGAAGAAAAATCTTTACCTAACATGCATTTCTTTGCCAAGTGTCTTAGGATGAATGTTTTTCCAATTTCTGCCAGTATTTAAGAGCTTTGCAAGTCCTTAGCAAAAGGACTGGAAGCAACACTGCTTAGGCAGCTGAATTAAGTGGAAATTTATTGTATACTGATGTGTACACTAATATGTAAGCGAGCAATTCATTCAGTATTGGACAATTGTAAGGATGTATTTTTCTTTTGCTTAACAGCTGGATAATTAAAGCATGCAGAGGAGATAACATAGAAACTACCACTCTGTGAATCTTCCATTATTCAACTGCTTTATTTCTGGAAGAACTTAATTACACTGAAGTGCTGTGGGGGTAGCTAAGTGTGCTTGTATTGATGACATCCTTTGTCTTCTGAATCTGACATCCACCCACATGCTGCAGCATCCTGGTTGTTACCTGGCTACTGCTGCTTCCTTCTGTTTTATGTGGGGAACCTCATTTCTGGAGGAGTGCTATTGACAGTGCTTGTGGCCAACTATGTTTGGCAAGCACTAATATTGCCTAGTATCTGTGGTAAAGCCAATTTGTAACGATGTTTGCGGCCACTGTTGCTTCTTTCCCATGTTAAGATGAGCCTCTGTGTGCTTTTAAAGCAGTTTGTAAATGCTTCTGGTGTGTGTAGAGAAAGCTGATGTATGCAGCTTGACTTTGAGGTTTAGTGGTGTTAGTCTAAAGCACTACCTATACAAACACCTGAGAAAATGTTGGACAAACATGTTTTGTCACTGTATGTCATGCTTAAGCTACAGCCAAGTGATACTAGGGCGTGCTTGGTGGCAACTTTGGGTCAATTCCTTCTGTCCCTTCACTTGCAGCAACTGTTTGTGGGACTGTTCTCTAGAACGTGCCCAGGCATAGATGTGCTTTAAACATAATCCAACAAAATCTTGACCTACATCAGCTGGTCTGGTTGACACATCCTCAAAACTGTCAACAGAACCCAGCGGGCTGGTAAGTGAAAGACGGGAGCTCTTGGCAGCAGTGCTGCTGTCAGACCTGTTGCTTGTGAAATGATACTGCTGCACACACACGCAGGATGAAGGAGTCTTTCAATCCTTATTGCAATTTCGCCTTCAGCATTTTTGTGCAGAGCTCTTAAGTGACAGCAGTGACAAGCTGGTATCAAAGCAGTTGCCACACAGTAGTTGGAAAGTGACTGATTGACTGATCTGGATTAGTGCAACTCAACAGAAGATCCGGTTTCAAACTAGTTCCCTGATCTTTTCTGCCTCTATGCTGCAGGTATATTTGCTGGCCCAAGGACAGGGGGAGGAGTGTAATGTGGTGGGGGAAGAAGGCAATAGTGTCAGTTCAGGGGTTTATAGTACTGTGATTCAAAGCTGCTCCAATTACTTCTTTTTGTTGAAAACAAGCTTTGCTATCAAGCCCAGCCAGTCACTGCTTTCTGAACTCTGCTGCAGATGAAGCTTTTGTGAATCTAAATGACTCTCAACTGCTGTGTTGCTGGTAGCTCCTCGTACAAGATGTGTCTTGAACCAATGATGTTGCTATCTGTTTCAGCTGCAGTAACTAGTTTCTAGTCAGTTCATAACCCCACAGTTAAGTATATGGCCCCTTCAGGAGGCCTTGGAGACCTGCCGTGTTTGGAGAGGGGTTTGTACTGAAGCAGGAAACTGAGTTCTGCCCATGGCTGTTTTAAGCACAAAGTGCTTCTTCTGAACCAGAGGTAATGCTGTAAAAGAGCAGACATCTTTATACACAGATAATACTGTTGACCTCTAAGATGTGCGGGTCTGATCAGAGGGTTGTTGGTTGGTACTTCTAGTAAGCCAGCAGAGCGTTTGAAATGGGAATCGGGTCTGCCCTGTAGAACATGCAGTACTGTGGGAGGGAGGGAAGCTCCACTTGAGCTTTTCCTGCTTGAGCCCTGGAGGGGGGCTGTTATTTAAGCTGGGCAATGCAGCAGGGTTAAGTGACCTCTTCTGGGCAGGAGCTTTCAAAAGCCATATTGGGTGGGCCTGGCAGCCTTGTTCTGCCTGCTAAGCACTTAATCCCCTCCTGCCCAGTGCGCTCTGCTTAGCGTCCATGATGCAGTTTTCAGTGTTCCTAGCTTTTTCCCCTCTCCTAATCCCTGTAATGCTGCAGCCAGTCAGTTCTGAGTTCTCCTTGTCAGCTGGAGCTCACACGCTGCATGGGAAGGAGATGGGGAAACGTTGCTTGTGGTTGGGCTCCCTGAGCAGCTGGGCCTTACTCCTTCCTTGCTATCAACTGCTGCTTCTCTACCTTCCTGTGAAAAGGGGTGCCCAACAAAATGGCTTGGGTATAAACTATGGTTTAACAGTTACTTAAATCTTTTATTGAAAAGATACCTGCCTTGTGCCTTCACCAACTGAGTTCTGTATAAATGCTCTGTGGGAGTGAATTCACCGGAATACCTGCTCTAACAGCAGGTGCCCATAGGGTGCTATAGTAAGCTCTGGCAAACAGCGTTTACTGTAAGACTGTGTGCAGGGCTCTGTGTGCCATTTACCCATATGCTTTCATTGCTATTTTGGGACAAGCTGGCTCAATCATTTCTGCACCAGCTGGGACTATATAGCCTAGTGAGCCGCATCCCCAGGCATGGCTGTTACCTTGAAGTAACAGAGTATCCATGCAATTGCAGAGTACCTACTTCCCTGTATTTTAAAGTATCTAAATGCTCTCTCTGCTGCTTATGAAATCCCTGTTGCTCCATTCTCCTTTGTAGAGAAGGAAGATGCCATTTTCCCTCGAACAGGGAGTGGAACAGCTTCCCAAAGTAAAAGCACTCCTGTTCAGGATCGACAGCAGTATGTGCCCCTTCAGTGTTTCCTCAAAACAGCACTTCTGATAATGGTCTCCCTTACACAGAAGGGGACCTAGCCAGTCCCTTCTCAGGAGTGAGCCGTGTAGGGATATGTGTGAATAATGGTGTGCAAGGGGATAGCTCTGTGCTGCCTGTCGCAGCTGTGATGAATGAGCTGCCTTGTTAGATGTGAAGCTGTGTGTCCCAGAGCCCGGGACGCTATACAAAGCAGGTCTCTTAACCACATTGAGGTCACCGGTGCTTGCTTTTTATTGAGCCTTGGCTGTAATGACTGAAACTCTCTGCACCAATTATTTAGGTACCTGAAATTTGCTTGGCCACTTTCTGGTTTCACTCGGTCATTTCTTTGGCCTTGACTACTTTTGTTGGTTGTTTTGTGGGGATGCTCAACTGAATTCTTAACAAATAGAGCTCCAAATACCTGTAACACTGCTGGCTGCTCTTTCCCAAATACTCAGCTGCACTGCAGTATCCTCTGTAGCTGAATGCTGCACCTGCACATCTTGGAAGCCATGTGCGTATAGGCAAGCCTGAACAGGACCCACCGCCGGGGCCTCCGTGCTGGTTGGCAGCAAGTAGAAAACACGCTGGGGAGACTGGCAGCCAGCAAGAGGGAGCACGAGGCTCGCCCCGTGGGAGTGCTGGGGCGTGTGGCAAGTCTGTGTGTCTTTACCCCACAAGTGCAAAGTGAGAGGAGGAGTAAATGGATGCTTAACTGGACGCACACCCAGTGTGCCAGGCGGGTAACTTCCATTTCATCAGAGCTGGGTGGATGCAGAAGCAAAATTAAAGCAGTGTCAGGTTGTCATGTACTTGCCTGACTAGCAACTGGCAAGAACGATTGCTATTGTGTCACAGGATTGGCAAGCCCTTTTGCTTTTAATGAAGACACCTAGGTAAAATTTGTTCTAGTTGTTTGTGGTCAACCTTTCAATATATAAGCAAACCTTAAACTAGATGAACTCCTATGCCAGTGAAGGAATTCCCTCCATATGTACCAGCGTATGCACTGAGCCTTAGAACAGAGGTAGCTTGCGGCTGGTCCCTACCACAGCCGGAAAGAAATGGTGTGGCAGAAAACTTGCAAGTTCAGCATGTTCACGTCAGCAGAGTTTGAATGCATCACTGTGTGTGTCTAGCAGAAGGCAGCATCTGATGTTCAAAGGTTGACACTCGAAGGGAATCACTAGTGGACTGCTATGCTTTTAGGTTAATAAAAGGCATAGTTGGCCTAAAACTCACAGACTTGAGCTCATGATGTCTGCTTGTGGCCACAACACTTAAGGATCATGTTCAATGCCTAGTCTACAACTCCCCAACTTGTCCATGCTACTGTTACAGGTTTGCAGGATGGAGAACTAAAACAGGGTTCTGTGTATTTACTTATTTTTCAAAGTCTTATTTCACTAACAACTTGGTGTTGTCTGCAAATGTACTGAAGGTGCACTCAATTGCCTTGTCCAGATCATTGATAAAGATATTATTTTAGATTAGTATTAACAGACTAGTCCAAGACCTCTTGTCACCAGTTTGTAACATCTTACAGATCTCAAAGGTGGGAAAAATCTTCGGACATTCTTCTTCAGCCAGTAATTGTTATCAGTGGACATTCACTTGACTATATTTAATGACATTATAAAACAGACTTGTTCAAACCATCTTAGAACCTTATAGTAAGGCATGACTTCCTTACCAGCCTTTCTCTTAGATTTGTGAAGTATTGCAGTGATATACCAGATACTGGCTTCTTTCACTGGAAGTCTAAAATCCAAATTTTTGTATATAAGTAGTAGTATGCAGGAAAGGTCGAGAGCTGCTGGCTGTGAGGCACCACAAAGAAAGGAAGACTAGTTCTTCCATAGCTCTATAATGCAAGAAGATTGGGTCTTATCAGACAGTAGTTTCCCCGTGCTTTTATTATTTAATGTCTTGTATAATGCTGATTCAGCCTTCAGTGTTGATCTACATCTGGAAATTAACAATGATACAAAATTTAAATTCTCCTTCACAGAGCCAGTGCTTGGAGGGACAAATGCTGGACCTTTGTTAGGGAAGGTATAAAAAGGGGGGGGCAGAAATGAGCCTCGGGGAGCGTTGCCTGTGGAGTGTGGTACTTTAAATGTAAAACACTTCACAGAACAGATAGTAAAGGTGACGTCTATCACTTTCTGAGTCTTTGCTTCATACCCCCCTCTCCTCCAGTAACAGAAACCCAGAATCATGATGTGTGTATAATCAGAGAGCTTGAAAATGAATCATTTTTTTCTTTCAGTGGCAGCTTATAATATGGTGAGTTTAATATCGTATGTACTCTTATCAGACTTCATCGCTGACTGGCTGGCAGCATCTACATGGCATTCAGCAGCCCATCTGTTTGCTGTCTGAAAGATGGAAGGATGAAATAGTGAAGGCAGAAGATCACTGGAAACAGTCTTCAAAATACTGCCTAGAGCTGCTGGTTATCTGTAGCCTCACTAGTGCAAGATGTGCTTAACTATGTGAAAGCTGATGTGCAGAGGGTTGGGCTTGGAAATATTGTAGTCACTAAAGAAAAATGAAGGCATTTAAGCAAGGTATCTCTCTGTTGCTAAGGAAGTAATGACTTTTTCCATTTCTAAAAAAAGCACAGCTTCAGCGATATGTTGAAAGGCTGTGCAAACCAGGCATTAATATGTTGGCATTGGGAGCTTAAAGCGTAACTTTTTTTTTTCTTTAGAGAAAGAAAGAGAGGAACAAGAAAAGAAGCAGAAGGAAGAGCAAGACAAGCAGAAGGAAGAGCAAGAAAAGCATCAGAGAGAAGAGCAAGAAAAAACTGTAGAACACACTTCTGTAAAGGAAGCAGACAAAACCAGCCGTACAGGACGACGTCCGAGTCGAAGTGCCTTGTCCAGTCGTAACGATCGAAGATCAGCCAAAAGTCCTCAAAAGACAGATGCACCAAAGGAGAATAAACACCCATTTGCTCTGTATGGGTGGGGAGAAAGGCAGACAGACACTGGAAGCCAGAGAACTCACAATGTCTGTGCTTCTGCTTCAGCAAATGAAGTAAGTGAAAGCTTCTGTTTTGTTAAGGGGCAGTGACTACTTGGTGCATGGGTAAGACATAAGTCCACTAGCTAGGTAAAACTTCCCAGGGATGCCTTTATTTGAGTGCATGGAGATTCTAGCAATAAATTCTTTAAAAAAAATAATCTAGCAATAAACCTGAAGAGGATTGACATGTCCAAATCAAATAGCTTTTAAGTGTCAATCAGTTTAGAATCTTCCCATGTTTGACTAATAGTTTCAAGTTCTGATTAAAACTTGGCTATCTTGTTTCTGGCTGTTACAGTGCTACCAGCAAAACTGGCTGTTAGAAATGCATTCTGAACTTCATGAAAACAGGAGAAAAGCAGCAGGCAGTTAGCAGCAGGCATTCCACAGCAGGCAGGTATATAAACACTGGGGTAGAGCTCGTGCTGTGAAAAAGTTTTGCTGGGGCGCCTCCGAGGAACGGGAGCCTTGCTGAGAAAGGTACAAACGCTTTGCTGCTAAAACGCCTGTGTGGCAGCCTCTTTCAGCAGGTTGCCAGCAGGGAATGTTCTCCTGGTCTATTGGATGGCTGATGGATTGCAGGGTTGATGCAAATATTAGCAAAATAGCACAAATAAAATTCATATGGTCATGGGCAGCACCAGGATTCCGCTGTAGTGGGATCTGTTTCCTGGCTTAACAAGAGACACTAAGGCCGGAGTGTTAGAACAGATCCATTTCTTTCTTTTCTCTAACTCCCCATGGCTGGTAAAGCACAACTATTGTGTCCTTGCCAATGTCTTGGCTTTACCTTACTACTAATGTAGAGTCTGAATCTATGACCCAAGACATCTGAGGATTAAGGTGGGTGGTGTCGATGCGTAAGACAGAGCTGACTTCTGATGGGCTGTTCTGGAAGGGCTTTGGAGGACAGTCTTTTCCTGCCTGGACAGCTCAACCCTTGGAGGGAAATGAGGAACTTGGGCCTTGCTGCTCTTGAAAGAAGCTGCCCTTCCTGATGATGGGTACTGTTACTGGTTTGATAAGCTTTGGTCAGATAAGCACAGTTGACTCGTGCTTTATGTTGGAGCCCAATAGGCTGATGCCTGACTTGAGCAGAGAGATTTATACTTCCTAAGACTTCTAACGTTTCTTATGCTAGAAACAGTTACAGAACTCCTAAGATCAGAGCTTGAGCTCGGAGTGAGTGGGCAGGACACTTCTGAAATACTTCCAGTTTTGTAGTGCTCTGTCACAGTGGGAACTGACTGCTTACTGCCTGGCCAGGTCACTTTTCTTGAATGTTTGAAAGCTGTTATTTCCCCATAATTGAGATGGGAGACTTGAAATCTGGAGATAGCAGGCAAACATAGAAGCTGGCTCTTAAGATTAAATTTGAGGAAAATATGATAATTTCTTAATATAAAAAATAATCTATATGTGTTTGCCTGCAGCATGTTGTCACAATTAAGTTCTGTGGTCTCTCGGGATTGGTCTTACTACTACGGCCTAGGTTTTAAGGGACGCTTTGGCATATTGAGGGACGGTTAAGAATTTTAAATGGTAGAAATAAGAGAATTGAGGTTTTGAGAATATGTCAGAGTAAGATTGAGAAACAAGATTTTTGGAATCGTTTAATAGTCTGAAGTGGGAAAGATAATGCAGGATGGAATTTGAGGCAATTTTAAGAAAAAAATATCTGTGCTTGTACCACTTCTGTAATTAGTGGTACAAATTGTAGAAGAAAATATAATCTTGCTAGCAAATCCTGTTTCTTCAGGATGGGGACTGGGACAAATACAAAGTGATCCTCCGTTTTCCTGGAGGATCCTGAGGACGTTCCTCGGCTGTTTCCCTGCTGTAATACTAACTCTGGTCTTTTAGATTCATGAATCTGCTCTACGAGCGAAGAACAGGAGACAAGTGGAGAAAAGGAAGCTTTCTCAGAGGCGGGTGCGATCAGCAGAAGCAGAGAAAGCTTGGCGAATAAAGCCCTCCCCGCCAGACAACCCCTGGATGACAGAGTACATGAGATGCTACTCAGCGAGAGCCCGGTGAATTTGGATTCCCTTCGGCATCTTCGAAAGAAGTTACGCATATCAGGACACTGGTGCAAGGAACCAAACTACTTATGCAAGGTTTTTATAGGGAGTTTCCAGCTGTTAAAATATTTATAATGATATTTTTATCTTGGCTACCTACCTCACAGTGGGGTGTATTGTTGGAGCCATAACATTTGAAGAGGCTTTGAAATATAACTACCCAAACTTTTAAACAATTCCCCTTTTGGGAATCTTTCTATTGCTTCAGTTGACTTGTTTTGGGGTGGGAGGGGGGAACCTTAGCAGGCAGGGAGACAAAGCAAACGCTTTTTGATTTTGGTTACAAATAATCTGTTGTCCCCTTATTTTAAAAGTCCAAGTCACGGGGAGGTGGTGTTGGGGAAAGACTTTAAAGGTGTGATGGAGGTGCCTTTGCATTTATAGTACTATTTGATTTAAAACTTTTACCAAAATAAGTATATTAAGACAGGCAACAGGAAAGCCAGTGGGTCTGGCAAACAGCACTAATAAACGTAGATGCTTTAGGCAAACAAATACCAAGTATAGTTTGTATATAGAAACTTTCAAAAAACCTTGTTTGATTAGTGAATCTGCTGATGTGAACTTTTCTTGCTGTTTCTAAGGTCACTAGAACAAACTACAAATTTTCAGGGCAAGAAACAGCCACAGGATTGTTTTGCTGTTGCTGTGCCTGTTGTACCAAATAACTGATGTAGACAATCATCTGAGAGCTGCTGCTCAATGAGCAGCTGCTTGTTCTACCAGTATCAAGTTGTACCACTGTATTAAGCTTGTGGTCGCACTTACTTCACGCTTAATCGTGTAAATGCCAGTTTATTGAAGGAGAGGGCTGGCTCCTGTCTAGTGAAGTCTATTTTTAACACTTAAGAATATCTATTATACTCAGCGGGGGTCAGAGTGCAATATGCATTCCATTTGGTGGTATTGTACAAGTATACTATATAAAGTTTTTAAACTTGAAAAATCACGTTGATAAAACTTGTAGATGAAGTCCTGAGATGCTTTCTCCCTCTCCAGATTGGAGCAGGACCCCTGGCTATAGGGGAGCGAGGGTTAGGGGAAGAGGGAGAGGCGTACCTTTTAGTAAACAAGAATATATAACGGAGTCTGAGCACTCTCACACAGTAAGACAGTCTTTGTTTGTGAGATCCTCAGTGGTGTGGTGCTGTGGTTTTTTTTTTTCCCCTCCTCAAGCTGCTGTAAATTATTTTTTTTTTCAATTTGGTAACTAAGCTTTAGGCAGACTATTGCTGTAGTTGTGAGCTTCAAAGTTTTGTTCAGATGTGTTGTGTGTTAGTTACATATGTTGGTTATCTCAGTTTAATTGTTTGGAAGCTTGTGTTTTACAGAGGGGATACCTTCTCCCGGGAAGCACACTCGCACTTCTGCAGCAGAAACCTGCACTAGGCTTAGCTGCATTCCCCAGTCTCAGTGAGTAAGCAGGGCTCTAGAATTACCACTGCAACACACGCAGCTACGGGCTCAGTGAAGAGTTTGGTTGTGTTACTGAAAGAAAGTAATCATGCAAAGGGACCAGGCACTGCTGCCTCCTAGAGTTAATTACATTGCATCAGTAAAGGTTTCATTAATCTCAGTTTTAATCTTGCTAAGATGTCCTGAAATCTATGAAATTATAATCTGATTTTTTTACCTGCCTTTTAAGCAGGAAGCTATAAAAATACGGACACTCTTGTTCAGGCTACCTACTAGAGTTCCTACAGCTTTTAAGTCTGGGAATGTGTGTAAAGTATGATTAAGTATGTTACAGCAAAATTATTGTATTCCAACTTATAAGTAAACCCAGGTTAGAACTTCTGTTTGTTTTTAACAGTGCCCAAAACTGAGTGAAACTATTCCAGAGAATGCCTTTATTTTGTATGAGATTCCTATAATTTCCTTTTGTGCTCTGTTTTCCTCTTTAAATAGCTGCTGTAAGTATGTTTAAGTTGCTTCTGATGCTGTCACAATTCAGAAATCCACTGTAGCTTTGAACAACAGTATCAAAGCACTATCTCAGTAGTGTTTAACAGCCTTATTCTGTACAAATTCGGCCTGTTCCTGTTGTCCAGAACACCTCTGCCTTTGTGGGCTTTGTGCCATTACAGCAGATGGACCGTGCCCTCTGTGAGTTTTGTCCGATTAAGCAGTTTCCTTGATGGTGTAGGGCAGGACTCATCTTGCCGTCCTTTCAAAGGCAGCTTCTGCTGTTCTCTTCCTGCTGAGAATGGCCAAGATGACCGTGTGCCTGCCTTAAGTACCCTTTCTGGATAAAATGAATCTCCCATTAGATGTTTCCAGTAACTTCTATAGGAGGCTTTAATGTCTTCTGCCTCGCATACCAGGTACCAAATTTAAAACATCTCAAACAGGCTTGTTCAGGTGATCTATAGAGCGTGAGACTCTTCAACAGCATCGAGGTTGCTGTATCCTGCGGAAATGATCTAGTTCTTATCCTTGTCTGGTCGAGAGCTGTTCCCCACCAAAACAATTTGGTAGAAGATGGTAGTGACATTAATCAGATCGTGTTATGCTTTTTCAAATGGTCTGCAGCTAAAAATGACCCTGGTGCTATGTTGGTACTATCTAGGTTTAAGTAATAAAATGCCTGAAGTGAGAGGTAAATGATTCTGCAAATCAGGTAGCCTTCCTGCATTTGGGCATGATTTGACTAAAAAAGGCAAGTAGGTTTGCTTAGACTGTGTGAAACAGTGTAGTTCTGAGAACTATATGCAAAATGTTTGGCATGTGCCAGGCTGAAGTCTGGAAAACCCTTATTTTGGTATTTTGATGTTAACAAATGAGAAGCCAATTGACTTGGAAGGTAGAACTTTTCAGGTGTGAAAGCTTTAACTATATTCCATAGATTCTTACAGGAGGTGGCTGTTTTTTGCATCAAATTGGACTCATTGAAAATGGAAAACCTAGTGAATGTCGCCCTATGAATTAAGGCAGTTCTGAACCTTGTTTTGCATGGACTCTTGAATTTGGCCAAGTGATGAACTTGTCTCACTCCTGTTTTAGAAGTAACACTCTGTAAGAACACAGTAAATACTCAGTTGTCCAAAGTCTTCATTAAAATAACTGTTTAGATAAGTGAAACAAGACTTTTACAATGTGTAATGCTGCAATTTAACTATAGTGTTGTGAAGACTAGTGTTTACGATGTAAAATGTTACAATGCGAACCGCGTGGGAATGTCCCTGTGCCCTAGAGTAGCATGCCTGCTCACTCGCTGCTCTCACCTCTTTGCAACTATCAATTACAGATGTTTTTTTTTCACTGGAAGCTGAGGTAGGCAAGGTGGTTATCTAAACTTACAGCCAAACTTAACAAAACCGAGACAGACCTGAATTTTTTGGTGGTAATTTTATCCAGGTAGAAAATGCACATTTTAATCAAATTTTTAACATGTAGGGAAGTATAGCTGTTCTCATTTTTTGTTTAAAGGTATAATGCAGTGCCACTGAACTATAAAGGCCTTGCTGAATTTTATTTTTTTTTACCTGTGATAGGGACCAAAAGCTAGCAATCAGGTGTGGTAACCTGGATGTTCCAGTTGATTTTCCAGCTCAGTTTGTGCACTCAGCAGCAAAGCCATATATGGAGCCTGATTCAACACCTTGACAGTAGGCCCTATAAAATTAGGGGTACAAGTAAAGGGGAAGCTGCTTCAGCTATTGTTAGCACTGAGTTCACTTTAAAAACTATAGGGAAATACCATCTAAGCTTGAAGCAATATGTGTTTTTTAAAGTTTTTAAACAGTATTTGTTTTTAACGCTTCTGTATTGTCTATATTTAATAGTGTAGTGTCAACTTGTATATGTGAATAAAATGAGTGACACAAAGTGCCTTGACTGCTTGTACCGCGGCTTTTGGGGTCTCAGGTTTTCCATTACAGGCTGCTTTAGTCTCTGCAGGCAGACTGCGGCTTCTGCTGGGCCCCGGGTGCTCTCCTGAAAAGTAAGTGACAGGCTTCTGCAGAGACTGGTGGTGGGTGAAGGGTTAGATGACAGGGACACAGCCAGCTGAGAGCTGAGCTTGTCTCCTGCCTTCCTCCTGGGACTCTCCCACAGGTTCCTAATACACTTCCCCCGTCTGACTGGCTTTTTCTACCGCTAACAAGATAAAAATAGAGTCTAAAATATAATAGCTGTCTGAAGTGCTAGGTGTGCTGGAGGGCATGCCGAAGCCTTGGTTGGGGGAATCTTAATTTAGAACTCTGGAAAAAGAGGGTAACATGGGAAAAAACAGGCATGTCTATCTCTAAGATCAAGTATAATCTTGCAAGGAGGAAAGCCTAAGCTATCAAAGGCTGGCTACACTGAAGTAATTTATGCTGCTGGCTCTACAGTAAGCGAGGGAAACAAAGCTCCCTGGTTTTGTACACTCTGTAGATTTACAGTGTATTTCTTGAGATTTTTATAGTGTTTAATTATTCTAGCATATAGAATATAATGCAAGTGAGTTTCACAGAGTAATCATGCTTTTTTAGAGCATTCATTTTTTAAGCACTTATGGGAGCTGTTGACTTTTGAGCCACAGGGTAACCCAGTTGAATACAATGAGTGGACAAGAGATGGATCAACTGTGAACTGCCTAATAACCTGGAGAAGTTGTAAGTGCAAATCCATTCTCTATTTCCTACTTGATTTTTTTCCCCTTGTTTAATGCTTAAAAGAAGCTAAACTTCTGAAGGCACGTTCTCCAAGACATCTAGACAGATCCATCTGGGACAGACACAAGGAAAGTACGTGCACCTTTGCAGCCATAGCCTCTCAAGGACACCCAGAAGGGAAGTGATGCGTTGTTCCTCTCTAAGAGGGGGTGGCAGCATCAGTGTTGCAGGGTTGGGGCCCTCTCATGTCATGGGCAAAGCTGCTTCCAGAGAGCACAGGGAGGGCCCTGCTCCTGGGAAATGCGCTGAAGTGCTCCAGCTCCCTAGGCCCATACTTCTCCTAAATTCACTGCATAGCCAGTATTTTTTCATGCCTATCTCACACGTGTTATGTTACAGACTTCACTGACCAGGCAAAACCCGTACAACAAGTAAATAGAATTTGCTATGAGACACCTAGAAAATCAAGAAAGATTCTTTATTTGGTGCTAGATACAAGCATTAAATGAAATCGTGTAGGCCAACAGACTGATTAAAAGGCAAGACATAGGCTTTAATAAGACATTTAAATCTTTTTAAAGATCTGAACAGCTAAAGCTCCACATCCAATAAATTCTAGGATACAGGTACCCAGTATTATTTCATGTAAAACTCCAAGCCATCTCGCTTTGGTAAAGTATGACTTTTACACTAAAACCATACATAACAACCTATCTATCACTTACTGTTTAGGTGAGCTAGGTTGCAGTTGCTGTTTTAAGCTAAAGCTTAAAATCTACTCTAGGGCTGATGTTGGCATGATGTTTATTTTTAGAAATTAAAAAAAAACCCTCAGAGGAGACACAGTAAACAATACAGCTTGCACTGGTGAGAGCTATTGCTTCCAACAGTATTTCCCTCAGCAGCTGCGCTTTTAGAAAGTTTCTTTTTAAAGTGTCAGTAGATACGCATAAAAGGTTGCAATACTACAAAACGTGCACATTAATCTGGTTAATGTGTATACAGTAAGAGTATACATTAAAAAAATGATTAAAAAAATGTTAAAACTCATTGTAATGACACTATTCTGTCCTTCCAGGTAGGAAGGGGACAGCTTAAGACAGTTGGTTACAGGAAGAATAAAACTGTGCTTACTGCTTCTTGACCAAAATGATCGTAAGAACTGAGTATACAAAAGAGGCCAGTCTTGTATGTCAAGGGAAAAGGACAGGAAAAAGTATAAGAAAATTCCTGCCAAACCCCTAAAATTTCTATTTAAAAGCAATGGAATTGAGTAAGAGTCCCCTGCTACTGTCATAGTGGAAAGAAGTTTTGATCAGCAGCCAAGCCCCCTCCAACCATTGTAACAGTGACAAGACAGACCTTTAGCTTTACTTGTGCTATGCTCCAGCTACAAAATAAGTGCTCAGCTTTCGCTGGTGTGAGTGTACCGAGAAACCTGATTAGATTGTGGTAAGGGCAGGGAACAGACTTCCAAAAATATCATCTTTTCCCAGCATTCCAGAACTGGTTTGGGATTTTGGAACCAACACAGTCTCCTCCCCAACCCCTGGCTGAAACTCAACACGTCTCAGTTAATACTATGCCACTTGGTGGAGACAACTACATTCACCGTCTGCTTCCCAGGACTTACTTTTGGTAATTACTTCCAGTCCTGAGTAGTGGAAGCCAAAGTAAGTTGAGTGAAGATTAAGACAGGTAAGTTTCTTTGGACTTCTTTGATGTTCTAGTAAATGCACAGTTAAGCTGCTTCAGAAATACTTTACACTCTTACGGGGAAGAGAATATTCCTTGGGAATAATTCTTATCAGTTACGTAGCAAATTCAATCCTAAATATTACACCATACATAGGAGAGAGCTATAACATCGACATCTTTGGAACCAACAGCCTTTTTAAAACAAAACCTAGGCTTTTTAAGTACAAAGCAAACTTAATGCCTTTTAATCAATAAGGTGTACAATTTTCAGATAAGTATCCATTTGAACCAAAAATGGCAGGATGAAGACAATAGCTTTAAACACAATTCTAATTCCACAAAAAATGGTATGCCTCTGATAGCATTCCTGCTTTGCTCTTGTGCTTTAACTGCCCTCCAAATTACAGCATCAGGTCAGTTTTCTGATTTAGTCTTCAAACGTGCATTTGACAAGCAACCCTCCAATACAAAAGATTCATACATAGACAGTAATAAAGCATGTTTGACCTGGGAATTTCAATACTAGGTTCTGATCAAATTTCTTTGTGTTAATTTGCGCTTCCAAGGAGACATCCCCTTTCTAGTTTTACAAGTAGCCAAGTAAAAATATGATTAGTGATTTTCATCAGTGGAAGTGAAATTGCCCCTCCTCAGTTCAGCCACCCCCAGAAACACTAGCTTAATTCTGCAGCTCCTTATCTGGCACAACAAAAGCCACAGGCCTCTTACCTGATCAGTTGTCATGGCACTGTAAAAGTGATAGGCAACACTTGTGGTTCAGTCCTCCCTCTTGGACCACCTGCACATTTCTTCCTCTTCTGTCTCCAGCTAAGGAATGAGGATGGGCTTCCTAATCTCTTGCCCCATGCCTCCTCCCCACAATAAAAAGAGGGCAGGAAAGAAAGCCTGAGTTGTGTGTTTTAACACAGGAAAAAAAAAAAAAAAATCAGTACCAAGGCTGAAATTCTTCTTGATGAATTTCACAGGAAGAAAAACTACCTAAGTAGTATGCTTAGTTTTCCTTCCATCACATGAGTCTCCCGAGGGCAACGTGGACAGTGCACTCACATGAAATTCAAAAGGTAGAGCTCCAGCAAGACAGACTGTAAGCTCCCAATTTTAAAGTCTAATTTTTAAATTCAAGTTCTTAACTGTAATTTATAAATGTCTAAAAAAAATAAAATAGTATTTTAAGTTTCATACATTCAGGATACTTCAGAACTCCTCGTCTGGGGTATGCTTCAACACCGATCATACTTCCATAGCTCTGTGATAAGAGGTTAGGAGAGCTCCTACTGTAATAATTCTTCGTAAGCCCCTGCCCTAGAATTACAACACACACAGAAGATACACAGTTCTGTTCACATGTACATTCCACCTTCATAATGCCAGTGCTACACAAAACATCAGGAACAAGAAAACAGAAAATTCCAAAATCCAACTCAGTCGACAGCCATTTGAAGAGACTGAAAAGTATTTTTTTTCTAAACTTTTGAAATTTGATAAAAGAGCTTCAGAAATTATTTAAGAACTGCAATAGAACAGAATATGTGAATGTCAATAAAAATTACATTTTGAACTTGACATACTAGTAAACCTAAATATGGGCCCTAGCCATATGTTGAGAATCATGTCAACAGCTTGTTAGAATGCAGCAAACCAAGTAGGAAAAATAAAACAAGAACCCCTCGCTGACAGCGCCAGTGGTTTTATAATTCAGGTCATAAATATAAACTATTGTGCAACAAACAAACATGACAAAGCCTACCTCAGTTAAATTTGTTTATATGATAAAAAAATAAAATATTAAACTGCTCGTAGTGCAACATTCTATCAGCATACATAAGTATACCATGCTTTGTAAATTTACTATTACATTATTTACAGTATATAGCAATGCTTTAAACCAGAGGTGAAAGAACAAAACCAGGTAATGGAAACTTTTACATACAGCTATGAGTCTTAATATTGTCCACCAAATTATCAAGTTTGCTTTGCAGACTTGTGTCATATGAACATTCCTGCCCCACGCCACAGGGTACACCCTTCTGTCAGCAGTGGTCTCCTCTGTTTACAGATAGTGGGAAGATGTTTTTAAAAACTGCATAGCCTTCAAGCTTTGTCTGTTTCTTCAAACGCCATTTGCAAGGACAGCTGTAAAATACACCAGAACTGCATCAATTATCTACATCTGATCAATCTGAAAAGTCAAGTTCTGAGAAAAGATCAATATTCACTCCTGTAGTCATACCAAAGCTGGACTAAATTAATGCCCTTTTCCAGCAGTCTCTTAGTTGAAGGATGGTATATTATAGAAGGAAAATAAGGGAGGAAAGCAGTTCAAGGATTTCTATCCATCATTTAAAATTCTGAGCTTTAATTGGGAGCTAAGCTCCCAGAATACAGAACAAAATATGCAAATGCTTTATTTAAGGTTCTGTAAATCTTCTGCTGGTGTGCACTGCTCAAACTGATAAAAAATTAATACAGTAAAAATGATGCAGTAACTATGCCTGCAATACTTGCTTAATTTGATATTGCTGTCTTTGTATAAGAAGAATAAGGATTAATTATGTAAGAATAATTAACTATGCAGCAATTCCTTAATTACCCTCATTGAGTAAGGAAGAAAGTGAAAGAGAACCACTCTGGCATGGTTTTAGGTGGAAGTTTGAAATCCAGTATTATCTTTAATTTTCAATTCTCAATCTTTAAACTTTGTATTTTCAGAAAAGACAAGATACCACACCGTACATTTTGTGAACTCTCATTTCCAGTAATATTTGTCCACGATACAGAAGAAATTATTAATCCTTTCTACGGTGCATTAGGTAACTATTAGGGCTATAATGCATTTCAGGAATACAGAATTTTAAAATGTTTTCCACAGCATTACTCAGAGTAAGCAAATATCTATAAATACTTCAATAAGAGCACTGGTCTTGCTTTAGTGGGGAGATGGTAGAAGAAAAATCAAAGTATAAAAAAATTAATCCATTCTACTGTGCATTATTTCACTATATTCTATGTTACTTTACAGGCTAGCTGAAAAAGCCAGGCACTCGATACACATTTATGAAATATGGTAACACACCCTGAGATTTTTGTAACCTTACCTTCTGTATCTAAAGTGAGTATTTGGGGATTTGTGTTTTGTTTCTTTAACATCCACATTCTTGAGCACTTTGCGCTTGTGCTCTACGTGGTGATCTCAGCTGTCTCAAGGCAGCATCTCCATACTGAATACCTGAGCCCATTCTTTCTGGATCCAATTCTCCTGATGAGAAACAAAATGGTCACAAGAAGATGGGTCACTTGCAAACAGTATATTCCAATTTAACTGACAACAACAGATAAAAATTGCATAATGTTATGGAGAGATCTATTGCAATTCTGTTTACTTTTAGGCAATTCCAAAGCTTTATCATTTTCTCCTGTAATTTCAACCATGTGCCTTTAATCATAGTGACAAAGAAGCCTGTCTCCGAGTTAGGCTGCAACAAGAAATGTATTTGCACTAACTACTTCTAACAAAGAAAATGTCCAAAATGTTTTCAGTGAACACTTAAACCACACCTGCTTTCAGGGACTAATACGTGAAGAAAGTAGTAGTGTAGATACCAAGCCAAACAAAAATGGATTAATCTGACAGTGGGATTCCATAATTTCCTCTGGGGGCAGTGCTTTATCTCAACCTTCCCTACTTCTGGTATCCATTTCTGCCTAGTCCGTACCCTGTGCCTTCAGAAATGTTCTTAAGGCTGTACAGTGGACTGGCCAAGATTAAAAGCATTTAGTCAAAAAAACCCCCCAAACAAACAACAAAACAAAACAAAGAATCCCTCTGAATAATTCAGATCACTTAGGTTCATTGCACATGTGAGCTCTCTGTAAATTAGCAGATGACACCATGTTGATAGCTTGAGACTGTCATTCAGAAAAGACCTTGGCTGAACTAAAGGAACAGGCCAGCAGGAATCTCATGAAATTCAGCAACTGCTCACGCAGAGCTCTGCACCTGTGATGGAACAACCTCAGCGCTGGTAGAGGCTGGGGACTGGCTAGGGAGATAGCAGCAAATGGTTAGCACTGGGACACACTGCCCAGAAGCTCCCTGGAATCTCCGTTCCTGGAGCATCTCAAAATGTGCCTCGACAAGCCCCAAGCTTGTGCTCTCACTTTGAACCTGAACGTGCTTTAAACAGGAGGCTGTTCTAGAAACATCCGTAAGTTCTTGCCAGTCTCAATTTTTCTGTGATTCAATGCATGTGTGCTGGCACAAAGAACACAGGAGCAGCTCACAGAAAACAGGACTTATTTCTGCTGCGATAGTGCCTCTTTAAATCAGTCATGGAATTACAGTATCATGAGAAACTACCTATGCTTTGCCTTTTGGTTTGGGGGGTTTTTGTGGTTTTTTGTTCGGTTGGTTGGTTTTTTGTTTAAAACGAAAGCTGCTGTTTGGCATTGATTTGATGCAGTAATCATGAAAATTCTATGAAAATACGGTATTATTTTCATCTAAAAACTTGTGTTTGGCATTCAAAATGCGTAATTAGAGTCTGAGACAGACTTTTCAATATGGCCAATATTTAAAACTTTGAAGAATATCAAACAAGTAGAAGAGAGAAAAACTGGAATGCAAATTAGCTGTAATGACACCTAACACTTAAGAGCCTGTCTCTGATAGAAACCTGCCCACTTGCACTGAGAAGCTTCTGGTATATTTCTAGATCTGCAAATGTAAAAATAGTTTCAACCAAGAGGCAGGAAGGTCGCTTCAGAGAAACACAGTTGCTAGGAAACATCCCTGAAATTTTTAGTAGTATTGTTCAAATCCTCTTGACTGTATTTCCTGCTACATATGAGAAGCAGAATTAAAAGTTATGTCTTCCCTGATGCTAGGGTTTTATTCTGCTAAAACTGTCTAGTGTCAGGCTTGATGCTTGTAGGGACATGGCAGGCTGAGAGAGATAGGGTTGTTCAGCCTGGAGAAGGCTCTGGGGAGACCTTATAGCAGCCTTCCAGTACATAACAGGGGCTACAGGAAAGATGGGGAGGGACTCTTTATCAAGGAGTGGAGTGATAGGGGTGATGGTTTTAACCTGAAAGAGGATAGATTTAGATTAGATATTAGGAAGAAATTCTTTACAGTGAGGGTGGTGAGGCACTGGAACAAGCTGCCCAGAGAAGCTGTGGATGCCCCATCCCTGGAAGTGTTCAAGGCCAGGCTGGATGGGGCTTTGAGCAACCTGGTC
>JAOXJK010000023.1:44486629-44603553 GCA_025774025.1 Xenus cinereus | reverse complement strand
CCCCCTGCCATGGGCAGGGACACCTCCCACTAGACCAGGTTGCTCAAAGCCCCATCCAGCCTGGCCTTGAACACTTCAAAGGATGGGGCATCCACAACTTCTCTGGGCAACCTGTTCCAGTGCCTCACCACCCTCACAGTAAAGGATTTCTTCCTAATATCTAATCTAAATCTCCCCTCTTTCATATGACATGCTGGATCTCACACATGCTTGGTTTGGGGGTCTTCAGGATATAGGACACAGTGGTTGTATCTGCATCAGTGACTGGAATGTGCCCTGGGCTGTTGTCTGACTATGGCAGCTAGATTGGGGTGGCCCACACCAGTGTGATTGAGCTCTCCATCCCCCAGAACAGGGTGGCTGCACTCAAGCTACCTACTGGGACAGGGCCTCATCCCACACTAACTCCCAGAGCATCCCCAGGAAGGGTTTGTAGGCACCATGGTCAGCACGGATGAGCCATAGTGAGCCAGTGACATCTAGCCTCAGGGAACGCTGCCTACTACGCTCATGATGCTAACAGGGATGTAGCTAAAGAGTGTCTGACTGGCAGGATCTTTGAAGGAATATTCCAAATTTCTGTCCAGCACAGGTGCATTTTTACTTGTTTTCCTAAAAACGGTGATGAGCGCTAATGTGTATTTGCAGAAGAGGTGCAAAGGGGAGAGCTGGGTGCTGGATGTGTCACCTCACAGATGCTGGAGAGGGGCTGCTGGAAGGAGCAGAGCCCTGGCCGTACACTAGGTAAGAAGCTCTGCTTTGCCTTAAACTGGGCAGAATCAAATCCCAGCAGCCTGCCATCATTACATGACGGGGAACTGGCCATCTGAGCAAACCACAGAAGCACATCAGCCTGCCAGTAACCTCGAAGGCAGCCGAGTCAGCCCACGCCATCAAGCGAGTGGTGCCTGGATCCAAAGACACCACACCACCAGGCTGGGACTTTCATTCCACATCCATTTTTTTCTTGGAAAGCACTACTGACTGCTGCCTCCCCAGTGGCACTCTGGTTGGGAGGGTGGCAGGGGATGGGGACTGGCGGGGGCTGAGGCTTCAAGTGCATTAATTAATTTGTGGCTAATTAATTAGGGAAAAGAGGGAGACTGCGAGGGGGCAAGCGACGGTGCCGACAAACTTTACCCATCAGTGTGCTCTACCTCCCTGGCAGATCTTCTTCTCTGAGTGCCTGGGGGAGGCTGAGCTTGGGACGCCCCATTCGAGGTCTCCCTACAGCATCAGCCTGTGCCTCATGCTTATTTAAAAGCAAACCAGAGAGGCAGCAGAATTGCTCAAGCAAAAACCCACAGCATGCATAACAAAGCTCGGGAGCTGCTATGTTCCACACGCCACCAGTTGCGTAGCCAAGTAAATAGCCCCGGGGCGCTGGTGACTCGAACAACGCTTTTTCATGGCTGAAAAATGATTCTATTTATTGAACATTCATTTTACACTTGAGAGCTAAAAACTTCCTTTTCCCACCTCCTGTTGGAGATGCACGCACCTCCGGTGTGTAACTGAGAGTGAGACGCTTCTCGGGGGAGAGGAGCTTAGTGACTCATGGAGATTCGCTCTGCTCAGCCTGTGGGCTGTGCTGTCCATGCAGACGCAGCTTGGTTCTTCAGGAACAGAGGCCCTCTAAAACTGCAAAGGTCTCTGACTTGGGGCCTTACGGCAATTGCAAGGACAGAAAAGCTCAAGGACAGTGAAATAAAAATGTGTGTCAGACGGCAGCAGCAGGTGAGGTATGTGCGCAGAGGCCTGGGGAGCATCAGTGGGGACTTTGGTTTGGGTTCAAGGATACACAAGGAGCCTCCAGGGAGCTCTTGGAGGCTCCAGAGCTCCTCCCCAACCTCAGGGATGGGATTATAACAATTCAGCCAACCTCTGCATCCCCCCCCCACCCCCGGGATTGTCTGGTAAGTGCCTGGTGATGGTTTTTTGGTTCTTCTCCAAAAACATGCCAATGTTTGCGATATCTGGTTGCCCCAGCTGCCTCACAGTGGTCACTCCAGTTGGGCAGCACCTGCCTCGCAGTATTCATGTGCCCTGGGTTCAGGCACACCAACATGGGGTGACAGGGTTGAGTGTGTCCCTTTGACTGAACTCGAGCTGCACAAACCTCTATCAATGGACTTGGGGCTGCGACTGTGGGAAATGGAGACAGGCACAGGAGCCCCTTAGGGATGGGGCACGTCTTCTCACCAGCCAAAGGGAAAGGGCATCTTCAACTGGCTCATCTTCAAAGGAGGGCTCCTGCTTCCATTTCTGTTGTGCTTTCTGAGTAACTACAATGTATGCAGTACCATGTGTGAGACATCCTCACAGTACTGCTCAGCAGAAGCCAGCCCGTGTTACTGTCCTCAGAGATCCTTGTCCCAGAATAGGGAAACAGAATGGAAACAGAAGGCTCCATGTGAACATCAGGAAACACTTTTACACTAGGAGGGTGACCAAGAACTGGCAGAGTTTGTCCTGAGAGGTTGTAGAGTATCCCTCCTTGGAGATACTCACAAGCTGTCTGGACATGGTCCTGGGCAACCAGCTGTGGCTGTGCTTGAGCATGGGGTTTAGACTAGATGACCCTCAGAGGTCCCTTCCTACCTCAGCCCTTCTGTGACTGAGATATACTGCCTTGCGTTGACTGGAGACTGAGCTGTCCCAGGGGGACACAGGGCTGGCATTACCCATACCCAACTGCACCATGACCACAGAGGGCCCACGGCCAACCTGTTGCAGAACCCTTGTCCAGTCGTGCTGTGAACCAGATAGGAACACATCATTACCTTGTGCTAACAGATGCAACCTGATGCTTAATCCCCTTGAAGCAGAAGCCTCCACGATTTTAGGTGAGCTGTCAGCACTGGGCAGAGAGCAGCAGGGCAGATGGACAGCAACCCCCACCAGCAGGCTGGGCAACACCATGTGCTGGAGGTCTTCAGAGATCTTCTGCAACAGCAAAACAAAGATCGTCAGTTTTTAGCATTTCCCAAATACTGTCGGATGTGTATTGCTGCAGAAATACATGCCCTGGATTTTAAACATCGTGCCGGTCTCTGTTAGTAAAAGTCGTGTTGCATCTGACAGGTGTCTGTGTCACCGGAGGTGACCCAACGGCGTTGCAGCTGAGCGGGCTCCTCGTGCTGTGTGGCACCCGGGCTTGCCCGTGACCACGCTGCCCTGCCACAGCCTGGACCAGGAGCATGTGTGTGACACGTTTCTGGTCCCATTGGTGTGCACAGCACCTCTGGGACCAGCAGCGTCTCCTTCCCCCATGTTTTCTTAACGAACACAGTGGAGAATCAATGCAATGAGCTGCAGGCATTTTTCTACCCTGGAGGTGCCAAAAAGCAACTGAGGTTGCCAAATTAATTGTCATAGTTAATTATTTTTCTCAGTTTATTCATGCTTCAAGGGACCTCTTCCCCGCTGACTTTTCAGAGTGGAAACGTGGGCTGTCTCCACCAGCCTTTGCCAGCGCTGGGGGAGCCAGGCTGTACGCTGTACATGGAAACACCGTGGTTGTGGTCACTGTTTGCTCTCTGATTGCTTCTAGAGTCAAACCCTCCTGATAAGTATCACACATGCAGATAAAGCATGCAGCAAAAGCCAGGATTTAAATTCTGAAACAGACCTCAGGAGAGAGGAAAAAGAAAACACCTGCAGCAGAAGATGTACCCCAGTGGTACATGCCCTCCTTTGCCTCTGGAAAGCTAACAAAATTACTGCTGAAGACAGCAGGAGCTTCCAGTCCAAGTTTGTTTGCCACACACGGCTGCTGATCACCTAACAAATTGTCTGGGTCCCAGGTATTGGAAGAGAAAGGCTATAAATAATTTCTGGGCTAAAATTTCTGCCACTGCCCCTCTTCACTGGTGTTTCTGTAAGAGGCAGTGCTTCTATTTACTGAAGAATCATTTGCAAAAAATACATCTCTATCAAGGTCGTGCCCTTTCTTGCAGCTCTGTGATGCAGAAGGTGACCCTGCCCCAGCTCACCACTTCACTTCAACATGGCAGCGGGTATTTGGGTGGTGGTGAGGACGGGGCAACATCGCTGGCTCAAGGGGTCGGACATACCACATGACGAAAGGGGAAAGGTGTTCACCCAATTTTTAGCGTGGGCTGCATGGACTTTATCCAGGAGGAGCTAATCTCATCCTCATCAGGGCTAAGATGAAGATAGCATCCCTGCTACCCTGTTGCCCACCCTTGGGTCCATGGCTCTTTACAGGCGTGGGCAGGGGGTGACGTCTCTCACCCCATCCTTCCCTGCAGAAATGCAGCAGTTTCAGTGGGAGCATCCCGAGGGATGAACCGAGTCCCCGCTGGGTAGCAGGACCATGCTGCGAGTCTCCAGCAGCCCCAGAAGAGGTGATGGACCCCAGCGTTTTTGTTCACTCAGATCACGGGTTACCCTGCAGAGAAGGGGGGGGGGGGGCTCCCCACTGCACAGAGACACCGAGGATGGGGGGCGAGGGCATAAGACGGTGTCTGCCACCATCTTCCCTGTTCCTTTCATGATCCGGGTGTGCAAAACTATCTGCCTCGCCTCTCCATGCGGCGTGTAAACAGCCGCTGCTTGCAGGCAATATTTCCTGCGTTAAGCAGGGTGGAGCTGCCCTCTACCGTCTCCCTTCCATACAACTGCCCGCTTGGTTATTAGTTAGAAAATAAAGCACAGCAGCATGGATACGCCGCTCTGCAGCCAACAGGGCTCCTTGGGAATGGGTCAGGCTTCCCCGCGATGCCACATCTGCTCACAGAAATGTTCAGAAATGGTATTTCTGCCAGCTGGCAACTTCCTCAGGCTCAGCTGCTGTACGACGAACAAGAAAACAATATTGGAGCATTAAGCACTGAGGCAGCTACACTGCACGGAGAGGGTGAGAGGACAGAGGTGCTCGGTGCCGCTTCTCAGATGCTTCGGAGTCCTTGGATGCTATTTATGCTTCTGGGCTTTCTGATGTTCCGATGTCATCCCCATCCGTTTCTGCTCCCAGCAGAGGAGATCTGACAGAGGGCTGGTTTAGTCAGATATTAATCCAAAGTCCCTTGAATAGAATTTTAAAAGCACATTTAAATTTCAGTTTTTAAAGCAAATGTCCTCTGTTGTCACAGAGGGGAATGGGTGGTGTCATGCTGGTGCGTTCAGTGTTGCATTGCAGGTGAATACCAGAAGGGTGGTGAAAGCAGAAGGAAGATTAATTCCTTTATACTTACCTTGCATCGCTGGTAGCATTTTGGGGTCTGGAGTACAGTAGAACAACGTCAGCTGCAGGCATGTGGTCAGCAGAGCATTCAGCCCCAGTGTCACCGCACAGATGACAATGCTATTGACTCCTGTGGTCTGCATTCAAAACAGCTGGCTGAGTCGGTAGAGCTGGTTTGATAGCTCACATACATTGCTTGGGTGGTGGCAGGGGCTTACCAGAACCTGAGTTTATTTATTCCCTATGACCAAGAAGCAGCAGGACAAGATCCCAGGTCTGTCTGTTTCTTCCTGGCTTCCTGAAGACTGCTAGGTCTTCTCAAGGGACCTCTCAAAGATGCTGTGAGAGATATACTCTGTACATCCATGCCAAGGTGTGAACAGAGATGGGGAACAGAGGGGCCAGCTGTAACTATAAGCTGAGTTTTGAAGTTGCATCGCTATTTAGCTTCACCTGACACAAGGATGCAACGTTACCCCAGGTTTTCTGTAAAGCCTCTTTCCATGCAAACGTCAGAGAGAGGCTGGCATGAGATACCAGGCTTTCTAATGCCCAGGTGGGCCTACATCTCCAGCTGTGCACAACGCCAGCTGATGGCTATGCAGGGAGAGGAAATGAGGTTTTTGCTTGTCATAAAACAGTGAGTCAAACCAGAAAGGCCAGGCACAGAAAAAGGCAGCCCCTGCCATCGGTACCTATGGGCTGTGGGGGAGCGGAGCGGCAGGAGCACCACTGAGCCGGGGAGCACAGGGATGCCTGGGTGAGGTGTTCAACAACAACATCCCATCAAGATCTCAGCTTGTTGTGATTTAACCTCAGCCAGCAACTAGGACCACGCAGCCACTCACTCACTCCCCCCAGCTGGGGTGGGGGAGAGAATCAGAAAAGTGAGAAAAAAAAGCTCATGGGTTGAGATAAAAAAAGGTTAATAGGTAAAGCGGAAGCTGCACATGCCAGCAAAGCAAGACAAGGAATTCATTCCCCACTTGCCATCAGCAGCAGGTGTTCAGCCATTAACAGGAAAGTAGGGTTCCACCCCGCGTAACTTACTGGGGAAGACAAACAACATAACTCCAGTCGTCCTGCCCTTCCTTCTTCTTCTCCCCCAGCTTTATATAGTAAGCATGATGTCAAATGGTACGGAATATCCCTTTGATCACTTGGGGTCAGCTGTCCTGGCTGTGTCTCCTCCCAACTTTTTGTGCAGTCCCAGCCCACTCGTTAGCGGGGCTGCGTGAGGAGCAGAAAAGGCCTCGACTGCTCAGGAACAACCAAAACCACCAGCGTTTTACCAACACTATTTTCATCCCAAATCCAAAACATAGCACTATACCAGCTGCTAGGAAGAAAGTCAGCTCTATCCCAGCTGAAACCATGACACTGGTCCACCATGGCATGTGATGGCATCTCTCTGCGCGCAGCTTTCTTCTGATGAGCTTCAGCTTCCTTCTGTTTTCTCTCGATTGCAGTCCCCAGCAGGCTCAGCCCCTGCTTCCCAGATGCTTCAGCCTGCCCTGCTGGGTGGGCAACACTACGGCTTCTCCTCCTGTCATTCTCAAAGGAAAGTCCCCACACTTGGAGGTGCCTGCAGAACATCAGCAGCAGGAATGGAGGGAACTGGGGGTGGAGGCTGAGGGTGCTATCAGGGAAGAATAGGAACTTTATTTATCTTGCTCAACTTGGAACAAAAATGATGTTTCAAAACTGAATTGTCCTCCCTTATGCTTTCTAATTTAATGTGATTGATGATGCTTTGGTTGGACAGCTGCAACTCTTACAAATGCCTTGGTGCCATTTCAGGGAACAGAAAAAGCATTATGTTGATTTGAGCTGCAGAATTACCAGTGGCCACTGAAGTGTACAAATAAAAATAACACTCCCAGGACAGTTTGGGATTGGAATATGAGAGGCGGCAGTAGTTGCTGCTTTCAGGAAATTGTAGATGGAGTGATTCAATATTAAGTGTTTTAAACATTACTACCAATACAGCAGTGTTTTAATTAAAAGTGCCCAGAAGTAATTAATTATTTTAACAATTCAGGTAGGAGATAAAAATGAAGTTCTCACCCTTTTGTAAATCACTGCACTGCATTGTGTTAGCAGGACACTGTTAAGGGATGGTCTTTTTTCTGAAGAATTTAAGTGTTATTTTGGGTCTACAATGGCAAAAAGACATAGATGGGATTAATGTTTCGCCCAAGATCATACAGCAAATGAGCACAGAGCCTGGAAGAGAATAACGTCCCCCACTTCAGTTGCTGGGCTTTGAGACCAGGGTGTCCTAGTCTGGCAAGTTGGTGAGATGCTGCAGAACCAGGACCTCCATGGCGTTTGCTTTGCAACCTTTTCCCCTTGTTGTGTGTTAGAGGGAGCAGCTATAGAAGATCCCTGGTCAGAAGAGACATGTATCAACATCCTTCACTGCTGAAAACATGTCTTCAGGACAAAATGCTTTTGAAAAGAAAAAAATTACTGCTATCTCCTGCCTATTGAACCTCCATCCTTTGCTGATAGCTTCTGGGGCTGGTGGCTGGTGGCAGCCTGCAAGGTGTCTTGCCGTGATTGTGAACCATAGGTCCCATGCTTTTGCTGTTGCTGGAACCTGAGACCATGACTGAAGCCGAGCATCTCCTTAAAAGCTTCAACACAGGGCTGTCCCCATGAGAGCTGAAGATTTGCTCCCCTTTTCAGACCTCACAGAGACTCAGCCTTCTTTGGCCTAGAGTTATGCAGCAACTAACACCGCATGGGACCGTATGTCCACCTAAACCTGGCAGTGGCTGCTGCTCTGTTAGCGTGGATTTCAGAAAAGAGTCCTCCTCCTGGCTGCAGCTCCCATCCCAGAGATAACCGTAACTCTGACACCATTTCTGCCTGGATGGCAACACTGCAATAGCAGAAGCGATGGAAAACTGAACGAAGATGCTGTTATTTATGCATTTGTTATCCAACTCTTGTGGATATTTATAGGCATTTCCCACCAGCCCTCCGTAGGGAGACACTGAGACACGTTGTGTAAAGTTTTCTAGGCGTGCCAAATTTCTCACTCAGCCGTGCTCTTGCAAAGTCTCGCTCTTTTGGCTCTTTTCTCCTGCTAGCGGCTATGTGTAATGCCGTGGATCCCACTACGTGCGTAATTACCAACACAGACGCCTGTGCCAATGTAGCAAATTACAGGACAGACAGCACATGACAGTCACTAATTGCGCCGCCAGCCTGGGCGCCAGAGACCGGGGTTTCTTGCGCTCGGTGCAGGTATCGGTGCTGGGGACAGGAGAGCGGGGAGGGCTTTGCTGTCCATTAGCGGGGCTTGGTACCCGGTGTTTTTTCATTTTCTAATTAGTTTGTTTTTGAAGAGGGTCAGGAGAAGAGTTGGGTGAGCGGTGGTAAACTGCCGGCTGGGCCACCACACGCTCTAGTTTCGCTGCTCCTGCGTGAGCCTCAATGCTTTTGGGGGCTGTGGGAGCAGCTGGAGGGCTACAGCAGCAAAAAGAAGTGCTCCAGGGTCACCCCTTCGCTCAGGGACTTGTGAGCGGTCACGCATCCTCTGCCAGGCAGTGGGATGCAGAGCAGAGAGGGGATCGGGACCCCATGGAAACCCCACCCCGAGGTGTGCGGGGCGCTCCCCACCCCTAGCAAGGACGAGCGGCAAGTGGTGAACTGGTCCGGAATGGGGGGAAATCCAGCTGGCGGGAGCATCCCTGCCCACAGGATGCTCTGGGAGGGCTGTGCATCCCTGCTGGGGACCAGGAGCCCAGAGGTGCCTGGCAGGGAGGGAAGCATCCCCCCGTTTTGGCTGGGGCTGGAGGAGCTGCTGCTGCAGGACTGCGCCTGCTCCTGCTCCGTCTCAGCTGACTGACGGTGCCGGCACAAGATCTCTGCGGACACGCTCAGTTCATCCTGCTGTGTCAGGGAGATTTTTTTTCAGACATTCAGCCTACATTTCTACTTTCTTAATTTCATTCTTAATGTTCTTTGCTTAAGCCCTTGGGGCAGTAAATAGGAGGCAAGTTAGCAGGAATAGCTAAGCATCTGTAATGAGATTTCTGCTCAGGACGGTCGTGCCTCCCCGTTTCTCTGCATCATGCAGCTTCTGCCTGAGTCAGCCTCCCCTGGAGACACGCCGCTTGCTGAGGTCTTCCCCCAGGATTTATTTTTAGTTCTTTCGAACCAGGACCAATTAGCTCCGTATGCCTCTCCCTCTGTTGCTGTTTCACTTGTGGCTGGCCATAGGATCTTCAGCTCCTAGGAAAAACGGGAGACCACAGATCCTTCCCAACTCAAGTCTGTCCATCCTCAGTTACAGCTATTCCTCATGGTGAGGTCGTTTTCTGCAGCATTTCTGAGCATAGGAGTAGGGGCGGTGATATATTCATTTTGGCATCGACTTCTCACAGACACCAAAGAGCTTTTGTAGGTCTTGGGCTTCCTTTCTGTTATAAGAACAACTCTCTTTCTTTCCAAGATTTCCAAGATTTCTTTGACTTCTGCAGTTACTTCTTTCCAGTGACTTTATTAACTTCTCCTTTTCGTCCTGCCTCATTCTTTCTTACTTTGCAATTAACTTCGCTGAACTCCTGCCTGGCTCCTCCTTCTCACTTTTCACACCTCCTTTTTCCTCCTGGGAGTGAGATGCTCCCTGGGATGGGACAGCTGCTGCAAAGGTCCACAGAGACTGGAAGTTACTCTGAACCCTAAATGAGGACTAACATCCCAGCGACCTCAGTTTCACCCAGCTGATGGGAAATTTGCCCCCTGACCCTGCTCCAAACAGCCGGAACTTAGATATGCCATATCAAGCCTGATGGTCCTCCAGTGCCATATTCCTACAGCTTTTCTACCCTCAGATGCCCCCAAAGCCCTTTTTCTGCACCCCAAGGCGTGCAAAACACACTCTTGGCACCCATTGCTACTAGAAGGCACCTCTCTGGCAGTCTATGACCAGCCCTCTTATTATTTCAGACCCTTTGAACTGGAAAACCATGGAAAAAGAATAATTGCACCTAATGGCCACGGGGGCACACCCACCCCCCCTCCAAGTCTGGGCCAGCTCTGAAAGGCCAGGCCACCTCCCCGCAGGCTGGTCACAAACCACACCGTGCCCACAGGGATGGGGATGGTCTCCCTGGAGCAGGGAGGAGATTGAAGTGGCTGCCATGAGATGGAGTTCCACAGCCATGAAAGCTCAGCCCCACTAAGCAGCACCAGCAATATGGGCTGGAGCAACAAGAGCACAAAGTCTCCCGAGAGCACCAGGTGCTAAGACATGCTGCTCTAGTTGGCTGACCTCACCTGGACCAGCTTCTCCTGCAGCTTGCAGAGCTCCTCCCAGGTAGCCACTGCTCCTGGGGGGCATGTGGGGGTGCGGAGGGGTTGGTCTGGCTGTGCAGCAGCAGGGATGTTTGCTCTGTAATCAGCGATGAATAGTAATGGATGTAGTGTCATCCACTTCTCCTCCGGCAGTGCCTGGCCTCCTGCTGACCTGCTGACTGGAGGGAGCCTGCCGTCACCTGAGCGCCGAGCACCCAGGTGGGGAGCAGGATGGATTTCTTGAAAAGGGCTGTCAAGGAGAGTGCTCCACACAGCATTAAGCATTTTTATTCAATGTATGCCGTGCCATTGCAGGAGGTTTTGACACAGCAGTGTGCTTTAGCACAGTCTAGCTTTGAATTTGCATTTTACTAGAGGTCTGAAGTCTGTCTTAAGATACTGGAAGCTTTTTTTTTTGGCTTGTGGTGTGTGGGAAGGTGTGAACGGGCCATTCTGGAGTCTCTGTTGCCTATGAGTGTATGGACTCTGATGGATGTTGTCCCTTACAGGTCCATGCCTTTGCCAGTGTGTTTTCAGCCTTGGCCCCAGCCTCCTTCCATAATGTTTATCACCTCTGAAAACACCCACGGCATTTGAATCAGTCTGTTTGGGAGGTAATTGATGTTATCAGATGTATGTGTCAGAAGGAATTTGTCCCTAGAGCAATTAGGTTGGTCGGTTGTCTTTCATGGGATCTCTCTTGATTTATATAAATTGCAGTAAATATAGGCTTGGCCTCCTGTTAGTCAGGCTGCGACTGGTCTGACCAGGGTGATGAAAAGCTCCTGGGTTTAATGTCTCTGCATATTTTATCGTAGGCGAGTTCCTATATTTGCTGCCTGTGCGTGTGCACAGATGGTCACGAGTGGTCCTCTCCCAGCCCTCCAAGCGGCGGCTGCACACTGCAACACGGAGTGAAGCAGCTTCACATCGCCCCTGAGCCATCAAATTGGTCCAAAATGGGTATCTTTGGTTCAAATTCCTCCTCAGAGCAGCTGGCACGAGATGTGCCTCTTTGGCTCTTCCTGCTGTGCTCCAAATTGATGTTCAAATAATAAGCGATGCCAAATGATGCCCTTCCTGTGACAGCCTCGGAAGAAGGCTGCGCTCGCCGTATGCAAACAGGCCCTGATCCAGGCACTTCAGGGTTTGAGTAAGCCTCAATCTGTGCTTCAGATTTAGCATGCGTGTTAAGTGCTTGGCTGGGTCAAACCCTGAGGAAACGCCTGATGGTCCTGGGAGGCATAACAGCCACGGGATGTGCTGTGGCAGTGATCAGGGGAGAAATCTACCCCAGGACGAGAGCGAACTGTGGCCCCTGTTTAATTGCCCAAAATACCTCCTGTGGATTCCAAGTCTGGAGACCCTCCCCTTGTGAAGCCTCTGCTTTGGGGGAGCAAGAAAGTCACATCCTTGGTCACACAGCAGAAAAAGACATCGGTCCGCCAGGGACTGGCTCTAGAAGAGCTGAAATTGTGCCAAGCCAGAGCTGTCCCCATCTGGCAAAGCCAGTTTGCCCTTATCAGCTAGACCTCAACCTGCCCCATCTTTGCACAAGCAGCCAGGTCCTCCCAAACCTTCCTTCTCTTGCGGTGCCTCCTGATGGTGACAGCCATCCCCTGCCCTGGTCTGGGGTGCCCTATGTGGGAGACCCAACTTGTGGGTGCTTAAACAGGTGAGATGAGGTCTTCAGGTCCGGTTCTGCTGTCCCAGTGGTTTGGAGAAACGTGAACCAACCAAAAAATGAAGTGCTGGTAAGGGCCTCGGCTCCCGAGGCTGAGACAGCTCATGGGCGTGCAATGTCTCCCACGCTCACTCCTCTGCAGAACGACTTCCTCTCCCCCTCCCCCGGAAACATGATTGGACACCTCCTCTGTCTTTAATTACTTCCTTCCATTGCGGCCTCCCTCGTTATCCTTGCTCCCTGGCCCACATGACTCAGCTCACAACACCCTCCAACATGCAGGAGACTGCGGGGATGGGTGGGCACTCTCCCCAGGACCAGGAGCCTTTCGCATGGCCCATTTGCAGCATGGAGGGGGCTTTGGTGTTTCCACCCTTGTGCCTTTCCTCCTCTTCTCCCTGCTGCCGCTTGATAACCCAGACGTGGGCACTCACCATCAAAAGCCGTGCCATCGCCACCAGCTTAAACCCAGTGACACTAATCTACACATGTGCCCTTGACTTGGCTGCTTGCACCAGAAAATATCTCCATTTAAACTCATCTGGTGACTGTGACCACGGTGAGTTTTTGCAACACAACAGACAGGTATAAATAACTTCCCAAATCGAGGTGCCACGCTGGATCTGTTACCCAGGATGAAGAATTATAACCTACCCAAAAAGAGAAATCTTGGCCATGGTCAAATGATGGTGTATGTGCCTTAGCGAACATTGCTGATGGTGGTGCTCATGTAACTTACTGCACCTGAAGATAATTTTAAGCATCCTAAAATGCCTAAGAGGTTGCATAAATAAATATTCTAGACAATATTCATGCCTCATATGTTAACGCAACTGTTAAGCAACAAACAAACAGAGAGAGGAAGATGCCTGATTGCTGTAGGGACCCAAAGGACAGCAGAGCCAGGGAGCAAACTGTTTTTTCTGGCTTTGCCCAGAGGCAATTCTCTGATTTTCATTTCCAGATTTCATGCGTTCCTCTAAGGTGAAGGTCCTGAGTCTGATGCTGTTTGCTCTAGGGCCAGTTAGAGACAGGAGAGCATGATCCCTGGATTTCTTCTTCTTGTGACTACCGCATGTGGGTATCTACTATTTGATGTTTAATCAAACAGAAACATGCATAAATGTAATTATAGTAATAATGATAAAAACCAAACCCAAACGACAGAACACAAGAAGACACCAAATTAGTCTGAAACTAGTCAGACTGTCAAAAATGAGAAAAATGCTAGATGTCAGGAGAGCCTGAATTCCCACCCACCTCAGGTTGACACGGGCTGACAGTCTGTAATTGCCCCGTGACACACCAGTTTGTTCACAGGGCAGAGGTGAGGGTTTTCTGGAGGAGGAAGGTAGCAGGAGAGGAGAAAGAAGCTTCCTAGTGTGGCACTGCCAAGCACAACTGGTGGTGACAGTCACCCCAGGTCTCAGCCCCAACCCTGTGTCCTCTCCTGCACCAGCCATAGGCCTGTGTATGGGACCTTCAGCTCCTTTGCTTGCCCCCTTTCTACCTTTACCAGCCACCTCCAGTGTGTGGCTTGGTTGTGTGCACCCAGGTAACCCCTGCACAGGCTTTATAGTGATTAATTTCCTCCCAGGTGCTTCTGCAATGCTGTCATCATGGGAGCAATCTGCAGCCACTAATGGTGCTGTCTCCTCTGTCCCCTTGCAGGCACAGGAAAGCTGCCCCTCTCAGTTTTGCAGAGGGGGGGGAGCTGGGGTCAGTCTGCCCGACTTATCTGGGACACGCAGGACATGATTTTTCTGGTGAGCACGTTTTAGTGCAGCTCTACGTGCCTAGCCCTCCTCAAAATCATGTGTCCCCCTCACTATTCACTGGGTGTCAGAGAAACGGGGAGGGCAAGTCACCTTTGGGTTGGTGGGCTGGTGGCATCGCTTAGAAACTTTGCAACTTCAGCAGGGGCAGAGCCCCGTTCTTTGGCAGGCCACCAGCTCCTTTAACCGGTCACTTTAACAAGTCCCTCTTCCCCTTTCAATCCCCTTTTTTCCTTCCCAACGGCATCACACAGCAGGGATCCTCCAGGCAGGAGCCTTTCCTGTGTGCAATCCCGACATATTCCCTGAGCGCTGTCTCTCCTGCCATGGGTGGGAGCAAGGGTCCCAGCTGATCTCTAGTATGTGACCATGTAATTAATTTTCCCAATGCACAGGTTAAGCGATAGCTGCACAAGCAACTTCACTTGGATGCTGCTGAAGTACAGCTAAGTAAGAGAGATAATAGATTGCATTTGTGTACCTCAGACCAGCTATTTGTTGTATCATATGCCTTGCTGGTAGAAACATGTTCTGAAGGGTGAAACTAGTGGTTTAAAATGCTGACTTATCATTTTTTCTGCGTACTTTGATTACTTTTTATTTTCTGTTTGCACAGCACCGTCTAAATCCAGCTTTCCCTCAGGTCTTAAACTGCAAAAACTGCAAACAAGCTGCACTTGTAGGGAGACCCAGCCCTTCAAAATGTTCTTCAAAAGCATGGCTGCTGTGGGGGAAAGACTACAGGTGAGCCTCACCGTCCAAGCAATGATCTTGACCTTTATCAGTCCTCCCAAAGCAAAGGAGAAACACTGCAGCATCTTGCCCATCTCCAGCTCTTCCATGGTGGTGATTTCATGGTACACCTCAGCAAAACATCAATTTAGCAGGAGAATTATCCACTGTGTAACGACACCTTCCAGCCTGGTGACAGGAGTCCTTCTGCACTTTCTTGTTGTGATATAAAAGCCACAGACAGGCCATCTTTTTGAAAGCTAATGGGTAAGCTCCTGCTGAAAGACAGCAGATCTTGTCTAACAGAGCCTTAGGCCACACTCTTAGTGGATGCCTGGGAGGGGACCCTGGTACGAGCCAGGGGAGAGACAGGTACTGTGTGGGTATAAATATATATATGTATAGGATAAAAATGAAATTACTTCATAGTGAGGACAGGTGAGTAGAATCTAAAGAAGATCATGTTGATATCTGCCTACCCTGGAAGAGACCCAAGGAGACCCTGTCACTCAAGGTGCTCCAGCTGACCATCTGCTGGTGGTCCAGCCAACTTCTTCTATGGACCTGGCTCTGCAGTCACAGATGAAAGGCTGCTTGGAGCTTCATGCTGCATGTAGAAACAACACCCCACCCCACCCCTTTTCTTAGGAGAAAAATCCCCTCTCCTTCCTTTCTCCAAGCATTATTGATTCTCAACTTATGCAGGGAGCAGTTTTTGATATCCCTGCAACACCTTTTTGGCAACATTGATGTCCTGCAGGGAGGGAGCTGGGCACAGTCACCCCCTGACCTGACAGTAAGCAGTACCCTTAGCAACTTCTTCAGTGCTTAACTAAGGGATAAACACCTCTTTAATATATCAATATTCAAAGCTTCAGTGCAGCAATACCTAACCCAGTGTGAGGGACCTTCACGATGAGTCAAATGCTGTGGACAACGTAATACAAAATATTTCGGATAAATTCACTGATGGGGCTCTGCACAGTGCAGGCAGTGACAGACAGGCATCCTCACCTGCTCTGATGACAGTGTGTCCCTCCGAGTGACCCTGCACCACACTGACCTGGCATTAACAGCAGTGGACTGTGGAGCCTCTCCACAAATTCAGCTTTTGGATGAATGAGTAAACTGGCAGCTATTCTTTATTTGCAAACATTGAGACATCACTGGGGCTGGACTGAGTCCAGCCATGATGGTAATTGCCCATGTCAGGATGACAGAGGTATTGGGGTGACTGACCTCCAACCCCAAGGTTCAAGGGCTGCCAACACAGCTAACTGCGGACCTGTGGGAATCCACCTCACCTAACCTGAGGTGTACAAAAAATACATTCAGGTGTTATGAGCAGCTCTGAATGTCCTGTGCTGGACACATCAGCAGCCGTAATGTTTTATAAATTTATCTCCTGTGATCTTTGCTTTGGCAAGTCCATGAGGCCACATGGCAGAGACACTGAGTGATCCCAGGTCACCACCAGCCCTGCCTTGGGCATGCAAGTGTGCAATGAGTGTGCAAGGTGGCCCAGCTGGCAGTACACCCGCAGCCATGGCGGGGTACCCTGTGCCTGTGTGTGAGGACAGAGGTGTGAGGAAGAGTGAGGCTGTGGTTCCCTTCTGTGGCAGCCCTTTGCCGTGCAGCAAGAGCCATGACAGGGATGTAACATAGAGACTTGCTATCTTCCCCATGCACACTTCATTTCTTAAAATCCAAAGCTTAAAAATAGCTTTTACTGCTGTGGTGGAAAACCTTGGTGGCCCCACAGGTGCACTGCCATGCCTGGAGTGTGGTGACTTGGTGGTCCACCACTCATGGTGGACATGGCTCCTCTTCCTCAGTGGTGAAGCAGGCGAAGGGTAGCCCACTTCATCCTCCCAGGGTTTCGGTTTAAGGAGATGGATGCAATCTGTTAAAAACAGTGTGGTGGCAAGCCCAGAAGCAGAGCAACATAGAGACCCCAAAGCAAAGAGAGGGGCTGTCACCACTGCTGCTCACCGTGCTGCTGCTGTCCCACCAGGTGAGATCAGCCAGGACCGGTGCCAGGGTCCAACTTCAGAGACACCCAAGCATCGTTTCCACTAAGCAACTTTCCGTACAGCTCCCTATGGCAGGGATCAGCACTGCGGAGGAACTGAGGCCACCCGTGTGGTTCAGGGACCAGGGACACCATGGCTGGTCACTGAGTTCAGCAGAGCCCTTCGTAGCAGGGAGCTGTGAGGCAGCCCCGGGCTTGCAGGGAGCAGGGATACCAGAGCCTGGTGCCCCATATGACACGGCCACGGGTCTCTGCTGCCTCTCTCCCACCTCTGCAGCTGTTCAGTCCCTTCCCAAGGGAGCCAGAAAGGCTCTAGCAGTAGGGTGCTTGGTGGACCTCATCCTTTCTGGGCTCTGTCTGGCCTGGAAACAGGGGGTGTGCTTAGCCTGCAGCTCCCCGCGCAGCACCGAGCTGCCCAGAGACCCCACCATCACCCCAAACGCCTCTTTTCAGATAACACAACCAAAGGGTAAATGGTAAAACACTGGCATATTTTATTTTTCTTCTTTTTTTTTTTTTCTTTTCTTTTTTTTTTTTTGCAGGGCATGACTGCCCTGCCCCGTGCGCCGTGCAGTGCAAACAACACGGGTGTTATTCAGGACTGTGGGGCTGCCTGGCGGGGAGCACCCCGGGGTTGCCTCTGGAGTGCAGCAGCCATCTGTCCATCTGTCCATCCATGGAGCTGCCAGCAGCCACCTCCAGCGTGGGAGGCCTCCAGCAGTGCTGCCACAGCTCGGCTGGACTGGCGGGGTTCCAGCCCTCCTCGCGGGTGGTGGGGAAGAGCAGAGATTCTGCCCAAGCACACGGTGGATGAGGAATTGTCCTCCTGCCTCAGCTTTTGCGACTTGCCCTGCCTGGGCACGTGTTGTGTGCCAGGGTGTGCAGCCCAGGGCAGGGGCCAGGGCTCGGACCCTGTCTCTGTGGCGCTGCCAAGGCAGGTGAGAAAGTACGTACCCTAGCTGCAGTAGTAAATCTGGGACGTAATGGCGCCTTGCTCAGGGCTGAGGGTGGAGATCCTCACCCTGACCACCCCCATGTTCATTAGGCTGTCCCCCCACACGTCCTGTGAGAGCAGCTGCAGCCTCAGAGCTTGGGCTGGGGGTGGCTTTTGCTGGCGTAGCCTGAGGAGGGGACCTGGGGACCAAGAGCCATCCCCGGAGGAGGTACAACCCAAGCTTGTCAGGGTTAGGCACCTTCAACCCCATCCAGGCCAGAGGCAGCACCCAGCCCTGTGGCGTGGCGGTGGTGGTGTTGACATTGATGGGAGCTGGTGCTGGGACCAGTAAAACTTCCCACCCCCCAGGACCATTTGCCTGCCCCAGCCAGGTCCTGGCTCCATGCCGGGCAGAGGGGTCATCCCAGCATCCAGAAACACGCACAACCACAGCCATGAGCATTTTAAGGAGCGAAGGGCTGGATGCCCCCTTTTCCCAAGCTGCCTTTACAGTTTCAAGGGGTATGCATGACAGTCAGCCCAAAAATTTTAATTTCTGTAGGTGCTGAGCCCTGCCATCCCTTTCACATAGTCCACAGCTCTGTCATCTGGTGAAATGATGCCACCTCCAAAGGGTAATGGTTGTGGCAACGGTGGGGTGACATGCCCTGCCTTCTGCCCCTCTCACAGTGGTGCTAGTTAAGCCATTTAGCGGGGACACAGTCTTACTAAAGTTCAGATAAACAGCAAATTTGGCTTCCAGGAAGGTGTGCCAGGTCACGCGCAGAGGCAGAGATGGTGTGATCATCCCTCCCCTTGGCCACACATGCAAATTCTTAAAACTGGGTGATCATGAGTGCTTGATGTAGCCTCGAGGCATTTCTTATTTGCTTCGTGGCAGCAAATACTTATGTCTGATAAGAAAATCTCTCTTTTGGTAGTTTTCCCTTTTTTAGAAGCAAACCTTCAGCTTTTCCCAAGAGCCTTGGAAAAACCAATGCTAACTTCCCAAGTTTCAGCTACCGCCCACCACGCCTGTCAGTGGTAGGAACACTGGATAGTTGGGGGTGGCACATATCCTCATCCTTCCACTTTTTTTCTGCCATGAGAAAAGCCCAGGCCCAGGAAACACCTCTTGCCAGGGAAGGGAACATTGTTAGATGCTGAGGACTCAGAAATCACCACTCTTCCTCTAAAGGAGAGGCTTAAAGCTGTTCCTGGGTGATGCAGTGCCCCACGCATCCTGAGAGGTGGACATGGGAGCATGAGTCACTGTGCAGAGACATCTCACTAGTCCAATGCAAAGGCCAAGCTAATTACCAGCCTGCCACAAAGCCAAGGGACCAAAATATTTGTCCTGTTGTCTGGTTTGGCTTCCTTCACACTGCCTTGGAACGTCTGCAACACTTGCATCCCCCACTGAAATGCTGATTTGTTTCTGTCAGGTGGCTGGAGCTGGTCCCTTGGTGCCCAGCCGACTCATAAGTCACTGTTTAATTTGCTGTGGGACACCATGGAGTGTTGTGTGATGGGACCAGGGTGACCCGGCCCCATTGAGGCTGCTCATATAGGGCAGAGCCCTCAGCACCTTCCTCCTGGGGGGATGAGCAGGCTGGAAAGGTAAAACACATGAAAGGACCAAAAGCAGCCAAGGAAAGCAAGCTGGGACCCTTCAGTGTCTGTCTGCCCCCCTGGCATTGCTGTGTTAAGATAACAAGAATCAAAATTATTCTTAGCAAGCAGGGCAAGCTGATAGAGCTGACAGCAGAGCTGGAGCTCAGACATGGTCTCCTCCGCTCTGCCTGGCTGACGCCTGCCTCCCAGGCACCCTATGCCAAAACAAACCCTCCATGAATGCATGGTGGGCTCCTGCCTCCATCTGGGATGTTCCTGGAAAGTGAATGGTGGGTTTATTGCAGGAAGAGGAGGCACGCTGGGGGCTGTCCTCATATGGTGGGGCCTCTCCCACGCAGTTCCCCCTCTTTCCTGATCCAGCCTGGAGCAATGGCTCCCAGTACTTTTCTGACTCACCTGCCCAAACCACCCCCTGCCTCCCCGCTTCCACTGAGCTGCAGTGCGAGGATGCGTGTTTAGCAGAGGTGTGATGCTAATAACGAGGTGGAGGGCAGCATAAACAGGAAATCCTGCCACGAGACACCTGCGGCACTTTAATCAGGCTTTCCGAGCCAACCATCACCCCAAAGGGATGGAGCAGCCCTGTATCTGCTGGTGACGCCGGGTGGGAAAGCTGCCCTCGGGGTGACGGAGGGCTGTGCCCAACCCGGCTGCTCTGCCCTTGGCAGCCGTGCCCTCCTGAAAGTGAACGCGAGCGGGAGTCAGATGCCTGGCAAATCCAAGGGAGAAAGATTGACTTGCCAAAACTATTCCGTCTATTCAAGGCAGAGTAATAGATGCTTGTCTGAGTTGTGTCTACTATTAGTGGACCCGTTCCAGAATGGTAGGAGATGTGATGAAAAAAAGCGCTTCCATTTTAATAACTAATTAAATAGGCTAACTCAGCCAGGGACCGCTACCGTGGAACTGAATCCAAAACTTAAAAGAAATAGCGGTAGCTGTTGCCCGAAGCCTTAGCAGTGAATGAGCGATAGAGCAAAAACATCTGTCCCTTGGAAGAAGGTCAGAAAAGGCTGATAGTCCTCTTCCAAATGGAGGAAAAACCTCTCCAGACTGGGAAATAAAACTGCTCCCGTTGGACCCGTGCCCCCCAGCCCTCAACAAGGCAGCCAGCGCCATGGCAGATGCTCCATCTGCTGCTGCAGCCCAGGCATATGGCTGCCTGTGGGCTATGGTGGTCCAGGGTTAGCATGAAGCTGGGGGGATGCTGCGAGAGCAGCCAGACTGCCCCAGCTCAGACCCGGCCCTTCTTGTGGTGTTACTGGTTTATTAAATTGTCAGCTGGGCTGGCAGCTCCCTGGTGTCCTCGTGGCTTTGTTGCAAAGCTGGCTTAATTCCTGGCCTTGAAACAGGCTGGTAGCATGGCACACACAGGGATTTGCAGTTCTCAGCACATTTACTGGGGGAAACCAGGCCTTTTCCATGAATGTTTGGGCCATCACACAGCTTTCCCCATCATATTATGCCCACGTTAGGGATCATGTTCACCCGGGTTTCCTGACGTCCCATTGACACCAGCTTTTCATGCAGCTTTTCCCAGTGCAGAGGGCATCTTGTCTTATCTGGGGGCCTGTTTTTACTCAATTTATACAAACATGGACACCTGAGTCGCCTTTGCCCTGCTGCCACGTTTGTATGGAGTTGGTCAGGTAGGTCAAAAATTATTCCGGAGAGGAGCAGAGAGGCAGGAACAGATGCTCACGCGTGTGCACACTTGCAGGAAAACAGACTGGGAGAGCAGTGTGGTGCCGGGGTGCCGGGATGCCGGGCTGCATCTGCTGGAGCAGGGGGGCACCAGGCCAGGGGGACCCAGCAGCAGCAGCAGCCACCAGGGGCATGGACAGAGAGCTCGTCCCACCTGGTTTTGCATTCAGGACTGTGCAGCCAAATCACGTGGGGAAAAATGGCCTCAGCACGTGCATTTGACAGCAAAATCTAATTTTTTTTTTCTCTGACAGGTTCCTCAAGCAAAATCTGGAACGACCCAGAAAGGATGAGCTGGACACAGTTTATTCTTAAAGTGGGCAGTCATCCCTCTGATGACAGTGTCTCA
Source organism: Xenus cinereus (assembly GCA_025774025.1). Taxonomy (NCBI): domain Eukaryota; kingdom Metazoa; phylum Chordata; class Aves; order Charadriiformes; family Scolopacidae; genus Xenus; species Xenus cinereus. The sequence continues at coordinate 44,582,189 of JAOXJK010000023.1, read as the reverse complement.
TTTCTCTCTGTGGGCACAACTGCCAGGCAGAGCAATAAATCTTCTTCAGATGGAAGTACTTGGCGTGGACCTAAATTTACCTTCCTTTCTGCAACCCTCGCAGCTGCGCGGCAGCAACTCCTAACGCTGCTCCCAGCCTGGTGATCCGAGCCCAGAGCCTTTTCAGGATGTTAAACCCAGATGCTGTGGGTCATATTGACTCCTGCTAATTTGGGACGAGGCAGAGATAAAGTGACTCTTCTTGCAAGAGACTGTCCTGGTTTATTTATTAGAGAGGGCCATTCTGCAGGCCATGGAGGCTTGGTCCATGCTTGTCTCCATGAGGGATTTGTAGTGTGTGTGTGAACTGCGGATGCACATGGAGCAGCCCCGGGACAGCCCCCGCTTCCATGAAGGACCAGGGCCACCCCAGTACTGCTCCGGAAAGGATGTTGGAAAGCAACTCAGCACTGGGAGCGGTGCATGTGTGTTTATTACAAAATAATCCATGGCTGTGGTGCTTTGAGCCCATGGAGCTGGGGTTTGCTCAGTCGCCTCTTCTTCCAACCTCCAGGCTGCTGGGATAAGGATAACGGCTTCTCTCCTCTTATCTCAGCTGATGCTATCACTTGTTCCTCCCATGCCTGCAACCACATGTCATGTGGTAAAAACTCCCTCCGGGGGATGCTGCCTTCCCAGCCCGGCGTGATCCTTCATCTTGGAGCGGGGAGGGAAGAGGTTAGAAAGAGATGCTTCTCTCCCTTTAAAAGCATCTTTGATCCAAAAAAGCCTGCATGGTATCCTGCCCTTTGATCTGTGCATGAGAGCGGGGGAAGGAAGACTTCAGCTTAAACCCTTCCTAGGGCAAAGGCCATCACTTGGACTCTGTAAAACTGATTTTTTCCCACTGCCTGCTCCCACATGAGCCCGAGCAAGCTCCTCGCCCCAGCATCATTTTGGGGTATGGGGACAAGGGCAGGTGTGTCCCTGCAAATAGGGGTTTGCCTTCTTCCCAGTCTCTGACTTTTGCTGAGCGGGGAGAGACTGACTCTGCGAAAGCCACGTGCTTGGGAAGCTGGTCTCTGGGCTGGAGCTGGATACCCAGGTCGTTGCCTGTTTTGCCGCAGAAACGAGTCCCTGGTCGTTGTACACATGTGCCTGTGTGCACACAAACGCACCCTCTCATGTGTGCTCCATCTCTGGTGGCACTCGGGATTTCTCCTCACATGCTGGCGTTTTGCTGAGGTCCAATGGCCCTGGCGGAGGGAGCCTTAGCAGCATCATGCCCGAAGGGACCCAGAGCCAGCAGCTGGAGCCAAGGAGGGAGGAGCTGCAGCATAGCTTGCTGCTGGCCAAGGAGATGAGTCATTTGGGCTCTTCCACTCTCTTTACCTTTTCAAATAAGGTGGTGAGTAAGCCGTGTAATACCCAGCTTAAAACACAGCTTTGCAGTTAAAAAAAGTAGATGGCAGGTTTGCTATATATACTTCTTATTGCTGTATTCCCGTGTGCCATAATCGCTCGGTGTACACGTCTGCGACAAGCAGGTAAAAATGGAAATATAATGTCGGTTCCCTGAGCATATTGTGAGTAAGGCAGGCGTGTGTGCGTGGGGGAAAGGTGGGCAGATTCACTCCTCATTACCTGCCTAATGATCAATAAAGTCTCCTAAGATGCTGAGGCAATGCTTAAACATCCCAAGCAGATGGGCTGAGTGGCTTTTCTGTGCAATAGGCTTTTGGAGAGCAGCCGGCCATCTGGGCTCAGTAGCCATCCTGTAACACACAGGTGAGACCCAGGGCTGAGGGCTTGCTCCGGCCTCTTGATTATAAAGGACACAGCATCCCAGAGGATTTGGGTGAAGTCCTGATGACAGCAGGGCTGAGCCTGGAGCAAAGGCACGTCCTCATGAAAAAAAAGGCACGTCCTCATGAAACCAGCTCTCCTGGCCCTGCCCAAGCAGCCCAGCAGTGCCAGCAGCCCAGGCTGTGTCTGGTGAGAGCAGGACCACCAGAGATGGTCACCTTGTCCCAGGGGCTGCCAGCCACCTGTAGAGAAACCTCCTAGGGTTGGGTCTCTATATATATCCCATGCGATGCGTGGATCCCTCTTGGGTTTCTCCCTGGCACATCACTTCAGAGAGATGTGGGTTGCGTTCCCTTGGTGCTGGCTTTGTTCTTGATTAGACAGGGGTAAAAATAGTAAAAGAGAAAGAAAGGCGGCGTGTGGGAATGGTCTCCTTCTCACGGCGCATCCCTCTCAGCACAGAGGTTGGAGGCAAAACCCCACCAGTCCAAAGAGCCCAGGATCAGGTCACCTCTGAGGTGACCCCTTTGTAATGAGATGCTGTCATGGAGGAGCTGCCAGGGCCTCAGAGCTGGAGGCAGCGGCACCCTTTTTACCTCCCACCTGCCTGTGCCCCATCAGGGCTGCTGGGTGAGGAGAAGTCCTTCGCTCCCCACCCCACCATGACTCATGGGGTGCCTGCTCTGCCCGAGCTGCTGCAACCATTTCAACATGTGCTTTTGCCTGATTTATTCCTTGGGTAGGTGTTGCCTTGGCAGGTCCCTGGTGCTCCAATGTCCCTTGCAGAATGCCCTGCCCAGTATGGGACAGAGGCTTGCAGGCCATGGTGATGCTTCTCCTAATGCTTTGTCCCTGAGCTCCACGAGGATGTTCTGTGACTAGCTATGGGAGCAAGCACCACCCGTACGGCACAGGAACAGGGCACGGGCATTGCAGAGATACCTCTCTAATTGCTCTTAAAACTACCCCTCTGAATTCACAATCATCCTCTGACCTGTCCAGACAATCAGGATGCTATTTTTGCCTTGTTGAGACAGAATCCTTATCTGAATCTGTGCTGCAGCACGTCATATGAACACAGCTTGTCACTGTGATAGCTCTCTTCCTTCCTAATCTCTCATCACCACTGATGGTCATGCACACGAGAGTGACTCCTTTCCTGTCACAGAGAAGTGCCATACCTAGAGGATTAGTTTCAGGCAACCCATGGGAGATTCATCCTGGCAGCAGTGAGTTATCCCCTTTTACGCTCTGGCCTTAACCCCACTGTTTTGGTTCTCTGGTGTCACTCAGAAGAGACTTCCAGGCTCCTCTTTAGCTTTCTCTGCTACTCTTCTTCAGGAGGTTTGGTGCCTAAAATCATATGGGAGTTTACAGAAGCTGAGCACTGCTTTGGAGAAGCAGGGGAAAGCTCCTGGCAGCGGAGAATAGCCAAGGGGAACCACCATGAGAGCTGTTCAGGCTTTTGCGGGAGCTGCAGGAGCCAAGAGGAGCGTATCTGAGCTGCTACCTCTGGTGGTCTCGGGGCTGTTTGGCCATGATCACCATCCTGGAGGCTTTGTGTGAAGTGGAGCAGCTGAGCTCACTATGCCATCTCATTGTCTGCAACGGGGTGTAGGGATCCACATTGTGGGATCTGTTGGAAGATGGTGCTGGGGTTCAGTCACCTCAGGCGCCTCATCACCTCAAACAGCTGAATGCTCCCAGGCCTGCCTTATTCACAAGGCAGAAGCGAGCTGCAGGTATTCACGCCATGGCTGTGCCTACATCTTCGATGTGGCTGTTGGAGCATGTGGTGTTAGCAGAAACACCGATTGGTAGAACAGAAAGGACTCCCTGGGTTTGTGCTGTGAGTGGAGCTCTGGGACTTCTTCCAATACACCAGAAATGCCATAACCCCCTGATACAGAAAGCTTATCTAGAATAAACACGCTCTGCTGGTGGGAACCTGTTTTTGGGAAGCTCATGGGTAACCACTGTGTGACGTCAGGGACTGTCTGTCCCTCTACAGCTGGTACAACCCCTGTGCCAGCTCCTCGGCCAGTTTGGCAGAAATACACCCATGTATGCGCCCATGTCTAACCTGGGTCAGATATGCCCAACTGGGCGATCTTGCTGAATTTCATGATGATGGAGCCGCAGGCTGGTATCGCCCACCTTGAGGGAGAACATCTTGTCCCTGTGAGATGGCATACGCTCTGCTTGAGAAACTCTTGGGTTTCCAAAGAGATGACAGCAGCCAGAAACACTACCCACAGAAGAAATTAGGGTTCAATAACATTTTGTGAGAGATGGAGACTTGAATCTGAATCACATCCCTGGGAGATTTCAAGAAAGAAAAGGAGTATAAAGGCTGCTGTGAGTGGAGTTCCCATCCTGCAAAGGCAGCCCAAGGACCCGGGCTGTGCAAAAGCATGAGGGGAGTTTGTAGCAAAGCAGCGGGAATAAAACAGCTTCTTTGCAGGGGGCAGTGCCCTTGGCTCGTTCGGCAAAAAGACTTCACAGAGCGTGGGTGCCGAACCTTTCATCTGCAAGTACATTTGTAGTGATAAGGCTATGGTTTTTGAGAATACCCAAGATCAAGTGTGAAAATGAAAAGAAGTCTTTTCTTCAGTTCCCGGGCAGAAGCAAATAAAATGGCCACCCTGACATAATGAGCAAGAATTACCAGCCTTAAACCAGGTAGCTCTGACTCTCCGCTGTTACAGAACAAAGCAAACCCCATGTTTGATATATGTGTGGTTAGCAGGGGGGCCAGAAATGTCCTATATGAATTTGAAGACTCATGAGGAGAAAAAAAAAAAAAATAAGGAAAATCTTGTGTTAGGTCTAGAATAAACAATGTTTAGCTATATTTTGCAGTTTGTGTAATTCTGAGGCACAACCAGCAGCAGACTCATCAGACTGAATCATTTCAGAGCTGTGCTCAAGGCTGTTGCTTTATTTTTTATTGTAATCAGAATTTAAACAGAAACAACACATTTACTCTTCTTTTTACTTTTCTCATAATTTTATATGTGAATAATAGAATTGCAGAGTCAATAATAGTCAATTGCAGAGTCAATAATAAATTGCAGAGAATAATTTCAGTGGGAAGGAAGCCAAGGCAGGGTCAGCTCCAAAGTTAGACCAGGTCCGCAGGCCTTCAGTTCTGAGTTTCTCCAGGGATGGAGATCCCACCTCCTCTCTGGCCAGCCTGTATCAGTGTTTGACCAACCTTATGGTGAAATATTTTCCTTATATCAAACCCAGAATTTCCCTTGTTGCAACCTGTGACCATTGCCCTGGTCGTTTCAGTGTGTATCTCTGAGAAGAGCCTGCTTGTCTTCCCTGTAGTCTCCTTTAGGCAATGGACAACTGCACTAGGTCCCCCCGTAGACAGCATCAGGACCCTCCACCTCAGAACCCTCCTCCCAGTATGTCCACATCTTTCTCATACTGGGGAGCTCAAAACTGGGACACAGCACCCCAGATGCAGCCTCATGGGTACGTGTTGACTATGATCTTGCTGATGGGGCCCCATGGGTGGCCGGCCCTCACCCTCCCCTTAGCAGAGCTCTAAACAAGCAATGATGTGTTAGTCACAGAGTCTGGAGGGAAAATGCCATCTCTGACAGAGTTCCTTAAATGTTTGACTTCTCAAGAAGCCTAAAATCTCTATTTGCTTAGAATAAGATTAGGAGAATGATTTAAGAAATGAGAAAGAAGGGGACATAATCTAGTAAAGGTATTCAGCCTCAGTGAAAGGTATTGACAAATGTTCATTGGAGCTATTAAACAAGTTTAGTTCCCATTCAAGTTGAGGATCTTCTAAGGCTTAAGTGGAAAAAAACTAGTCCAGCCATCAGGATGGGCAGTGTTAGACTCAGACGCTCTTGCCCCAAAGTCCAGGCTGCTGTCCACAGAGCACGAGAGGAGCCAGCTTGGGAGGCGGTGAAACTCATGTGTCTTCCTTTCCCCTCCTGCCCTCTCAAAGCATTACCAACCAACAGAAAGCAGGGTCCCAGACTGTCTCCAATCCCTCATATGTCTCAGCACATACAGGAAACCTCCACATAACTCCTGGGCTCTTTGCATTCCCGTCACTGCCTACTAGTGCTTGTGGCACAAAATCTTGGGCTGCATCGGTCTTCTCAACTACTCCTCCCTGAAAAAAACATCTCTCTTTCTTGTGCTGCCTCTTAGTTTTAATCTGTGCCCCAAACATATTTGACCAGCTAGGCTTTCAGCCCATGTATGACAATGTGGCCAGCTGGTGATGGTAGGGCTGCCACATAGACAAGTACATGGCATGCAGAGGAGTCTGTCCTGGGACCCCCAGCATCCCAAGAAGGACAGATATGGAGGAGATGGGATGCACCCCCTTCTCAGGGAAACATGGTTCTGCTGAGTACAGTAGTATCTTGGCGAGCTTCCCTCATGCTTAACCACTTATTTTGGAAGCTAAAATCCCCGTTGTGCAAAGCACCTTTGAATTACTCACTCCTCTTGCTTCAAAATACTCCATTCCCATCACCTTCAGTGCTCTGACACTGCTAGAAACCTGGCTGGAACAGAGTAGACATGGCTTGTGCTGACTGGGGGGAGACAGAGCCTTTACAAGTGGTTGGTGGACTTCAGAGAATCATAGAACCATAGAATGGTTCGGGTTGGAAGGGATCTTAAAAATCATTGAGTTCCAAACCCCCTGCCATGGGCAGGGACACCTCCCACTAGACCAGGTTGCTCAAAGCCCCATCCAGCCTGGCCTTGAATACTTCCAGGGATGGGGCATCCACAACTTCTCCACTGTCTTGCCACCCTCACAGTAAAGAATTTCTTCCTAAGATCTAATCTAAATCGCCCCTCTTTCAATTTAAAACCATTACCCGTCATCCTGTCACTACACTCCCTGATAAAGAGTCCCTCCCTATCTCTATTGTAGGCCCCCTTCAGGTACTTGAAGGCCATTATAAGGTCTCCCCCAAGGCTTCTCTTCTCCAGGCATCATATCATGAACAGCCAGTTCACAAACACACACTCTTTTTGTCCTTCACTTCTTCCTCAAGCTACAACAAACCCATGCCCACTGATGTGGCTTCTTGCTGATGGCTGATTGTCCATGCACACTCCTCTCCCATCACAGCTTGGGCCAAAACTGTGGAGAGGGAGGCAGGGAAGGTCAGGCACATTTTGATACCTGCTTGGTTACAGGAAAGCATTAATACGGCAAAGCCTGCACCTCCTATCGCCGCCTTCTCTTCTTTGCTGGATCCCTCACATCACCCCACAGCTGGTGCACGCTCCCCGGAGTTGCTCACAGGGTCACTTGAAAGCCTTCTGACAACATGTGCTCATTCACCTAATGGGGGGATGTGGCTGCCGGGCCGTCATGTGCTGTGCGCTGCACATCGTGACTCATGCCTGACTGCCCTCTAGTAAAGGCACCAAAATGGGGGGGGAGGTTCTGTGCTGGCCCTCTAATTCCCGTGCCTCGCTCTTGGGGTGGCGGGACAGATTTCCAGCACAGTTTGCAGGCTGCTGGTTTGACGTGGATGCTGTTAAGAGGGTGCCTGGATGTACTGGTGTCATTGCTGAACTGCATCTGGTTGCCATAGAAATCTAGGACACATAAATCTGACTGATAATAATCTTTTTTCACACCCTTTCTTTCTTTTTGTGTTAAGTAAAGGCAAATGCAGAACTAGACCTGCTTTTATCAGGAGCTGGACTGGGAAATCTTGGCTGTCAAGTGGTGGTTTCAGATGTTGATGCTGTAAGTAGCCATGTGTGTGCTGAGAGATGAGGATAATGCTGAGGGAACAGACCTGCTCCAGAATGGTTGATGGATAGAAGCTGGAGAAGGTGTCTGCTCTGCTGGGACCATATACTGCTGCTGGTGACACAAGGTGGAATTGAGATCAGACCCCGGTTTTGCTATGTGTCCTCTCTCTACCCCCGAAGTACGTGATCTTGTAACAGCAGAAATATACTTTCCTAATTAATGATCCATCTTTGTGTCCACAAAGCTCTGCCAGATATGTCACAACCAATACTGTTTGCACTTTACAGCATGCTATGATGTGATCTTTAAGTACATAAATTTGATTTCCTCCTGTAGATCCTGGATAAAAGCAATATAAGACCTCATTCACCTTCAGAAATACCAACTGGCTTGGCTCATGGTGCATGCCCCAATGCTACTGATTTTTAAGCAATCGTGCTGGTATTACTCTCACCACAGTTATGTTTATAACATGCCTGCTCCTTTTGCTTTGAAAGAGCAAGATCAGGGCACAAATGATTATACAGCAAAGAAACAACTGTTCAAACATGTTACCAAAGACCATAACAGGAGCGTTTAAGAAAGTGTTGAAGTGTTAAGAGTATAAAGAAAGGAGGCTTCCTGCCACATCCAGAATTATCTCCCCCTTTGATTGCACGACGTCCTCCCAAAACGTAATCTCTGACCAAGCCCTTGGTTGTTGAAAAGTGAGCTGCAGCCGAAACATCCAGAGGAAGCCCTTTGCCTTTCTGAAAACTTTGCTTTTTCTCACACAAGCCCAGAAGCCACCCTCTGCTCACCTTAGCCAGTCCTCCCTCGTGTGAGTGCTGCCATTAATGTCAGAGGAAATGAGTCCATGCCCAGCAGCATGGGAAAGCCTTGCACAACCAGGCCTAAATATAAACCGGACATGAAAGATAAAGTCTCTAGTAAATATAATTGCCATCGCTCAGGGGCCCAGCCAGCTCCTGTTAATGTCAGGGGGTGTCGGTTCCCTGGCCATCTCCTGGCATCCCCTCAAATCAAACAGCATCATCCTTGAACTTCACCCCATGGCTGAAAACTAGTTTTTTTCTGAATTAAAAGCTTTCTTAAGATAGTCCTCGTTAACTGGTGTTTCAAAAGCGCCATGGCATAAGATGATGGGCAGCATGGTTCCTCCTTGCACTTTGTAGCCAGGGCTGTCTTCCCCCCTGCATAGTGGTCACTCCTTTGGTTGGGGCAGCCCACTGCACCCTGATGTCTGCCAGCTGGTAGGATGCTCGTGGGCACCAGAGCTCACACCCACATCATGTATGCCCGGTGTGCTGGGGAGGTGGGGCTTCATCAGAGGGCGGAAATTTGGGTAATTACCTCCCTGACAGCCAGACTTCCAGAGCGTATAATTGAGCTCGAATTAAATTGCTCATCAACAGGTAATCAGACGGTCCATTTCATTTGTTAGGAGTCATAGCTGACTCTTTCCTGCTCCTGTGTTTTGTTCTTTGACACGTTTCAGAATTTAAGGTCAATGTGGAGAGCAATGATCAGTCCATTCTGCATGCCAAAGCCTAGCTTCAAACTCCAGCCTCGTAGTATCTTGAAATGGCTTTGGGTTGGAGGGTTCATACACACTATGGGTGAGATTGCTCTGGCGCATCCTTTTTCTGACAGTCCTCCAGTAGGAGACATTTCTTGTTCATTGACATGGACACCTGTTGGAACAGGTCCAGCAGAGGGCCATGAAGATGATCAGAGGGCTGCAGCACCTCTCCTACAAAGACAGGCTGAGATAGTTGGGGTTGTTCAGCCTGGAGAAGAGATGGCTCCAGGGCGACTTTATAGTAGCCTTCTAGTACCTGAACGGGGCCTACAGGAGAGATGGGGAGGGATTCTTTATCAGGGGGTGTAGTGACAGGATGATGGGTAATGGTTTTAAATGGAAAGAGGGGAGATTTAGATTACATACTGGAAAGAAATTATTTAGTGTGAGGGTGGTGAGACACTGGAACAGGCTGCCCAGAGAAGTTGTGGATGCCCCATCCCTGGAAGTGTTCAAGGCCAGGCTGCATGGGGCTTTGAGCAACCTGCTCTAGTGGAAGATGACCCTGTCCATGGCAGGGGCGTTTGAACTCAATGATCTTTAAAGTCCTTTCCAACCCAAACCATTCTATGATTCTATGAACAGTAATTAGAGGTTATATACACAAGTTCCCAAAGCTATCATAGCTCTGATGCATAGAGATTGAGGTCTACAATGTCACATGTGAACATTTCTCTGGGGTATCTGCTCTCCAGAATGCTAGAGGAAGCTGAGAGGTCTTCATGTGAGCTGCATGTATCCCAGTGTGTCACAGATGAGAACTTTGTGGCTGAAAACTGTCATCCAAAATGGTACGTTTTGAGACTTAGGTTGGGCCTTAAAAAAGTTTGGTCTAATGTCACCCAATCCCTGATAAATGTTGGTTATTTTTGCTGAAAAAAACACACAAAAAAACCAACCCGAAAGTATTACAAAAAAATCCCCAAAGATTGTTTAACACAGAAGTAGACAAATTTTACTAGATTGCTAACAATATGTTGTATATCATGTTATATCAATAAGAGAACATGGAGATTTAGACATCTTGCCCTGTATAAACAGTACTTTAGGCCAAGAGACAAACTCATGTCAGATCTTGTTTTTTATTATGTGTGTCTTGCAAGATGAGCTTGCCTTTATGGCTGTTATATTTGATAAATATGTCATTGTGCTAATGCCACATTCCTCCACCTCCAACCACTCCCAATTTGTTTGCATGCACATGCCAATAAAATCCATTCAAACTGTAAAGCTTTCTATAAAAGCTTATAGTAATACTGAAGAGGAAGAGGGGGGTTGGAAGACTGGTAAAGCAAAGACAGGAGAATGTGAGAGATAAATAGGATTTGGTGTTTCAGTATTTCTGCTTTGAAGAAGAAATTAGAACAAAGTAAAATTCAGAAATAAGTAAGATTGCACTAGGTTAGAAAATATATAGCTGATACCTCAGTAATTTAGCAATGTAGGACCCTGCCTGTTAATTAAATCATTCTTTCTGAGTAATCAAAAAATAAATGGCTAGAAATGACCTCATCAGTTTCCATTTTGGATATGAGGGTGAAAATAACCCAAAGCCAAATGCTTACTTCATCTTCTGATTGATGGCTTCTGTTGTTTACATCAGGTAGAAACTTCTGTCTCATGTAAAAACAGATACATTATGTCAAATTGTATCTGCAGATCAGACATTTAAATGCTATCATTAGTTCCTCAAATTAGTTTCACCACAATTATTGTGCCTGTAATTGGTTGTGGTTGTAAAATTGCTGCTCAGAAGGTCATGTTAAGGTTTCTCTAAAAATGCTAATCTTGGTTTTTACTAGTTTTTACTAACCAATGTACCATAATATTAGCGCCTGACACCTTAGGAATGGAAGAGGACCCACAAGACCTCGGAGCCAGACTCAGGATGGGTTATTCTGTGAAAGCTCTTTCTTCTGAAATAAAATAATCTGATTTAGGACTTTGTAGATTTGGACGTGGCTTTTAATGACCTAGTGTTGCAAATGGCCAGCTCCTTCGGTTTTATTTGCCTTCCTTTGCAGGGAAACAAAGCTCTGTCTGGATCTGAAGTTGGGCCGTGTTTTGGATTCACTTTCACCGAGGGCTGAGTGCTTCTGGCTGGGGCTGGAGTGCAGCTAAAGGTGGGCTGTTATTTAGGAGAACACTAGGGAATGTCTTGTTTTGGTCTGAAGGTGGCACTACACGGCCGCATGTGAAAGGCAGCCTGACACTACTGTGTCTTGTCTTTATTAGTGATGGCTGTGCGGCCCGCAGTCCCATTCAAGAGGCTCAGGTAAAATGGGGAATGATGTATTCTGCCACACTTTCCTGTTCCTTGTGTGCTGAATATGGAAAGCAACCCGGCGTATGTGGAAGCTGCAGGACTCAGCTCGATTTGAAGCAGCAATGAATTTGGCTCCAACAACCCAAACAAAATATGAAGATGGGTGATTGATTGATGTTCTGAGAAACCGCTGAGATTTCCATGACCTCCTTGCACGCAGTGTCATTGGCCAGCTGACTTCATCTGAAAACAACTGACATCATCTGAACACTCTCATCTTCAGCTTCCACAGAAGCTGCCCTCAACCTATGAACATGGTTGTCAATTAACGTAACTGCAGTTATACATGGAAATTTATGGGTTGGATACTTCTAAAATCACAGGCTCATCCCTCAGCTGTTAGCCCAGAGTGATAGGAGCTGGTGAAGAAGGTGACTGCAATTACAGATTGGTGCTGTAATTTAACTCCTTTATCTTGCCCCATGGCGAACTTTTCCAAGAATAAATATGAAGCCCACAAGCTACAGTACTGTACTGGCAGCTGGTGGTGGCTAGAGTCCGGTATGCTATATGTTGGCTATCTGCTTTTTTCTTTTATAATGCTCTCTTCACCAGCAGTAGGGAGAAGGCAGCCACACTGCGCAACCTGGTATTTGTGAAGAATCACCAGAGGGTGGGATAAGCTTGTTTCGAGATAGCTTTATGCTAACAAATTTGCCCTGATGTGGGATTGAGTATTGTCTTTCTTTGCCTTGCAGAACCCTATATAATATTTTCAGGCGTTTTATCCAGGGAAACATATTAATGCACATTTACTAACATAAAGGTATATAGAAGCCCTATATTTAAAAAAAAAATAAAATGCACAGAATAGAAAAAATATCTTAAAGGAAATCAGAGTGTAGGCCATAGCTTTCAAAAACAGTGATTTAGTTTTGCAAGAATCATGTAAATAGAGTGAAGGGGTCTAAATACTTATTTCAGCACGTCAAGAGAGGTGTAGGAAAATGAAGACAACAGAAATTTGGGACATGTTATAAAAGTACATTACTCATTGACAGTGTCTAGAACACAGGTTTGTGTGACACCTGTGTCCCATGAAGTCCTCATGGTGTCACCGATTAACCTCTGTCGGTGAAATAGTGATAATAGGATGAAATCGGCTGCATTTGTTCACTTTTAGCAAAAGGGAATGGCTGAGGGGTTTGATGTTCTTAATTCCACGTACTTGAACTAGAAGATTTGTTAGTAGATTACCCAGGGATGCTCAGGAACAACATGTGTGTGTTACCCCTTGCAAGCTCAAAGCGGTTCTCCCTGCTCAGAAGAACTCGCATATAATGAAAGGTTGCTCACTGGGGTCCTGTTTCCCAAGTGAATATCCTCAAAGATGCAGTATAGGAGCCTTGATTCAATTCTGCCTCTTCAGCTGCTTTGAATGCAGCACCAGGAAGCAATCAAGGCTGGCTTTGGACACGGGTGTGAACCTGTGGGGTTCACCTGGATGGCTCAGCAGGTAGTGCCTCTGTCTGGGTCAGCGTGTGAGCTGCGTGCTCAAGGAGGAATTTGTCTCATCACATCCCGTATTACAGGTAACCAAGTTGTGGAGGCATGACCTCATGCTCCCAAGGTCCTCGTCCCCCAGCCACTTGAATCAGGGACCTGTCCAAAATGTACCTGATGCCTGTGCCTTGCTGTGGTGGGGGCTGCAAGTAACAGTGCAGCTGGACCCTGGCCCAGGGAAGTACTCCCATGTCCCTTGTTCAGGGACAACACACACTGGTTGTCTGGACACCATCTGTATCAGTGCAGAATGAGAGGCACCTCCGGAGAGGTCTTCAGCCCTGAGATCATCATCATCTGCCTGAGGACAGAATGGATCACCTTCTCTCTATTAGCTCAGTTCCAAGAGGGAGCCAATGTAGGCTTTGAAAAACTAGCTTATAGATACCTAAAAGTAGGAACGGTCAGACCCCACCCCGGGGATGGGGGTGTCCAGCTTTGTCTTTCTCCAGGCCTTGCTTGTGCATACGGAGGAGGGACAGGGATGTGGCACCAGGCTGGTGAGGAAAACCACTGAATCCCCTGGGCCTGTGCCCTTCGGGTGTCCCCTGCCTTCCTGCCTCCCCGGTGTCCCCGTGCTGCCAGCATACTCACAGCAGGCTCTGCTGCAGCTGCTTTTGGAGCAGCCAGGAGGTGTGAGCAGACGGCTGATGGGATAGTATTTTGCAGCTTCTCGCCCCACTGCTGGCAGTTCATCGTGCCATCAGAATTATAATGGGCAACCTTTTGTTCAGGTTTTTCAAGTAAAGCCAAATTGCAATATGCTTATCTTCCTCTCTGAACCGTTCCATACCTTTAAACACGCAGTCTGCAGTGACATCCGTGTCTCTGAAAGCCGCTTTCGTGAAATAATCTAAACAGACTGTGAAGCTCCCGGAACGCGTTTGTTTCGTTGTGTGCACAGATGCAATGAGAGGGAGACCTGGTGGGCACAGGCTGGCAGTGCTAAGCTGTTCTCCATGGAGAGAGCTCCCTGACCGGCAAAAATGTCCTCTGGTCACGGGGGTGCTGTGTTTTTCAGTCACAGTGTTGTTAAAATAAGCTGCAACTGCATGTAATACTTTTCCCCATATTGCTTTCCCTCCTGAACACGGTGATATTATGTAGCCATGAAAGCTGGGACAGGCCAGCTTTCATGTAAAGAGGCCAAAGAGTGCACATCTGTCATGACTGCGAGGAGAGCTCAGCAGCTGGAAGAGGCTCGGGAGAAGAGAAGGCAGCCATGCTTGAGGGGATGTCTCCGGGGCTAAAATCTTGCTGTGGCTTTGCATGAACCTGGAGATGTGATCTGTGACAAGATGGTTTGAGAAGACCGGACTGCAGTGCAATGTTAAGCCTTTCACTGCTAAATATGTGCTAAATTTTTCTGAAGCCACGTATTTCTATCTTAAAAGCTGCAAGATCAGCATTTTTCAACTTGCAACATATACTCATGAGGCATTCCACAAAAGAAAATCTCTTGGTAACTAATCACCTATCAAGGGAACAGACTTCAGTGTTGGTTTTTTTTAGACACACGTAACATTCAGAACATCCAAGGTCTAAAGTTGCTTTTTTATACACAATATTTTTGGTATAAAAGCCAAGGGATTCACCTTGCATTTGAGGTGATTGACTGAGCTGCCCCATCTGGACGAGGTGTGCAAGCCCCCTTGTGCTACAAAGAGGAACACTAGACATGTTCAAGAGCGTCTGAAGGAAGAATCTGTGCCTACATACAATGATGTCTCTGTAGTGAAGCTCAGCTCCCAACATGCAATTCTGTCTCTGACCATGCACATCATTTTTCATGGCTGTGTTTCTGCCTGGGTCACCTTCATTGGAGATAACCTTGTAGCTAGTTTGTAGCTATTGTTTTCAATAGTATTTTTTTTTTTAAGAAATGTTTGAAAATACTTGTGGTCTATGAAGAAGCTTCCTTCCTTTCTTCATTTTAAAAAAAAAAAAAATACATCAAACTGACATGTTGATTAAAATGAGTAGGCATGGATTTCCATCCAGCCTATGGTGCTAGTGACTGAATATTGTTATTGATGGCTTATCTAAAATGTGTTTGATGATCTTATCTAGCTTCCTAGCTGTTGCTGTCACACAAAACCCACACAGATCTGTTATCACCAGTTAGAGGAGAGATTGAAGGCAAATGAGGCAGATATGTTCTTCAGCAGATGTGACAGAATTTTTAAGTCTGCCAGATAACTCAACCCTCGCTGTGTTTCTCTTTCAAAGCCAGCTGAATCTTTGGTTCTTGCAGTCTTTCAGGTGCATTGTACCTACAGCAATACCTACAACTGGGTATGTCAGAGGCACCAGCTCTTCACAGTGCCTCTTGCTGCCCGTTACAAGTGCCCCAGAAGGGCAAATTCCATTTCTCAGCTGTGAGGGCAGGTATACTTGGCAGCACCTCCTTCTGGTTAAAAGCACATATTTAAGCCTGATTCTCATGTAGTAAGGTCCCTTTGGATCACTCTGGTGATGTAAATGTCCTTGAAGCAGGTACAGATGAGGGATTCGGAGTCCAGAATTTAGCTTGTAGCTTTTCTGCAGCTGCGTAATGACTGGGTCGTGAACGGTGCCTCCCTTAAGTCAAGGGCACAGAAATTCAGAGCAGATGCCCATTAAGGCATCCTAAAACAGGTTCCCTGCCTACATCTAGTTGGATGCTTGCACATGTGTCCATCTGTCAGGATGGCACTGGGCCCAGACCGGTCAGGTCCTCTTCATAGGTGGTGCCGTGCCAGGCATGGTGTTTGGTACCTGACCTCCGTAACCTGGCAAGTGACCTCCTAAGGGCAGGGTGGCCTCCTCAGACAGCTAGCACATATGTATCTGAACAATGTTTTTTCACTCTTGACCACACTTGTTGACCTCCTCTTCAGCAAAGGAGGAATAAGGGCTCAGGGGCTGTTTGCCAGATACATGGGTTGTCTTGGAGTAGGCAGCTTGGAAGCTCTCACGCTGCTTCTCCTTTTAAGGGACAGGGAGTGTATGCCAGCAAAGCTCTTGGGCTGTTCCATGAAAAGTCATGCCAATGTCAGTCCATGGCAATAGGAAGAAAATTAATTTTTAAAGAAAAAGGAGAAAATCCTGCCGAGCTCAAAGCATAAATTGAGCACTTCGCTTGCTGAGTGGATGAAGTGTTGCATGAGAATACAGAATGCTCTTCTGTATAAAAAAAAGAACAGAAGAGGTTTTCTGTGCTGGAAAATAAGGCGAAACAGAAATAGAACTGAGCAAAATCCTAGTCACATCTGAAAATATCAGATGCAATCGATTTTCTACAGGAACAACTCATCATCCTTTAAAGCTATACAAATACATAATCTGTCAATTAAGCCATGAAAGCTCTGCTTGTGTGTTGATTTCAACATTGTCTAGATGGACAAAGTCAATTAAAATAATTCAATGTAACAGAAGTGTCGTGGGCGGAGTGATTGACTTCAGTCATAAGAGAGAAGTAGTGAAATATTTATTAAGGTGAAACAGCGATTTAATAAAATTAGTAGTAAATGCGACAGTGTTTTACAAGATTTGATGGCAAGGTACACTAGGTTATTTACTGCATAGAGGACAGGGTCAGACAAGCTGTCAGGGAGACCCTCCTGTTAAGTCCCGAGGTTCAGAAAGGACCCCCTTGCTTTCTAAACTCCTTCTCAGAGAGGAGTCTAGGTGCGGCTGGATCCAGTCCTAGTCCCAGAACTTGGTCAACGGTTTATGTCTAAAGGATTATATATGCGAAATCAATCCTTTATATTACTTAGCTAGGTTTTCAAAGTTTAGCATGCTATTAGTCACTTACCGAGAATCTGTTGGAGCAAGGAATCTCTCAGCCTCGAGGAGTAGAGCCTTAATCAATCATCCTCACAAAAGGGGAGATGCTGGCATGCAGCCGCTTCCATGCAGGAGAGCTCAAAAGGCTCTTGGGCTGTCCACTAGAGTAAGATAATTGACCTATAGTCATATTCTCACGGAAACAAAATATCTAGGTCCCCACTCCAGAGAGTGTTTTGACTGTGTTGCCAGCCATCCTCCCAAAGTCCAGGTGCAACTCATCACAACTCTCACTGATGGTTATGGCTTGAGCAGGAGCCGGGGGGGGGCGGCAGAGGGAGAAAAACAGGGAGAGCACACCGCCACAAGAAGCAGTGTAGCTCAGCTTCTTCTGGGAGACCAAAGAAAATAATTTTCTGACACCGCTTAGCTGATGGGGTGATGCCCATACTCCAGAGATCACTGACTGTGCTCTGACTTTAGACTCAGGATTAAATTTTACTACAGCTGAGACACAATCCCTCTCTAAATCCATAAATCAGATTTAGATCTGTATAAGATCCTTAAATATAAAGCCAATGTAAACAGCACAAGACTTAATGGAAATCCTATAAAAGTATAAATCCAGTGGATTTACTTCCTGAAGCAGTCGTAAGAGTTGTGCAGAAGCTACAATTGATCCAGCATGTCTTACTCTATATTTTGTAATACATCTTTTACAGCAGTGTTTAAGCACCTTGTTCATTGAAGAGATTCACACTAATTAAGACAGAAAAAGACTGATTTCACTCTCTCCTTTGAGGACTTATGCAAGGTTGTTTTGGATGATCTTCTAGGTGGTTTCTGCTGCATACATTCAAGAATATGATCTCCATCATGTTCTGAGGGTACATAGTGCAAGCCTGCTCTTGTTTGTCATGAGAGAAAATTCCACAGCCCAGGATACTTTACACTGTGTGCATGTTTGGGTACATTTCCTCTGCATGAGGACTCAGAATATTTTTGTTAGTAGTGACAAAAATGTCACTCCATCTGATACTGTAAAAGGAGATTTTGGGAGATTTTCCTACAGCCTGTCAACACTAAAATTATCTTAAAAGACTTGTGACAAGATTTAAGCTCTTGGGCCTGGGCTTCCAGTTGTGATCTTCTAATAGGATAACTTGAGTGGTCCATACTGATGGGAGAAGGCCCTGGGTCTGAATAAACAATTTGTAGATACTTTCCAAACACAAGTTCAGAGGCAGGAGATCGAAGCTCTCTCTGTTGGAGACAATAGCAAAGATAGCACTGGATTATCCTCAGATAAAAAAACCAGCCAATTAACACCTCTTGCCAGCTTCATTTCTGACCCACCCATCCTTTAAAAATTATTAGAGAAACTCAGGGATTCATTAAAACTGAAATATAGACGTAATCATTGCTATCAGCAAAGCAGTTGTTTTCCTGGGCTACAGCAGCACAGCCAGGCAACAGTGCTGTGGTGGGAGTCTAGAAGTGTCACCCTCAGGAGGGTTTAAAAGAGCCCTTCTCCTAAATATGCTCTTTAGGCCCTGCTGTCTCTATTTTACATGCTTGCTTGCTAATTAACTTCTTGCTCTACAAATGGCTTCCAAAAAATATAAAACGTCACTGTATTTTCATATTATCTTGTCTTCACGACTCACCAAAAGGAATTTTAGTAAATTTACAAAACCAGCACTTTTTAATTTTCCTTCTTAGCCAGGAAAAAGCTTTCCTATAACCTTTCTGAGTAACATGCTTGCATGCCTACAATGAAATTCACTGACATTAGGTGAATGTCTCATCTCTAAATATTCCCAACCTGTATGTCTGCAAAACTAGAGTATTCCCTCAGGGCTGTGAGAGACCCTCCTGGCTGAGCTGATAACAAGATTACACACTGATAGGCAGCCTCTCTTTGGAAGGAAATTTTAATACATCTTCAGTGTTTAATCTTGTTGGGAACAACTTTGGTTCCGTAGTAGTCACAGGATTTGCTAGTGGCATATCACAATTAATTTCTGTAACTAAAAATATTTCTATTCAATCAACTGTTAATATTGCAAGTTAAATCATAACCTATGCAGCCACAATACACTTAGGGCTTACTAAAATTTTAAATGAAAGCTTAAAGTGGTTGCTGAACCTTTCTGTTGAACTTTGTTGTATCTTAAACAGTAAATTCTCATATCCTAGTTGTACTTTTACTTGAGTGTTTTTCTCTGGCAGTTTTTTTTTGGATACATGACACAGTTGAACAGAATTTTTCTAATTAATTTTTCTGATTATTGTTTTTCTCTTATAGACGCTGGTTTCAAAATGACCAGAAATGGATGACTGGGCATAAATATTAGCATCTCATGAAATCACACACATACATGTAAAAACTCCAGAATGACACAAACACAGCCGTTCTGTCCCAATAACAAGAATCACGCTTGGATAAAGTGTGAGGGTTGCCAAAATGCAAATGGTTCTTAAGTTACGTGCTGCTACACCGTAGCAGGTAATAAAACTGTGTTAGTATAATTATTTTAAAATTATTTGAATAAGTAATAAAATTAGAAAGTCTTCCATTCTTAGGTTGTAAAACTTTAGCATGTTATCTCAGCTATTATCGACTAAGTAAATAATTTACTTCCCTATCCATTTATATTTGGCTGAATAATTATTCTAATCCTCTTTCATGAGTCAGATGGCGTATTATAAACTGAATCCATTACAAATTTGTCTTTTGTGGCTGATGCATTTTATGCATAAAACTTTGCCTAATAGCTTTCATCTGCATTTTCAGGAAAGGTGCTTCTTAACCCTAACTGTGTACAATGGGTTCTACTATCTAAAAATCTTTAAAAATAAGTAATTCCCATAGCTCAAAACTGAGCTAAAATGAGAATTTTATTCAGAGAGCACCCACTGGATGTGTTGGTGGCTTTGCCTGAAACCTTTTGTAGGGTTAAAAGGAAACCTGCTCTTCACCACACCACCCTATAATGAGCATCTTTTCCTGTTTCAGGCTTTTTCAAGTATTCCCCAATTTATAGACTTTTAATACACGTTCTTTGTATTTGGCAAAACATAGGAAGCCCCACCCCTGCCCCCAGCTCATGCTGAAAAGTACATTCCAGATTTGTGAACCTTTTTTTTTTTTCCCTTGGTGACCTTTTTCTTCACAGTAACCATTGAACCAGGGAGTTGAAGTAAATGATCTTTAAAGGTGCCTTCCAACCCAAACTACTCTATGATTTTATGAAATTAATGAAGTTAGAGAGGCTACCCACTCTTGCTTCAAGTAATCATCACAGAAGTCCTTTGGGCTTCAACTTGCAAATCCTTACAACATTCTAAAACAACACCATTATTAAAAGAAAAATATTTCTTTATTTCATTCCTAACAAATTGTATAGAATTATAGCCTAATTTCACTGCTAAAGAATAAGCTTGCAGCAGCAATTCAGCCTTTAAAATTTCCACACCACCAAGCCAAGTGGCTATAAATCATATCTGGTAGGGGCGGGTTGGGGCAGCTTCTGGGGAGGCATTCTGCAACTGATACTATTTCAATTAATTAACTTTGGAAACATTATCCACAACATTCTTGCTTTTAATAGCCCTAATTAGATACACATAAGACTCCTGTATTAACAGCTCAGTGAAATTCAATCATTTGTGGACAATTCAGACTTAAAACTACATAAACGAGTAACATTACGATATCCTTAGCTTTCCAAGCATTCTCCCAAAAAAATGTGTCAAAATAAATACTGCTTTGGCTTCCCCAGTTTAGCAGGTGTGCCTAAGTCAGTTCATAGCAACTGCAATTAATTATCTAATTCTCCCTGGACCAATGCCCTATGCTTGCAGTCATTAGTTTCCTTGCCGTTGTTTTAACAATATGATTAATTCGATCCATCCGTCCAAAAAATAAGGCTCATAGAAAACAGGTAATTTAAACTGGGCTTCCAGTAGTTTCAGACATCTGGCCATTATGGTTGGAATCAGGAATCATCAGTGTCACCCCTAATGGTAAGTTCCTCAAATGCTCCTAAAAATGCTCCCAAACTTTGATTCCAATGATGCTCCAGCTGGGGCAAGAAGCTGCTTTTAAAGGCAAGGCTTGCCTCATCTATGTATAAAACATATGGAACTTCCCAGGTGGATGCACATAATTATACATCTCTTCTAACCAATGCTTCATTTTCAAAGCTGATTGTCAAATACATAAATCATAAATATATCATCATTCAGGTAAACCCTCATTAGTATCCTAGTAAACTGAAGAACCTCTAATAACATTACATTTATTAAGAACAAAAATGCTGCTACATTGATCTCTTGTTAAACATAAATGGCTTAAACAGAATGTCCTTCAGAAGTCTGCTAGCTCTTGCTCTCTGAAAAGTTTATAGAAACTTAGCAAATATAAAGATATTTTTTGATTTTACCTAACAAATAATTTCTTCATATGCAAAGAGCGAAAAAGCTGGAAATGAAATCTACCTCTTATTTCATGCAATTTTACTGATTAAGAGAAAGTTGTCAAATTCCTGGGCGTGAATTTTTCTAGCCTTTGTGAAAGCATATACAGCGTATATATCTGTCAAATTAATTAAGTGTATTTAGTCAGTGTTAGTAATTCCTCAGAAGTGAGGCTGTGGGAAAGCGCATGTAAACTGCTACTCCAGTGTCCCCTTGCTCCCTCCTGGCTGGCCAGCTGCCGAATGGTGGCCGGAAAGAGACTCGGCGAAAGCAAAGAAGTAGCAGCTGCCACGGTGGAAGAGAAAAAAAAAAAACCAACCACAAATAACTCAGCAATTGTCTTGGAGCAGGTAAACCAGGAAGCGTTAATTGGTTAAACAAAAGGCTGTGATTTTGGGGGAGTTATTTTCTGCTCTGCTGTATGAGGGTCTGTTTCTGACAGCCCCCCAGCCTTCCGCTTTGGGGACTGAGTGATGTCTTGCTTTCACATGTGCCTTCAAGATGCATCACTGGACACTCCTGGGCACTGTAAGTGATTTGAAGAATCCAAGCAGATAGTTGCGTAGGGGGTGGATCATTTACACCAAAGCTGAGGAAGAAGTGCTGTGGCTTTTGACAGATACCTCCTCCAAAGTCTGGGTTTGGTCCAGACAGGCAGCAAGGACAACCTTCCCGTTTTGGAAGGGTGTTTTCTGGTGGAAGTAGTGTGTTAACCACGGCACATGGGGAACATCCTACCCCACCTCATACCAGGGCACTGCTAGAAGAACCCAGCACCCTAGCGCATCAGCCACATAGACATCACCTGGCACCTGAAGATCTTGTCGGCATGAGGCCGCCAGCACCCTTCTGAAATATGGATATTTCTGTAGTAGGACCTACAAAAGAAAGTAGCAAGTAATGTCTCATCTTCTGTCTTAGGGGAGAAGAACATTGGTCTTTAAAAGATGGTTTTTTTAACAGTTCTGGCATGTCTTGCAAATTTTGGTTCTTTGAACAACTGTATCTGTTCAGCTGGCACTGAGTAACTGCTCTACCTTTTTTCAACCTAGCTGAAGTTACTGGTCTGTGAAAATTTGCTGCTGTTGGTACATAATATTTTTTAATGAAGTTTTTTCTGGTCCCTGCTCCCTCCCATCTGACTTTTCTGTTGTTGTTATTCTTATTTCTCATGCAAAGAAACAAGAATCATCATAGTAGTTTGCAGGAAAAGTCATTTGTCTGAGTAAAATCCACAACTAATATAAATGGCAGCTACGTGCTGGGGGAGGAGATGGATACATTAGGAATGTCATAAATTGTCTATTTCTTCTATCTTGACCCGGGATCTCCTGGGAGGTTTCAGTTATATCAGAGCATAAATTCTTGAGGGGCTTGAGCCACAGGTTTCAGCTTTCTCTCGTTCATGGTAATGAGAGTCAAGATCCTTTCCTACACTGTTTTTGATTCACTGCACCAGCCTTGTGCCTGAATTATATTCCTGAGCATCTGGTTTTCCAAGGTTTGCAGTTCTTGAAGATGAGTGGAGGAGGCTTGGAAAACATTACTGTCCCAAGTGTCTTGACAACACGTGAAGATAGAACCAGCCTTGTATTATCCCACCTTCTAGTGATGTAATACAGGGCACAGAGCCAGCTGCAGGAGAAAATTCACTGCGTGAAGTCACAGAAGCATAAAGCAGCTACTTTTCACGTTTGCTGAGAGCCTGGGAAGTCAAGCTGACCAGAGATGATGCAAAGCCAGAAGATGGGCTCATGGACACATGTCCTGGAACAGAGCTTGTGCTGGACTCCTGAGCCCACCCGAAGGCCCTCCCCTTAAGCAGGGGAAGCGTGGGGCTGCAGAGCATCCCCTGGGAGTGAGTTCCTCCAGGGCAGAGAGTGATGTTGAAAGCCAGGAAGGGTATTTGTTCCATGTGGTGTGATGCTTTGCATGGTGGAGCTTCAGCTGCAGCTGGCACCTCAGGGCACTATGGCAGTTGTCACATAAAAAGTAAGAATAATTTTTTCTTTATCCTGTTCAGTGTAGTGATTCCCCAGGAATACTTACCTATGATGTGAGGAAGAAAAAAACCAAGGTATCATAGGAGCCCAGGAGGACTCTCTCAGAGAGGTGCAAGTAGTGCACTGGCATTTGTGTCCCGGCCAGTACAGAGCCGGTGGGCCACATCCGCACACAGGTTCACTAGTGCACACCCTGCATTTAGACCCGTCTCCAAGGAAACAGAGTTTGACCTCTAACTGCCCCAAAGGGATTTCCTCACATTCTCCCATGGCTCTTACCCATGTTTTGAGTATTTAGTATGGCCACACACTGAATAAACAGCTCTTTCAGTCACGTAAATCTCCTCCCTCCTCACTCACTCTCCTCCTGGACTATGCTGGGCCACATATTTGGGTAAACTATGTGGACGGGTTTTCTGTGTTTGCTTTCTGACATTCTCTGACTACAAAACCATAGATTCATAAAACGTGCTTTCTGAGTATGTACACATGCTGCTGACACAGTTGTTGTTTTGGCCAGCAGCCCTTTTCCCATGACAACATTGGGGAGCTCTCCCTCTGTGCGGTGCCTCCTGAACTTTGTTCACTACCCTTTACATGTGAAAAGCAGGAACGGGATGAAAGGAAGGAGCTAAAACACAAGCCAAGGAAGCTACACTGAGCTAAGATCTGCATGATGACACATTCTTGTGTAACTTAGGGATAGGGCAAATACTTCATTGACCTTTACTCTGATATCTGCTTATTTATGTGCATTAAATAAACAGCCAATGGCTATACCTCAGCCTCAGCAAACAACAAGTTCTGTCGACACAGCAGATACCATTTGTTGCTCTATTTTATGGGAGGGAAGGAAGGAAGGAAGGAAGATTACCTTTTTATTACTGCTTTCAGGGATGTCTCACTGCGAGGCCTTTCCTCCGCCCTGGATCTTTGAAGCTTTTATACCCTTGGCCAGATTTTGCCCTTTGGCAAAATTCTGCCCTGTACAAGTTCTTGAGCATGTTGCACATTTAACGAGACTAACAGCGGTCGTCTCTAGGCTTAAAGGCAGAAATAACAGATCCTTATCTGAACTTCTATAAACTGGGTGAGGGGGAAGAACGTTGGTCTGGGTCATGGATGGAGCTTCCAACAGGTTCCAGCTCTCTTTATTTAAGGCTGCCTTAGTTCTGGTATAAGAGAGAAAGAGACACCCTTCGACTACAGCTTTGAAAATTATACCTCCTTTATCATCTAAAATGCTAATATAGCTAGGCCTTTATTTTATTAGTTGCAGAGAGTATAAAGCAATCTTGTCTTATGCAAGCAGCTTCTCATCCCATCAGCACCAGTCTGGCATGAGAAGGGTGTCTCCTTTTTATTTTCTTCGCTTGGTTAATGTCGTTTATTTCACAGTCATAAGAGCTAGGTGCTAGAACTTAGCAAGGGAGAAATGTAATTTCAAGCTTGAACACAAAGTTTGGGATCTGGTTCAGATTTCCGGTTTGGTTTAGCTTGTGCTCAGCACCTGTGAGTAGATTACTGAAAGGACCCCTTCTCTCAGTACTCCCCTAATTTGTATTGAGGATGAATGTGAGACAGAATCCCAAACCCAAATGTCTCCCAAATTTTGAGGTAATTTGGATCTGGCTCCAAAATTTTCAGAGCCTTTTCCTCTAGAAGTAAAAAACTTCCCTCCGACCTACATTTTGGAGTAGTTCACACCCAGGTTAGCTTGATCTCTAACTAATCAACCTGCCCCGATAGAGTTTCATTTCTCTACTGAGTTCTGCACAGTCCTTTTTCTGATCAGTACTTCATGCGCATTTTGTGTCTGAGCCAAAAAAGCCTTACAAGGATGTCTTCGTGGACTTCGGGGACAGCTACGTTAAGCTATGACACGTGTTTCCATGTGCCTTCAATCATGGGTTTTGGCAAAGCTGTGAAGAGATTTGGTTCTCTCTTACTGAAAACAAGAAATCCTGGATTTGATTTGAGCTGCTCTTCGCTTCCTCCTTCCTGTGTTGAAATGTTCAGTAACTTATGGACGTCTTCCCAAACAGTGTTAACATTTGATCCAGAAACCTTTGGTGACCTGCTGATTGATATATAGCCACAGGCTAAAAAAACCCCAGTTTTCCTGGACTCATTCCAATGGCTTTGATCTAGAAACTGAAGAAATTTGCAAATGTTTTGTAATAGGAAAGAGAAAGATATTTTCCAGAATGTTGAGGAGATATTGTCCAAAATGAACTGTTATGCACTAAGGTGGAGATGACATATGAAATAGTAAACACACAGCAAGGCTGAATTATTCATGGAAAGAGGAAATTGGCTGCTTACCTCTGGGGATGGAAATATGAATGAACCTAAGGTTTTAAAATTAAATAAGTTGCATGGTTTCAGCCCGCTCCCTGGGGTGTGATGATGTCAGCATCACGTCCTGATCTCTTTTGGAAATGCCCTTTTGTTCTCCCCTTTTCCTTCTCCCACAGCATATTGTTGCGGTATTGTCACTGTCAACTTGTCATTCTGATGGTGTTTGCTGCTTCTCCCAAACTTAAGGTGAGCAGAATTGCAATTGGGCAAGCATATATGGAGCACTCCTGCTTGATATTCAGCGGCAAGGACAGACGGCTACCAAGCGGCTGGTGGGCATAGATTTTCAATACCAGTGCAGGCTGCATGGATTTATTTTCGCAGTCCGTTCGGTAATCCCTAGGTTTCTTCAGATGCTAAATGCAATTCTGAGTATTTTGCCATCACACTGTGAATGTCTGTGCCTGTCGTTTGCTTGTGTGTGCATGTGCACGCACGCTTGTGTGTGCCTGCATGTGTATATGCTTGCGTTGGGGAGCCTCTGGGGTGCCAGGACTCAGCTTGCCTTGAAGGGGGCATTGTCACTCTTCTCCTGTCTTCAGGAAATAGGATGGCACTGTGATGAGTTGACAGAGAAATCCTAGTCTGATGTGGGCTTTCTCAGTCTCAAAACTGGTATGCAGATTCAAAGAGTACTTGAACTCATCTATATTTATTGTTCTTCCCTCTTTGTCAGGGGTTTTATTTTCCCTTCTTCCTGATGACCCAGACAAATAATGCTCCACTCCCTCTCCTCCCACTTCAGCTTGCACGGTAACAGCTCCCTGGGCCTAATTGCTAGCTTTGCTTCCTTCCTATCCTTGCCTGCTTCCTATCCTCCCGGCTCAATTTCTGGCCTATTTAATCCACCTACTACCCAATGTTTCCACTGTGCAAAAAGAACTTCTAGATACCTGCATGGGAGGCTCGTCTTATTGCAGCGAGGTAGCCTGTTTGTTCAGGCAAAGGTATTAACTACACCTACATATAGAGCCATATGATTTCAAGCATGGATATCTGCAAACTTCCATTCTGGAATATAGGCCTTCATTTTGGTTCTTCTTTCTCCAGCAGCAGAAAATTACCATATCAGACAAGTTTATTTCTTGCAGAAATCCCTGAAAGCTGTACAGACAGCACAAGCAACCATAGCATAGAGGAATGGGAAGGGCGATTGCATCTATTGCACCTGGAACTTCCACATTTAGCAGAATAATCCAGATTTATGGGTACTGAAGATGAACAGAATGGCCCAAAGCAGCTACAACATGTCAGGATCTGTCCCATAACAGAGGCTAAATATCAAGAAGGATTAACCATTTAGGTAGATAATGACAACTGTTACATTTGATAGGGTAATGGCAAATATAAATCACTGTACTGCATGACCTAAGGCAGCTACTAAGAGATTAGAGTTTGGAAAAGACTTTCCCCATGGGCAGATGGGCAGATTATTCTTCAGTTTTCCATGGCAGAAATTCTCATCTCTAGCCCTGAAACATTTGTTACTGGAAGATATGGTTCCCTGACATTTTAAACTGGCATGAGACTGAGCTGTGACAGGCTCCCACCTTCAACCCTACCTATTCTTGTATGCAGGAGTCTCCATCAAACTGAGAATGAGGGAGTTTTGTCCATGGGGACCTTCTCAAGGGTAAGTGGTGACTGGAAAACAGCCTCCCAGGAGATGAGACTGTCCCCAGCACCCCTTCTGGGAACCATGTGAGCATCTCCCTAATTTAAGGCAGATTTCAAACACCTCTTAATTCAGCACTGAGATCCACACCTCCAGACTGTTGACAAAACTTTCAAGCCTGTTTGCATACACTTTGAGCCTGGGCTTGCTGCCTAGCTGGGGCTGCCAGGTCTGGGCCAGAGCCTGGGGCTTGTTTTAATGAGATCCCTAATCTGCCCGCTCTCCCGTGTGCTGTGCGGTTCCTCAGTACCATCTCATGGCTCCTCCAGGTTTTATTTACTGACACTTGTCCCGTTTCACTTTGGATTCCCTTCCTGCATCCCACAAGCCCCTTACTGCTCACTTACAGCCGGCTGGTGCCGGGGCACGGTTGCAGTCCCCAGGGCCCCGGGGAGCGGGCTGGCTGGCAACAGGAGGTGTCCCCACCGAGTGCTCCCAGGAGCCAGAGGAGCACTTCAAGGCTGGGCGTGCTCCTTGCGCAACGTGTTTGCAGGCTCTGTAGGTGCCGGACTGTCTCAGAGAAGCTGGAAGAGGGGATCAGGCAGGTGACTACTCGAGGTGAAGAGAGAATTATGCCTCCTAAAATGTGAGCGTAAACTGACGTGACGCTACTGTTAAGAGCATGAATTTAGACACACACTTAATGTTTTTGCTGAACTGAGCACCTTACCGTATCAAAATATGGCCTGATTCTGCAACCCCTGTGCGTGTGAATAACACACACCCATACATGTGTGAGACGAGCAGACACAGAGTGACTGAGGGGACGGCAGGAGAGGATGCTGGGGGAGCTCTAGCTCTTTCCATGGGCCCACCTAATTCAGGTCATGGATGCACGAACGCTGCAGCAGACGGTGCAACTGTATAGCCTTCTCCATCTTCAGGGCAGGTCCTCAGAACAAAGTTGTAACCCATGTGAGCATGCTCAGAAAGCTAAACAGGCTGAAAACTAGCTGTCTAAAAAGCAAGAAGTGGTTTGTTTTCAGGGAGGATTATGTATGAAGAGGGCACCTCAGGCCAGTCACCAGATCTTTCTGGGAGGGGAGCCTCAGCGCCGAGTTTGCTGGTAGGACTGATGCTCCCGTTGCTGCAGTCTGGACAGACCAAGCTCCCAGCCCCACTGGATGCAGAACCTCAAGCTCTGCTCTTCCGAAGGAGCTTGGCTACTTTGTCCTGAAGTTTTAGCCAGCAACAGAGGCACAAAGAGTCAGCCCCGCTCTTCAGCCTCTAATGTAACCACTGCTCAACACAGGTCAGGTACAAAAAAAAGTCCTCTTGTAGAAGAGTAGGATAACCAAAGTATTATATACAGAAGAATTCCTATTGACTACAAAACCACAGTAACTCTCTGCTCTCTATTAAATCCAA
Organism: Xenus cinereus; assembly: GCA_025774025.1. NCBI lineage: Eukaryota > Metazoa > Chordata > Aves > Charadriiformes > Scolopacidae > Xenus > Xenus cinereus. The sequence goes on along the minus strand of JAOXJK010000023.1, from coordinate 44,553,569 downwards.
TAATCACACCAGAAGTCACTCACCAGTTATCTCCCTGATACGGAAGAGGGAAACTTCAGTTCTTGCTCAGAAGTAGCAGAAAATAGAGTGACAAAGCAAGTCCTGCTGCATCCACGTCCGGCTTTCCCCTGAAGCCTTTCTGGGGAGTCAAAAGAAGGAGGAATGATCCTCTGGTGCCTCACGCCTTCTCAAGAGATACCCGTGTATCAAATGCAACACAGATACCAACATGAAATAATAAATACCAGTATCTGGCTTTGTAGCTCGTGTTTTCTGGATGCAGGGGGAGAGCACATGCCAGCTACATATTGTAAAGTGGTATGGACATTATTAATGATTTTAAATTAAAAAATAACAACAATAATGCAGACAACAGTGCTTCTGGGAGCGAGGCTGCTGTGCCATATGCTGCCAGGGAAACACCGGAGGAATCTCTAGGAAGGGCACTGGGAGGCTGGCCGGGATTGTGCCTCCCTGCTAAACTGACGTGAGGTGGCAGTGTTTAAAAATTCAACTGCATCGCTAGCACTGCTTAAGCTTTCCACTGTCATCCTCCTACAGGGCAAAGATCACCAGTAATACTCTGCTGTAAAGGGCTGTTTGCCTCCTGTTTGTTCTTCAGGTTTATTTAATAAACCCCTTCATGGGTACAGCCTCTAAAATTTACAGGAGCTGATTTTGAGTCTCTCTTTAAATCACTACTGTCTTGCTTGGAAGTAAAATAGTGACATTTTGATATAATTTGAAAGTTTATGCCGGTGTAGTAACACAAGCTATTTTAATATGAGAAGGCCTATGCTGGTTTATCCATATCAAATTTGGAGGCACTTAAGCTAAGCCAAATAAAGCCGCTCTTGTGCTGTTACAGTTGCTCAGTTGGAAGGCTCTCATACTATAAAGCATTGATATAATGGGCAACTTGTCTTATGATGACAATTTCCTCATATCTGCACACAACCACATTTGTGGAGAGACGCTGTAACACATTTGTCTTGAGCATCACCTTATGTGCTCTGTGAGATAGCACTGTGTTGGGCGTCACAGTGGGGGATACATCAGACATGTCTCTCTGCTGCAAAGGGCCATGGCTTGGTGGCCCCTAAGGAGCGTGTGGGCTTGTAGGGTGATTTGTGGGATGGCCCTTGCAATTACAAGGTGGCACCTCTGTCCCTCTTCTGCTTCGTGACTCTAGAGGAGGGAGACCAGGGTTGGCAGATCATATCAGCCCAGCTGGACACGCCAAGCCCTGCAGCAGGAGACAGGCTGTGTTGCAGGGGCATGAGCTGTGTCCCCAGCCCCAGGGAGGTGTGAGGCTCGTGGCGTGGTCTTCAGCCGCTGGAACTCAAATATGTACCGAGGGTCCAAAATTAGTCACAGTGTGTTACAGGACCATGCTAAAGCCCTACGTACGACATAACACAAAATGAGCAGGAGCCTTAGGGGCTGCAGAACTGCCCCCCCACCTGCATGTGATCCTTCATTTTAAAGACCCCAACATCAGGGATATTTTCCCAAGTAACTTCTGTTAAAGTAGAAATTGCCCAGTGACAAGACATATTTTCTGAGTCTGGAGAAATTCTTTGCTGGGTAACTTTAAAAGAAGGAGTTACATAAAGTCAGGGTACTTTAAGATGTCTTCTGCAAAGGGCTAGGATTGCAAATTCGAATCAAGTCTTGCTGTCTGAGAAGGCTTCTTGGCTTGTAAATCAGTCTCTGTTTACAGCTGCTGGTGACAGATCCCACGCTATTAAAGATGATGTCATTTCATAGTGAAGTATCTGTTTTTCCCATGGTAAAGATGGATCTGCCACCCCCGATCAGACTCTTGGCTCATCACATCTTGTTTTCTGCCTCCAGGGATGGACAGTGGATGGTGCTGTAAAAAACAGCAGTTCTCTTCACTCACTCACTCATTTAATATTCATGTATCCAGTGAAACGATGCTACCTGTTTGTCTCACCACCTGCACATGCTCAACTAAAGCCCTAGTGCATTAGACTTGACTACACTTCTAGTGTCTTGCGCCATGTCAGATCTTGCTGACAGTACAAAACATGCTGAATTTGCATTTATTCCTCCAGAGCTGTACCACCAGAGATGTAAGTGCCTGATTCCCTATCGGTGTGCAGTGTGTATGCAGGGCTCCCCAGGAAGCTGCAGCTAGGAATTTTTATTAGAAACCTTTATAAAAATCACTTCTGTCCTGATCAGCAAGGGTTTTCTAATAAGCATGTTGAAGAATTGGTAAAAGAAAGAATAGCCACGCTTGATTTAGTTGTTAATGAAAGCATAATTCATTCACTTAAAGAAAGCATGCTATTAATGCACTCATAACTGTCTATCTATCTGTCTCTCTGTCTATCTATCAGAAAATAGAACCAGGCACACATGAAAAAAGTAAACATATGTATTTTGTCTGTCCCACTGCAGCTCTGCCTCTGTGCTGTGAGCCCATCAGCTCTATCCATCCAAGTAGTGTGAGGCTGGAGGTTCAGGTCAGGTCCCGCAGCGTGCCAGCAGCACACACCCCACACCTCCTTGCCTGACTTCCCCCCACGGCTGGGAAGGGTGATGTGTGGCCACTGGGGAGACTGCTGTTCCTGAAATCCTGGAGTACTGCTAGATGTTAGGCCGAGCAGCTACGTTTCTTTGCAAACCAAAAATCACCCCCGGAGGATCAAAATGAAAAGATATTTTTCACTTTCTGGCCTACAGACTTAGTGTTGCACCCAGATACAATCACTGCATGCAGATGTCTGCCTCCAAACAAGCAGCGAAATGCCCAGTTTGTGAAGTACCTTGACTGATATTGTGAAGTGTCCAGGAATAAAAGCCATAGTGGGTCATAACCATAACTTCAGAGTCAGGCCAAACACATGAGAGTTGGAAGCTGATCCTTCAATGAAGGACTTCCAAAGTTCTGGCACTGGAAATGGCCCTAAAATATCTGTAGCCACTGTAAGGTCTCTTTCCACTGCCAGACTGGTATAAAGAGGTTTTCGTATAAATGAGAATTTGGCCCCTGGGAGTTCTACCCAGGTATAGCCATTTGAATTTGGCCATGTGACACTATAAATCTAGGCTTACTGTTGTTCCTCCCTCTGTTGAAAACTGATGTTCTAGCTGGTTGTAGCCCTGACTAGCCACTACTCCGGTCACAAAGGGACTTGCACCTAGTGCTGCACATAAAAGACAGATAGAATACCTGAGATAACTTTGAAAGAAATCCTTTGCCTAAGCAAAGGAACTGGGTGTTGGTATTTACAGCAGAGAAAACCCAGACGGCAACAAATGGGAAAACAATATGTAAATAAAAGAATAAACAAATTGGAAAAGGGGAAATGGAAGTGGCACTCCAAGGCAAAATCCTTTCAACAAGACAGCTGAAATGAACACTCAGTGTCTTCTGGATGTAGCCAGCTGATAAAAATATTCGCTGCTGAGAAATGTCATTACTCTGAAAAAGAAATAAAGATTAATACTCAAAAATGAGGAAAAGGCTGGAAGTCCCTTGTGACTGAAAGATGAAGAACAGCATCGTTTAGGCTATGCTCGTTGTTGTTGCTAACTCTCCAGGGAGACCGGGGCTGCGCGCTTTGTAAGCTTTATTGGAACTGCATTGGCATTAATCATGTGCCTGAAGGCAGCATGGCATGCTGTTTGGCAAACGATGTTATGTGACATAATGGGAAGGAAGCACTTCTTTTTTTTTTCTTTTAATAATGGCCACTGCATATAGACTTGATTCCGATCTCACACTGGTTTTATATAGCAATTTCACTGATTTATGCTGGCATGTAAAAGGAAGCAAAGCCAGAGGTTAGGGTGGATATATATCCAATCAGTCATTCATCTGAAAACGTTCTGTGAATTGCATTTGGATAATACTAATGATTTCACTGATTGCAAAACTGAAAAATGGAGACTAAAACAAAATGAAAAAATACTTTTTTTTTCTAGATTCTTAGAGAAAAGAAACTTGCTTATGCCATGTGAGAACCGGACTTTATTCATGGTTTCCTGTGTTCATGCTTTATAGTATTGGTTTACACCTTTATGAAAGGAGATTTTGATTCAAGCGGTCTGTTAGAAAGAAGGATAATCTAAGTGCTCATCTATTAGAAAAAAGGATAATCTAAGTGCTCATGTGAATAGTTTTTTGGGAGTTTTGAATCTACCCAAGGTATGACTTAGGCTATGAGTGAGGCAGATATGGGCTGCATTTGGCCCCTTGTCCTCAGTGCTAGAGAACAGTCCTCGGTCTCTTTTTCACTAATCTGGATACAGCCTCAGTGACTATAATTTAGGGAAATAGTGCTGTCTAAATGGGAATTTCTTTTTGTGCTGCACTACTGATGTCTTTGCACAATAAGCTAGGTAGCCTGGGGATAGTGCAGGACAAGATTATATTTCAGTGCTGTAGAGGCAGGATGCTGTGGTACAAGCCCAAAGAGGGGGGCAGCCTAATTGTCCTGAAAATCTAAATTATTTAAGGCTCATTAACACTATCTGAGCAATTCACTGGTATCATTTTTTTCTGGATGACAGTCATTGGCATTGGCCAGCAGTTCAACAAGTAGTGGCTAAAGAGTAAATGGTATTACTGCAACTCCTGCTCCCAAACTGTCAAGTCCAAGGGCTGGAGTTGGACTCCACTGCTTTTTGCCATTGCTGTCCGTTCACCAACAGCAGGTGATGTGTCTTGGCATACCCCAATCTGGGGAGGAGGCTCAGCCCTCTGTGGCTGCATTATGTGCAGGCTCCTGAATTTTACAGGTATTCCTGAATTGCTTCTTTGGTCCTTCGTAGTGGACATATTTGTAGCTCTGCTGGAGCTGGGAAGGGAGAGAGCACAGTGCTCTGCTGTAAGGTACGAAGTCCAACTGCCTTAAGCCATTGGAGACAATCTTCTTCCGAGCAGTGGGGTATGATGCATCATGCCACGGAGGAAAGAAAATTAAAGGATCCTGACGATTAGCCAGGGAAGCTGTCACTGAGCCCTGCCCAGAGCACTGGGAGAGAGGGCTGGGCCCATTCTCATTGTCCCCGAGGATAACATAGTCCCCTTGACATGAAAGACCTAAGCGGAGAGCAAGTTTTGTGCTGGGATGGTGCAGACCAGTGTGTCGGCATCCCCATTTTTTAACATACCCAAACTTTCAGTGCACCAGGAGCCGTGGTTGCTGTACACCAGAGCCGGTTTTGTTGTACTAAGCCTGCTCCCAGCATACAAAAACATCTTCTCATCAGCACTCTTCTTTCCAACACCTCTCTTCTACCAAAAATTAATGCTGCCTGAAAGTAAACAATAAAAATGTGAAGTCTGGAGTCCCTCTAGTCCTGCAGTATGAACAAAGAAAACTGCGCTGCTGCAGTTAGAGGGATGTTTATGTCATGTTTTAAGGAACCTTTAAGAAGTTAAAAGGCACGTAGTGGTGACATCTTTCATACCCTCCGTCAGATGTCTTGGTTACCAAGAGTTCAACCACGCAAGACTTTTTAAAAGATGACAATCAGAGCGCTAGTGCTGGATGGCTGGGAGGAATTTGGGCCCCTTGGCATTTTGTCCTCGCCTGTTGCTCTGCCAGGCTTGGCACTCCTCTTTCACCCTTCCCCTCTCTTGGGGAGGACCATCCTTGGACACCGCTGCCAGCTCTGCCAGCTGGGAGACAGCAGCGGGAGCAATACCAGAACAGCGAGGGGGAGAACCAGGCCACCACCAGGGAAACCTCAGCAGGTTGGAGGGGAGGCGCAGGAGACAAAACCTCCAATTGTGCCTAGATGTTTGATGGGACAATGGGCTGAAGCAAAGGTTTGGAGTCATCTTTTCAACAAATTCAAATGGTTTTGCTATTCTGGACCAGAGTGACTGTGATGTCCAGATCAGAGCTCTGCAAGTTGCTTCATGCAGACAAAAAGATGTATGTATATAGCTTCAGCCTTGCCAGATGAAGGTACTTTTGGGGTTTTACTTGATTTGCTGTGAGAGTTTTTGCTTTAATTCTTGGGTTTTTTTGGACTGGGGTTCTGTTTGAGCTTTTGGGATATATTTTAAAGATTTCCCCCATAAAACATGAGAACTGCAAACTTCTTGCAAGAAATGAAAGCCCTGATTCTGATACGCTCAGAGGACTCCAAGTGGAAGGGCTTTAAGGGGAAAAAAGAATATTATAAGATTCAGAATTAAAGTAAAAGCACTGAAAACATTGGAACTGACATCTTTCTCTAGTTCAGTAAATAAACCACTCCTTGTCTCATCCAAGTGGTATCAATAAATAGCTGGGAGTCATGAACGCTACAGCCTCCTTCTGTGAGTCAGAACACCTATCTGCTAGGCACTTCTCAGGAATATTTACTTTGTAAACTCTTTCCAAGCTATTAGCACTGATTTCAACACACCTTTCAGTATACTGTAGTGATGCTTTTTCTCTAATAGAAATTTATTGTTTGCCTATTTGCTCACACAGCTTTTCTGGTTGTACGCATTTGTCCTAACAGCAAGCTGCAGATGCGACAGAGGGCAGCAGCCAGAAGTTACTTATATATTGCCTTCCCCTTTTGCAGCACTCGTTGGGTTTATACTAAGCTGAATGAAATGCGATCTTAATAAATAAATCACGCAGTGCAAGATATGTGGGGAACAGGAACAAAGGGAGAAAAAGCCCTCTCTGGCTGGAAAGCTTCAGAGCATGCTGGCCTAGCATCTTTCATCGTCACAAAATCATATAGCAACTTCTTGACCCTTCATAAGCATGCGGGATTGTATTTGAGGTTACAAAGAAAACCCTTTCAAGTGCAAACAACGTGTAAACTCCTCGCTAATACCTAACAGTATCTCTCAGAGGTGCAAGCTGTCTCTGTGCCTGCTGCCAGGATATTAGCCCTGAATCTTAGCGCTGACACATAGCCAGAAGTACGGACATCTCCAATAAGTGCATGCTAGTTGTACCTCGCAGTTCTGGTCCTCAAGCTCTTTCTGAACAAGACCAAAGTGTCACATCTATTGACCCGAAACATCCATAGGGCCTGGCTGAGAAAAAAAGAGCATGTTTGTGTATGTACTATTTGTTTTTCAGAAGTGCTGAGCATCCACAGTGCAGGAAGGCTTCCCGCTGGGGTATAGCAAAGGAGGTTGCTCAGAAAGGTTTTGCTTCCACACGAGCACCAGCCCAAGTGCAGCACATGCTGCAGGCCAGGAGACCAGGAGCAGCTGTGCCACGGCATGCTCCCTTTCAGTGTCAGTCACTGGTCTGGAGCTCCTGTGACTGAGCTCCAGTAGGAGCAGCAGGTTCTTAACATCCCCAAGCGTCCTGCCGGCTCGGTGGGTGTGAGTGGCACTTGCTGTTAAAGTGGCTCAGGGGCATCCTTTCAGAACAGGGGTTTCACAGAGATGCTTTTGGCATTTCCACAGGGTGGCTTTCACCATGGGCAGCGGTCATGCCTGAGAGCCTGATTTTGGGAAGAGGATCAATAAGGTCTAGAAGGCAAGAAACCAAAACTCGTAGGACAGCTGATCGTTGTTCTGCTGATGTGCAATTTCATCAACCAGCAACAGCAAAATACTGGTCCATGTCACAGTGGGCTTGGAGATTATATTCTTACCGCCTCAAAGAAAGCAATAATAATATTCCTGATCCTTTTCCTCCAAACAGACAACTGGGTGAATCTGATCTAAAACCTGATGCACTGGGAACAACTGCCTTTTGGGCTAGATTTAAAACCGCATTCTGCCTTTTTGCATGGCTCAAATTCTCCTGCTGCTGGTTGTTGACAATTAAGGTGAGCCTGCTTTCTCTGGGCTTTTTTTTTTTTTTTTTTTTGGTGGGCTCTGCACTCATGTCCTGGGTGTTTCTGTGCCCAGATTTCTCATGCTGCTGTTCAGAGGTGTCCACCTGCCCCTGGTGGGTTAAACAATCTTCTTCTTATCACCCCACTGGGTGTTTGGGTTTTCTGATAAAAAAGGGAGCAGCAGTGTCAGTTACTATTATTAGAGTGACATTTTTATGTTTACTGACATTTCCTTCGCTTTACCAGTATCCCAGAGCCAAGTCAAACAACTCCACCTCCTCTTGCCATTCTTGCTGCTGACAGCTCTCCCCCGTTCACCTTGTGGTCATACATTTCCAGGCAGTGCTGGGCCTCAGCTTCGTGGGACAGTCACGCTCTAAGTCCCCGTTAGAGGAGCCAGCCGGGCAGCTCCTCCACCCCGAGCCCAGGCTGTGCAGCCTCAACATTCCCCTTTCTCATCATTACTATGTCCGGCCATGGTTAGACTTTACCCCAGCAGTGAGAGGAGAAGCCAGAGAATGTCTGCACCATCACAGCCAGCCTACTCAAAATGTGCCTCCCTTACCACTCAGCTGGAGGGCACAGGGTCCCTGGGTAGGACAGTACAGCAGAGCTGACCTGAGACACCATTTGACGGCATCTGTTTCTCCTTCTCTGCAACATCTGAGACACTAACTCTTTCTGCCATCACAGGTGTGGAAAACCATCTGGGTTCCACCAGCCACATGTCAAAGTCTATGAAGCAAAACCTGGGTATTTGCACCCTGGTTTCCAGTGACCCAGCTGGGTAAATCTGGTCTGACTGGAACATGCAGTTGTGCTGGTACCCCGTGATGAAATGGTTTTATAGCCTCACCAAAATGCGCCTGTTGCACGGAGGGAGAACTCCCAAATGCTCCAGGTCTGCAGTCCCCAGCTTCCTTCATCATCTGCTCTCATGTTTTTCTTTTCTTGCTATAAATGAGAATGTAGCCTTTGAAGCTGGATGTACAGAGTTATTTTCTATTGGATCCTATAGAACTTTTCTGTAGGAGGAACAATAAGGCATTGTACAAAATGTGTAAATAGTTATATCATTGATTTATGTTGAAAACACGTTTTAGTTATAGCTTCAGGAACTATAAAAGACAGTCTGAAATACTCTCAAGGCTTCCTTTCTTTCATGCGAAGAAGTGTTTCACAACAAAAATAACACACATATATTTGCTTTTATTTCATTGTGCATTTTCTAGAGAAGGGAGGAAGGTAACATAAGACATTGTGCAAGAGAAAGCAAATGTATGCAGATCTGGTTGTTGTCCAGAATTGTATTTTGTGCCAAGTGAAAGGTTATTTTCTCCAGGGCAATATATTTTTCATTAAAAATACTGTATTGTAAGAAACAGTAAAACAATTACAGTCTATATTTACTTGATTAGCTTATTTTACTTTTCCCTGTCCTTAGATTATTACTTGAGTCTTTATAGAAAACTCCTACACAACTGTTAAAAAATCTGTAGGAAGTTATTTTGATATTAATAAGTAATACAGAGTGAGATGCATTTAATATCTTGTAAACCGTGCTATCTTCTACTGTTATAGAAAGATGCATCTGCAACTATCATTTAACCTCAGCTGAAGCTCACAGCGATGTCTGAGGACTGCTGGTAGATTGCTGATCATGGCTCAGGAGACCTGTTCTTCCTCTAAGTCTTTTTCTCGAGGTTTTCACCTAGTCCTCATTGTCAGGCTTAAATTCGACTCAGCTGGACTATGGACAGGTTATCTGCAAAAGAAAACAAATCCTTCAGTAATGTTATTATACAGCCATTACAGGAGCCAGATAGATGGAGATGGCTGGAGGAGCTGAGGTAAGGGCAAAGTGCAGAAATGGGTGATGGATAAGGAGAACATAGCAAGGTAAAATGCAAGAGGGAAATGGGGTGTCCAGGAGAAAAGCACTGCCTTGGGCACCTGAGTTTGCATTTGCCTGCAGAGGGAAACCAGCTTCGTGCTGGTAACATATTGCAGTGATTTGCTTGCAGAGCTAGTGACCCTGTCATGCTAGAAATGGTGCCAAGACAAGGCAGGGGTGATTGACAGTCCCTGTGAATACTGTGCCGGGACCAGGAGTGGGTGCAGCAAACTACAGGGCAGTTTGGGAAAGGGAGCTGCACTGCTGTGTGGCTGCCCCTGTAACACAAGGTCCAGAGTGTGCATCATACATAGAGTGGGATGAATGTGGGGCAGGGGAGAAAATACAGTCCCTGCAAAACCACACCAGGACAAGAGGATTACACAGATCCATACAGGACTCATATATGTCAAGATGAAGGAGTAGGGCACCATGAGCAGTGAAATGCAGCTCGCCTTGCACCTTCCTGTATTCAGCAGGGAGGAACGCCAGTGTGGGGAGCTCTGGGACAGGGCCACCTTGTCATGGCCAGTCCTTCTCTGCCTTCATTTCTCCTTCCCTGAAAGATATGCAAGAGAAGAAATAAACTGGTGAATTTGAGGGAAGCTACTTAGTTGGAGCGAAACTTGGCCATTTGGCACAAGAAAGATGGAGGTCAACATTAACAGAGCACCAACACACAACCAAGTCATTACCAGCCTTTGGCAGTATGGTGGTATGAGCTCCAAGGGGGTGAGGCAGCCCCATCAGCAAGCCAGGACAAGGACTTTTCCATGGGAACTTGCAGGAGGCAAGGCTACAGCTGCTGGGGCCAGGGGGGCAGCGATAATCCAGACTCAAGGTGACAAAGGCCTGGAGGAGAATCTTGGAACGAGAGCAGACAGGAAAGGCTAAATCCTTAAAATGGTCTGGAAAACAGTGTGCTTGCGCCAGGGCTGAGCCCCCGGCTGCGGGTCTGGTGGGCAGGCAGGGGCTCTGCTGCTTGCTGGAAGGATGTGGAAGGTTGGAGAGGAGAGGTGGTGAGGAGGAGGTTCGGGGGTCCAGTGGTGGCTGGGCGTCAGCTGGTATCAGCAAGGAGATGTCAGATGTCAACGCGAAACCAAGCTGCTGGAGGGCCAAGTAAATTTACCTTTGGTTGAAATTCAGGGTAGCAGCTTTGCAGCTCCAGGAGTACAACCAGAAAGCAGAGGGTCCAGGCAGCCCCTGGGCCAACTCCTGGGCCTCTGTCTACACTGACAATTGGGGGTTTTCTTCAGAAGAGGAGGAAGCAGGGTGTTTGGCTGAAGAAAGGCAGAAGTGCTGGGTGGGCTGGAGGAGTGCCTCCCGGTGCCGGAGCTGGAGCTGGAGCTGCTCCTGGCAGAGTCAGTGGAAGGTGCTCGCTGGTGTCAGGCGCTGGGAGTCACTGCCTGAGGCATGACTTCAGCCTGCGGGGGAAGGAGGGGGGCGGTGGGGGAGCAAGAATAAACGCGGCTTGAATATTAAGTCAGAGCGATGAACATGCATTTGCTCTTCGGCAAAAGCCACAACCCCCCGCAGCCCCTTCTAAGGCTTTCACTTGAGAAAACCACCAAAAAAGGGTCAGACAAATTTGTACGGCTGCAATCTTGCCTTAGGACTTGCCGTCATTAGCTGAGGTGCAGCCACTTATTCCACCTGCTGCCAGCCACAGGGCAGGCAGAGGACGTGGCCGTGCCAGGAGTGGCGTTTTGACAGGGCAGCCCAGCGTCCCTTCTCACCCACCTACAGGATCTAGTCATGAAACATCTGGCTTTTCTGCACAAGTGGCAGGAAAGGCTTTGAATGTCCATTATGCCTGTCTAAAGAGACAGTATTACTGTTTCTATCTCTAATCTCAGGAAGAAAGGAAACAATTACATGGTCTAAAGTCTTAAATAATAGCCTGTAACTTAGGCAGCCTTCTCAGTGATCGCAGCTAGTGTCATGGCCCTCTAAAAATACCCTCAAACACCTCTTATACACCACTAGTCCACTTAGATGGGAAGCAGGGCAACAGTTTAATTTTTACATCTCTCTATGTAATATTATTTCTTGCATTTTTTAAATCTAAGAGCACACACAACTCTCAGCTGCTTTCTTGAAAAGGTAACAACGCAAAGTAAAGGCCAGAAGAAAACCTTACCAAGATGCCTCTGGTAACAGGAAAAGTTCACGTTTGCCACAGCAACCCCTTCAAGGGCAAGAGGCAGGAGGGCACCCTTCACTCTTGAGGGGCTGTAACGGAGGTTAAAAAGAAAGCAATCAATGCATTTAGTTATATACGGGCTTAGCAGGGGAGCTGATCATGGAGGTGAGCCAGCCACCATGCACTAGTCTGCTCGCTGAGCAGGGATCTGCTCTTTCACACGCAGACACTGTTCATGGGGCAGTGGAAGACACCTTTGCTCTTCAGAGCGGTGCCTGTTCTGTCCCTTGCACCCTGATGCTTTCTGCAGTGATTAAATTGCAGCCCTTTGTACTATTCTGAGCACTGTATTAATTTAGAGCCATGGTACCTTGGCCAGGAAATGCTGGATTTTTCCTAATTCCCATTGTACAATTCTTCAAGCCTCTATTTTTTTGTGTATACGTATGATATCTTCAGTACAGAGGTGCATGCATAAGGAATACATATGTGCACATATGCATCTCTGCATTTAAACAACCAAGACTTGCATAACAACCATAAGAACCACTTAATCTAATGTTGCAAGCTTTCTTTCTGTCTCTCTGTTTCTGTATCAGTGTTCTTTATATACGCTACATCTTTGCTGTCAGCCCTTCAAAGCCAGGGAATTGTATCTCCTCCTATCTGCAAAAAAGCACCTACCATGTTTCAGGACCCTGTGCCAATAAATAAATCAAATAACAGCTTGCACCAGAGATCTGGGACTCTCCACATTCGTTTTTATCTTCAAGTGAATAATGTGGTGGAGAAAGCTGCTGAGCTTGCAGCTGCGAAGATTGAAGTTCTTTATTTACCCGCTGAACAGATAAAACAAGGGTGACAGCAGAGCAAACTTCCCCGCATTGCCCCGTGCGGACTAGGACGAACCCCTTCCAGCAGCAATCCAGTCTCCCAGCTTCGTCTCTGGTATCGCGCCAGCTGTGACAGCGGCTTTTTGTGACAGCAGCTTCTTATCTCCGAAAACTGGCCACGAAAGAGTCTCTCTCCCAAAGGTCAACAAACAGATGTGCATAAAAAGGAAACCTTACAAATGTCTGAGTAGTTCCTCATGTTTAATTGTACCCGAGGGTTGCACTGTTGGTGTCAAGCATGTGTTCCCTTTCCTATAGCAGCACCAGAGGATTAACCCTGCGAGGATCACGTGCAGCGCCCCGACTGACTGAAACGGGGCAACATGATTAATGTCAGACTGTGCTTCTTAAATGTGACGACCTGGATGCAACCGCCAGCTCAGTAAGTCTCGTGGTCACTGTGGCCATAGCCTGGAAGGTGGAAACATCATCTGTACGGTCTGTCTGTGTCCTCAGTATCTTCCCGAGGTGCCTGTGCTCAGCCAGGTCACGGCCAGGACACGGGGATGGCTGTCCCTCTTGCCTGGCCCAGGGCTCCTCTGCCCTGCAGGGTGCAAGCTGGTTAGGTCAAACCATCTTCGTGACCTGGAGAGCCGCCTTCGTTTAGCTAGGAGATACCTCCTCTGCCTGTAAAGCTTTTGGTGGAGTAACCTTGCTATATCCAACAGACACCCGATCAGCCCTGCAGCTTGGCACAGGGTGTCCTTGTTGAGCTCAGGCAGTGTTATGCCTCCATACCTGGAAGTAAAATCTATCTTTGAGTGTTTCAGTGCATAGGGAGGGACTGCACAAGGAGTTCAGACCTTGTTGCCAGCCAGCAGAGCAATAAAATCGAGGCCAGCAACAGAAAGGGGGCTGAAAGAGGACCAAATTTTATTTAATAATAGCATTTTGGGGAGAAAAAGTGAATGATTTCAGTAAATTAGATGAAAGGACACGCACATAGAACAAAAAAAAATAATTGCTGGAGAGCACTTCTTTCCACAGGGATGAAATTCTCCTTTTTGCCCTCTGGTGATCAATGGTAAAGCCACAGCGTATTTCAGTGGGAACAGAAAAGCATGCCTGAAGACCTTCCCGAGAGAAAACAATAATCTTTAGCAATTTGCACTGCAGCAGTAGAGAAGGTCACTTGTTCTGTGTGCAGGCTGAGGGTAATGTGAGGGTAGGTCAGGTACAGGTCATGGGTTTCTGTTTAAACAGATCCGGGAGCCCCTATATCCCTGCAAAACTGGTGGTGAATAACAGCCAAAATGTTGTAGCTCTTAGTCCAGCTCCTGGCTTCCTGTAAGTATGTGTATTATCTTGCTTCTCTGTCAGCTCTACAGTTTGTTCACCCCAAAGCCTGATTTTTGTGGGTTCAGGAAATTTCCCACATTTGATGTGTTCTCCAAACTCACCGGTGTCAATAGGATTTTGGGATTGAATTCAGCTTTGAATTAATGAGCTTTCCATCACATGTTGCTTATGGTTCTTCTCTTCCCTTCCTTTTAAAACACCAGAGAAATCAATACCCAAAGCTAAGCTAACAAAAGGTTAAAATTTACCATTCTTACTGGATTTGCAACCCTTCTGAGAAAACTCATTGCGATTGTGCTATATCTCCACTGCATAATAACACATTTCACAGCTGCATATCATGCTATCTGACTATGGGACCATATAATGGACTCCATCTTCTCAGGCTTAACAAATTTATTCACAGAAAAAGATAAATCATGTGCAGAATTGCCCCTTTCTGAAATAAAACTCCATAGAAAGAGGATTATGCATTTATCTAAAGCTTATTTTTAGAATGATGCTTAATATTCATTTTTGCTAGCAAGCAAGGTAAATTTCACCAATTTAACTTCTGATGACATATCTGATCTTGCAACTTTCTACATCTGTAAAAGTGACAGCTTCTCTGTTAACCCAACTCAATTTTCTGCTGTGATTGAACCTTTTTTTATGTAATTCAGTCACGGGGATTTCTTAAACATTGGAGCCTGGCATGCCCTTTTTTTGTTTTGAATCCTGTAGGATTAATTGTGCTGCCTCTACGTCCTCATGGTCTTTGGACTCATATTCTTACCCCATATATAACCCCCAGGCTGGGGTTATATTTTTTCTTCTCTGCATTTTTAATTTACACCTTTTATTGTGAAGGTTTTGTTGTGAAAATTGGGCATCTGTCTTTAAGTAAGAATGGATAAAAAGGGTGGGTGACATTCATAGGAGTGCTGTTGTGCTCTTTGGCAGCCTGGTGAGGTCCTGCCAGACTGATGGTCCCCACCCACGGTTCTGACCCCCTGCCTGGGGGTGATTTAGCTGGGCCATTGCAATCAGCCTGGTTCCCCTCCCTGCTGGCTCCCAGGCCCATGCTGTGCTTATGGGGCAACCCCAGATCTTCACACATTTATGTTATTTGAGGAATTATCTTAATTCATCTCTTTCTTTTTTTTTTTTAAAAAAAGCTAAAAATAGAACCAAACCCTCTAAGACATGCAGAACGATCAACCTCTAATTTAGGAAAAGTTTATTCTCAAGCAGTTATTCAATCCCAGTGATCTAAAATGCTACAACTTACAACCTTGAAGCCATGGAAATTTCTATTTGGTTAGCAGCCCAAATCAAACAATTTTCTGGTGAACCCCTCCCACCCCCCCCCAGAATATAGTTTTGTTTCTAGTGAAATAATTAAATGCTTTTTGATTTTCTTCTATAACCAATGACATCTTTAAAAAAAAGGGCTGTGCCTGTGCTGGACACTTTTGGAGGTCAGTGGTGCAAGGATGTGCAAGCTCCCCTGTGAAATGTTGGGCTCTCAGTGTGAAGGAACAAGGTGTATTTGTAAGCGCAGCAGCCAGCACTTAGCAACTTTGCAGCTCTTTTTACAAGAAGTTGGTCAGCATTGAGCAGTATTGCCTAGGAGACACAGAGCAGCAGAATTACTGTGCTGGCTCCGTGTTCCTGCATGGGGAAGAGAAAAGGAACCAAACAAGCTCAACAAAAAGTGCCTGGCAAGTTTGTTTTCGAGCGTAATGATGAATAAAGATCTCCAGCTGCAAATCTTATGAGCTTATGAGCATGGGAACAGAAGCAGTGAAGAATATAGCACTTTTAGCACTGCAGGGACTAGCAGAAAAATAAGAAATTTAAGGATTGGTAAAGTCAATGTGCATGTGTCTAGTATGCTTTTATTCTCTTTGTCAGTCTACATGGAGGGACGTTTCAGGCCCCAAACTCTCTTTGGGCCCAATTAGGCAGCGGTAATTTACTTGCTGCCACTGCTGTCACTTTCATTTTGATGCTCTTGTAAATAAATTCCTTTTAAAAAGGGCAGTGATTATTTATCCAAGCCTGAAATTTTTAGAGCTCTTGCTTTATGGCAAAATAATCAAACGTCAAACTCTGACCTGACTTGGCACTCCACATCGTTACACATTAAAATTCACGTGCATATATGTAGCATTAAAAACACTTATCAGAGAAGGGGTCCAGGCACCATGCTGGACCCTGGCAAGGTCAGGAAACACAACAGGAAACACACAGTCTGGATACACAACAGTTGACAGCTATGGGATGCTCACAACCCACTTCTCTGTCCCCATGCACTGCCGTGCATGCTCTCTGATGTGAGATGCTCCAGCTGGCACCCCCAAGCCGCCCCGGCGCTCACTTGTGTGCTCCTGCTGCATTCACATACCTGTGCAGCAAAGGTACCTGTGCTGGAGGGGGCACAGAAGGCTCCTATGCCAACTCCTAAGCAAGATGCTTAACTACGGTGTCCTCTTTCCACTCCCGAGTCCTGCCTCTGAATGCTAATGTTCTCTGAAATCCCGGTCCTTGAATCCTACGTACGAAGTGATGCACTCTCTATGTACCGTGAACAGACAGGATGATTAAACAGTGGATGAACTGCATTCACGGTAACACATCATATATAAAGGGCAAAAAGAGAAACCTGTCAGACATAAAAGGAAATACTTCCCAAGTGACTTTTATTAACTGAAAGTGCCAACAAGCTTTTAAACAGAGCGACCTCACTCCGATGCCTTTGCCACAGCCTTTCATGCCGGCTGACATTGTCCTGGAGACATCCTTTAGGTGTCTAGTCATACCGTAGGGACGCTGGAATTAGGTTATTCAGGATGTTCCCAATTATCTCCATTACTCTTTTTCTCTACCATTAGGGCAGCTCTGGGAGCTCTACAAAAATAGAACCAGAAAAAAAAAAAATAATTGGGAGCAAATTAACCACAGAAGATGCAGCTTTGTCCTTCAAGATGACCAACTAGAGATTTCTGGTTTATCACTGCATTTTGATTTGCTTGCGTATCTGTCCCATTTATCTTGTCCAGCTATCTAAATAAAAGATGCAGACAACAAACAGTGGAGGAAAGCTTTTTCCTTTGAGGTACACAATGCCTTCTAGTCTACTTTGGCTACTTTTCTCATTTGAGACACGTCTCACATTATTGGAGACGACCTTCTACCCCTGTGCTTCAGGGACATTAAAATCTAGGCCTGAATGTGGGATCCCCTTCTATTATGAATGCTCCTGGATATGCCACCATGTAAATTTTGTAAAGTTTGGGAGTTTATGTAAGGTTTGTCTTTGCCTTTCTGGGATTGGGCAGCGCATATGGTTTATGTCAGCATTTGCAAGGTTATCGCAAAGGTTATCTTGGCTAAATTATAGCCCTTTGTTTATCCACGTGGTTGGGTATGGTGCAAACATCTGCACTGTCAGTAAAATCTTTCTGCTGCCCTCAACCCTGACCTGGAGGTACCAGACTCTGAGAGGTTACGTGTCTCCATATGAAAATAGCTTTGAAGGGGCTGTGAATTAAAGCTGACATTTTACCTGAAATACCTGCCCCCAAATTAGCTGTGAAAAATCAGGTAACCAACAGAAGATGCCAATATGTCTTTGTCTAGCAGCTCACTGTGGTCAGCGAAGCTTCTCCTTGCCCAAGGAACTCATGCGTAACCTGTCCCAAAGATCAGAGAAACTGCAGTTGTAAGGGGATAACTGGAAGTGCTCCAGGAGGGTTGGGGGGGAAAAAGCCGTTCTACAGCATATTAACATGATCTGGGCCTCTTGACAGCTAGGGACTGTGGTCTGCTCCAGCAGGCCTGAAATCACGCTGCAGTGGTCTTTTATTCTCTTGCCACAAAATACCTGGCATCCCTCCCTACTGTTCTCCTTTTCTGTCCACACATGAGTGTGAAATTGGAAAGTCCATGCTGGCAAACAAACACACTTAACATCCTCTTTCTTTACATGATTTCTGTCAAAGATGGGGGGACTCGTAATCCACCTGAAGAAGAATCTCTTTTTGTTCTCGTGTGTTCTCAAAATGTCCTAAAATCATCTACTAGGTGAATTATCATCTCCCCCCTTCCTGACCCACTGCATATCACCCTGCTTTTTGCACGGGGAATTCAGTTTCAGATCTGAAATTTCTGATTCAGACTGGCTCTTCCACTCTCTTTATGAGGCTTTGTTCCGATCCTGTCTGTGCCAGTGTGCCCCAAGCATAAAATCACTGAAGTAAAGTGGTGCTAATTTGCTGTGCATCCCGAATCTGGCTCCCTGCGTAAGCACGCATGTGCCTGTGTGTACGTACGCCTGAGCACATGCACCTATGTGTGTAATCTAGCTGAAAAGAGGTTCTAATTAGAGCTAACCAAATACTGGAAGCAATTTTTCTTTGAATAAATTATTCAATGCATTTTGTCTTTGTTCATCTCATAAATTATTCAACGAATGGTATTTGAATGGTGCTAGAGCTGGTAGGCTACTGCAGAAATGATTAGTCAAATAGCATATTCAGTGAAGAAGATCAACATTTGCTAAATAATGTATTTGGCAAATAATGTTCATCCAGCCCTAGTTCTAATTGATCCAACGAGAAATGCAGACAGCACATGGCACTTATGGGTGGCTTGGCAAGTGCTGGGGGAGCTGATCCTTTTTGCTTTGCCTCTTTCTCCCCCAGTACAAATAAACACTAGTTTCTTGTTGGCATCGGTGTGCAAGACCCAGTTGTGAACACCTGCCTGGGGCCTGGGTTGCTGGTACACCCCACATATGCGTGCACTTTCCCTTCCGAAGTCATGGGCAAGGGGACAGCCTCTGGGCGAGTGTCCCGCAGCTAGAGGCGGATATCCAGACCTCAGTAGATGGTGGTGGGCTGCCGAAACCAGCCTGCTGGCTTGCAAGCTGACTCCTCGCTTACTTTCTTGCATATAGCTAGTGTCAGGCATGCGGGCAGAAGCTCTCCCAACACAGGAGGCTGGCACTTTTCCTGCGGCTTTGTCCTCTAAATTATGTGGTGGCAAGGCCCATTGTCTTGAACTAGCAAAAAAGGAAGAAAACAACAAAAAAAACCCCACCCCTCATTTACTAGACTGCAAAGTTACAGGCATGCAAATAATTTATCGGAAACGGAGGAGAATCTTATTTGCTGCAGGAGCTGATTTCAGGGACATGAATTAATACAGTTTTTGTGGTAATTTTATGCCAGACATTATGGAGACATGGTACATCTTTGTTAAATTTTAAGTTTGATTTTTTTGTTTCCTTTTACCATCCTCACTTCTTCCTTTTTATGAAAATAAACCCGAAACAAACCCAGACTCCTCCTTTCCACATGACATTTCTTTCTGTGCAGCCTTTAATCAGAAGAGAACTGTTTTTCTTGGAAATGTCGAGCTAAGCCTTTGAAAAAATGAGATGTCATTGGCTGTGTGAAATGTCTTCCTTCTTTTTCAAAGCCAAACCTCAAGGATATCTTGTTTAGAAACTTCACATCTGCTTTATTTAACAATATCCAGGGCCATACAATTCAAATTAGATTTTTATTGTATTTTGATGGTACTATTATTAATAGAAAAATATAAGTCATCTAAAAGATCAATGCAGAGTGCCAGATGCTTTGTAGAGTAGCTTATTTCTGAAATAGGTCCATTGCCTCCAAAAGTACCTTTGTAGGCTCGGGTGCTACTCATTGTGTCTTCCCATGTCAGGATCAATCCTATTCTTTCTAACCATTGTACGCATATATATGTGCATTTTGTACACACTTATACATACACGACAGCTCAGCAGCCTGCCAATGTTTGAAATTCTTTTGACTTTATTTATAAGGAAGGTTAAGAGTGGGAATTTTCAAGTCTAAGCCCTTTCGGCATTTACCGTTGTAGAAAAAGGGACACGAGCTGCAGGCAGATGCTTAAGCAGAGAAGTCATAGAAGCATAGAATCGTCTAGGTTGGAAGGGACCTTTAAGATCATCAAGTCCAACAATTAACCTAACACTGACAAAACCACCACTAAACCATGTGCCTAAGCACCACATCTACCTGTCTTTTAAATACCTCCGGGGATGGTGATTCCACCACTTCCCTGGAAAGCCTGTTCCAATGCTTGACAACCTTTCCTGTGAAGAAATTTTTTCTAATATCTATCCTAAACCTCCCCTGGTGCAACTTGAGGCCATTTCCTCTTGTCCTATCACTTGTTACTTGGGATAAGAGACCAACACCCACCTTGTTACAACCTTCTTTCAGGTAGTTTTAGAGAGCGAGAAGGCGAGAAGCCCCTCAGCCTCCTTTTCTCCAGGCTAAACAATCCCAGTTCCCTCAGCCACTCCTCATAAGACTAAATAAAATTCACACACTGATTTCTCAGTTGGTTAAGTGGATTTGCTGGATTTTTCTATCTCCATCTGCAGGCAAAACGTCCCCTCACAGTAGAGCCGATGTGGCTCAAGGCTGCTCAGCAGCATGAGCCAGGCTGCGTTTCTGCCACCCCCGATGGCAAGGGCTGCGGGTTGCTGGTGCCATTGCTGCTGCTCAGCCATAAGCCAAACTGCTTTTGGTCTGAAGTCACTGCAGGTACTGGTGACGAAAGCAAGCAGAAATGTGCTTTTGCAGCTAAAATTAGGTTGTAATCAATTTTATGCAGCATTAATCACTCTTGTAAATAGGCCCCTCCAGCCATGTTTAAATCCGGCAGTAAGACTTAAACCAGCACAACAAAAGGCTCCATAAAATCAGTCCGAGTTATGCCCCCCATAGTGACTAATTATGCTAATTAATTCAAAGCCTGATTAAAAAAAAATATGCTGAAAGAGAATCATCTCATTGAGTCTTCAGAAATGCTGCTTTTATAAATAAAGATCAAATTGTTTACTGCTGTGGAAATTTGGGGTTTGTACCTGTGTTGCTTTTTTTTTTTTCCAAATTTCATCTAAAATTTGACTACCTCATTTCTTGATTTCATAACAAAGCCTTGAGGTTTGCCCCACGCATGTGGTGCTAATGGTTGGTTTATTCCTGAAATAGCAGATAGCTGCCCTGGCCTTTCCTCGCAGAAGTGACTGAACAGAAATGGCTTGAAATGGTGAGCACCAGAGACGACTCCCAGCAAAACCCTCAAGCCTGAAATTCCCCACGGTTTCGGAAAGCTTGGCAAAGGCATTTGGACCGTTGAGGCTTGGTCATACAAGCTAAATATAAACTCCCTCATCTACCAGAGAGCTACAGAACCATTTTTAACTCTCTCCCGTGGAAATTAAGAAACTTGTTGTTTGGCTGTTGCCAAGGAGGCATCTGCGATGCTCTCCCGTCGCTCTCTCTGCTAACGCAGCTCCACATTGCTTCCACTTGGAGTTGAGAGAGGCCTCACTGACATGGCCGGCGTCAGACGCCGGGGGCCAGGTGCATCCCGCAGCTGGGGGTTCGAGCCGAGGTGGGAGGGAGCGGGGCGGCCTCACAGCAGGGACACTGCTGTTGGGCCTGAGCCACGCTGCTGCCGCCGGTTATGGGCCAGAAGAATGAAACTCATGCAAGTGTAGCAAGGAAAGGGAGCCCGCTTGCCATCGGGGCAGATAAGAAGCAGGAGCTGCAGGGGGGCCCTGGCGCTGCTTGGCGGCACCTCTGCTGTAACATGGCTTCTGGGCTGGTGCGGAACCCACCATCCCGCCCGTGGGGAAGCAACGCGCCTCCCGGCAGGGGTGTCATGCCATTAATTACTGTAATCAACAGTCGTTATAAAGAAATAAAATCATCTTCCAGGCAGGTTATGTGGCCTCACAGCCCAGAAGCCTATGTCAGCCTGTCTGGGGCTGTCAGCCCCTGTCCCAGTGATGCCAGGCAGGGCCAGGCTCCAGCTCCTCACAGCCCTCTCCTGCCCAGCCATGGGCCTTGCCACTTCCCTGTCCCCAGAGAGGTGCCCAATGCCCTGGGCCGGGGCTGTCCCAGTTGTCCCAGATGCCTGCTCCTGGCCGGGCCCTGGCTGCCAGGCCCTGCCCCTGGTGAACCCCCATGGGGAGCCCCATCAGCCCCACAGGGCCCTAACAGCCCTAGAGAGAAAATGTCCCTCATTTGGGCATTGCTACATCACACAGGTAGGCCATTAACAGCCTTATTTTGGGTGAGGGTTTGTTCCCTTCGACCACGGTGGCAAGTTTGTTCCAGCCCACAGGTAATTGGGCATTAGCAGAAGTGCAACAAAAAAATGACAGACCTGCATTTTGAACTACACTTAACTGCTGTGGGTACTCGACATATCAAGGATATTGCTGAGAAATGAAAATACTGAGCTGCAGTATTGAACTTTATAACAATATTGTAACTAAGTAACAAAAATACTTGAGAATTAGTAATCAGTGACCAATATGGTTTACATCTTCTGTAGTTCTATAAGCAGAATAAGTATTATTTTCAGTCCTGACTCCCTATGTCTGAATACACTCACATTTTAAAACCCAGAAGATGCTAACGACCTCAAATGCTGGATCAGAGGTGCAGTGAAGGCAATATCTAATAGTTTTCTCTTCTCTCTGGTGTATAACAAGTGGAAAAAAGGGAGAGAGACTGCAAGAAATAGTAACTGAGAGGCATGAAATGTAGGAAACTGCTCAGGGAAGCTAAAAATATCAGGAAAAAGAGAATTAAAAACAAAAAGGTTGCTCAGAGAAAGAAGAGAGTCTCTGGTGATGGGATATGTGATTAGGTGGGGATGATTATATTGTCAATGATGGGAAAAGGCAGATGCATTGCATAAATATTTCTGTTTTGCAGTTGGAAACAAATAATTTATATCCTCATTTTAAATGAGGACAGAAAATACTTTCCATTAATAAGCAGAGTGACTGTTGAATCACCTTTAAGAGAGAGAAAAATATTTATAGCCGTACCTCCGGAGAAGTTATGGGGCTGTAAAGGACCTGTCTGCGGGGATCATGAGCCCACCGGTAGTAATGCCAAGCAGTTCCTGGATGTTGGAAGTCCCCCAGGAAACTGGGCAAAGGCTAATTTTATACCAGTAATTCCAAAAAGAGGAGTGGATGAGTTGGGTTTCTCCGTGCTGGTTAACCTGACATCAGTCTGGAGTGAAATAATGGAAAAGATGATACGTGGTTCGGCTGATAAGAACAGGGGAAGGAGGACAATGTAATTCATATCTCTCAACATGTGGGAAACCCAAGCAAAAAAGTCTATACTTTTAGTGTCCATGCTTTAAAATTCGCATTGGAAAAATTGGAGTGTGGAGAATACAGTTACAAAATGATCCACAAGCCAGAGGAAATGCCTTACAGGGAGACACTCAGAGGTTAGCTTGTCAGAAAGGAGATGGAATGGTGCCTGAATTAAAATTTATAAGTAACTTCACAGGAATAAAATGGCAGACCTTAAAGGGTTACGTACCCTGGCAAAGCAAAACAAAATGAGAAACAATGACTGTGAATCAAAGCCAAATCAATGCACCTGACAGAAGGCTCACATTTTTAACAGAGAAGATGATTAATGAATGTGATGGATTCTCCATGTTTTGATGGCTCCAGATCAAGCCTGAATTGCCTTTTGAATGCAAAAGCTCTTCGGTTCAGTGCAGGGAGAAGTGGTTAAAATTAAATGACCTATGATGTATATGCAAGGTGTCAGACAGAACGATCTGCCTGATAGTCCCTTCTGGCCTTAAATTGTAGGCAATGGAAACCTAAAAGATAAATCTCATCCTGTATTGTTTTTATAGGTAAGTATCCTAATATTTTTCTTTTTTATTTCCCATGACAATAAAAGTTGTGGGGGTTTGCAGCGTTCCCAGCTGAGTGGGTCACCCACTGGGGGCAGGAAGGTAAGTGCCGAGGCACCTGACTGATGGTGTGACCCATCACAAATGCCCCCCGCGTGCAAGAGAGCCGATCTCTGCAGGCACAAGAGGCCTGATGCTGCATATTTTGCAGCGCTTATTTGCACACAGAAGCCCCTTGCCTAAGCTGTCTCCAGGGAGCAATTCATTGACAAAATACTGAATCCACCCCATAATCCCTGTGGGTCTCTTGGGAAAGAAAGGCAGCTAGGGACAGGTTTCAGTTTGATTAAGCAGGCCCCTTCACCCCCAAGTAACTCCTTATCCATTGCAACCTCCTGTCTGGGTAAGAAACGCTTTAAAGACACCCTATGGGTTGCACTGCAGTATAAGATTCTGCCCCTATGTCAAGCCAAAAGCATCTCAGAGACCTTGGTGCTGTGGACATCTGTTAGGCATTTCTTTTGGCAGTAGAAAAAGGAAAGCAGAAGGAAGAATTACCCCTCCACATACACCCTGTACCAGGCAGAGTGTGAGCAGATGGTGGTGGAGGACAGCAGAGCCCTAATGGGCCAAATTCTGATTTGGGCATTTTGCAGTCTGAAAGACCCTGTTGATTTGAGTGGAGCTGCAGCAGGTACAGAATGTCAACGTGGGCCCCTGGATACCACAGTCCCTCAGGCGTGCAGGTTGAGGAACGCTCAGTGTCCTCTTGTTCCAACAGATAGTGTGTTGTCACAGTTTGTCTGCTCCCGCCTAAGAGACGAAAAAGAAACGCTTTAATGGTCTTTTCAGACATTCTGCACTGCCAAAAAAAATGTTTCACTGCGAACTTGTAGGTTGTAGCTCTGTGAAATACTTTGCATGGTAAAAAAGTGCCTGAGAGGGAAGATTATGTGAAATGAGTATTTGAGCAGAGGTGACTAATCCCTTCAATTGACAGTTGATAGGACTGGTTAACTGCAAAAAGGCTTGATGTATGTAAAGCAAAGTGTTCTGTCCTTTGCAGTTTGCTGCTGCTACTGCAGTTAAAGTACTACAATTTTTTCCATTGTAATCCTGTGCTCTGTTTTTCGCTCATATGCGAGACATTTTCCTCAGCCTGAATTCTCTGCCTTTCTGAATCTCTTTAGTATCACTTTACAAATCACATTCAGGGCTTCTTTTGGGTACAGTGTAACAAATATTTATTACTATTCTACTGTGCTAGGTACTGTACAAACATGTATTGAACTAGTAGGAATATTCTTATGACATTTTCTCACTCATATTACAGCTACAATGCTAGAGGCAAGAAGCAGGTTTTATGGAGAGAAACAACCTTCTCACAGGCTGTTTTTCTTATTCTTCCCCACAGCTCCACTGTTTTGCACCTCTTGCAGCCATTTACACCTGACTGAAGAGAAAGTGAAGTAAGTGTAAAATGCCACCCACTTTGCACAGATGGAAATGACTGCATAACGGAGAAGGCGGTGAAGGAGTCAGGCCGCAGGGAGGGAGGTATCACCCACATATAGTTAACCTAAAGAGCAGCACACCAAGATGTGCAAATGTGAAAGTGCCAGCAAAGGCTTCTGGAGGAACAGCTATTGGGACTGCAGGGCTCAATCTGTGCTCATCCAATTAACGACCTGTCTCGTTTCACCTCTGTGGTACTAGTTTTTATGAGTTTCATGAGCCTGGAAGGGACAGCCTTTCTCAGCCTGGAAGGGACAACTGTGATTTTGTTATTATTTAACTGTGACATTATTCTTTTTCCCAGCAATTTTGATTCTGAGCATGAAAATTATGTTTGGGGTAAACTTTCAGGTTCTGTGTCCTGGAAAGTTTGTCAATCTTGTTCCAAAGACGCAAACAGTCTTCTTTTACTTCGCATTGTGATCTTTGCAGCTTCCCAGATTCCAGCAGTCAGATTTTGTTAGGTTTTTGTTGGCTTCATTTAAGAATTATCCCCACTGCAATCTGAGGTGTTACTGTAGCCTAAACCTAGTGTAATTCAGTAGTAAATCATGCCTGTGGAGCAAGAAAAGATGTGTCTATCATGCTAGTATTGTTTTCCTCTGTCATTCACATGCCACTTAAACGTTCCCCTCATGTGTTTAGATATCACCATGTTTTTACAACATCATACTATTAATGCTAGAGGGAAGAATAAGATAGTTCACCCGTTTTATAAATTGTTTAATTCCTCATTGAAGAGCTTGACATAATTGGGAATGACTGCAGATCTGTTGTTATAATTAGAATTTGGTCTTTGGCCCTAGGCTTTTCCCCTTCAGGGGGGTTGATTGGAGGCCTGGGAGGCCTCACATCTCAGCATGCTATTTCCTGAAGCCTCTTTCATCCCTGCTAAGTGTATACTGAGTGACTTGGAGAGTAAAGAATGAAGCTGTACAGGCTCTGCAGAAGCAAAGCAAATAAGTGATTTGTGCCGAGGTAGAGACAGACCAAACCATGCTTCCCACAGGCAGTGGAGCAGCCAGGTTTTTCTGTCACAAAGTGGCACCAGTATCTTCTGCTGAACATTGTGGTAAATCTCTGGTTACAACCTACTGGGCAAACATGACGAAAACAAGAGAGGGAGGCAAGGAAAGCAGAAAATATTACAAGGAAGACACAGCCTTCTGGTGTCTGTGGGGAGGAGAGCGTTCTGTGCATGCAAAGGGTTTCTCAGACTCTTTTTTCTGGGGTTGGCCAGAGCAAATCCATGTAGGGCCAAAATGCTGCTGGAATTACCACCATCAGGGTCAGCTGCACCCGGACTGCAGGAGGGAAGAAGGCTGTAGGGTAGCCATGCTAGTCTCCCAGGCACACTAAGAGGAGCATTGCTGCTGCTGCTGCTGCTGCAAGCCACCC
Source organism: Xenus cinereus (assembly GCA_025774025.1). Lineage (NCBI taxonomy): Eukaryota > Metazoa > Chordata > Aves > Charadriiformes > Scolopacidae > Xenus > Xenus cinereus. Next base: position 44,526,907 of record JAOXJK010000023.1, on the reverse strand, counting down.
AGTTAGCCCCCTCCTATAGGAACAGGGCTTTTTGCACCACAGCTGAACTCGAGAAACCGTCTTTTTATAGAGTCTTGGTTTGGACTGGGAGACACTGAGGCGAATTCTCAGCTGCTGTAAATTAGCACCACTGCATGGTCTTCCGTTACACCAGCTGGGGGCTAGGCCCTTATCAGAGTTTATTTACAGAAATGGGCTTGATCTTTCAGAGCAGTCACGCTGCTGGAACAGGCAGCAGAGTGACAAAAGATGTAGCTGGAAATGCGTTATGGGCTCTCTTCTCTGCTGACGTACACACAGGTGGTGCAGGTATACACGAGTCGTCTCTGAATCGTAAGGTATCTCCGCATGCTGTCGTCACAAACATACAGCTGCAAAACCCGTTTGTCCCAGGGACTTCAGTGGGTCCAAATGCTATTATATGTGTGCGCAACAAGCTCCCCGCTGTGTGACATGCTTGCAACACAGGCTTATACACATGTGCATCCCGTTTCATATACTCACCCAACCTGGGTCTGCAAGGCCTCTCAGCTTCGCAGAAGTATGGTTCCACTGAAATTAGAAAGCCGAAGCATTTACAATGGGCTCTCTAGGATGTCTTGATCCAGAACAAAACTTCTTCAGGCTCTTCAAAGCATTTTCTGGCTGAATACCTCACCCCTTCTCTGCTCCTCTCCTTTCCCTCTTGCAAAAACACATGCATAACTTTTTGGCGACTTTGCTATAAAAATCCCGCCACCCCTCCCCAGGAAGTCTAGACTCTGCAGAATTGGAATGTGCCTTATTGATCTGTCAAGCCATTATATCTGGCCATTAGATTCACACGTACTCTTCTGAGATTAGCTAAATCGCTCTGCAAACTGTTAATAGGCAGTTTCACAGACCCAGCTGTCCAAAGATAACAAGAAAAGTTCAGAAAACAAAGTTTAGGTAACTGATCTGTAACTGGCTGCAGAGGGCTTGTAAAGCTTTCAAAATGGACTGTGAGTGAAGGCAATTGGTGAGGAGCAGAATCAGCCCAGATCTCCCAGGATACAGTCCTTACACCTATTCTGTTGATTATGTGTCACTCACTGCAACAACCTGGTATTATTTGCTTGACCTTTGTTCTTTGGCCAAAGGCAGGGGGTAAGTCCAGCAGGAACTTCCCTGTACCTCCATGTGAAATTGCTGGATAAAGATGCATGAGGAGCTGCAGGGCTGAGCAAAATAACTTCACTTCCTGTGGTGAAGCCTGGAGGCTGAATTTCAGGGAATGACTGACATTTCCAGCAGCTCTCTGGGATCTCTGGGGATCCCTGGAAGCAAACGTGTGCCGAGCCATATGCTTCTCCAGGAAGCGGCCCGGGTCATGGTCTGTTAAAGAGAGAAGCATTGTCCATTGTGATTACCTAGGCTCTCAGCTGCACTTTGGAAACCGGCAGGAGTGAAAATGTCAAACCTGAGCACTGGTGGGGAAACAGATGCCTCTCCCCATTTAAATATGAGTTTGTGGTCCCTTTGGGAGAGCAATCCGTGAATTTCTGAGCAACACATGCATCTAGAGACGGAGCCTGAACTAGGACCTTGCTCTCTGCAGATAACTCTGAGCAGAACCTCCTGAAGATGGCAAAGGAGCAGCAGAAGTCCCAGCCTTCCTGCATTAGGCACCCCATGAACACCTCCAGGTCAGGATGGCTGTCGGACTGTGTACAGAGTCACAAACAAAATTGTGCCTGTGCTACAGCTGTACCCATAGCTCATGCAGATGCATGGAGGTAACATATGAACTACCTGGTAGTCACAGAAATATGGAGTACAGTGATAGCCAAGCACCTAACAGTTTCTGGATGGGTTTTGCAGCTGGCTTGATGCCATCTGCCAGGGACAGGAATGCCTGAGCTACCTAATTTCACTCCAGCTGAGAATGCGTGTATGAAATACAGCAATGCCTTTCAGACATACCCCATTGCATGCCTGGGTGCTGCGGTGCCCATGCTGCTAATTTCTCCTCTGGGGTCAAACGGGTAGCAAACACCCTTGCTTACGACACAGATTCAGAGATCGAAGAATTTGCCAAGCCTAAACTGAAGTCCAGGGTCACATAGCTCCATCTACCCTTTTATTCTCCAAGGAAGTCTGTTTGCCTCTAACTGTCATTGCCTCGGGAGAGATGCCAAGACATATTTCTTGGCAAGACTTGGATTTTCCCACCAAGAGGTCATTATCTTTTTGTAAGAGTAAAGGGAGGTGCAAAAATCCCCAATTCCTTGGCAAATAAACAGTCCTCCCTCAGAGACTTACTCATCCTAAGGCCAGACAGAAAGGCAAAGAAAAAGCCATGAAGGTTTTTTTTTTTTTCCAACTCATGGGACAATTTGGCTCCCAGGTCTCCTTTTCCCGCTCAGAAGAAGGGCTACAGCTAAGGAGAAGGATGTCTTAGTGGCAGGACAGCCTCTGTGTTGTCCTGTCTTGTGTATCTTGCTAATGCTCCTGGGGTCAAGCTGACCTCTGCAATTGCCCCTTTAGGTCAAATGGGGAGGTACCACTGGATGTTGGATTTTTCCCTATTCTCTTTGTAATATGAGGCCTGGCAAATTTCCAAAGCTCATCTGGGAGTTTTACAGCGGGGACTGAGGACACTGGGGGTGTCTGCAAGTGCTACTTCTCTCTTCCTGTGGCATGCAAAAGCTGTGGCTTTTGTTCTTTGCTGTTGGTCTCGAGCTTGTTACAGAGCCCTGGGGAGCATTTTGTGGCTGTGGCCTGGGGGGTGGATGCTCTGGAGACCTGTCTGAACTAACCATCTGCCTGTGGTTGTGGTGGACTGAGCTTGTCCTGGGACCCTTCTAATTCCAGCTCTGCTGTCTGGCATGACTCCTGGTGTAATGCAGACCACAGTGTTTCACCCAGTAATTCCCGCCAGAAGGAACTACTCTGCTTTAGCAATGATCATACAGAGCCCCAGCATAAAGACTGCAAGCGAGTGCTTCCTTGCCCTAAGTATTTTTGCTCCTTCCTTTATTCATTAAGGGGACAAGAAATGCAGGGTGTTGGAAATCAGCCTCTCTCCTACTGTCTGGAGGAAAGCAAGGTAGAAGCGAAACCCTCCTGGGGCAAAGGGGCTAGGCTTTGCCAATGCTTGGAGGACACTGGTGGGGGTCTTCAGTCCAGGTCACCCTAAATATTGTATGTGTGACCCCAGACAAATTATTTACACCACCATTGCATGCAAGTCTTCTGGGAACTTGGCAGGCCAAGTGTTCAGGCTGTTTTCCCTCCTGCGTGGAGCTCTGCAGAGTCACTGACTTTTGCGTGGAGCAGAGGAGTCTGTGGTAGGTGGTGTAAATTTTGCTTCCATCCCAGCTGTACTTCCTCCAGCCTCCTCATTACTAGTCTTCCCCAGGAACTGAGGTTTTAGAAACAGGGGCAGGTGAGTCTCTGCCAAGCAGAGATCCAGCGAGTGCTATTTAATGCCTCACTATACCCTCCCTGGCCTCCCTTCATCCTCTGCACCTCGGTTCCTGCTCCCTATGAAGATGCAGAGGCTGTGCAGATTGCCTATCCCACACAGCTTGTCCCCTTGCCCCTCTTGCGTGTATTGCCAGGATCTGACATCCGCCCTCCAGGGCCTTTCCTCTGTGGGCAGCAGAAGGGTAGAGGAGCAGTACGTGGTAGTGTTTGGACAAGAACTGGCATTAACAAAACGGAGGGGAATTCAGAATTAGGGGGCTGCAACTCTGGTCTTAACTCTTCCTAGCAGGTGTCACCGCGTTAGCTAGAACCTGCTATTTTTAGAGCTGCTTTTTCGTATCCTGTGTTGTTTGAGTTCCAGCCTAGCACTGCCACTATAAGATGTAAGACCACAGGCTGGGGCTGCTCCTGAAAATCAGGAATCGTTCTCAGGGCAGCCATGAACCGTATCTTCAGCTAGCATCAGTCACTGGCTTGTTGCAGTCACACTGGCTGCGTCTTGCCCAGCACCCTGGGTTTGACCCCACAGTGTGGGGCTGGAAGTTAAGGGTTGCCCATTTCCTTGGAGAGACCACTAAGACTGCAGCCAGAACTTAGTCCCACATGCCCAGGCATCTGGGGAAAGGTGAAGGTAGCGAAAGGACACCCTTGTTCCCAGCCAGCCCAGGTCCTGTTGAGGTCAGGAAACGGTGCTCATTCTCTCTGCAGACATCTGCATTGCCTCTTATGGGAACGTTGCCTGTCAAAAGCCCTCCAGAAAATGGAGATGCCAAAATAAGAGAGGCGTGTACCTTTCTGTTGCCAAAGTGCAAATGACATCCCGGTACCACACAGTACTTTTGCTGATTTTCTTTCTGGAGTTGTTGCAGATGCTGGAAAATAGAAAAGTGCTTCCTTTGGGGAGCTGCCTAGAGGTATCCCACAAAGCAGCCATTGGGAAGTGGAGTGGGAGGCAGCAATCAGCCCTTGATACCAGCCCACGGTGCACCTAGACAGAAACACAGGGTGTGTCCTCTGGTTAATTCAACAAAAACACTATTGTCTGCTCACATGTGATCCACATCAAATCTGGGAGAGCTGGCGGGGCACAGATCTGGAATTAATAATTGTGGATCGCCCACCTTGGAAGGCTGCATAATAGTGGTAGCTCAGAGACCCTGACAGCTTTGAGGAATTGTGTGATGGCTGTGTTCTCGGTAAAAGGATTAGCTATAATTAAATGACACTAGATTTATTAATTAAATGGCTCTGTTCATATGATCCTTTCACTGCTTTGGGGCAGGATTTTCAAAAGTGCTCAGCCTTGCCCTAACTCTGCTCTCTCAAAAGGTAGTCTGGAGTTGTACCAGCATCTTCAAGCAGAGCAAAAGCTTTTGAGAACTTACCTTCAGTCTGAAACCCTTTAGCTGCCATGACGGAAAAATGCAATGGATCTTGGATCCCAATGTAACTCATGGGATATTTTCAGCTGCACAGGGTCTATCTGTTCTCCCTACATTGAAGCAAAGTCAGTTTTGGGGCACAGCTAGACAGCAGAGCTCAAGGAAACAGCAGAGATATAAGGGAGGATGGAGGGTTCTGTAGCTGGGGTGCTCCCCAGGGAGCCAGTGCTCCAGGAAGGGGGCACGGGAGGGATGCAACAGCTTTAAGATGTGCCGTATGAAAAGTGTGCCAGAGTATGTATGACATTAAAGATCTCTTCATGCCTGCATCCTGTCACTCTTGCAGTTTGCTTAATCCTGTCCTGCCTTTTTGAAATGTCACCTGGCATTTCAGTCAATGCACAGTCCTTCCTCACTTCCTATCCCAAATTGTTCCAGAGCTTTGCCTTTCCCCGGTAAAGTGACACTGCAATTTGTCCCAAAGATGTGGAGGACCTTTCTTCCCTATCATTTCTTCCATGAGCAAAAGGTCAAAGCTATCACTTCTGTGCCTGGGTAGGAGGGACAGCTGTGAGTTGAGTCATCCCGCAAGCGCGTAGGGTGCAGGGTGTCCTATAGATCCGCTATTGTCTCGGGAGGGCAGTGAAATCCAGCCTAGCAACCTCGGGCCTGACACAGCTTTTCCAGTGCTGTGGATATTTAAGACAAGTGATTATTATTTCAGAAAAGAGGAGGTGATTTCTACTCCCTTGGTTTATCAGGAAGGCTGACATTAAAAAGCCAGAGGTGACTTCAATTAACTTTTGATTGCTCCTAAACTGTGAGTGGTCTTTCAAAACTATGACTGAACTATTCTCTGCCCTGCCTGCCATGTCATGGCACCCCATCGAATTCACTGTTTTTCAGGGCCGAATCTACCCTGACAGCCTTCCCACAAAGACTATGGAGAAAACAGATCTGCCCCTTTTTTTTTTTCAAGACTCTCTCACAACATAGACTCTTGATGAAGTTAACAGCTGGCAGATGCAGAACGTGGAAAAGGAAATACTGTCATTGTAACTCTTGGAATTCAGGGCTGCAGGAGGCTCTTGCAGCTAGCTGTTTTTTCAAGGACAACAGCGCAACAAATGCGACAGTCGGTAACAAAAGCTCAGAGAGGAAAGCAAGAGCCTGCAGGGGACAGGGAGGAATTGCCTTCCAAGCATGGCACTGAGTGACTGACTTGGGAGGTTATCTTTTACTGAAGTATTCAGGAATCCTCTGGGAATGGGAGGCAACACGAAATTGTCAATTTATAGTTTTGTATTATATATCTGGTCAAAACACGGAGAGTTTGCATCTCCAGAGCCAAAAAGAGAACACAGGCCAATTTCTGATACTTTTTATGTTCTGATAGAGATTTCTGCCACAGATGCAACTAATCCTACAAGGTCACACCCTCTGACAATGTATGTCCTCATACTTTGGGTTATATCAGCTAAATGTGCAGCTTCCCTAATGAAGCAAAGCTTATGTGATTGCATTTTTCTCCGTGCATTTGTCTCTCAAACTTCCGCCCTTCCCACAGGAAACTTTGAGCCCATTGACTAATGTAGCCAAATTTGACATAGGAGTAGAGATCAAAAAGGCATTACAGTCCTAAGAGTTTCATGGAAACTGGTGATTATTCAGAAGGCACAGATTATACTTTGGCACACTTAAAATCAGTATCTCTGGTGAAGAAAAAGCTGCTGTGTGATTCTAGTGTTATATATTCTGTTCCGCCTGCTGAGTGGATGTGCTCAGGGTTTGTCCGGTCAACATGCGGCGTGGGAATCAACAGAAGCACATGTTGCCCCATGGCCTTTCAGTGGTTGGGGTACACACAAGGTGCTGCAGAAGGGCTTGGACTCAGATGCCTGAGTGTGGAGGGGGAACCGAAGCATTCTGGATGTGGGAAAAGTCAAAGAGAACCTGACAGAAGGATCCAGAGGTTACTGCAGTGAAAAACTATGGCCAAAATGCATTAATCTGTAAGGAACTAGGTTGTGTCAGCTCTGCTGCTCACAGAGCAACTTGCTTTGTTTTCTGGATAAGACAGCCCACAGAAAAATGTTCCCTCCGCAGAGTAGTTGGTTTGTTTCCTAACACGTAAACGACTCTGGATACCAAAGGGACATTTGTATAAGTACCATAATTTTGTCTTTTGCAGGGTTGTATTTAATCACAAAGACCTGATGTAAATGGCAGATGTGTGGAATGAATGGGAAACCATTTTGACACACTGGTAATTTAAGCTGCTGTTGCTTCTGCCTGTTTGAGTGCCATTCTGCTGTATAGTCTAATTCTGATTTTACGTTTGCTTCCCATCTATGTAACTCATTGATTTCAGTGAAATTATCCCCGTATTACACCAGAGACTTGGGCTCAGGATTCAGACCTTTCACTTAAACTCTTCTCAGGAGAAAACATGTATAAATTCAACTGAGCCTGTAGGCTGTTGCCTTGGGTCAGTGGTTGTTGCCTATACATAACGTAGGCAAAGAGGCGTTTTCTTTCTGAATAGGGAGCATTTTGTGTTCACCACAGACAGGTGTAAATGATAGGTCAAGAGAAGGTGAAAGCAGAATCAGGTCTGATATCTTTAATAAATACACGACTGCCAATTTACAGGTGGCATCACAAAGCGTTATACCAAGAACAAGAAACACGCATTAGGTGTCCAACATCTTAGATCAGCTATATATTAGAACTCAGTCACCAAATTCAGTCCTTCTCTCTTGAGAAAGGGGACAGTTGGGCATTTCCAGAGTGCTTCAGGATCACTAATTTCATTGGGATATGTGCATAACTGAGCTAGGTGTGTGACCAGCTTGAAGGTCTTGGAAGGCAGGTACTTCGTAGGTAATGGGAATTTACAGCTCACTTGGGTTGTGCTGTTTCTCAGAAATTGCAGAAGAGGTTGAACTTGCAAGCTTAAAGAAAGGATGTTTCAATTGTTGCTCTTGCTGAAAAATCCACAAATACTTTGTATTTCTTAAAGAAGGCTATTTCTTGCCTAAAAATGGAGAACTGAGCTGAATTTTGGATGCACCACTGTCATGTAACACAGTGGGGCACAGAGAAAGGCTGGTTAGTTCATGTACGTGGCACGGCGCAGCACAGCACTTGGGGTCCTGGGAGCAGTGTACTCCAGTGGAGTTCCAGTTTGTTATATCTTGCTTTGCAACGCGACTATTTTGGTCCAAGTGCAGGTCTTCACTGACGTAGCCATACTGCTTGGTCAGGGACCTGGTGTGGCTTTCCTGAGAGCGTGAGAGGGAGAGATGAAGTGGTGGAAGAAGGCAGATCTTCCAGCCCTTAAGCTGTCACTGTACACTGTGGACTGCACCATTTGTCTGAGAGACAACAAAAAATAATATACGCAACACTTAACTGACTGAAACGTGGCTTGTGTTGAGTGCTCTGCTGTCCATCCCAGCAACATGAGGGTTGCCAGGTAGCCTGTAATTGTATAAAATTTAGGTTTTTGTAGGAACCAGATAGAAATGGGTAATTACTCACAGAAGGTGGTCATAATTGCCTTTGCTAACAAGTAAGGGCAGAAACTGTTGCCTCTAGCCCCACTTTAAAAGGACAAAGCAAAGAGCAGTTGGCAGGAGGAAGAGGTGGAGTCTGCCAGAGGAATTTCCCATAAAGAAGAGGTGTTTGGTATTTGACAGGGTAATTGAATGTTTAGAGGAACAGGCTGACATGAAAATACATTTTCTTTTGTGTGGCTCAGGAAGGCTGATCTTTGAAAAGAGCAGAAGAGGCAGGATGGAGGACTGGCAGGAGCCAGCCCAAGGTTATGGTGTAGCCAAAACTCTCATTTGGATTTTGGGTGCCACCTCTTCCCGAGGGCTGATAGGTACACCCAGAGCTCCCTGGTAAAGATGTCTGGATTATTTTATAATCATGAATACTGATGACCCTTTGCATAATGTTACCTCCCAGCCTGCCTCCATCATGCCTTATCCAATAGTCTTTGTTTTGAGCGGTTTAGTGTCTTTGAAGCCCACAGTCCTGTTGAGCAATGAGATTTTGTTCACATGGTTCCAAAGAGCCTTGCAATTCAGTGTGCAGCCACCCTCGTTGTTAGTAGAGCACAGAGTGGAAGAAGCTGTGTGGGAGAAGGGGAGTTTTGCACACAGGAAGGACATGGAGCTGGCAGAGGTGGCCTCCCTCAGGCCACCTGGGGAGTGGTGGAGGTGGCCTCCTTAGGACACTTCCCTTCAGGCAGGAAGGAATGTCTTGCATTTGAAGCTTCCTGTAACAGAGTGGTTTTAAATCATGGGATTGCCTTACTTCATCCTTCCCTCCTCTCTCAGTACCCTCTCATCTCACGTCTTGTGGATTAAGGGATATTGCTAAGTCCTCTTCCTGGCGTTTAGATAAAATGCCTCGAATGTGCCTCTTTGCAGCAGATCTTTCAAATGTTCCATCACCTCATAGATCAGGCAGTGCAGGGTATTTACATAAAGGGCCCACTAGCCTTGGAGAGAAGTTATGTTTTGCCAGCCTGCTCTTGTTTTGAATTTTACTTAGAGGGGGACTATATCGTCAACCCATTAATTGTCACAAAGTTAATGGTTTTGGATCTAGAGGCCATAGGCTTAAATTTCTGGGAATGGGATTTACTGCAGACTGTCACATGAGGATACTGTGACAATCTGGTTGAGGCGTAAGAAGAACAATCCTATTAGCTTGAATTGCCAATAGGGATCAAAGATCTCTTCCCTCTTACACAAATGCCTTGGAAGCAAACTGATCACTGTCCAGGTCTATCAGACCATGAAACTAGATTAGAAAACTGGTGCCTCTGTGGCCAAATAAAAGAGTAGCTGAGAGTCTGCTGTACATATAGGAAGAGAGAGGGAGGGCAGGTTATGTAAATATGTGGCAAATAACTCGCTTTATAGAATATAATTAGATATTGTGCGGCAGCACTACCAGCTGAATGCAAACTCTCTCTCCACTGTAGAAAAGGACACATTCAATGTTGTGGCCAGGAGAACCACCTCAGGGATGAACAGCATCTGAAAATTTGTCTTCACAGCTACAGGCTTGCGTACAGTGCTGGGGCACCTTCTTTTAGTGTACAAGGAGCAGAATGTAAACGCTTTCCTGCCAGCTATGTGCCATATGCACTTTGAAATAGATAGCTTTGTATTAGAGTTTGTGAAATAAACTGAGCTGCAGAGAAGAGAAATGGTGTTTGATGGGTTATATGGCTGGTGCTAGCCACCTCATTAATATGACTCTGTAGGGGTGTGAATTATTGTTACAGTTATGGGGGCAGGGTTTTCTGCTGCTAGGTGCTGTGCAAGAAAAACAAACTATGGGCTCTGTGTCCACAAATGTTCTGGTTTAAGCCTCTACACCCTGAAGGACGCTTTAAGCTGATAGCTGTCTGGTGGCTTATGTGGAAGAAATGATGGCTTGCATCCCCTTGGAGGGGGACAGGTATCTAGCATTCATCTCTCCTGCCTCTGAATTAACTGATTTACATAAAAGCCCAAGACAAAATTTAATTCTGTGGACTATTAAATGTATTTTAAGGAGTCAGAGCCCTGGATGTCCTCTCAGATGAAGAGGCTGGGGCAAACTGTCCTGCTGGCCCCCTACCTAATGGGATTGCTGTAGGTCATAAGCTTAGCAAGGGGCAAGGACCAAACAAACTTCAAGAGTCAGATAGTTCCACTTTGATCCCTCTGTGAATCAGGATAGGCCTTAGAAACATGGCCTAGTTAATGAAGTAATGTAGCCAAGTAATACAGCTGACATGTTTTGTTAACTCTCTGAGTTGACAGGTGGTGTTCAGGTAGTAATATGAAATTTATTTGTTAGGTAGATGCTCTAAGGTTAAAAGTGACCTTGCCCAGGTTGTACTGATAAGTAGGATATTCCTGGTGAATATGAGCAGAGTATTCACAAGAGGTCCATACTGCACTCTGCAAGGTAGAATTTATTATTCCTTCTTGCAAATGTACCATAGACCACAGATTTTGATAAAAGCTTGAGCTCTTCTTCCTACCCTTTCAAATGCCCTGTCTTTGCATTGAAGCGCACAGAATGTACCTTAAGCTGGGTGAAAAGTCTTCAATAGTTTTAGTCCCTTAAATCAGCCGAGCAGTATGATCGGCAGATCACAGGCATTTCTTCTTGGCAAGACAGTTTGCTTACTTGATAATTCACCAGATCTGGAATTTCCTTCCCTTCCAGGTCTCACCCACAGCCCAATCTTGCAGCCACAGCATATGCCCTAAGCAAAGGGAACTTTGCTCCTCGTTTTGCTTCCGCCTTTTGATGTTTCTTACTGTGAGCCAAGAATATGAACACTTTGGTACACACAAAAATGAGGGAGGTACTCTACATAATAAACTTAGTGGCTGAGACAACCATGTGTAGAATTACAAGTCAATGCCCTCCACAGAATAACCACAACCAACATAGTATTTATTGATTACAGAATTAGTAAGTAGAATTAGTAAGATTTTTCAGCACGGTAGTTATTAGCTTGTCTTTCTTTCTCCTTTTATTTTTTTCTGTTTGTTTTGATTTGTTTCTCATCTAATCCTGACATGAAGTAAACCTACTCACAGCTCTGGCAGCAATTCCTGCCCACAGGATTTGGGAAACTGTAACATCAATATGGATTTGCTATTGATGGTTTTGCCTTAAAATGGATCTGAATTGGAATTCAAAATTTGAACACCACATTACTGGGTAAACGCAGGTTCTGATTTTAATGCTTATCTAAATCCGTATTTCAGGACTTGACAAGAAAAAACAGTAGTAGTAAATAGTATCTGAAGCAGCAGCAACAATAACAGCATCAATAAAAGCAATAAAACAATCATATCCATGCGTTAGAGCTCCTATGCTCATAAAGAATGCATTTATGAGTGCTTTTAAAACTCTACACACAGAGATCTTTCATCTACAATTTTAGCACATACACTTTTGGTGTGCAACACAGCAACAGCAGGATTCCAGCACAATCTTTCAGGGGGAAAGCAAAAAATAACATCAAATAGTGTTACATTTGAAACAGAGGGGGACATTAAGGCAACGCGTAATTAACCCAGCTGGAATTTGGTCAGGATGTCCAGTTTAACACCTCATTCAGTTAGTGGGCTCTGTAGTAAATTGATGAATATTATTGTTTAAAAATCAAATAATTTACTGAGCTCTTTTCATGTGTGGAATATACAAGAAGGTCAACTGCCTTTTTAACATCTGGTAGCAGAACCCTGGTGATTTACCTGCATGCTGGTGATTGTAGATAGCCAAGTGATGGATGACTTTGCTAGAAAGCTCTTTCTGTTAACTCATACAAGCCCATGAGGAGCCTGATAACTCTGCTTTGTGGAAACATTAAAGGCTTTATCTGCAGCTTGTGTAGATTGACAAAGCACCATAGATGTCAGTGGGACTCTGCTGATTTATACGTGCTTTGGATATATCTCTAAATCAGAAGGCCATTCATTATTCTTGCTTAAAAAAAAAAAGGAAAATAAGAAAAATGGAAAGTGTTTTTACTACTTACTTACTTTTTAGAAAACATTTTACTCTGACTTTCAAATTACTTTTCAAATCAAACCTAGGATTTGTGCATAGCCTGGATGGGAAGAAGTCTGGATGGGACGATGCCACACTTACTGTAATTGCTTTGCTGCCTGAAATTGGTAGCTGTAGGAAAGCCAACAGGAGAATTACAGAAACAGCAAGCGGAGTAGTAGGTGTTCTTAAGGAGGATCAGAAAACTGATTAGGGGCTAAATCTTCCCTCAGCCTAATGAGCCATGCACAGGGGAGACTGCCTGCATCTCCCTATCCCTTTCTGGCTTCCTACAGCTCATGTCAGTTTAAGCACAGCCAAACCACGCCAATTCTGCTGATCCTGTAGAGCTGACCTTCCTCTCTTATAGAGCATCTCTTTGATGAGCATATCTGTACTCTGAGACTCTGAGTGCTTTGCACTGATGGACAAAAAGTAGTTTTCAGTCTTGCTGGCAAGAAGAAGCTAATATGGTTAGGGAAAAGCAAGGTGAGTTCACTCTGTTTTCTGCCTTATCAGCAAAACTGTCATTCTGCAGTCACAGTGTTGCAGCTGCTGGAAACTGAAGAGGCAGGAAGGACAGGGCACTGAGTCATTTCTTCCCTCTTCCTGGGTTCAATTTGTAGGGCTGGCAATTATAAAATTCACCTTATGGCTCCTGGCAATTAGAAAATTCATTTTATGACTTGAAACTTTTGCTTCAGTTTCATCCCAGACTTCAACAGGCATGGCACTCTGCTGGGCTTCTCCACTGGGGCTGGCTTGGGGGCAGTGTGGAGATGAGTGAGACATACCAAGGGCAGTAGTTTCATAGCATAGTCCCCCTCCAGATTGCTCTTGGTTTCCACAGATCTCCAGATCACCGGGGGATGCTCTACTCCACTGATTTACTGTCCTGGCAAATATCACGCAGAGCACAATCTATGCTGTATGTCGCAATGAGGCTAACAGCGGCTGAATGAGGGTAATGTTTGCAGTCAGGACTTTCCTTTACAAACACTGAATCATGCTGTTGTGAAACGAGGACGGAGTGATGAATGACTCACTGTTGGCAGCACACACTGCCCTATCAGTAGGCTGTGTTCAGGGGAAGGGGGAGCCGGTGTTTGATATCATCTCTGCGCTCCCAGCTCCCAGCATGCTAATGAGTAACGCACACTGTGGCCTGTATTGATATGTGATTTGCTTATTCACAAGGCTCTGCACAAAGACACCCGGGTTGCTGGAAGTCCTGTTATTCACCAACACAAAGATGTTGCTTTGGGGATGTTTAAAAACATCTCTCTTGCTTGGCTGTGATGTTTTCAGCTTGGATCGATCTTCTTATTTTGTTTTGATTTTTTTTTTTTCAGGGTGAATGCTTTGCAGCAATAAAATGCAAAACTTTATTAGTAAGGGACAGAAGAAGCATGCCTAGAAGATTCAAAGAAATGATAGTAAGGTATAGACCCTTGGGCCAGTGGTTCAGTCAGCCCCGGTTGGTTATGAGATCAGGGGGCCATTCCCTTTTTGGGTGCAGGTGATTATATCATATGACCCAATGCGGAGGCGGGAGCCGATCTGCCTCCTGTTGGTACAGTGCTGAAAATGGGTAAATTGCCAGGCTATGGCTCAAGAAAGGGAGAGGGGAAAGTGTTGTCCTCAGTGAAAGGGCATCAAGCTGCTTGCTCTGTATACTGTTTCTAAACTATGGCACAAATTATCTTCCCAAAGAATCCCCTCAGGATTCTGTGTCCTGGGATACCCAGGGTTGAGAACAATATTACAGGAGGTCTCCATACTTAACCTGAGGTGATAAATATCCCTACTGCCTAAGCCAGTACTGCAGCCAGTTTTTACTGAGACTCTTAACACAAGGGCTTAAGTCCCAGAAAGTTTATAGATTGATCTCTCGTCTCAAGATGAAAGATCACCAGTGAAGCATAGGGAAGGTTGGCCTGCCCCTGCCAACTGCCTGGGATTAAACAGGAGACTTCAGTCACCAGTGGCTGGTGCTGGGTCTGTAAGCACCAGATCCCAAGCTCACTGCAAGGCTCCCGCTAACTTAAGCAGACTACAAATCGGGCTGTGAATAAGCACCATGTTCGCTCAGAAAGACTGAATGGAATTTAAAGGATGGGAGATAGCAGCTCTTCCCAGGACAGGGCAGGAGCAGACAGCCTGGTTTCCCTCGCAGACATGTCCTGTGCTAACAAGGGTTCAGTACTTGCATGAAGGATGGGCGAGGCGACCGCACAGGAGTACCTTTATGCAACAACAGAGGTCGGAGTGTGGTTTCAGACCAAGCCCTAGGGACGTGACAGTCCTGTCTCTCCGTTAAATAGCTGAGAGTTAGTTTAAGAGGGACAAGCCCTGTTTTTCAACAAATGAGGTAGCTAAATTAATCAAGGAGAAGACATATGCATCCAAGTTCTGAAGCAGTTTTTTCTGACAACAGTCCCCTCCTGTCAGTCTCTGCCATGTGGTGGTATGAGTATGGGCTAAACTACAGTTAAGGCTGAGTGAACAACATGATTTCAAAAGGAATTGGGAAAAGGAGAGTGGAAATTGAATGAAGCCCAGAAATATGTTCTGAATCCCCACCCCAATCACACCGTGAGAGGAACTCAACATTGCTGTAAATCAAAATGCATGTTTAAAACCTTTTTATAGTTTCTGCAGAGCATTCTCCCGAAGCCCAAGTTGGCTGTTGATAGCCAAGAATGCATTACACTGAAGCATCACAGGCCCTGGAAAATCCTATCAAATTTTATGGAAAACGATAACATTCCTGCAAGTTTAATGAACTGTTGTTTCAAGGTTCTTAGGAGTGATACGCCCACTACTGAAATGCATGGATGGTGCACGCAACCTTGCAGAAGAGATAAATCCCTCTAACGGTCCTGTGCTGTTAGCCAGGCTAAACTCCCTTTCATCTCCAACAACCGTGCACCAATATTCACTCCTAACTATAAATATTCCAAGCCTCTACAGAAACATACTGGCTACAGCCCCGGTCTGCTCTGTAGGGCTTTCTTGAAAGGCTTTATGGCTTTACTAATAAGGTAGACCCCAGATTAATCCCCATTCTCAGATTTTTCCTTTAAAAAGCCCCCACAATCACCTTGGGAAAGCAGGCAGCAAAATAATGACTAGTTCGAATCCTCCACCCTGCACAGAGGTCTCTGCCCAAACCACAGGCTCAATTGTTTTCCTCAGGAGTGCACAGGCTTTGGGAAGGGGAACTTTGGCACGGAGCTGCTTTGGGAAGAGGTGAGTGTGGGTGTGAAGCCAGGAGGCTCAGGAGAAATGTGGAGCGGGCGCAGAATGACACAAAGGCAGATGCCTGGTCAAGCACAGTGTGTGGCCCTGGGAAAAGCCCAGAGAAAAGGGGCTTTTGGGTGGGGGCCTTGGCCAAAACAGCAGGGGAAGCTGGGAACAGAGAAACCCTCTCCTGTGGCTTGACTCCTGCTGTGTCACACAGGAGTTTGTCTCTCTTTTGAAAATAAACAAAGCTGCTTCCAAAAAAATACCTAAGCCCTGCACTGACTTTTCTTCCTGACTGGAATGACCTACAAGATTGTGAATTTTAGATAGCCCCATGGGTCCATGGGTGGAAGAGGAACAGCGAGGGTTTTGTGCAGACCAACAACCTAGCAATACACAAAGACACATATTTAAAGGGATGTGCAGCATAAGTGAGAAGAGACACATGGGAAAGGGCGTAATACTCAGTAGGATTCATGAGATCCAATCCCTTCTTGAAGAAATGGTGTCTAATGTGGATTCATTTAAGACATTTCCCAGTTTTAATTCCTGACTGTAAGTAGAGGCAAATTCTTATGCTGCCTCATTTTCTTCTGCGCGTGCACCAAGTTAATGGGGAAGTGTTTGTGTTTCTTTAAGTAGTCAGGCAGTGTGTTACCACTAGCTTCCTTAATCCAGGTACCTTGTTATCTTAATTAAAAACCAAAATCAGCTTTGATCTCCTACAACTTCATTGCATAACCAGTTTCATTTACTATTGTTTAAGCTCAGTTAGCTTTCCATGATGAAAAGAATTTGTATTTCACACTGGGCAGGAAGTCCTACTTAAATGTTTCCTGGTTTTGATCTCCTTAAAGGGAATTAAATTATGTTTCTGCTTCAGAAAATGCATGGCAAACAGATTACTGAGTCACTAGACTTGCCGCACCATGAGCCAACGGAGCAGCAGACTGGGCACATGGAGGTTGAAGTTGCTCCATTCTCTTGCTTTAAATGGAAAAGGGGCTATGGAGATGGTTCAAAACTGGGGTTTGACCCCTTTTTGTTGCACTTCTTGCTGTCTGTCCAGTCTGGTCCCTCACATCAACTAGAGGCAAGTTCAAGTGGACCTTTACCCCTTCTCATCCCATTCCCTTGTGCTGGGAACATGAGTAGGGTTAGCAGCAGTGACTCTGATGACAAGGTGAGACCTGGGAGACTGCAACCATCCCTTCCCTTCTTCCTTACAAAATGAGTCTCAGCAGGCTCTTTTTGACCACTTTGGTTGCTTTAACACAGAAGATGCTGGGAACTACCACAATGGAACAGCCCAAGGACTGTTGTCAGTTCCTGCATCCCCTGCTTTTCTCCAAGGGCAGCTCTGGCACTGTGCCCTACGTGCCCTTACCCTCCTCAGGGCCGGCACACCTGGGACCTGTGCCGCAGAGCTCTGACCTGAATGGGAAGGATTTCCCACCACCTTGGCATCCTCCTGCATAGACAGAGCACTGGGCTTTGCTGGCTGCCATGCCTTGGTGGCACAGCTGGGCTCCTGCCAGAAAGGAACCAAAATCTGTGTTAAGCCAATCTGCTGCTTTCCCCAGGAGACTGAAGGGAGCTCCCAATGACCCAGGAAAAAGCTTTCTAGGTTGCTGGGTGGGATTTTAGATAATTTAAGAACAATTCTCTTTGCCCTCCTCTCCAAACATGCTCCAGACTATATCCCAGAACTTAATGTTTCATTTCAGATGGGATCTGGGGAGATTTACTTGTTGACAGGTAGTCACACTTACCGCCTGGCAAAACCCAGTAAAGCAAATAGGACCAACACATTTTCCCACTATGCGTACCATATAAATCCAAGGAACGGGCTGCCGCATATAGCACTCAGCTGCCTGTCTTGGACAGCAGAGGGGATTGAATTGCTTTATTTCTCTTCCCTCTTTGCCCTGAGGCAGGTAAGGACCGGCTTTTGTGACTCTGGGAAATGCCTCTGGTTTCCTGCGGCTGCCTAGCAAGAGCTTTTGGCATTTGTGGGGGTGACCCAGGCACCCCCGGTGCAGGGGGAAGGGAAGCTGAGCTCTCAGGGTCTGAAGTGTTCTTGCTTCTCATCTTACCGCTCAAAGGAAGCAGGAAAGAAAATGGTGACACGTTTTCCCCACCAGTTGCCTTACATAAAAACAGTTATCTGCTTAAATGGTTCCAGAGCAGCTGAAGTTTGCAACGAGTTGTCTGTGAGTTAATCCTCTGTGTCTCCATCGATTGGTGTCACGGGAGTTTACAAGAACGGGTAAAATCTAGCCACTTAAAATGGAAGTCAGAAAATGTCTATTTTGAGAGTTATAATTTTACAGGTTTTGCTTCCTTTAAACCCTCCCCTGCTTAGTATGTGATAATCTTTGCCTGCTGTTCCCTTCCTCTTACATCCCATCGGTAGTTTGGCCCTCACAATATTCTCCAAAAGGGTTTTCCTTGCGCACAAAGATTTTGTTCTCTCTTTCTTCCCTGCAAAAGCTCCCATTTTCATGATGTTTTACATGCAGTTAGGATAGCAGTATTCTGAAGAAGCTCTGGCATATCAATGCCCCTGGAGATGCTCTGGGTTGCAAGCCTCCTGAGATGTATGGGTGCATGGCTGAGCTTTAGTGGGTTAGCAAAGCCCAAGACCCATTTATGGAGCATGTTCTTTCATAAATCACTGCCCGATATTGCAGGCTGTTTGATGCCGAGACAATTAATGGGGGGTAACAAGGGGCAAGCAGTGCCTCGGGTGACCCCAGCCAGGGTCCAAACCATGGGCTAGTCCTGTCTCAGCCTTCATTTCGGCTGGTTTGGCCTGCTCCCTGACATACTCTAATGAGACCCTGCAAGTCCCAAGGCCCTGTGCAATTGCCCTGAGTGCTCATCCTTGAAACCAGCCCTAAGCACAATTCGGAGTAGAGCTGGGCCTTTTGGGGCAACTATTTGGCTACCATCTCCCTCCTGTGATGAATTCAGCTGATGTGACTGCACGCTTTAATCCCATGAGAGCACTACAGTCCAGCACGCCTGCAAGAGCGAATTTTTGGCTAAAAGGGGCAGGAAAAGCAAGAGCGTATATAGCAATTATGTCTGCCTATACAGCCTACGCAAATGCTATGGGCCAGCTGGACAAGATTGCACGCAAATAAGAAATGTACACAGTTATCTACCTGGCTCACAAACTCAGACAAGTATCTGCACGTACGAGTTCATGTGCATGCAGCAGACTGAGCCCAAGCCAAACACGAATTATTCCACTCAGTCCAACGGGACAAGATTTGTTTGTGCAGTTTCAGAGGCCGGTCTGAAAACTTGGAAAGAATATTTTCCAGGCATTTGACCAGTTTCTGGGTAATCTGAAAAATGGTATCTTTTACAGAGAATTATATAGCTATAGGCACACTCTTGCATACATATATGCATGCATCTGATAGCTTTTTGCTTGCTTTTTTAGTCATTTTACTGCAATACTACTCTAATTGTAAATATACCCTGGAATGTGAGGATTAAGAAAAGTTAACCTAAGTTTTTCAGAGAAGAGGTTTTGGGCCACAAAATGAGTAGGAGGGTTTTTTGGGGAAGGGAGGAGATATTTTGCTTCCTACATATATTTAGTGTCAGCAGTCTTTAGTTCTACTTAAATGTAAAGGAAATATGTTAGCAAAGAGGGAAATGCCTTGCATTTTTTGAAGTCTATTATTAAAATATAACAAAAATCAGACAATTTTGCTTTGTGATCCACTGAAAGATCCATGTCTTTTGGATTGCTGCTTTTGGACTGAAAAAGTAATTTCTCCCATATGGTTGGGGTAGCTCCATTTTGCTGGAGCTCCTGAAGTGGTGGCTTTCATTTCTTTATATTTGTTTTCTTGTGGGATGGCAAATTGCCCAGCACCTGAAGGCAACTCACTGCGGCACCGTCACCTGTGAGATGGTGCATGTGGCTGTCACCAAGTATCAGTCCTGTTGCCACCTGAACGGTGGATTGAAAGAGCCTTCAAGTTGCTGCTTGGAGGATGCAAGGCGCACATTCTCTCTTTCCACAAAGCTCCTGTGGCCTCGGGTTGGCAACGTGTGTGTGCCTGGGCGGGACGCACTCTGTGTTGTTGGTGTCAGGTTTTTTCTCCTCACCCTGATCTGGCTAGCTGGTTCTCTTGGCTAATGAAAACCAGCAGATTTTCATCAGCAAGGAAGCTGCCCTCCCGAGGTAATGTCCTACTGTCCCAGCCATCGAAGGGTCCACGCACGCTCCTGGTTAACCTTTCTCACCTCACCTCCAGTTATCAAAGAAAGCAGGATGTGACAGTACCGTGCACTCCTGATGGAAATACCAGAGTAAAATCAAGGCTTTTGGAGTCAGCTCCTCAACAGGGAGATTTGAAAGAGCTTCTACGCTGCCTTCCAGATGCTTTTATCTCTGACTCACCCCATGAAAATGCAAGATACCATCGGAAAGAATCCTTCCTTCTTTCTATTTGTTGTTTGCTTGTTTGTTTCTATGTAAATAGGGTTAGGTTAGCGGGCTGGGTAACAGAGGGCGTCCGTCCACTGTGTTTCACTGTGTCTCCACCTCCTCTTGCCCAAGTGCATGGAAAAGGTAAATATAGCTCCTCTCTCATCCTGCTATTTATGTGTTAGAGCTAACGCAATCATCTTGACTGGAAAGCTGAGATATTAAAAAATTGATTGTAGGAGGAAAGCACAGCTTAATGGATTGACCAGCGACTCGCAGGTCAGGGGTTGAACTCCAGCTGTGGTTACTCATGACTGACAGTTACCACCATCTGACATGGCTTTTGTGAGCCGAAAAAGCCTGGTTGAGCATGGCAACACCTGGGGCCAGTGCAGCTCCTGGGCATGATGTTGAACACTGGGCAATCTGCTGGCCTCAGTGCTGCTCCCGGGGGCTGATGAGCCACAGCCAGAGCCCAGCAAAGCTGAATGTAGCGCACGTCAGTTGTTTGAGCTAAAGAAGCAAAAGTAAGAAGGGAAGAGGCTATGAGAAATAGCTTTAAAAACATGAGTAATACAGCTAACTGGGGCTTTAATTAAGAAAAATCAGTAAATATAGTGGGTGAGTTCAAAACAATAAAAATGCTGGGGAGGGTGTTTTCTTTTCCCCCTCATTTTTGTGTTTAGTTCCCTCTTTTTTCTTCCCTCAGCTCCATCTGTCAGAGTGGAAAAATAGAAGAGTGACACGAAGAGAAAAAGAAGGCAGAAGGGATGCAAATCAGAATTTTTTAAGGGGAGAAAGTACCTAAAAGCTGGGGAGAGGGAACTTACGTAGAAATTCTTGTTTTAAAATAAGCATCATTTGTTATGAAAAAAAAAAAAAGAAAAAAACATTTACAGATAGTTGCAGCCACAAAATAAGATAGCAGAGCTGTGGTTTGGCTTTGCTTAATGCCTTTTGCACCCAGAAGCACATTCTGGGGGGTGACAAGGGGGAATGCTTGGCCCACAGGTATTCAAACTTACTGAGGAAGTCAGAGCTGGTGGGTAGATAGTCACTGGATTAAAGTGCAGTTGTGAACACTCAGTCTTTCGTACCCGCACTGAGGGCTTCAGATGTGCACTCAGCAAGACTACAGGAACTCATGGGATGCTGTTTTTGCCACAGTGTCATAATATAAGCACTGATTTTCAGGCCACATTTGCAGGTGAATGATGGAGTATGTCTGTGACCCCTCTCCTGGGAGGTAACGCAAGCAATGCTATATGTCTGCATCCACTTGGAGGACAGACAGGATTTGGTGACCTCCTCTGGGCAGAATGACAGATAACCTCCTTCAGCCAGAGCAGGGCCACCGCTAAGTCTCACTGTCACAGCATGCCATCAAGCCATTGGCAGCCCATCCTGCTGATAGCAAAGCTACACAATAGACTGTTCATTACTGTAGCAAAAGCGTCATACAAAAGCTAGAGCAAAATAAATTAAAGCATTAGGGTCTCATTTTCTACAGCATTAGCGCTATGATGAATGTGAAATCTAATCCCTACTGGCATCACCAATACCAAAGAAGACAGTGCTATATGTTAAGAGGATGTTGTCAGAGCCCCTCAGGAATTGTAAGCAGTGATCAGAAAATCTTGGGTCTCTTTCCCCCTCCTCACCAGCTGTCTCTGCTTACAGGTCACCTCATTTTCCATCTCCGACGGACCAGAAGTACGATGTCAGGCATATACTGAAAAGCAAGCAAAGATCTTTCTTCAAAATTATTTTGGGAGTGAGCAGTTACTTGAGAGCAGAGCGAGAAGTTTGTGCTAGAATATCTGCTCCCAGAACAGCCGTTCCGCTTGGATGGATTTATAATAGCCACTTTAACCAATGCCAGGAAGACACTGAACTTCTAATGAATCATTTTTCCACAGCTGTGAATAGGTTAGGGTGAACTTCAAGTATGCTTTTTTTTTTTTTTTTTTGAGATATAACAACCACAGTAAAGCTTTGAACCCCTCCAGTTTTACCCACAGGGAGTGGTTATGCCCATCTTTCTTGCATGGATTTGCTTGAAACTTCTCCACAGGAAAGGGTAAGAGATGTTATCTGGAAGAGAACTGGTTTTGGGTTTTCTGTGTCTTCACACCTCCACGCCCAAATTCAACTCTGCTGTAAAGAAAAGCATTGCCATTGACAACGGGTAGTGGCACTGGTCCTTCAAGCAGAAGGACCCTGCAGGACTGCACATGCTACTGAGGCTGAGGACCAGGCTTGCTGTCTATACCAAAGCCTTCTTGCAACGCATTTTCTACCTATAATTTCTCCCATATTCATGTATATGGGCTCTCGGTGGCTCCAGTTCTTCCCCTGTCTCTCTGCCTTCCCCCACATGCTTCCTTCAGCTAAAAGTTATGCTTTTCCCCATGCCAAGGAGAAACTTGTCCCAAGGTACACTGCAATTTTCTCTACCTGTTCCCTCTTTTGAGCCTTTTTAATTTTTTTTTTCTCCTTCTTCTTTTCTTTCTCCTTCAGGGAGACAAAGTTTCAGGCAACACTTGATTTGATGGGCATTGTCTGGGATGCATGGGCCACCACCACGTGATAGCTGTAGAGGTTTCTATGCCTGTGTACTCCTATGTCTCTGCTATACACACTGGGCTTTGCTAATTCTCGCCAAAACCAACAAGGGGAGAAGGGGATGAGTAGAACAGCCCTTGGAACTTGGGAATTGGTGTGTCATGGTGTGTTGAAGCTGTGGTTTGACATCCAAACAGCACTGCCTGAGTGCAATGTTTTGCAAACTCTGACAAGTAGATCTTTAAGGCTGGAAAAATCTCACAGCTTTTGCTGAAGCTAGGAGGTCTCTTTTCACATCAGGCCTTCTTGCCATGGGGTCGAAGAAATGAGAACAAGGCCAACTACTTAGCTAAAGCCAGAACCACTTTTAAACTGTCACTGAAGCTTTATCGTGGCCTAAAGATTTTTTCCAATTAGCTTTGGAAAAGCTGCTGTTAACTTCCATTGCTTTTTCTGGTTTCATACACCTGTGGCTTTGCTGTGCATCCTGAAGGATAGGGATCAAATTGTCAGCAGCAGGTGCTGCTTGATATAGTTCAGGCCTGCCTCAACAAAGGTGGGGATGAAACCTTTTAATGGAGACACTTTTTTGGTGTAGTACTTGTGCCTGTGGTTTGGCTTTTGGGCTTGTGAGCGACCCTCTGGGTGGAGCTCCCAGATCTTCTGGGGTCACTAGGGTGGTGTACACCAGGCACTGGAGACCATCAGCACTAGGAAGCAAGAATGAAGAGATAAACCTCCCTGCTTCTGCCCTGCTTTGCCCGTATTTTATGGTTTATCTCCTTCTGATGTATACATTCCTGGTAGCACACCTCGCTGAAAAACTATACCTTTGTTTGGTTTGTGCTGCACTTTTGCAGAGGATCCTCTTTACTTACCGAGAGCGGCGTTTGTAGCTTGGCGGAGGGGAGGCAGACGCTGTGCCTTCCCTGCCACCCGGCTTGGGCTGTTCCTGGGCTTCTGCCATCGCCCAGAAGGAAAGGGCACGCTCTGCCCTGCCAGCGCCGGGGCCGGGCTGCCAGCAGCCACAGCCAGCAGCTGAAGAGGAGGCGTCACACCGTCCCAGTGACTGTAAATACACTACGCATCTTTTTATTGTCGTGTCATAATCACAATGTTCCTTTAATGTAGTTTGTTTAACTGGATGACTTCGGTGCTAAAAATAAGTGGATCTTGCTGTTTCCAGGACAACCGCTATCCCAACGGCTTATCTCGGCGCCTCTCCTCTGTCAAAAGGATGTTCTAAACAGAGCTGGCCATGAATATTAAAAATGAAGCATGCACACAATAAAGCATTCCCTGGGAAGAGCCCCATGTTTTAATGCTGTACGTTATGCTAATAGGACAGTTGCCTCTCAGAGAGGTGCTTAATTCAAAGGCTGCACAGTGTGGGATCAGATTGCAAGTAAGCAGGAATGTAATGTGTGTTTCTTTCTTCTTCTTTTTTTTTTTTTTTTTTTTAATTCAATCTCTTTCTGGTGGTTGGAGTGGCTCGCTAGGCAGCACTTTCTGCCTCCAGGCCAGAAATCCATAAATTGAAAACCTTGCACGTGTGTCCTCAGCCCACACAATGGGATGGCTGCAGGGGGACAGAGAGCTGCTGCCTGGCAGGTGGCACCCGGTGGCATGGGACAGCCTGGCTGCCTCTCTGAGTGCCGGAGTGCTGGTGCCTCTTGTACTGAGCTGGGGAAGAGACAGCTTGCCACGAACAATGCTGGGCTTTTCTGAAAGCTTGGCTAAGTGAGATTCAGCTGCTCTTCCCAACCAGAGTAGAGACGGATTGCTCGTTTGGAGGAGCCAGGGAGATTTAAAAAACCCTCCTAGCAAGGAAGTGATTGCATTAATAGATGTCTGCATTCCTCCAGCTTTTTATTCCATATCCCCTTTTTTTATCTCTTTCCCTCTCAAACAAAAAAAAAAAAAAGCCTTTAAGAAAAAAATCAGAGGAAGACTTAGGAGATCAAAGGGATGTTTTTTAACCTTTGTAACTGGACTAAAAGGAGGAGATAATTTAGCCAGTAGGATTGGATTTCCAGTACAGGTTGAACAGAGGCTGACTGCTGAGCAGTAGTGCTCTCACAAGAGCTGGTGGAGCCCATGTCCAGATTATATATTTTGAGTGAAGCAATTAGTTCACTATTAATCAAACTGTTTGATTCCATGGTTACAAAGAAATGTTTACTGTTAACTGATGCGGTATAGCAAGGTCTTGTACAAAGACAGCAACCTCACCAAAAGCAGCCTTACTTCCTCTAACAGTATTATTGAAAGAAAATATATTACATATTGCCCACCAATTCCTATCTCTGCAGTTATATTTTTAACAAAGCTTTATACTTAAGTGAAGGCACATTTATGTAATAATTGGCATGAGTGCAGTGAACAAGACCCTCAGATGTTATAAACTGGCTAGGTTTCATTGACCAGAATTTAATTTTAGTCAGATGAGGATCATGCCCGTTGTTAGGAGACCTTCTGAAAGCCGTTGGTTGTTTATGAGAGCTGACAGCAAATGTAACTGTTCAACCCTTATGCACTGAACCTAGAAATTTTCAAGGTGACTGGCTTGGCTGCAGGACAGCTGCAATTTTGTGAAGTTGGTACAGAAGGCTTCAGAAAAGAAGTGGATTCTGAGCTCCCACTGAGACTTATTGTCTACTTCTTAATATTTTGTTGGTCTTATTTTTTTTCTCTCAAAACTGATTCTGACTCCCTATGGATATTTAATTTTCTTTATGAAAATAATGTAGCAGAAATACCTGCCCCACTTTGGTCTGACAATTTGGACTGTGAATCTCATACTAACAAAGAAACTGCCTTTTCCTGATGTATTTCAGCACTTGCATTTCTAACCCCAGCCAGAGCTCAAAAAGCCAAGAGACATGAAAAATAATGTTACCTGGATGCCTTGAAATCTCAGAAATGGTTCTATTGTAGTGGTGTTTGGAGCATAAAATTCCAGGGAGGTGCAAAGTCCTCTGGAGGTAATGCATATCTCACCTCACTGAAAATATCTTATCTTGGCAGGTTGTGTCATGTCACAGTAAATAATGCTGAAATGCATTAAAGAATCCGGAGACTGGATCTGTCTTCAATACAGAAGATCTCTATCACACCGCTATTCCCACTTCTCTGTATCACTGTGTTGGAGGGTAATTCCTCCACAAGCCTCAGAAATGCATGTCTGGGGACCCTACAAGCAGCAGTTCTGGGGACAGGGTCTCACAGGGAGATGGTCGATACAGCTCGCAATGAGAGGGGTCTCACCTCCAATCTCCGAAATGCCATTTCAGGTGGTTAGGGGAGAGGGGGCGATAAGGAAGGTAGAGGTATGGACATGTTGTGGGTGACGGTAGTAGGAGGGTACAACTCTGTGGGCAAATAACATGCAGGCAAAAAATTCTGGTGCAATTTCCATCGCTTTCAGTGAACTTCTGTCACTGGAATTCAGTGAACTTCTGTCAGTAGAACTCTGGTTTACTGCAGCAGCAGGATCATGGCAAAAAGAGGTATGTGCACATGCACACACACACACCCCTATACAAGTATATATATAAATATTTCTCTACGCATACAGAGGGAGTCCCAGCAAGGCTGTGAGAGCCAGTCAGCTTCACAAGGGACCAGGCAAGAGAGAAAAAAGAAGGAAGGAGAGGACAGAGGAGGAGGCAACATTACATCTCGTTCTGCCCCTTCCTGGGATTCAGACAGACTCCAGGCAGCCCACTTTGCCCCCTCACTGACTGAACACCTTGTTCCCTCAGCTGACACTCATAAAGCCAACTTGCTTTTTCAGAATTAAGGAAAGAAAAGCAGATGTTGAGCTGAACTGACAGCCCTTCAGGAAGTCTTAAAATCCCCCAAAATTTTTTAAAGAGGAAACAAGGTTTGCAATTAGTGAACTACAGCAGGTTAAACGGTCCAATTGCTATTAATGCAATTACAGTCAAGGTTGTGATAGCTCTAGTGTCTTCTTGAAAACTCAGGACTCCACTTCATTAAGCCATTCAGTGCTTTTTTAATACTGTTTCTAGCACTTAGCAAAAGGAAAAGTAAATTGTGGATCGAAAACCCTTCAGGGATGGCCCATATACTCTGACGTGTAAGTGTACGTGTGTCAGAACAGCGGCTTCAGTAAAGTCACTGGAGTGACTCTGCTGGGCAAAATTGTGCCTACACGTAGATGTTGGGTTACTGCACCTGACAGGAGTAGCATATAATAACAAACATGTGGAGGCTACCTTAATACTAGCATCTCCACTGCTTGTGCTGCAAGAACGCACGTTGTCCCTCTGCACCTACCATATGGCAGACACTTTAAAAATCCAGTGATTTAACAAGTTCCACTGTTTCCACCTAAATTCCCCTTCCCCAGGTAAGGGGTGAACCTTTGAATCTTTCAGCCATTGCAAAGAGCAAATTGGTGTCCACGTCATGCTCCAGCCTTACCCTCTACCCAAGCAACACTTTGAGTCCTTTCCATCCAGCCACCTGTTTCCACCAAACCCATAGGAGCTTGAGCTCTCTAAGACCTGAGTCAAGCTGGGCTTAAGTGAGCCCATGAGTTTGAAGTTTACAGGCAGAAAGTCTGATGGACAGAAAATGGTGAGCTTTGCCATCAATTGCAAGAGCTATTGGCATACAACAGCCTTATTTCTCAGCCTTTGCCAGTAAGTATTAAGGTATTTTGTTCCTTGTGATGTTTAGGCCAGGACCACCATCCACTGCTTCTTCACACCCACTGTCCTTTACAGCAAAATAAGCTCAGAGAAGTACTGTCAATGGGTGGCTAATACTTGGGCCTAGTGCTCCAGTGCATTTGGGGTTTGGATCCTGGCTGTGTTGCTGACATGATTTATGGTGTTTGTTGTTCAGTCTAAAATGCCAAAGACATCCATCAACTGTACAAAAAGGCCATTCCATCCTTTTCTCTCTCCAAAGCATGTCTGAAGAGGTATTTTTGGCTGCTAAGTGTACCAACCAACACACTGCTTATCTAAAAAAACAGGGACTCCATACACAAAAAAAAGAACATCGAGATCACTGAGATAACAGCACATACATCATAAATAATAAATTGCTTTTCCTACAAAATGCAAAAGAAATGCCACATACACTTACTTTGTTTTGTTAATCTCAGTTGAATTTTGTAATGAAACTTATCCTGTAAGGAGTTCAATCCCTTTTTGTGCAACATTTTATCTTAGTGCAGTCAGTCAGACAGGTAGAAAGAATAATTGATTGATTTTTTTTTTTCTTCTTACTTTGACTAGTAAGTAACGGCATAAATGGACAAAATCATAATTGAAATAGAGATACAAACAGTATTTCCCAA
This sequence comes from Xenus cinereus, assembly GCA_025774025.1. Lineage (NCBI taxonomy): Eukaryota > Metazoa > Chordata > Aves > Charadriiformes > Scolopacidae > Xenus > Xenus cinereus. The sequence goes on along the minus strand of JAOXJK010000023.1, from coordinate 44,498,895 downwards.
GCTAAGCGCAAAGACAAGCCAATACATCTGCATTTCAAGCATGTCAGGGAAATTACTGTGGAAGGACTGCTCTAATTCCCATTCCTGTGAAAGGGCAAAATGGAAATTGCTGTTTTGCTATTCACGCGCATCACCTAGCACAGCAGGATCCTGGTCCTCGCTTAGACATTCTCAAAGGCTACCCAGCAAATAAATATTCTTTGTCATTTCTATTCATTTTCATGGAACACCTTTCATCCAAAGGCTTTCGAGGGTTACATCCAAACCATGTAACAGAAGCATCCTACAGGGAAGGTGTCCAGGTGTCCAGTGCCTCAAACATCTGGATGGGAGGTAGACATAATGTGGAGCAGCTATCTAACTGTGGGTTTCAGCTAGGTGTCTCTGGTGAGGGGTGGCCTGGCTGACCTGGCTGCTCCTGTTGTGGCTGTGTAGCTGGGAATGGGAGATGCAAGGAGTGTGCTTTCTGTGTGCTGCTGCAGGGCTGGGCGCTCAGAAATGACCCGAGGTCATGACTCTGCCCCTTATACTTCTGACTTAAGTTTAGTCTTGATTAGGCCAGTTTTGAAATCCAGAGCAACTCCACTGATGAAAAGACTCTAGGGACAAAAATTCCTCAGGTTTGCCTATAACTTCAGTGTGCAGTATGGCATAAGTATATACAGACACCCCGAACCACCTCCAAATGCAGCATAGTACCTGCTGTAAGATTAAAGCGGCAACTTGCTGACAAAGCGTTCCTGTCACATTGCGACGAAAAGCAATTTTTTTCTTTAAAAGTTGCAAAGCACAGAAACCAATTGCATAATGAAATCTATAGGCCGTCCATTTGAATTGCCAAGGTTTTTTGTCCCTGACATTAGGCCATTCTGCCTTAGAAGCCAGCACCGTAAACTTCCCAGCAGACATCAGGTTATACCCAGCCAGGCAGGATAAGGTAGCCAGGATGGCATAACCTTGTGACCACAACACCATTGAGTGGCTGGGGGAGGGCATCCCCTTTCCTCCTCCTCCCCGGGTCTGTGATGGTGGAGTGGGATGTGGCTGTGGGCACCTGATGATACTCCCATGTCCCAGCAGCTGCGTCTGGCTGGAGGAGGGCCAAGGGCAAGTGGGAGCTGGGAGTCAGGCTGAAGACATGCAGGCAGGCCCTTAATGGTGGGGTTGGGGAGCGGAGCCAGGAGCTAACAGCGTGTTAAAGACCTGGCATGCTCCTGGTATGCTTTGTCATGGAGCTGGGAAACTGGAGTGTGAGCTCAGGTTGTCGTCACAGCCTGAGGAGTAGTGCGGTGAGGTAATGGGGACGTCGGGAAAAACCATCCTTGAGAAACGGCTTAAAAATATGGTCAGATGAGAGTCCCTCAGCTTTGCCTGAAAGCCTGGGCTTGCTTTCGGAAGAACATTTGGGGGTTTCGTACTCAGGGCTGTGGCGGTGATGCCTAGAGATGCTGTCTCTAGGCTAAATGGGAGACATGAAGGGGAAGGTGAGTGGTGTGCTTTGTCATTCCAAGGCATGTGTGCGATTTCCCTTACTCACAAGCAGCGCAGATGAAAACAGAGGGTATAGGCATGCCTGTGGTGTGTTCAGGCCTATTGGCAATCGATTTGGGAAAGTGCACGTTTCCAGATGTCTGCAAGTTCTGGTCTGTGTGCTCTAAAACAAAGGTATAACAGTGGATGAGGTGCCTGCTCTTAATGCAAACATTTTTCCTACTTGTATCATGCCAGGATGCTTTACTAGCTTTAATCACCACCAGGTAGAAAGCAGGTGGTTAAAGTCTTGTCACTTTATTGGTTTGCCTGAAATTGAAAGAAAAGAAAATGTAGCAGACCAAAACTATTTAATCTGGAATGAAGTTAAGGGGACGAGTTAACAAAAGAAAGGCAGTTGTTTAAAGGTGTGAAACTGCTGAAGAGAGCCAAGTTACAAGGGGTTATCCATAGATGTCGCCAAGTTAAACAAGACAAGCTGGTGACTCAGTGAGGCCCCACCTCCAGTGTCATTCATAAAGCCAGCCTGTCCCTGGACAATCACAGCACCTTTGGTTGTGCCCTGTTTAACTTGGCCTTGGATGACAAACTCTTCCAAAAGTTGGCTCTTTAGGTACATATCACACCTTAAAACATCTGACCCTCTTTTATAGATGCAAAGTACTCTTTTATTTGATTTCTTTGTGCTGCCTGACTGCATCATTGGGTTTGGGTTTGTCCTACCAGAGGCAGGCATGTTTCTTGCTGGCAGAGGACAGTAGATCCAGCAGTGACTAAGCTGCCAGATAGACTTGGAGAAAATAACGCAGAAGTCCCAAGGGGTTCATCTCCTCCTTTGGTAGCCTGAGGGCTTTAGCTAGAATTTGGAAGAGAGTGGCAGAAGATTACAAAAAAAAAACCATGGGGGAGTCCAATTGCAGAACTGAGATCCAGACACCAAGGCCTCGAAGCTCAAGTGTCAGCTGGTGTTCCTGGGAAAGGTTGTTTTGCAAACTTTTGGTGGCTGTATAGAACAAGTAGTGTTGAATGTCATCAGCACCTAAGAAGTTGTTTTCGCCCACAAAATTATGTGATGAAAATGAAGCTTTTTCATTTTCTGTGATATTTTCCATTAATTTTATGGGGAGAGATTGTATTAAAAACAAACCAAAAAGCACTTTCAGGAGCTCAGTGCCAGCACAGCTCTACTCCCAGAGCTCACAAAGAGTTCTGCTTTCAGCTTCCCCAACTTTTTAACCAAGCCAAGAAAAACAAGGATGAACTTTAGGGTAGCAAGCCTGAAACTTGCATCAGATATTGCCATTTTGGGAACAGCTTATCACCTTCCTAGGGTGGCTGCTCAGACTCCTGGATATCCATACCTGAGGAAAATCCACTGATGCTTCAGATTGAGGGTGCTGAGCCACAGCGCTTTGCACAGGCAGTTAAGGTGGACCATGACACTCCAGTGCCACTGAGACCCTGGGGCACGGTTGACTGTGACATGGTTGGTATCCGTCAGGTAGGTACTAACTTAGCATGTAAGTTGTCTTAGCCCCCCGCTACATGTTGTAATTTAAATTGCCATGGCAATGAGAGGAATAATGTTTGATCCACCTGGATCCTGGGTCTAGAAACACCCATTGGCTTGATTTGTATCAGCATGGTGGCAGGGCCCAAGGGTGCTTGGGGTGACCTCCAAAGCAACCCTACCTGCTGAAGATAAGTCCTGTGCAGGCTTCTACTCCTTCCTCTGCCCTCATGGGGACAACCATGGGCTGAAAGGTAACCTAGGATCTTCCCATACAAGATACTCCTTCCTCGGGGGTCTGATGTAGGCTACCTGGCCAGAGCCAGGTGCAAGAAATGGTTTTGTCCCTTTGTTGTGGGACAAGGGAAGCACAGGAGCTGAGAGCCACCGCTGCAGAATTGCACCAGTGGGAGAATCACAGCCAGTCACCTCTCAATGTGCTTGTGGAGTGAGAAATAATGACAGGCCCTGCGCAGCCCCATTCTTCAATGGGGCTGGGAGATTGCTCGTACACAACGCTATCGTTTTGGGAGGGCCAGCCCCTATCGTGCTAGTAGCAGGCGGTGTCCATCCTCACTTACAGCTAAAGCTGTGAAGGGTGACATCATGCAGGAGGCACTTCGGGGTGCAGCCCGCCGGCAGCACGTGGGATTAAGCTGATTACTGGAGAGGTGCAGCGGGAGCAGTGGAGGAGCCCCCAGGGCTCGGTTGATAAGGTGAAAAATACATTCCCCTGTGATACATGGAACGGAAAGCCCTCAGCCACCTTCAGCTTGGTGTCACGGGGCTCCGTGCTGAAAGTGGCACAAGAGTAAGATAAACTACAGTCACTAAATTCTGATTACTCTGTCACAGCCTGCAGAGCCCAGTCTGGAGGCTGCCATCTGCCTGCCCTGGAGCAACCTGGTATTTATGCTAGGAGGAGACAACCACAGAAAGCACAGGAAAACCCAGGACCATGCTGGGGGCTGAGGAGGAATCAGTTGCCCCAGGCTGAGCCTTTGCTGTGGGGAAGGGTGAGAATGCCCCCTTGTCCTGCCATGAAGCCCAGATTGCCAGCCCTGGTTCCTCCTTTGGGATGCACTCTGTGTGCAACTCCCCTCTTCCACCCTTCTCCCATGGTGATTTCCAGATCCCTCTTTCTACTGCTTATCAGCCGAGGTGCTGCTCTCTCGGCTGTGAGGTCCCACCTACTGCAGGGCGTTCCCGTGGCCAGAAAGCTTGAGGACAGTGTCTCCCTGCAGCCCTTCCCTTGTGTCACCTTCAGATCCCTCATGCGAGTCACAGAGTCGCTCAAAAGCCCACCGAGGACCAAGGAGGGCCGAGAGCTCAGCTGCTCTGGAAAGCAAATCCCTGCTCTGCCTGTGCCGGTGGCCACCCTTCAGCAGAGGATGGACCCCTGCCACGCAGCAGGGGGGCCTGGGGAGGGCACGGGAATGAAAAGACAGCAATATCTCAGGCAGTCTGGAAGGCAGCAGTCCAAAATCCCAAGAATCAAACCAAAAGAAAACAAGCAAATAAAAAAACATCGCTTCAGCTTCAGCCAGGAACCCAGGACAGTAAACAGCGGAGACTGGAAAGCCAATATATTCTGCCCTAGGGGAATCAGCTTTGCTTGAGCCAAAGAGGGAAGAAATGCATATAAAATACAGAGCAAAGATGAAAGCCATATATCCCAAGCACAAACCGTCACGGACATGATTGGCAGTTTACATATTACATTTTATAGCATTCCTCTTCCCCTCCCTCCATATTTCCTTTCTCCCCATTTCTCTGCTGACAGCTCATATGCACGCCTTGCGCTGCACAAATAAGCGCCCTGCTCCTCCCTCGCATCCTGCTCAGACTTTGAGCCAGTCCTTCCCGGGTTCCCCGCCGCACCACCCCAACCGTGCGCGGAGGAGACGGCAGGTCAGGGTCTGCCTTGCCACAAGTCCACCGAAAAGATTTCCTGTCATGTGCAAAAAAAAAAAAAAACCAAAACCAAACAAAAACCACCCAACCCCTCTCCTCTGGCTTATTTGCTTTTCATTGAATCCGGTCAAATCATGATTTCCCCCTCCTCTTTCTTTTCAATAAACAATCAGCCCCGTGTCGACTTGATTACGAGCTGCTGATGCAGCATTGTTGAATCCAAGCCCTGAGTGTATGTTTTGGCAAAAACAGTGCTATTTTCAGCTAGGCGTATGAGGTGGCTTGCCAAGAGGCTCAGCTTTCTCGGTGGACCCGGGGCGGGATGGAGGCAGGGCTCCCACTGGCTGTCCGGGCAGCAGGACCAGTTCCCAGGTCTCAACACCATCGCCCCTGGCAGGGTGCACACAGGAGCTGTGCACTCCTTCTATCGCCTGTCCACCCGCTTTGCTGTCCTCTCCTCAGGTAATGGACTCACCCTGGTGGAGAGGTGTCTAGAAAGAGCTGCCTTTCTCTGAGCAGGACCGTGCTGAGAATCTGCTGAGGCTTCTTGGTCCCGATAATTAGTATTGCCTAGTTTTTTTAAAACACACCACTTGTGGTTTTGCAGCCTGTAAGTACCGACAGACCGTGTTACGAATGTGGTCCTTCCACCTTAGGAGCTGAACCAACCCACAGCAGAGTCTCAGCAGGATCAGATACACCAAGTGGGGGGAGCACAAGGAACACACGTGCCAGTTCTGCCACTCTGAGGGCAACTGCCCAGCACGTTGGCTCCCAACGAGGTTTGCTTCACCTCCCTGCAAGACATAGAGCCCTTTTGCCCCTGTGTGCGTTCCTGGTGCAGGAGCTGTGGTGTAGCTGAGGGACAGAGCTTTACACTAGCTCCGCATCAGAGAAGGTGACCTCCAAGTCAGCTTTTTTACACTCAGACAACACAGCCTTCATATCATCCCTCTGCTTAAAGGGTATTTCTTTCTTTCCAGAGCAATGGTGTGTCCCTATCGCCCATTCTCCGCTTGGGCCACTTGTGCTTTTGGTGTCTGTTTTATCTCTTGCTGCTTTATTTTGGATGCTCTATCTCCTATGGATTTAGCGGGCGTGGGGGCCAGGTGTGTGAAACACAATGGTGAAGGTACAGACACACAAGTGGATTGCAATTAGGACAAAGTGATTTCACACTTCCCCCATGACAGCCCTCCTGCAGCAGTCTCTTTTCCTCAGGCGGAATGAAAAACTTGCTCCCAAATATGTTGATAACACATAGGATTTGCAAAATGGCTGTCTCTTCTACCATGCTTTTTGCTTTCTAACCAAATCCTCCCCCCCCCATTTTTTTTTTCTTTTTTCTTTTTTCCCCCGCGGTGATGCTATAGGGGCAGTGCACCTACAGCTGCAGTGGGCAGTGCTGGCAGCTGGAAGCTGTGGTCAGTGGCAGACCCCGCTGATGGAAGGGGGGTCCGCCCTCGGCGGAGCTGTGCAGGGCTGGCCGTGCACGCGTGTACCTGCACGCAAGCGCCCGGCTGCACCGGAGACTGCCTCTGCCTGTGCCGGCATCTCCTCTCGCTGAATTCCAGAGGCGTTACGTGTCCTGCGGAGGGGAGGAACTATTTATGCCACAGGCATAAATAAATCCACCGAGCATTTGCAATAACACAGGTTGCTCGGGGCCTGAGCTCAATCCTGCTCCGGAGAGGGACAAAATGTCCCGCTGGCTTCGGTAGGAGCTGGGTGGGGGTCCCAGTGGGGTGATGCCACAGGAGGGACACGAGGGCGAGCTGAGGGGAGTGTGGAGGCTGCCATGGGGGTGCTCCCTGTGTGCCCCACGGGCCCTCAGCAGCCCCGGGCAGGGTAGTCTTCTCATTAGCGCCGGGGACAGCCATGCTGTATGTGACAAAGTGGCAGCACAGACTGCAACCCCTCATGCCCAGCAGCAAACGTTCTCCTGCTCACAGCACCTTCTCACAGGGCTGGTTCTCCCACGTGAGAGATGTTACCTTACCTGGCACACCCCTGTTTGAGGACAGACGGGCAGAGATCGGCATCTTGACACAATCCTGATGGCACTTGTTTTTTGGCCACCCTCCCCCTGTATCTCACCCATAGCTCAAAGCCCTGCAGGCCACCCACCCACCGAGAGGTGCCAGCCGAGAAGAGGACCCCCATGTCCCATGGGGTCCTACCCTATCTCCCAGACACCTCGCACCTCTGCCCAGCTTGTGGCACCCGGGGCAGCAGCCAGGTTGCCTTGGTCTGCTGGGTGCTACTCGAGGTGCCTTTGGTCGTCCACCAGCTCCTCGAGGACAAGCGGTTTTGCCTACATGGCAGCAGCATGATGACTTGCCTTCAGCGTGGACATGCTGGTCAGCCTGCTGCCCCAGCTGCCTCCCCTACAGAGGAGCTCTTTCTTATGTCCACCTTGACTGTGCTTCATTCAGTGTTCTGCCATTCATCCTGCCGCGATGGTACTGCGGAGACCCAGGTTTGAAGGCAGTTTCAACCAAGCTGTGGTTTTCCATCCTGTGGAAGCAGTGCTAAATAACATGAGCTCCGCTTATGTCTATGATTTGCTTTCTGATTTTAAATATAGATCTGGGTATGATAGCTTGCAGGGAACACTTTATTCACTGAATGCTGTCTCTTTTCCTCTTGTGGATTATTTTAAATAAATGTCTCTTATTATGCAGCACCGAATGCAGTTTCCATCTGTTTCTCTCTGCTGCTTGACTTTACATACCTGTGTTCCTTGGGCACAAACAATATATGTCATCTCCTTATGAAGTGATAAGTTGTGTTATTTGCTAGTGACTGCTGGCACAAGCCAGAGGGTTGTATTTCTGCCTCCTATGATCGCTACCAAAATGAATTTTTTAAAAATTTAGTTACTACACATCAAAAAACATACATTGTTTTCCCATGTTTTAAAGGAAGGGTACGGCACGGCTGTTTTTAGCACAGGATGGCACCAAGGAACACCTGCACAGAGCTGATGAGACTTTGTAGCTGGCGAAGTACAGAAGTGCAGAAGTACATCCCTCGTGCGATTACTCATTGACCTTAAGGTACAGGTAATGTAAGTATTCAACGGCTGAGCTACAGTCAGCAAAGGGAAACAGGCATTTCTGTGCACAGGCCACCAGGAATACCTCAAGAATTAGGCAGGTGAATTGCACTTTACTGATGTCGCTGTCTTTCTCTTGACTCTGTAGGGACCCTTGAGGTCAAGCTCAGACATAATATTGCCAATTTGAAAATGTGAGTGAAGTGGTTTTATTCCTGGTCTTTCCTGGAAGACTTTGATGACCACAAACCTGTAACATTCAAAACCTCCTTCATTTTTCAAATCTGCCCTTTTTTTTTCCTTCTTCGCTGGCTGAGTGACACTCTTCTGTTATGGCTGATTCACCACTCCCCTGGATATTTCCCAGCATGAAATTGCTCTCAGCGAGTGATGAATGAGTGCTCTGCCTCAACTCTGCCAGAGCAAAGGGCATGGCTACCATACGCACCACAGCTTCCAGAGTATGATGGATATGAGCTTTTACAGAAATCTTTATTACCTCACCTTCTTCGCCCTTGGAACTGAACCTCTCACGAGCAGTTTTCAATTTAATTTACTTTCTTAAGGAGAAATAAAAGACGGCAAATCAAGCATGATTCTGTTACAGCGATTTTTAGTTGGTGTAAAACCCAGCGGTGGGGTACCTTGCTCAGCCAGACAGAGCATTGGAGTATTGCTGGAGAAGCAGGGAAGGTAATGGTGTTCCCGTGCTTCTGGCAGCACTGACCATCAGACTGCTTTAGGTACAGCCGTAGGGCTGCTTCCATGGCAAAGGCTGTTTTGAAAACGAGCTAGTTTTGCAACTGCTGTAAGCGTTTGCTTTTCACTGGGACATGATATACAAAACCTGGCATGTTTTTTTAAAAACAAAACAAAATTAAAAACAAAAAAAGAGAAAATGGTCTTGTTTTGTTGTTGTTGTATCAACAACAGAACCTAGTAGAAGAAAGGAAACCAAAGTCCTCTGCTGTTTGATGACAACAGCTCCTGAACAAACTCGGGGTGAGCCTGTTGCCCTTCAAAGTCAGAAAGCAGGGCCAGGGTGGGAGGAAAGCAAATGGAGAAGGAAGGTGCAGAGCAGAAGCATCACAAGATCAAAGCTTTTGAAGATCTTAGACTGGTTCTTGGCTCAGCTGCCAATGTAGTATGTGACTGTGATCCTCATCTGTAAAGGGGAAACAAATCTTTAAGTTCTTTAAGATCGCTGACCTGAAGTCAGAGACAGATCTGTGTGTGTTTGCATGGAGGAAACCTGGATGCTGGAGGAAGTTACTGTAATATAACCAGTAACTGTGGCTGAGGATGGGCACCCGTGACTTAAGCCTGGTGCAGCAGAAAGCTGCTCATGAGTTCCAAAATGCATTTACAAAGGCTTTGCATGGGGCATGTCTGAAAATATGTGTGCTTTTTCACCTTTTGTCCTCCAAAAATGAACTGCAAGGGTCAGTTGTGCCTGGAAGGGGGTTCACTGCAGTAGAAGTGGGAAAGAAGAGGAGGCTGGAGCAGGGGCAAGGAATAACTATGAAGCTGAAGGCAGGTGACATACTAACTGATAGCATAATGATGTTAACAAAGCCCTGAAACCCAGTCTTCCCTTGTAACGGGGGCCAGATCCGTAGGATGGGTCAATACTCCCGGCCAGACTGTTCTTTTGATGGTGCACTTGCTGCAGGACCGTTTGCAGAGGGATGTGGGGCCAAAGGAGCGATGCCAACCCCGTGGGAGCCAGGGGCTGCCTGAGGACTGCAGACACAAGAAGACAGTGGCACGTGAGTCAATGCTGTCTCACTGTGGGGAAGTGTCTCTGCTGCAACAGCACGTCTGCGGATCCTCGGTAGATATTTTGGGTCCAGTACTGGCAAGACAAAATACCATTAGCGGGTTAAGTTATCATGATGAACATTTATTTTCATACACACAATGATGATCTTGGATAAATCCCATCCTGTTTATGATCAAGGATTAGGGATTACACTCCTCATTCTCTGCCTTAAAACTAAATAGACTGAGGAAGTCCCTGGCCTTCCAGTTAGCTTAGAGCTGAGCTTCTGGCCGATGTGCCAGGTGCCACCTCATCCTCAGCTGCACCAATGGATTTGCCAAAGCATACATTCAGCAGAGTTCAAGTGCGCATCAGGGATGGGTTACTTCCAGGAGGCTGGGCTAAGAGTTTGATGGTGAAACCTCTCTGTACTCCAGGGCTGAAGCAGGGGGGTCAAGACATTACCTTCAGCCTTTATTCAGAGCTGTTCAAAGCTCTTGGTCACGGAATATGGCTCTTCATTACCTGAAAGGACTTTCTGCTTGCATGCTCAGTATTCACAACTTCCAGGAGTCTGGATATTCTGCAAATAGAGTTTGTGTTTGAGAATGACACCCTTCAGCTCACAGCAGTAGCTGTCCTCAAGAGCTGCAATGACAGGTTTGGAGGAAGAGTTGAGTGATGAGTAACCAAAGTAAATTTGTTAAGTTCGGGGCGTTTAGGTGAGTTAATGCACTATTTATGCACTGCCAGGCCCAGCAACATTAATACGAAGAGGTTCCTTGAAATACCTCTGGGTGGTTTGCTCTCCCTAACCAGTGGTGTGAACGATAAGTACATCCCCACACTGAATGCCAGCCACCAGGGACAGAGTTGTGGACTGATTTTGTCACCCCTGACCACTGTCTTCCTTAACAACTGCCTGCTCTCCAGGGATGGGCCTCTAGGGTTTGCTCAGGAAGAGAAGGGAGCAGAAAAGAACATTATCTTATGCCAGCCTTCCCACTCGTGCTAACTCAGATCTTTTTGTTTTAATTGGCGCTGAGCTGTGTATAATCAATACCCTTGTTTAGACAAAGGCAGGGGAGGAAAATTTTGTAAAAAGCCCTGCTTAACAAAAGAACGTTGATGGACCAGCTAAGCATCCTTCTCTTGAAAACAAGTCACCAAATGAGCAAACAAGGCGAGAGCAACAATCTGATTTTCATGCAAATTCTTTCCCTTCAAGAGAACTGCATGAGCACAAACAGAGATTAGAGGCTAATGTTCATTTGCATATCCTAGACCATCGCAAAGCACTTTTGAAACCCCATTGCAGAGCATTTTGCTAACCAGGACTTGTCCCTTCCACCCTTTCCTGTATAGGTAAATGCTATTTGCCCGAAGAAAGGGAAATTGCAGATTACAGCCTCTATTGAATTAGGATTTACAGCCTCCAGAGGGGCTAGAGATCGTACAGGGAAATAGCAGAAAGCTTTGAATTAGTAGCTGATGTCCTGTGCTCCTTTAAAATGCCCCTTAAGGTTGGTCTAAGGGCATCTGCTGAAGAGCTCACTGGATAGATGTGCTTATTCTGAGATAAGAGGGTGGTAGAGCTTCACGGCTCCACAGCTTCAGCATTTGGAGGTCAGGTTTGGGATCTGTATTGTACCAAGTCCACCCATCTCCCCTGTGCATGACTCCACCTGTGCCTTACCTCCCTCTCCACCACAGTTTGCAAACTGTTTGCTACCCTCCCAAAAGCAGCCGAGTTTGGGTGCAATACTTTCTAGATTGGTGAAAATCTGCAACAAACTCCTGGCTAAGTTGCTTGAGGAAGGTGCTGCTTTTCAAGACTCTTAAACTGGTTTCTGCACATCTCACTGGGAAACGCGAAGGGGTATGCACATTAAAAAAAGCTGAATAAAATTGCTGGCCTTTGCTAGGCACGCTAAATGGTAATAATGCCATTGTAATAATGGTAATAATGTCTTATTGAGGAGAGCAGAAAGCCACTCCAAAGAGGTGTTTCCAATTATTTGGTTAATCTGCTTGATTCCAAATAAAATGTGCTGCCCAAACGCATATTTTCCCACTGGTAGAAGAATTTTTATCATGTGCACAACAGAGATGTAATTTAATAGTCACAGGAATAGGCAGACTAACGATGACAGCTTGAACCATTCCTGGATCTGACAGCCCCTCCATGCCTTCTGCCAGCCGAGTGGCAGGGAGCAAACTGCTCCCCAGAATGGCCCATGGCACTGTTAGCTCACTGGACAGTGTGGGGACAGCATGAGGATGTCATTCACAGGGTGCTGTGAGGGGATTTGTCCAAGAGATCAATGTTAGGACTCTGGTACTGTCCATGGGCAATCGTGGCAATGGCTTTGATCCACTTGTCCTAGGTATCAGCTGGTGCAACCAGTGGTTCAGGAATACCCCAGGACAGGACAAGGGGCAACGGTTTTAAATTGGAAGAGAAGAGATTTAGATTAGATATGAGGAAGAAATTTTTTACTGTGAGGGTGGTGAGGCACTGGAACAGGTTG
>JAOXJK010000023.1:44468476-44486529 GCA_025774025.1 Xenus cinereus | reverse complement strand
TGGCAGGGGGGTTGGAACTAGATGATCTTTAAGGTCCCTTCCAACCCAAACCATTCTATGATTCTATGATTCTATGATTATATTGCAATGTGCAATGTGCCTCTGCAAGGCCCTCATAGCTGAAGGGGGCATTTTTGGGGGAAAAAAATGCCCTCCTGGAAACTGAGGGCAGCAATTCCTGCCCTTCTTTTCATCTTCATCTTCATCTTCAGCTCAGGGGTTGTAAGAAAGTGCGGGTGGCATGTTAAAATCCTGGGCTTTGCTCTGGGCAGGATTTTTAATAGGTTTGCCGCTGATGCAGAGCCCTGTGCTTGAATGTTCCCTTCTTCTCCCGCAGATGACATCATCTGGTGTCATGAAGGGGCTTTTCTGTCTCGGTGGCGATGGCAGCGGGCGCTGGCTGGATCCGATCCCAGGGGAAGCAGGTGCTTGCTCAGAGCTGTCTGTCCCGGAGCCGGGGTGCCCACATCCCCGCAGCACGGTGCGGCGCTTCCCTCTGAATCTCAATGAGCACCCCAGGACGTCAGGGACAGGTGGGATGCGCTGATTACTTGGATCCTTCCTATTCTGGGGCACGACGAGTAGTTCGTTTCCCCCCTCTCCTTTCACGTTCACACAAGGCTTTACACCGCTTTCCCCTGCACACGTTTATCCTCCCGGCAGGGTAATAGAGCGGCGCCCGGGGAGTCTCCGGGGCTTTTGCAGGGGCTTGATATTGCTGAGCTGTGAGCGCAGCGAGAGGCAGCGTGTGTAGCTAATCCTGCAATACAATAACCAGTCCTCCGCGGTGGATGTTGAATTTGCTAAATATATGATTGTTTATTGTTTGCTTGTGTAATGATGTGCACAGGGCTTAGCTCGATTTGGAAATATTAATAAACGCGACAGCGTTTCAGTAATGCACCAGACAAAATCCTCTCATTGCTCCCGGGAACGCTAACACAATATGTTCCTAAATGGAACGAAAGGGTGTTTTCTTCCAAAATTAAAAAAAAAAAAAAAGACTTTCTATTGTTTAAGCTACATAGGAGAAGAGCTCATATGTTATTCACACCAATACACACTAACTGCAGTTGGATTCAAAAGCTTCTCTCTGATGTAACAAAATCAGTTCAGTGTAAAGGACAAGAAAACAGACATCGGCATGTGCTGTCACTAAACAGATAGCTTTTCTGTGAGGAGGAATGGACAATTGGTTTACGGGTCTTTCAGCATAGACAAAAGTGAGCAGTCAGTTTTATCTCAGCCTTTTCTCCCTTATGGACCGTGATCCTTTCGGCTGTGGCTCTTTTTTTGGTCTTGGCCCCCCATGCAGTGGTACATCTGCGTTACCAGCACTGCAGAGGGGGATACTCAAAAGTAACCATGCGTGAATGTTTATTTCCTGAAATCAGAATATTTCACCTGCAGCAGGCAAGCTCCCTCCCTCCCTTCCAGCTTGCAGTCCATGGCACCAGAACTCTTTGGTAATGGCCTATTAATCACCTACTGCCTGATTCCCTGAATCCTGCCTGGTTGCCTCCTGGATACTTCATCATCTGCAAGCAGGACTTGGACCAGGCAGCAATGCCTCCGTCCAAGCTCTTCCAGATGCTGGGGTTTCGAGCCTTGCCAGTGCTGCGTGATTTCCGTGCGTGCCATTAGACTGGGACGATGCACAGCTTGGCTGTGAGCACAGGGAGTGCAAACCCTGGTGAAAACCTGTCTGCTGGCCCTGGCTAGAGAGCATCCTCGCTGCCATGCAGAGCTTCCATCTGGCAGGTCAGCCCCCGGTGTCCTCACCACTCCAGCTTCTCAAACCAGTGCCTTTTTTTTGTTTGTTTTTAAATGAAAACAAATGTTAGCCTTGGCCTGTGGATGATGCAGCCCATGGCTACCAGCAACACTCTTGACGACTGCTGGGGTGAAGGGGTTTAACTGAACACCACACGGTAACCAAAAATAGCCCCAGCAGATCCAGCAGCGCAGTCTCTTTCCAGCTGCAAGGGCAAAACCCATCCTGCCTGAGGGAGCAGCCCGGCTGCTGTGTGCGGTGCAAAGCACATCACAAAGTGAGCCCCGTGTCAGTGGGTGCAGGGTGAGGCAGAGCTGGTATCTACTGGTGGCACTGCCTGCGCCGTCCCGGGGAGCGGTGAGGGACCCCATTGCTGCTTTCGGCAGGAAAGGTGCTGCCATTCTCCCTGTATCCCCACCTCTGAGATCTGCACTGATAGGACTTTCATGAGATATACATGAGACGCAACTGATTTCTCGTTTTAGCTGGCTTCAGGGGGAAAAAAATACAAGGAGAATCCAGCTGGGTACAACTGAACAAAATTTGGATCAGATTTGCTTAGTTATAGTGACAATTTTTCCCCAGTGCCATGATGTTTGGCCTCATGTGTTCCTCCTCCACCCCTTCCTTATAAGCTGGACAAAGCTTAGAGAGCGGACACATGCCCAGGAGCAGCCCCCAGCCATGCCATAATGACTGCATCACTGCAGTAAGATGCTGCAAAGTGTCAGGCCTGGAGGAGGTTCCCGCAGAGCCCTACCAGAAGTGTTCCCACATGTGTCACCTCCGTTAGTGCCTGTCAGCCACTCAACCATTTCACATGTTGTCTGGAACTGTTGCAAAACACTCATTCTCCCCAAAAAGTGCTGTGTGGTGCCTAGTGATGCCTCACCCAGGCATCATCTCCAGGCAGCTACCATTATCAGTTGCATTTATAAACCAGGAAATTAAATGAGGCCTGTTTTCCATGAAATTCTGTCAACTGGCACCAAGGTTCGCTCTCTTTTATTTTTGTTGTACTTGAATGCCATGTCATCTTCTCCGTTATCTGGTCTGGGATTGGTGTCAGATATTTCCACCCTGCCTTTTTTAAACACTGGCACACACTTAGACCTTTTCCAGTCCACTGGAACTTCACTGGCACCCCTGGGGTTATTAAAAATGGATGCCAACAGGCCAAACATCTCCCAGACAGCTCTTTAAGGACTTCAGGGTATAAGTTATCTGGGCTTTGCAATTTAAAATTGTTTATCCCTAACAGCTGTTGTCTGCCATTCTTCTCAGCAATGCACTGGAGAGCACTTTATCATCCTTATGTCATCTCAACATAGCATCTTTTTCTTTTCAAGGAGAGAGCAAAAATGTTCATCAAACTCTTCTGCATTATCATTAGCTGCTTCGCCAGCTCCATCTAGAAATGAGTTAATACTGCTGTAAGGACTTATTTTTCTTTTCTTAATGAGTATCTTTATGGCCCATACAGGGACTCATTGAATTTATTTATCGTCATGACAATTATCTGAATGTTTCCTGATGTTTGAATATGTGTAATCAGAGTTGCCTTTTAAATACATCATTCAGATACGTAAATTGCAAAACACAAATTATTCAGGATGTTGCTCAGTCACACAAATAAAAGCCAGAGTTTTCTTGTCTGGGACATTCATGTCACCCTGATGAGGGTTTAGGCACAAGAGACACTGCTCCTTTCCATTTTTCTAAGTCCCAGTTAATTGAAATGGAAAATATCCATCCCCCCACAACAACACTGCCTACAGAAGGATGATAAGAGAGATAAGGCATTGTCCTTGGGTTTGGGAGATGTAGATTTTGTTGCTGGCTCTGTCACTTACTAAGTCTCCTTGAGCGAGTCACTCACCTGCCTGTGCCCCACCTCTCCTGCCTAATAACTGGGACACACCACGGCTTCCCCTCTTCTAGGAAGTGTTCAGGGTCTGTGAAGGAGGACACCTTCCCTGAGCAAAGCCTTCTGCCATCAGAGGGCTTTAGAAGAGTCTGAAACATGTTTAGGTTTTGTTTTGTTCTTCTTTGGGTGCCACCTTGCTGTTCACAGTTGGAGTATCTCATTTAATTGTGATTTGCTTTTGGCTTGAAATTTATTTAAAAGCTGTCCAAGGCCCAGCAAGGACTTTAGGGCAAGAAAACAGAATAGTTGCTTGTTGATCTTTGAATAATTTTCCTCCCGAGAGAGTGGGGTTTAGACCTTCACAATTTCCACTCTCTTTTCCCTGAAAGGTAATGAGCGGAGTAAGCAGAAAGGAAAGCTGAAACCATGAGGGATCTGGATCCAATATGTGATTTGTTCCTTGTGGAAAGACCAGCTTTGGTTCAGACCGCTCCAGCTGGTAAAACTTTCACTCTGTAAATTCAGTGTGAAACCAAATGTGTTTCTTGAAACAGATCCTTGGAGGACTTTCAAAGACACCGGTAGGTCAGATGTATCCAATTAGTAAGGGCCTGTGACAGCAGGCAAGGGCCCTGAGGGGCAGGGAGGGGAATCTTCCTGGAACGTCTTGCCTGCACCGGGTTGGACTTCATTGAGGTCACCTCGTGGGTTAGAGTGCTGGGAGTTCACAGTGGGGGCTTTGGTGGCAGAGACTTCTCTGCGTAGGGTCACATAGGCCCTATGGGGAATAAGGGCCACATGGGTTATATTTTGGTCGTGGAAGTGCATGGGAGCTCGTCTTCCTATTGCATCTGCACGTATGGTGCCTGCTGTCACCTCCACCTATGCATCTAACTGAGCAGCTTTGCATATACTTAAGAAATGGAAATGGATGTATATATCTATTCTTTGCTTTCTGAAGTTTCTGGGTTTGCTTGTTGCTGTTTTGTGAATATGCCTTCTCACCAAATTTTCAGCTTGACTTCTCTTAGCCGTGCTCTGTATCATCTGGGAAGGTTTCACCTTTCATAGCATATCCCACCTCTTTCAGCAGAGCTCAAAACCAGGCTTGCTCCTGTTCAGAGTCCCTACAGGCTACGAGTCTCTCTCTGGGCTACTGGGGAAATGGCGCTGATGCTTGACCCTAGGTACAAAATTTTCTCTAAGTCTTGGATCTTTGTGTCAGCTGTCATTGCAATGCAAGGACAGTCCAAACTTACTCCGTGAGGGCTGGTCACATCCAGGGCCTTGGAATGTGGCCTCTATTCATTACTTACAGCTTCCACACTGGAGGTACTTGGGAGGTAAATTAACTAGAGGAAAGTTTCCCGTGGAGTGGTAGCACCCAGGGCCTTTGACCCAAAAGGGGCATTTCACAACTCACAAGTATTCACCATCACTGTGCAGGGGCAAAGGGCAGCCCAAGGCACAGCACAGGAGAAGGGGATGCTGTTGCAGTGGGCATCTGGGCACAACTCTCCCTGCTGCACAACCTGGTAACAGCCACACAGAAGCAGAGACAGGCTGAGTTTGTAAAGTCTCAAATGAGAACTAATGAGGGGGAAGGTGGTCTGGGGCTAGGGAGTGAGACAGAGCTCTCAGGAAGTGTTGCTTTCCGTATTGCTGTGGACAATCACCAGGGCGTCATTTTCCAAGCTGGAAAGGGGCAGAAGTAACACATCCCTACTGACTTTGGAAGGATGCTGGGGTGTGAGGCATAGTATGAAAGGACCTAGCCTCCTAGAGTGTGGATCAGGCTGAAAACTATGTTAGGAAAAAAAATCACCCACATTTACTGTCTATATCACAATTATCTGATCCTCATCCTCATTGAGTGCCAAATGTTCAACTGGAAAAACGCTGGCCAGGCAGTTCCTCATTCCTGTTCACAAGCAGCCCTCAGGTGCCGAGGAGAGGGGATGTACCTGCGCTGCCAGTGGGACTTCTTTAACAGTGGTATTAATTTCGCAACGGCTGCCAATGACATAGGAGGTACTCCAGATGTCGGGTGTTTATGAGCTGATTTATGAACAAGAGGAGGATCACAGCAGCTACCTATGGTATTGGTAGGTATACAGGGGGTAGCATCTGCCTCCAGCCTTGGCCCCTGCAGATGCACCACACTTCACAGCTGTCTGTCAGTGGTGGAGAGGAGGAGGAATCAAAGTGCGGGAGCCCCTGAGGAAAGGATGAACAAGGCTTTGCATTTTAGATGGGCTTTAGGTTAGAAAAATAATAAAAGCCAAACATTTTAATAGAAAGATCAGCTCTAGCATCGGTAATCTAGCCAGACAGCAGTGGGATGAGGAGAGACATAGGGAACGTTTGATGTAAAATCAAGGTCGTGCCCTGAAAATCAGACACAGACGTGGGGAGAGGTATGCGAACCATTAAAATGAAAGGAAACCTGAGATGGCTGCTCCGCCAGCTGCCACAGACACCACGCTTTCTGTTTGTGCATGCTGGAGCCCACTCTCCTCCACGTTTGGCAGCGCGGCAGATGCCGCATTGTGGTACCATCAGAGGAGAGGAAACCCAGAGGATAAACCAGAAACAAGATAGGAACATACTTAAAAAATTCCTTTCTACTCGTTAATCTGATGTGGGAGAGAGGATCCAAAGCTCTCAGTGGAGGGAAAAGTTTTGGCCCAGAAGCCCAGGGGCTGAAGCCCTCTGCTCACTCGTTGAGCCCACACAGTGAGCACGGCCCTCCTCTGCCTCCTCCTCCTCCCCTGGCCAGAAGCAGCAGTGAGCAAGAAGGAGTTGTGCCATCCTCAGGCATGACCAGGCAGCAGCATCTCCACAGATGCCACCCAACTCTGCAGCGGTTCTTCCTGGGAGTGCCAAGGCGCTGCAGAGGGACCAGCAAACTCTCTGCATGCAAGTTTGTATTTCTCTGGAGGAGCCTGAGAGCTCTGCCCCTTCTCACTGATTTATGCCTAGGCTGCGACTGAGGGACATCCAAGTCGATAGCTGTTTTACTGCTGGTTTCACTGGGTGCTGTGGCTTGTCCACCATCCTTGCAATGTCTGTTGCTGCATCACCGGCCTCCACTGAACTTTCTGCTCTTGACTCCCAACATGAGAAACTGGCTCCTCCAGCTCAACGCCTCCTCGCAGCCTTCCCACCACACCTGGCCCAGCACCCATCTCTGCCCTGGCAAGTGAGGGTGACAGGCTCCTGACAAGGACAAAGCAGACACTCAGGAGGGTGCCCTGGTACCACCGGACATGTTGATTTCTCCCGCAGCTCAGGCATTTTACATGCAGGAGCACAAGCTGCATTTTCTGGTGCACCAGTGCTGGAAAGCTTGTCTCCTTTCGTTCCCCCAGGGCTTGCTTAAAAATCTTAGCTTTGCAGATAAACAGAGCCTTGCACACAACGCTTTTATCACACCCTGGCCTCAGTGCGGTTCAAATCAACATTTTCTTTTGGATCAATATTTTCTGCTTTTTTTTTCCTAAGGAAGACAACAAAACAATCCCAAATCCCCACTGGAAGGCCCAGCAGAGCTGATTTCAAGATGCCCAAGGCAGGCGCAGAGCTGGAGACAGCTCACCAGCAGCGTGAGCTAAGACCTAACGCTCTGACGAAGCGTGTTTGTCTTGGCTGTCACCCACCGGCTGGCAGCAACGTGGCAAGCGACTGCGGCCAGCAGGGACCCCACCACCACAAGGACAGCGTTAGCCCAGCCGCTCCGGGAGAAGGGCAGAAGCTGCCCACTAAGGGAAAGCCCAGACTGCTCGTGTTTCCGCCTCTTTGGGACGTTTACATCCTTTACATCCCTCCTTACTGCAGGGGTCACCCATTGCTCCCTCTAGGTTCAAAGCTGCACAAGCAGCCCCAGGGCCCGGTGCTGCCTGGGGCTGCTGCCTCGTGCCACAGTGTGGTGTGACAGGACAACAGCCCGTCACCGTACCCTAACAACGCGTGTGGCTACCAGATCCTGAGCAGTTGGGGTGGAATAGGGTTTCCACGCTCTGCTTTCCCATCAGGAAAGCCAAAACTGCAGGCGAACGGCCAGGGCATGGGAGCGATGGCTCTTGGTCGCCGCAGTGCTGCTGGACATGGCCGAGGCACTCCTGAGACTATGAGCAAGTCGCAGAGGGCCATAAGGGGTGGAGAGATGCTCCACACCGGCTGGGACCATGCAGACATTGCCTACAGCGTGTTTCGGCTGGATCAGGCCCTTCGCTACTCGGGGCTGGGAGGAGGGAAGGTGGGAGGTGGGGAAGGCACTGAACTGCCCTTGCACCTCCACAACTTCCCGGGTTCCTCGTGTGTCCCTGCATGTCACCGTATGCACCAAGGCCACCGGCTGCCTGCAGCCTCAGGCTGTCTCCTCCACCCGCAGCCGGGCACGAGCACTGCCTGCAGCTGAGGGACAGGATTTTCCAAGGAGCACCAGTATAAGGTTTCTTCCTCTTTGTACTTGGTCATCAAAACAACGGCTCTGATTGAAACCAGGAGCCGTTGCATGCTCAGCCGTGTGTGGAGATCAGCCCAGCTACTTGGTCAACAACATAAAAATTAAGATACTTAACTCTGAGCATCTGTTTTTTTGCTTTGTTCTTTTTTTAATTTTGGAACTGGTCCCTGTGAGATTGGACGGTTTTCCTGACAGGTCAGCACAACTAGATGCCTTACAGCTTTCTAAAGATCGATTCTTTTATTAGATGACGGCCCAGAAAGCCGCTGGGGATGTACAGTCAGCATCCGCCCTTTATGGGAAGAGGAGAGGGTGGAAGGGGAGAGGCCGTGGTTCTGATTTGCTTGGCTCGGCGCTCGGGCTCGCCAGAGTTTTGCCGTATATGCTGAAGCCACGTGACTTGTGTAGCTGTGACACAAAATCATAAATCAATCCAGTTGGGCTAGGAAAGTTCACGAACCCTTACTGAACTTTTGGACGAACCTGGGTTGAGTTTCGAGCTCATAAGGAAATCCGAAACCAGGCGGGCTTCAGAAGGATTTGCGTTTCATCTCAAACCTTTTGTAGAGCTTCACTAAAAAGGCGGTGATCAGGAAAACACTGGCTTTGGTTAAGAAAAAAGATGTTGGCATGAGAGCATTTAAATACACCAAGGCTAACTTTATAAAATAGTCCTACTGCAGTTAGTGAAAAATGGTTATTTTGGAAAAACACTTCTTGCGCAGCACTGTCAGGAGTTAATTCCATTTCACAGAATTGCCCAGCACGGCTAAAACACCTGCTGGGATGATCCTTCTTTCCCATCAGATTTTGCAGGTTTTTAGAGTGGTTTCAAATCTCTTAGTTTTAAACCTATTAAATTCTGCTGATCTGTTTCAACATTCCTGCATTATCAGTTTTTTCAAACTAATTTTATAGGCATGGAAGTTTCTTAAAAACATCCTAATGCAATGTTTGCAAAAGATTTCAAAGAGCATCTTCATTTTCAGGCAGCTCAAAAATCCTCTGTATTCCTCCCTTGAATCTGAACGAAGAAATGAAGCCAGAAAGGGCTTCCTTGTAAGGTTCACCATTGCTTTTCTAGCTGAAGGGGGTCAGGCTCTTCGGCTGCGTCTCCCACAATGGCAGACTTCTACAGAGGATTAGTTTGAGTCCAGACTTTGAATAAGCTTTTGCAGCGCTGCTTATTGCAAGTGAGTCAGGGCCAATAATCAGGAGACTTTAAGATATCAAGATTCCAGGTCCTTTTTTATTTGTCTCCTTCTATTTGAACCTTCAGGTTTCATATTTGCAACCATTTCTTCCCAATGCACAGGAGTCAGAAAGCTGAGATCCTCGAGGCTGTAGAGCCACTTTCTTAGGAACACAATAAAAAAACCAAAGCTCGTTCAGAAAAAACACAAGATTTGGCATCTGTGTCTGCAGATGACCAAGTGAGCCTCTGACTCCTCTGAGGTTTGTTTTATACCCATTCACAGTACAAATTAGTAGAAACCGTACCTCATCTGTTATATGTTACAATTAATATTTAAAATATACATATTGCATGCTAAGAAACTGCTACAGTTATCCAGCCCAATGTTCTCATTTAATTTAGAATGCCTTTTGCCTTTAGATTAAACTGAACCTGGATCTGCTCCCAAATTAACAAAACCAAAAGAAAAGCATGGGATTTCAGTTATTTTAAACAGCAGAGATACACAATAAATACTGAAGTTTAAGCAGCACATTGTAGAGGTCTGTGTCTCTCATAAAGCAAACTCTGCTGATGGAAACAACTGACCTGTATGGAAAAATACCAAAAAGCTCCAGCGTTCTCCTTATTGACAATGAGATCGTGATGATTTAGGGGAAAGGGCTAAAAAAGGGAGGATGGTGAAGTGCCTTGCTCAGGAAGGAATAAAGTGATGCTCAGATTCGGAGCAGTGAATTGTATTTGGCCTGGGCAAAATTCAATTTGGAAGTTTAAGAGAATAATGAGCTGAAAATCTCTTAGCTATGTACAGCTGTCCCAACAAAACCAACGCTCGGGGCCAACTTCTGCTTCCAGGGAGAGAAATACACCTTGTGTAGGCTGCTGGGGGACTGGACCCCCAGGACCAAAAGCAGCATCTTGGGGTGCACTGGACCTTGCTGGACCATATCTGCATTCTTGAAAATCTTCCCTTCGACGAGTGAGTCCTGTGGGCCCCCCCTTCTGACCTCTGCCTGGTGCATGTAAGCCCTGAGTGGCCAAGGAAAATCACTCTGGGTTTATAGACTTACAGCTGAGTTTGGAAACTGATTTGTGGTTTTAAAATATGAGGTCTCAAATATGGGAACTATTTTGCACTGTGTGTTGGGGCAGTGGATTCAAGTCTGTTTGCCAGAGGGGACCCCAGGAGTAAGGCTGGGAAAGAAGGCAGAGGAACAGGACTGAACTTGATAGATAATACATGGCAGAAAGACACCATCACCCCACAAAGAGGACAGGGAACATGAATTCTTAATGTCAGGAGATGGGAGACCAAGAAGGCCTGGAAAAAAAGCATATTAGGAAAACTTCTCTCACCAAGCCAAGCAAGTTGCTAAGAGTGCCATGGAGCTGGAGTGGGCTCAAGATTGGTATCTAACAGAGAGCTGCTGGCACCTGATCCAGCTTGCTGTGGGTGTCAGCTTGCCATAACTGTGTACAGCACTCTCTTATGACCTACAGCTGCAATGCTGACTCGAAGGGACTATGCACTGCATCAAAAAATCTGTAAACCATTGAAGCACTGGGGATTTGATGGAGTAAGGTTTGAGCCATTCTATCACCGAGGAAATTTTCCAAAGGCTCCCACAACACCAGTGACGTTACAGAATTGATCAACCTACTCAAACAGGGCTACCTAGAGCCAGCTGCTCAGGACCATGTCCAGATGACCTTTGAATATCTCCAAGGAGAGAGACTCCACAACCTCTCCGGGCAACCTGCAGATCCGTGAGATAAAATAGGCTTCCTGCCTGCCATATTCCCTGTGCTCACTTGGATCTTGGACAAGAGGTCCATGTGAGAGGTCAGCGTTTGCTCCAAGCAAGGCCAAAGTGAGTAACTCATTGGATGTCTCTTTCATCCCAAAGCATCCATGCTGCGACGTGTTTCAGCATGGCTCCTGACTAGGAGCTGCCACTGTAATTCACCATTTTCCAGACTTGAGGTCTTCCAAGTGGAGACAATTATTTAATTTCCTTCTATGCATGAAGGAGTCAGAGCTGTGATTTCAATATTGAGGTGAGCTTCTCCACTATAGCAGCTGGATAAGGAGGAGCATTTCAAAGGTGCTTCCACTGGGAAGAGTTTAATGTGGAGCAAATTGCTCCTGGGAAGCCGGATGCGCGGGAACTGCGCCATGAGCAGCTGGGTGAAGAGTGATTCATTTGCTTGGGTAAAACCTTAGTGGAAAGTAAACACCCATTTGTGCTATAACTGATAGCAGCAGCAGCAGGAGGAGCAGGAACAAGCTGAAGGTAAATCCTGCATTTCATAATCAGAGATTTTCTGCCCCTGAAAATTCAGACTCCTGTGCACACAGGACTTTCTGAGTGCGTGCGTGTGTGGTCCGCAGGTCTTTGTTATATACTGCGATTTTCCCCACCCCTCTACAAAGATAAGTAGGTAGGAGGCAGCTGTTTGGATAAGTCAGCAGCAGGCGATAAGATTATAACAAAGCCATTGGACTGCAGTGGAAAGTTTCTACGCCACACACAGGGCTTTTATCAGGGGTCTACAAATTGTCTTTGTTTCATTTCAAGGGCTTAACTTAGCTCATCCTCAAAGCAAAACGGCATCATCCTTCCTGTCATCTTCCAAGACAGAGGAAGTGCCAAGATGTGTGTGTGTTCCCTGTCACTGGATATCACCTTACAGCAGAGCTTGGAAAGGGGCTTGATTAATCAGCATTTGGGGTTTCCTTTCCTTGTTTCCCCCTGGTTTTTAGTTACTTTGGCAAAGGAGCCTCCGTTTCCTCCTTCACTCTGCCTAAACAAACCGGAGGATTTATAGATGGTGTGAAATGAGTCTGTCTGAGATAAACCAACCCTGCTGGGACCTGGGCACAGCCCTTCCCATCCCCGTGCTGCCCCCAGCACAGGCAGTGTCCAGCTCCCCCGCCCAGATGCCGGGGAAATCGCACACGTGTATTCCGTGTATACCCTGAAAAGCCTGCAGTTCTCTGGGCATCTACTGAGTTGGTAACCCAGCCAAGGCTTGTGAACTGGCTTGCAGCTACTCAGCTCTCAGCCACTGCAAAAGGGGGGAGGCTTTCGGCACGGATAGATGTTAACTCATCGGAGAAGGTGACTCAAGAGAAACAGTGTCAGAAAACTGATTGACGAAAGAAAACTTTTAGCTGGGCCTTTCAAACGCTGGAGACCTGCATGAAGGGATTGGCTTGGTAAGTATGGGGAGTTTGCTGATCACCTTTCTGCAGCCGGTGCTGCCTTCTCAGACCTCTAGTGGCTTGCACCGGCGTGTCCTGCACTGGAGGCAGGTGCAGGCAGGTCTGGAAATCCTACACACTGCTGTATGTGCGAAGAGTGCATCTGCCCTGTCACTGAGGAGATCTTATGGCAACTAGCAATACATAATGTGTAGCGTTACCTTAAAATAAAATTGAAAGCAGTATAAAAACAAAGCAGTGGCTTCTTGGAGTTGCCCACCGCTTCTCTGGCCCTGGGGACCAACACATGATCAGAGTTCAAAGATCCCTTGCAAGGCCAGTCTCTGCCCCAGAAGAATTTGCAGTGTATGTGGAAAAGACGCACAAAGAGATCATTATTATCCTATTTATTGGCCAAAGGAACTGAAGAAGCAGGGAAACTTAGAAGTGTTCCTGATGTACTTTGCATGTGTCCCTCTTTTCCATCAGCCAGAGGGCTTTCCTGTTTAGCTCACGCTGGACATAGGCTCTTCGTCTGCCACCAGGACAGTCAGATATGAGATCCTTCAGGAACTTTACTACAGGTTAAATCCTCAGCCTGTCTTAGCCCACATGACACTACAAGCCTACACAAACTCTGTTAACCTGATTTAACCAGGCCAAAGAGGAACTATGTGGCAGAGCAACCTTGTTCCCTGCCCACCTAAATGGTAGCCCAGTGTTTAACCACGGTGCAATCCTCCAAGTCCCATGCTCACAGTTTACTGAAAACCATCTGTTAAAAGAGCTATCAAACAAAACCTACCCAACACTAAATGCAAAGTGTGAGCAAGAAGTGAATGAAATAATTGAAAAACCTGGGGAAATGTCTAGACCACTTAGATGCATTTATGTATTTAAGAAAAAGTTGGCTTATGTGTTTGCTAACAACTCATCAACCTCAGAAGAAAATACTTTGAATCTTCTGCCTGATATGGTTTTTGGCTGGGAATGCAGAGATGAAACAAAGAGAGCATCTCATTAAAAAACCCGATCCCAAGCCCTGAACAGCCCAGTAATAGGCTACAGATCACTGTAAAATTTTTAAGAACATTTTGCCTGAGATTTACTCATGCTTATTAGACACGTAATGAGAAAGATGATTTATAATGCAATCTTTATATACACAACCTTTCTTCTAGAAAACAATCCTCATTTGTGAAGTGCTGGGAGAAGCATCTGAGTCATGAGTGGTTTCAACTGCAGGGGAGTGAGAGGTTGACTTAGTTAAAAACCTTTCAACATCATTATTTTACTTTCCTAGCAAAAGTTCACTAAAAACACTGAACAAAGGTGGGAGAAGAGACTCCTTTTCCTGTTGTCAGTGGCCTTTGAGCTCTTGAGTAGGAGTGTGCTGGTGGAGAGGAAAGATGGTCTAACTTGCCCAAGTGGAAACAGGTGCCCTCACCGACACGCCTGCAGCCCCATGGAAGCCCCACACCAGATTCACTGACACACAAGGCTTTGTCCCTGCGTTTTGATGGAGAAAGTGATCATAATTCATCCTAATAAGCCATAAGGGGACTACGTAGGACAACCTTCAGGGATTACTGAAGAGATCTGGGAGCTTCAGAAGTAAAAAAAGACAGGGAGGGAGTGTCAGGACACTTGTGACCTCCATAGTCTTCTTGCTCCCTATCTGCCCCTCTAAGACGGCAAGTCTGGGCCAGTCCGTGGCCTCCCTGGACATACTTGCAGAGTCCTCACCCTGTGGCTGCCTCATTTTAACCAGGAAGTCCCCTGGGAGAAGGAAGCGCTGAGGATGGGCTGAGTTCTCGCTGCGATCAAAATGACCCTACATGGAAGCTTCTGCAGAATATGCATATATGGACATATGTATAAATTAAAATAGACCTAAAGCTGCTTACAGATCAGTCTAAGTGTAAAGACATGATTTCTGTGGCCAAAAGCAGTGTGCTGAGCGTGTGGGGAGGGTACGGGTTAGTTTTATAGGAGGGAGGTTCCTCACTTGCTTTTGCTCTTTTTTTTTTTTTTTTTTTTTGCATCAGTTACTGTGAATGGTAGCTTTTTTCTTCTGAATGAGCTTTGGGCAAACAGCTCTGGGTGTAGATATCAATATTTTTAATTATGAAGCAGAGGGATCAAGCTATTCACATTCTTTAGACCTCCTGTCACTGAGGTATAGCTATTGAGCCTCTATTAGATCCTGTTGAAATAAGCACAACACGACCATTACTTTCAGTAAGGTCAAGGCCGGGTCCATTGCAGACAGAGATCCATTAAGCCCTTTACACACAGGCCAAGACTGGCCTGAAGTTCTTGTTCATTCCTCCTGGCTGCTGTTAATCAATTAATATGTGAATTTGCAGACTCAAATGGAGACGAGATATTAATATAGACTATGCACTGTTTCCCTACAGGAATTCATGTAAAAGCTGTCATTAACATAATGCATATACATGAGTCCAACAGAAAGCTATTAACTTATGTATTCATCCAAGCAGGCTCAGTAAGTACTTTACCATCAACAACCTTACTGCACTTAAAATTAAATATGTGTGTCAAGGTTAGTGCTTCCTGGGCTGAGAACCTGAACCAGAAGAATATTAACAGATGTTAGCAATATGTGTGTGAGGGAGGGGAAGATCACACCTGAATCTAGTCAGTACCAAGCAGTACTTGGAGCCTGGAGCTAATCGTCTAGAAAACCCTCACTTTTAATGAGGCCAGACTGAGTTAGTGTTCTCCAGTGATGCCTTTCTCCTCTTGATGTGTCCAGATGGACGTTCTGACACGGAGCAGCAGTTCAACACAGTCCAATCTTGGGCACCAAGGAATCGGCATGGCCTCTTGCAGCAAGACAGAGCTATCTAAAGAAATGTCTCTGTCTGATACAGAATTACCTGTGGCCTCCAGCTCCCTGCAGCACCTCGTTGTCCCAGGTATGGAAGAACAATTACTGCTCCCTGTCGTCCAGAAAACCCTCTGGTTGGAGGTGGGACTGTTGAAACAATGTTCAAAGAAGCTGCTGTAAGTTGGCTTTACTTTCCAAAAACCTATTGATTTAAAAACAGAAATACCAACAATCACTAGCTATTTCACAAAATTATTAAGAGACAGGTAACTGTTCTAAGGGAAATGCAGGCTTTAAACTCTGTTGGAGAAAAGAGCCTGCTCAGGTCTGAGATTAGACTTCTAAGTATAAAACAGAAAGCTCTGTCCAGAAGTGTTCCCAGGACTTACCCAGTTGCAGGAATCCACCGTGATCCTGTATCACACTCCCCATGGTATCTGAGGGAGTGTGCACAGGAATCAGGGAAGCAGTCATATTTGTAAGAGGTCCAAGGAAGGGGAAACGCTATGCGAGAAAAGGGAATTGGCAAAGATGACTATTGTTTAAGAAAATAAAATAAAATAGACTAATGAGACAATCTGGGAAGCAAAACGGCCAGTGAGTTGGACATCTGTTCCGGGGAAAAGGCTTGGGAGCCATTTCAAGGGATGTGGTAAGAGAAGGGCGACCAAACCCCAGCTTGATTAGAGGAAGCCGGCATAGGCTGAGGCACAGGAGGATCATGTCATGCTTAACTACTCTTCAGGAATTCTTTGAAGATACCACTGCCACGACAGATAAGGGCAATTTAGTGGGTAGTAGAATATTTTGATTTTCCAGAAGCATTTGACAGTTTTCCATACAGGAGATTAATGGCTTTTGTACAAAGACATTAAAGAGAAGATAAAACAGTGACTGGAATGGAAAAATAGCTTAAAAATAGGAGACAAAGGTTGGCAAAGGATAGAAGGAAGCATTTTTGACTGTTTCTAAAACTGAGACTTCTATTTATAGTGGACCAAAGGATATTTATGTTGAAGCCAGTGGTAGTTTGCCACTGAAATGAGCTTTGCAGGAAGACAATGAAAATGGGTGGCGTTCTGCTTGATCTATGTACCTGTTCCAAACAGCTTAAAATGGGACGGTAAATTACCTGGCTGCAGGAGCTGCAGGCCAACAGCAGTTGGAAGCCCTGCTGGCTTCACTTGGAGGGTCTGGCACAGCGACACCTTGGGGCAAATTCCCCCACCAACCCGTGGGGAGGGGGCTGGAGGTGTCTCACTGCAGCCAGGCAGCGAGAGTGCTCCCACCCAAACCCCTGCCTTATTCATGGCGCCAAAAGTACATCCCTGGTAAGTGCTATTGCAAGACCCAGAAGCAGGGCTAAAACAACCTGTTTGAAGAAGGAAAAGGGCTTTCCATAACATGCCCAATGCTACACAATGCATCCATAGTGCTGCAGGCTTGTACAGCAGCACCCTTAGCATGTACCTGCAGCAGGATTAGGCCTCCTCCCCCAGGAGCCTCTTACTACTGGGTCCTGATGGGCAAAGTGTCAGTGCTGGCCCTATAGGCCAAGTGTTCATGGCATCTGCTCAAAGCCAGCCAGGCCAGAGGAAGTTTAGGAGAGACCCCAAGGGCTGCAGGTCCCCAAAAGCCCTGCATGTGCGTTTGTTCAGCAATGTCAACTTCCCAAATCAGTCACAGAATTATAGAACGTTAGGGGTTGGAAGGGACCTTCAGAGATCATCTAGTCCAACCCCCCTGCCAAAGCAGGTTCACCTAGAGCAGGTTGGATGCTCCAGGTGGGTTTTGTCATTAATCCATAGCATACTCATTACCAGATAAACCAGTGGGTCACTCTGAGTCAAATCCTTTGGTAACCAGTGCATTGTAATGCCTAGAGGGAGTAAAGGACAAGGAGCAGGGGAAAGCTGAGGTCTTCCTCCTGGCTCCATCAGACTCAAAATTCAGGTTGGTCTCAAAGGCAACAGGATCTATCTGAAGTGTCTGAACTCTTCACTAGTCACTCCAGCCAACTGCTCATATGTATCACCATGCCCGTGTCAAGCACCGGAGCTGCCCTGGCCGATATGCATTGGCTTCGGGAATTAAAGGAAAGCTTGTGAGCAAGTATCTGATGACACAGAAAGTCACAGCTGGGTCCTAGCCCTGCTGGGTGGATCAATCACAGTGTCTCTGAAATTGGTGAATGGGTCATTAAAGTGACATCCCATGAGTTCAAAATTGGCATGTGTCTTCAGGGTCAATAGAGTCATGTTGTCTGTTCATCAGAAGGACATACAGATGTATCCTGTTTTTCAAGTCTGACTATGGGTTCTGAAGCTGTGTGACAACCTTCCTCTTGGGTAGAAGTTTCTTTAGTGTAGCCTGATGCTCTTCTGCTTTGACAGATATGTTCTTGGTTGTATCCATAACCTAGGCCTATGTAAGAGATCCTAAAGGTGTTCAACTCATTTGCACTGAGTGTCTTTATATTTGCACTCAGGTTATGTTAATTGTTGGACACAGGGCACATCAGACAGTAAATCACTAAACAATTTTTTTCCCACAAGACTTCATTATCTCTCAGACCTAAAAGAAGCAGTCTGCAAAACAGAAAAGCTTTCAGATGATTTTGCCTGAATACTCTTTCTTTTCCTTTTCACTTTTGCATGTAGTACTTTAGCCTGGCTTTCAGAGTTGGGGGG
>JAOXJK010000023.1:44448751-44468376 GCA_025774025.1 Xenus cinereus | reverse complement strand
TTCAGAGTTGGGGGGGGGGGGGAAAGATGGGGGAAAAAAAAAAAGACAGGAAAAAATATATCATGTTCAAACGCCTGTGGGGAAAAAAACCAACATTTGAAACATGTTGCTTTAAAATATAACTTCCTACCTGTAGTCTTTGTTTTTTCTGGAATTGGCTAGAATCCTTGATGGCACTTGAGTTTTTAAAAACTCCTTTAAAAACTTACTCAACGAAAGTAAATCAAGACAAGGAATACATATGGTAACAATACTGTCTCCTGCTTGGTTTCGACTTGTTCCAGCTGTTTGCAGGATGGTGTGTTGCAGGGCTGGGAACACTGTGTCCATAACCATGTTACTGGAACTGACAGACAGACCACTTGGGCAGCCCACTACACCTGTGTGAGCAGGTAAGGTAACAGATAAGGTAGCAGTCGTCTTGCGGCAGTCAACAGAGTTACTTTGATATAACAGAGTGAAATCTAGCTCCTCAGACTCCTTGAGGCTGCCATAAGAGAAGGTCATGATCAGCAAACAAAAAGAAAATAATATCTGGGTGTTCAAAGTCCATCTGAAGTTTAATTTCTCTGCCAGAAAACCCAGCACTAAAGTTTAAGATAACATTTGGAGGGAAACAGATGTACTTGGGTGGTTTATTTGAAGTAACTTCTCATATCTTGTAGCCTGACTCTTTAACATTTTTCTCTTACTTGAACATTTAATGTGATTACCCCTTACAGCAGAGCTATCGTTAGCGCTGCACAAAGAAGCATCCCAAGGGAGATGCACTTTACGCTCCTGTTTGTGATCAATGCTAAAAAAAGTTGCATACCTGAATGTATAAGTGTATGAACTTAAAAACGCTATGTTGAATCCCTTATTCAGTGATAGTATTGAGCCCTTACACAATGATTTCTCTTGTTGGATCTCTAGAAAATGTGGTATTTTATTGTTTAGTTGTCTCTTTGCTGGCATCATAAGAAAGATACTAAAGTAATTTGCCACAAGTTTCCTGCCATAAAATGACAGGCCTGGGAACTGAACCCTGGCATCCTGTCACCCACCCCGGCACCTCTGAACCCTGTAGGCCACATTGCCTGTTATGCTGCGGGGCAGTTTGGGGTGGGTCACATCATGCGTGTCTTTGACCCATCTAATTACCTCATGCAGCGTTCCTCTTTTCTCCTATCCCTTTCCTTAGTGCTACTATACAAAACAGAAACATCAACTGCCATGTAATGCATATAAATATAATGGCACCATAAACAATAACCACAGCTTAAATAAATGGCCAGGACAGGACTGTGCTCCTTCTTTCCCTGATTTCTCTGCAGATCAGTCTTCAGGGGAGGGGAGGAGAGGAGCGTGTGTGGCACTTGGGAGTACTGGGTGCTTTAATCGGCAGAGCAGAACATTTCGCATCCAAGGTTATCACCTGCTATATGTCTTTCTGGGACTGCCCAGGTATGAAAAACTATATTTAAACATACCTTTAAACACCCCTACCCACCGCCTCATACTTCCTATCTCAGAAGTCCTTCAGGCTGCAATAAGGTTAAAACCAGGGTTAACGCTGATTGCCAAAATTAATTGTGAGTTAAATAGAAGCAAGGTCCAAGGTGGAGCAGTTTTGTGTTACAAAACCAGGAGTCAGCACACAGCAAACGTCACAGTCCATGGCGGGAGAGCGGAGCAGGCAAGGGTTCAACAGGATCAGCTCTGAGTATCAGGGATTGTGGAAGAAGAACTTCCATCAATTAATATTTGTCAAGGAGAAAAGGATTAAGCACGATGAAATCCAGATGCAAAAATACAGACTGGGCAAAGGATTATGAAGCGCTCCGTTGCTGTAGGAGCAGGTGCTGCAGTGGAGCTGACATAGAATGGCAACCTCAGTCTCCCCTTGGCAGGCGGTATTCAGGAGCAGACTCACCTGTGGGGTCTAGGCACATCAAAGTGAACCTCATCCCTGTGTGAGAGAGTGAGTATCGAGTGTTGGTGGCACCAGAGGAATCATTACACAAGCTTCAGATGGAAAAATTGAGGTCAGGTGTTATGGTTTTAGGTTTTTTTAATAAAAATTTAAGACAATGAAAAAAGACTTTTGGGGAGCTATAACCGTGAGCCCCAACCCTGGTCTGCTCTTCCATGGTGCATAGCACACAGTACTCAATGGCTTCAACAGACCTGGCCAACCCACTTGACCAAATCCCTGATTTCAGGTAAGAATAACATTTGCCAGATCAGAGTTATAGAAAAAGCCCCAGGGATGGGAAATAATGCTGCTTATTTCTGCTTTTAAGGGAAACTCAATGGGTCAATACGAGAGATGGAGCACTCTGCATCCAGCTGGGCTTCCTGCCCACAGCGTTAATGCTCACTAATGCTCACTCCATGCTCAGTCTCAGCATGGAGTTGTGGTGGCATCATCAGAGCAGCCCAATTAGAGGCATCACCAGAGGCCTGGAGCAGCTCCACTGCAGCTACAAAACAAGCCTCTGTGCCCACTCTGTGCCCAAGCCCATGGATCAGTGTAAATTAACACGATCCTCAGCAAGGAGAACAAGGATCTCTCAAACGTACACTTGTCCATGCGTCTGTTTGTGCAACCGTCTTTGTTAGACTTCTTCCTTATCAATTGGTTTCTGAAGTTTCAAGAGACACAGCATCTTTGCTGTTCTCTGCAGCTGTGACCTAACATCTAGAGCTAGGTCCTGTGGAAAAGCAGTGTTTTTCCTCAGATTTATAGTAGAATTGTAAGAGAGAGCAAAAATGCACGATCCTTCCTGATATGAGCTACTGCACTTTGAGAGCATCACCTCAAGTAGTCTGTGTCCTCACTGGACAGTTGCAGGAATGCTGCACCTTACACCCCACAGCACCAGCATACACAGATGTTCTCATGTCCTCGGAAGCAAAGAGGTACAAAAGTACGTAGAAAGCAGCCCGAGGAAGCTGGTCAAGAGCTGCGAGGGAGAGGGAGCTTTGAACAGTGCCGTGACTGAAGCAAGGTCTCTGTCTTCTTCAAGGAGAGGTGTCTCCAAGCTGCCACACCAAGGGGACAGGCACTTGGTGGTGCACAGCAGCACGCAGTAGGCAGCCCTGCCCTGTTCCTCACACCCTGGTGATCATGTAGCCAGGGAGTGTTTGCCAGAGCCGCCTCATTATCTGATTTCAAGAGTAAAATCTGATTTGATTTAAAAACCAAACACGAAAATTGAAAACATTCAGATTTTTCACATGTTGGTGAACAAACCCTTGGGTTCAAGTGCTATCATACGAAGAACAGAACTGCAGCCGGCCGAGTTTTGCCCAGTTGCATTTTCCCCCACCTGACAGGATGGGAGCAGGCTGTGGACCTTCCCTGGAGCTTGCCTAGGCACTGCCACAGCAAGCCTGGATTTACGGACATGTTTTGTCCACGGTGACCATGAGGTGGCCAGTGACCCATCACAATTAATCCCCTGAAGGCTTTTGGCCATGCTCTAATGCTACCGAAGTCAGCATGAAGATTCCCACCAGTTCAAGCAGGATCAGGATCTGGCCTGGTGGAAGCAAGCAGAAAGGCTGAGACAACGACCTCTTGATTGCTCAGAATAATCTCCCAGGTGATGGGCATAAAACAGTATTTACAGAAAAAGCCAAGCCCATTTTACCTAGCTCTCCCATGAGGCAGCCCTCTTTCTGCTGCTTGTCATACAAAAGCAGAGAAGCTGGCATTCGCAGCGCTGATAATATCTAATAAATCAACACATTGAAGCCATCTTTCCAAATAGACAACTGTGTTTATTAGTACAAGACACTAGTAAAAGCATTCTGTAATGAAGATTTCCTCATTTCTTTGTTTTATGTTTATTATAGGCTATCCTCTGTGCAACAAATAAAACTGACATGACGGTTATTAGAGTCATAGGCACACTTGGATATTTTTTTTAATGTGCCTGGGGTAACTAACACAACACAGCAATGTTGCAGGAACTGCAAAGGGAGTAGATGTTGTTTCACGTTACAAGGCAGACTAACACAAATTTATGTGGGTAGTTTCCTGGGAACTGATCCAAAGAGGACCTTAGATGTCACCATCCCTAGCACTGCAATGCCGTAGTTTCAATGTCTATTCCTAGGGCGTAATCTCCAGCCCCAAATGTCCATTTAGCATGGACAGAAGCAGGATGCAACATGGGATGCCACAACTCAATATTGAGCACTGCCAATGATCAGCTTCAGTGGAAATGAGCTCCCAAAAGTCTCCATTTAGGTACCAAAACTGGAGACCACAGCTTTAGTGAACACGTCTGCTATATACGAATAAATGTTTAAAAAGTGTTTCCTTATCAGGCTGATCAGCTTTGTACTTCTGGAAAAGTGATCAGGGGAATATGAAAAAGATATTCTGTGCAACTTTTTGACATCGTTAAAGGGCTAAAGTGTATAAGCCTTTTCCAGGGATTTAGCAATCAGCTCAGGTTAACAGCCTGAAGCAAAATAACTCATGTGGTTGTTATTCTATGGGAAATACCCTGGGCAGTATGTATTGGTTTGTTAATTAATAAGCAGTAGAAGTACAGAATCAGAAGGCTGATTTTAAAAATTCCTCTTTCTGATTAATCAGGACATTCTGTTAATTACATGCTATGCAAAAATATGAGCTGGGATATAGGGAAAATGAAGACCTTCACAACACGTATTTATCCTCAACAAGAAACAAAGTATGAAAAACTGCCAATACCGAATCTCAGCCTTGTTTGCATATTGCAGTGCTGCCAAAGGCAATGGTGTGAAAATTTGCAAGACCCAAATTCATCCCTGGTGTTATTCACCTCGCTCTGGCGGAGATACAGCTGGGATAAGTTTGTCTTGACAGAGATAAACAAACCAAGGTATTAGAGAGAGCCGCCTGCCAAGAGCAGAGATCAGCGTCCTGCTCCTAGGAGAAATGAGCAGATACCACTACCAGTGGTGGGTTTAACCCAGCCCGCAGCACAGGAGTTAGTAAAGCTCTCTGTTTCTTCCGTATGAAAGTGCAAGCTGTTCCCCACAGCTGGATGATCCACGCGGCTCCAAATCCAGCTGTGGGATGGTTAACACCCTTAACACTGGCTACATTTCTCCACCTGTGAAACACAAATAAGGACTTAAGTGACCAACCAGGAGCCCAGAAAGAGTATAAGAACAGGGCAAAATGTGGTGATACTTGCCCTGAATACACTCTCCCCTCCTCCCTGTGCCTTTGCGGTTCAGTTTCCTCAGATAAGACTTGTCTTTGCATTTAATGGTCCTCAATGGATTTTTTAAGAAGAGCAAATTCTTCATGAAAGTATGTCACTTATAGACTCTTCTCCTTGCACAGACTGTTAAGGTTCCTGCCTGATGGTCCCAGCCCCCTAGCAACAGATGCAAGATGCCAGTTTTATCCCTTCTCCAAGTTTCATGGAGATTTAAACTCTTGATCCCACACATGTACATGCATTCGACTGCTGGAACTTTCTGCTGTGTCCTAACAACCCTTGCCTGTCACGTCCATAGGAACAATGATGAACTACCTGGGACAAAGACTCAGGCCCACATTGCATCAATACATCTTCTCAGTTTCTTCAATGTTTGGATAGTTTAACTGGAGAGCTGGTGAACAGCTCAGTGAATTTCTGTGAAGACCTATGCTGGCAAACACTTTCAGCCTTGAAGTCACCCACCCCAGATTCCTACCACAGCTCAGCTAAATTGCTCTGTGCATTTCTAATGTACTTGTCATGCAGCCTGGAGATACCATGACATTTGTGTCAGCAAAAGACATCAAACCTTTCCAACGGGTCTATGCTGTGCTCTGCATTGGGATGAGCTAGCAAATGCCAGAGCTAGGACCAGGGCTGCAACCATGTATTGCTCGTAATACTACATTTTGCAGGGTACCCAGATAGTTAATTTGATCTGCTGCCGTAGGAATCCCTGGCGGAGAGGCAGCAGGAGCAAGAAGGCTTATCTGAAGGGAAGCCAGGTCTTACACAGCCCACTAGGCTGATATTAATTATGATGGTCTTCATCAGATTTTCTCAGAAACATTAAAATACATGTGTTGCTGTTCATCTTTTTGCCATCTTGTTGTTTAAAAAAAAGGAGAGAGAGAGTGAAAAAGACAGAAGTGTGTGGGAAAGAAAGCAGGGTTGCTTTCAGACATTTGGTATGAGAGCCAGCTCTGTACTTGACTAACTTCATCTGTGTGCTGCCGGGACGTTGGGTAAAGCTGACATGGATTTGAATGAAGAAATTTGGACAAGGGGATGAAATTAAGTGCAAGAGAAATATAGGCTGAATTTCAGGACCTAATGTTTAAGTGTGAGGGAATTTTTTAAACTAAAGAAATCAAAAGGGACTAAAGGTCCTGTTTTTTCCAGCATCTGCAGGCAGAATAAGACAACCTGCTAGGGAAGGTACTTCTTTTCCCTGCCCCATTCATGTCCATAAACACCCCAGGGTCAAATCTCAGGGAGCAGCGAGACAGCACACACGAGCACTGTAGATGCCTACAGTCACGCAACATGGATGGAGACGTACAGATGGGAGGGCTGGGGCTTTCCTGGGTGAAGGCTGGGCCAGCTTGCCCAGAAGCGAGGAGATCCATGCTGCCTTGCACTGGGACATAACCTCTGTGATCCGTGCTTGCAACGCAAAAGGGACCCAGTCTGAGGAATTTAGGTCACCAACACCTAGCAAGACATTGCCTGAAGCGCTGCATCCTTTTCCTCCATCAGGAGCTCGTCTTCTACAAGAGGCATTGGGTCTGAAATCAGAGGTGGTTCTGAACGCAAGGAGGCAGGTGCCAGCTCTAGGTGTCTGTGCCACTCAGGCAATTAACTGACAAATATAAACCAGATCTCCACATTTCAAAGCTCATTTGCATTGCTCCTGAGACAGTCTGTCGGAAAAGGATGCAATTAGGTTGAAGCTGACAAGATTTATGCACGGGGGAAAAAAAAAAAAAAAAGAAAGAACAAAAAGGGAATCCATCGAACACCCAGGCAAGTGGCAGTTCTGGCACGAGCATCCTTCAGAGGACAGCAGTCAGCAGGGCTTCAGCAGCCATGAGGGGGACACAGAGCCGCTCCCCCTGCCAAAGTCAGCAGAGAGGGGATGCTCTCAGCACTGGAGTGTTGCTGGCAGCCTCGGTGGGAGGCTGCTGCTAGCAGTTGAGCTGCTACATCGCCAGCCCAAGCTGCCATCCACCCTTGGCAGCATGAGCCAGGCTGTGCGAGCGGCTCAGCTGATCCTCTGCTGCTTGCAGAGTTCAACTTCTGCTCTTCGTGGACCATGCACGTGGTCACGAAGATCCAGAAGATGTAGCTCTCCATTCACCAGATATGTTCCTGCTCTAAATAGAAGGGTTGTCATTCCAGAACCATGAGCAAGCTCAGCAGTCACCACGATGAACAGACCTGCAGATCAGGCAGCTGGGATGTACCTCTCACTTAACTAGGCTATACGGGCAAGGTGCCAAAATCTATATGACTGGCTTCCCTCAAAAGTAGGAAAACTACATAAGAATCGACTCAAAGTGGATGGCATACCTGCTATATAAGAGTAAAATCACCACAGTAAAATCACCTGTTCCGCCTTCAACACTAAGAGGTCTTGGGAGTTATTTTCCGCTTGTCAAATTCAGACTTGTGAAGAGAAAAAATAAAGCTTTCACTTGCAAACAGTACTTAATTCTGCTGTGTGGTAAAACGATTTCAATAATTAAATGATTAAAGCATTTTAATGGTTGTTGGAGATTGTTCAATTGGCATGGAAAAACACATTCCCTCCTTCCACTTTTTTTCTTTTGGCTCCACTATGACAGGAGCTAATGGTGTCTGAGCAGCTCACTTGTGATTCTGGTCCTTTATTTGCCACTGGGCAGTCATTTCAGCAGGCTGCTAATAAAAAGTACTCCTGTTTCCATTCTCCAGGCAGGATGGAGCTATGGCAGCCCTGCAAGCACTGCCCTGCTGCCACAGGCAAGCCCAAAGCTGTATTTTAACCCAGATGGGCAAAACGTGTCAGAGTCCCCTTGAACAACCGAGTCTCGACAGCCAATATATTTGCATGTGAATTAGCAGCAGACAAAGAGAAGTGATCGGCTGTGCTGCCTTTGTTTCACTTGCCTCCACTCAACAGTGCCTGCATGGCCCTAGGACCTGCAGCAGGAGAGACAGTGAGCTGCTGATTCCCAGCCATCTCCCCCACGACACAACTTTCTAAATCTCTGTTACATCCCCTTAAACGCTACCTTTTTGAGGTTTAATAGTCCTAACCGACTCAGTCATTCCTTGTATTAATACCTTTCCTTGTGCTACTTACCTTTCTCTGAAGCTGTTTGCAGAGAGGTGCCCAGAGCTGCACAGGGGTGAGCTGGGACCCCTTCCCTGGCAGCAGCATTGGGGTTCCCATTTCATGTTCTCTTCCTTTCCCAATAATTCTCCATATTTAATCAGCTTTTGATAGCTGTTGTGGAAGGAGCTGATCTTTTCATGGATCTATCTGCCCGTCACCAGACACACTAAATGCCCGTACACACCACTTCACACAATGATGTGCTTTGTTCACAATCTAGATCACTTATCTGCAAGAATTTGATTTGCTTTTTATTACCAGTCAGTTTCATTAGGTCCTCTTGTAACTCCTTCATTTCAACAGCTTGAAAAACTCTGTGTCACCAACAAATATTAACTCACGTCTCCCTTCCCTCTCCAGATAATTTATGAACACATCGAACCCAGACATGGCAGAGATCACTGACACTGATTACTAGCACAGGCAACAGACCTGCACAACTTCCCTCCACTGAGGAAAATGACCATTTACTTCCACTTGTAGTTTTCTATCCTTTAGCCAATTACTTGCGTGGATTAGAACCTTACAGCTTGCCCTCTGGTTACTTCGTTTCCATAAAAACCCTCTTGACAAGGCTGCTGGAAAACCAAGGAGACTCTGTCACCAGCATCACATATTAGTTTACCAAAACACCCTTAGAGGTTTGTTAGGCAGAACTCCCCTCTCAGAAGCCAGGTTGATTCTTCATCACTTGCCTGTTTTCATCCAGGTGTCCATTAACTCTCTCCCGTATCACAGACTGAGCCAATTTGCCTGGCACAGATGTCAGACTTGTCATTTCATAGATTCCTCCCCAGGCCCCTCCCTTTTACATGTGATTACAATCACATTTGCCTCCCTCCAATCTTCAGATGCCAGTCAATGAGTGTTAATTACTAGCTAATTTCTTAACTACAACTTGTATGTTAGATTTCATTTAATATTAATTACATATAGAATTTCAGACATCTGAGTTATTCTACTGTTAAGAATTTTCATGGCAAAGAGGAGACTTATACAGGTGTGAATTTCAGGATGGACTCAGTTTTATCCAGAAGCATGAATTAATTACAAATTCACAAGGTAAGCATACATATCGCTTATTTGCCTAGCCACACAAGTTGTCAGGCATCCAATTTACATACAGCAGGACTTTGCTTGCGCAGATGCTGCAGAGCATGAGCTAATATATTCATTTACGGAAAAATCCAACCTGCTGTATTTCATTGTTAAGTACATAGGGGTTTATGCACAGTTTATTTTTATATTTTATTTTTATTTATATCTCCCTTCCCCACCACTCTTTTCTTCAAAAAATCTGTGTTTGGAACTGTTATGTCAATGATATGTTGAAGTCTTGAAAGTAAAATTGACTGGTCCCCACTGAGATCAGTGGAATATTTGCCAGAGATTTCAACATGATGCCAGTACTTCATTCAGATCTGTTCATTGCTCCTGCTAGCAGTAAGAGTAGAGAAACAGTTTCCCTTGCAATCATGCTGCACGAATAGCACTTCCAGTCCCAAAGAGCTTACTGGGGATCAGTGAGGGAGAGATGAAACAAAAGGGAGGTAGACCCCCTTGGCAAAAGAAACCTATTCCTGAGAAGCCTGTCTCAGATTTGAGCTTCTAATATTAGAAAAGCCTATACAGCCTGTTGCAAAAAGACTATCTCAGAAGATGTTAGCAGTGCATTTAGGGATGTAGCCGTGAAACTGGACATAGAACAACATAAGCAATAGCCTACAATGGCCAGAAACTGATCTGCTGGAAGATATTTCCTCAGAAGGTAAGAAGGCATCTCTAGACCTTTAGCGTGCCCTGTACACAACTACAGCAGAGTTTTAATTGCATCAGGACTGCAAAACAGCCCTGAGCTAGGATGCTGAAAGCAGTGGCAAGAACCCGTGGCAGGTGACTGAACTGATGCCCAAAATCCAGAGAAAAAAGAAAGAAGCTTTAAAACAGTATGAAGTCTTTGAGCAAAATGATATAAAAGAACAGAAGGTAACTCATGGGTGGTGGCAAATTCAACAGGTTGACTAGCAAGCCTGAATCGGCACCACTGAAACACTTGTAGTTTGGATCTTGACATGGATGATCCGTTCTGATCAAGACAATGTTGTGATATTACAGATGCAAATAGGTGCCAGATTTGTGTTCTCAGTAATGTCTGTGTGGAAAGGGTCTTCAGATGTAAAATCCCAAGAAGTACCACAAAATATCTGAGCAAGCTGTAAAGCACTAAAGCAGAGTAGGGACCAAAACCCTTTTTTTTTATGCTCTGCCCTTGTACACCTTCCACCCACTATTTCTGCCAACAATTTTGTTTTTCATGTATAACCAGTACAGCAAGCCCTTGTTGGATATTGCTTACTGCAAATCAGCCAGGATGTGCTCATGATTTCCACGGATCTCTAACAACTTAAACCACCAATCACTCAGACATATCAACAGTAAAGTGGTGTTGAAGAAATCTAGACCTTCTTTAGTTAATGGTGTTCTTCCCCATCTCCTTTAAGACAGAGAAGAATAATTTTTTGAAGCGTGGAAAATGTTTTTTCCACTTCAGTTTAGATGCTTAGCCACTTTGCCTTTAGATAGAAGTGACTTTCGTGCTAGACTTGACGAGGAAAAGTAAGTGTTTGAGAGCAGGAGGAAGGAAGAAAAGAGCCCATAACTCTGCCCTTTCTGTAAGCTGAAGTACAGATCAGTTACCAAAAATGAACATGAAGCAGCCAGAGTTAAATGCCCAGGTGCCAGTGATCTTTAGGAGGAATTGCGTGTCTACTTAAGTTCCCCCATTAAAAACAAAGACCCAAGCTTCCTGAAACAGAAGATTTACAAGTCTGCTTTACACGTGTCCCAGACAACCAAATGAAGGGGAGTATATGGGATATTGTGAAATAACTCTGGAATTCTGCACGCAAGTGAGTTTATTTTTATTAGCCGTTCTCCATGTAAGCTGTGTGCCTCTCAGGCACCTCACCTCAGATGTTCCTGGCATGCAAGGCTCATAGTGCTTGCCTTAGCTTTATTCATGGATTCCATTTTGTGATAGCAGAAATACATTCCTCAGAGGATTGTCAGCTGGGGGATTGTCAGGGTTCTGGAGGCTGGGAAAAAGGGCTCTGAAATGTCACCTGCAGCGTCCCATCAGTGCCCAGCAGCGGGCTGCAGTCCAGTCACATTGTCCAAAGAGGAATTGCACGCCCGCTGT
This sequence comes from Xenus cinereus, assembly GCA_025774025.1. NCBI lineage: Eukaryota > Metazoa > Chordata > Aves > Charadriiformes > Scolopacidae > Xenus > Xenus cinereus. Next base: position 44,456,825 of record JAOXJK010000023.1, on the reverse strand, counting down.
AATACCTGAAGCAAATTTACCCAGGGTGTAACTCCGTGGCTGCCAATCAAATTGATCTAAACCAAAGTCTGGTCCCGTATTTCAATGAACGTGACCAGTTAACATTCATTTCTCACAGTTTGATTAATTCTAAACTTTCTTTCCACAAGAGTTCACAGTTAATTAGGTGGTGATGGGTCCTGCTGTGACCTCCCTCGGGAAGAGCTCGCTTCTGTGGGCGGATGGAGAAGAGGCAGCTGTGATACTATAAACCTACCTTGCACGCAGCCAGTGTGAAAGCACTGGACACTTAACATTCTCAAATACTTTACTAGATTCACTCAGGAAAAACGGGACATTTCTGTGAGATGTGGGCACTTATTTGGGCCTGCTTTGAACCCAAACGAGCAGCTGAAGGAAGGACGTGACCACAAGCAGAGAGAAAATATTTGCTGATGGCCTCTTGTGCAAATGTCTCTGTCTTCTGTAAGAGCTCATTTAGCTGCCATAGGCTAGCCATTTCTAATCAAATGCTCCCAGGCATAGCCACTAAATTAGTTTAATTGCAGAAAGATTTTGGAGTTTCAGAAGGTTCAGGGTCCATTTAGTTTCTTCCCGTTTACGTTTCACTTGCACACATCTGTCTTCCAAAGCTCCAGCCAGGATCTCGAGCAGAGTGCCAGACCAGCGTGTGCGTGCACACGTAGAGGAGATCACGCTCAGAAACTTTTGATTAGCTAGACAGCTATTTCATTTACAGACAGCAGTTGAGCATCATCCAGGAAAATGAGTTAACTGAAACATAATTAACTACATGTCAGCAGAGCAAGTTGAATTAGTCTGTTGAGGAAATTAACAGGCACTCAAATACAATGGGGTTTCCAAAGAGTCTATAGAAATAGAATAAAGGGACACAGCAACCAACTCACATTTCTAATTAGAGAAGAAAGTATGAATGAAATACAAGTCTCCCCCACATCTCGCTCACCTTTCACATGCCCTTTCACAGAGGGATTTCTACACGCGGGAACATTTCAGGCACATCTAGAACTTGTTTAATCCAAAAGTTAAACCGTGTTGGCAAGTTACTTCAAGTCACTTTAGGCAGAGGCAGGGCAGTTTCTGAGGCAGTCAGTCATGCACTGAAGTAATGCCACGTGATTTAGGAAATCAGCCATGCAGAAACGCCAGCGAGCTCTGCACAGCAGCTCATCAAAGGGTATTCAGTGGGAACACTCAGCAGTCAATCCTGATGCTGAAATCCAGGCTCAAGTTTCAGTTTCAAGTAAATTCAAAGTTCACGAGTGAGGATATTTTCTCACAGGTAGCTGTAAGCCTCTTTATTCTGCTTTCATGCTCCCAGGTCAATTCTTTGCCTCAGATAATTAAACCCAGTGTGGTGCTAAGGGGCTGTACAATAGGGCACACCCTGGAAAACACCCCAGGACCTCAGCACGGCCACCAGAGACTCTCTTTTCCCCCAACCTCCCACCCGCATACAATTCAAAGCCCCAGAGCTGCAACCGTGCTTTGGGCATTTCTACAGTCTGGGCTCTGCTGACCCGGGACGCCTTTGCCTCCCGGGCTGCCAGCCCTCCTTCCACAGGGAGGGGACATGGAGGAGCCCCAGCCCTACAGCCCCCTCACCCAGGGGTGAGCACTGCCTCTGTTTTCCTAGGGAATGAATCCCTTTCCAGCTTCAAAGGTAAATACAAAATCTCTCTTTCCATCAGCTCTGGTGGATGCCGAGTTGTCTTCGGGGCCAGACTCTTTCCTCAGACAAAAGCTTGTCATTCCCAATATCTTCAAAGTGCTTCAAGCACCAGGACTTGGCTCCGTCCTCGCTTTCCTACAGCTCCTTCCACACAAATGCAAGAAAAGCCCCCAAACCTACCAGCTGCTCACCCAGACCCCTCCCTGGCTGTAAAACTCCGGCTTCCTAGCAAGTGCGAATGGGCGGGTGAATTTAAGTTCCCATCCTTGCTTTTATTCGTAAAGTCATGTTTGCTGTTACTCCTGAGATGAAAAAATAAAACCCAAACAGCCTACTTTCCAAACAGAAATGGAAAGCAGCACTCTCTTTTTCTGACACATTTTGCCACAGCCTCAGGTTTAAACCAGACCCAAATGGCCATGCTTATTATTCTCCTGTGGGCAATGAGGAAGCAGTTTCTCAAGCTACAAATGTAAACTGGAGTGATTCATTGTGCTTTACATGCCTCGTGTGCTTTTCCTAGCCAATTTGGGTAAATATGGTATCGGAAATCGGGTTCTGTATGAACAATTGCTAACAATTGCTGCTAAGGGCCCCATCACTTTTTGCTTCATTTAATATTCTCTGTAATTATGCTAGTCATGAAGAAAGTCATTCGGTATTAATGTGGATGTCACACGCCCTTCCACGGAAACCTCAGCAATAATTAATGCTCCATTAACACCTTAAGTGTCTTGTTATTATTTATTCATTTAGCATTAAAATTGATGAGGCTGTTTTAGGGAGAAAAGAGTCAATATATATTGTACAAGATACATTTTTTTTTGCATGTGTCCACACTGTCCCTGCAAGGGCCACGAGACATTGGTTTAGTGACCGATGCCAGTGAATCTGTAGCCCCAGCTATATTCTCCTCCCAGCCTGCTGCTGTGCTATAAATAACTCTAGCTCAAACAGGGAGATACGTAAGACACTTCAAGAGAACACCAGAGGAAAATCAGGAGATGATGTCTGGCAAGCTTTTTTGGCAAAGAGACCGAAGACCCAGGAAAATTTCATTCTGTTCCCATCTCTATCATGCTTCCAGATGTCCATGAACAAGCCACGCAGAGTAAGGCCTCACCCTGTCAGACGGTCAGGCTCTTGGTTCAAAGGAGGGCATGGGTTGCCTTTTGTTTTCTTGGTTTTTTTATGGCCAGGGACCCAACATGAAATATTTTATTCAAGCAAAATACAACTTTTTTTTCCACTTGTTTTGATCCACAAAGAAAAAAAAAATTCTGGGATCAGTAGGATGTTCTCTGTGTTTTGATTTTCACTTTGGCTGCTGGAAAAAGTCAACTATTGTCCCGGCCCAAACTTCAGTACTGCCTTTTAATTAAGCATCTCAGTGTGTCCTCCAGACCCTGATGAATTACCTTCCCAGGTGGGCAGGTGTGATCTGCCCAGGGTCACAGAAAAGGAAATCTGTGGCTGCTGCCAGACATGCTTCCACTGGGAACCAGTGGTATAGCTGGGATGTGGACTCAGGTCTCCCACATTCCACCCCTGGGTTTCACCAGTGCACTCATCCCTCCTGCCCTGCTGTCTTGAACCCGAGGGCTGCTTTCAGCACTGCATTTGGAGCAGTTTCTGCGTGTTTCCCTACTGCTATATTGGCCGTAATTGATTTTCCAGCTATTACCGTCATCAACAACCCTACTAACAAGAGACATCAAGGGAAACAGCAAACCCCCTATGGCTGAGTTTAATAAGAGCTGGAGTTCCCCAGTTGGGTCTGGACTGAGCGTAGCCTTCTCACACCACAACTTGGAAGAGCTTTTTCTTTCTTCCAAAAACAACAGGGAGCTCTTCTTGGTGCACAGCCCCCAGCCCTCAATTAAGCTATCCCACAGCTGTTACTGACTTCTAAAAGTGGATCAGTCAGAAGTGTGGCCTTTGTGTTGAGATTTACCACCAAAGAAAAGAAAAGAAAACCTCCCAGTGCCTGAGGAAACAGTTAGACTTTTGTTGGAGACCCTCTCACATCCCACACACATATATATGTACATACACATGGGGTACCTTGAAAATAATGTCTTCTCACTCATTACAAAGCCTCAGTTATATTAGCCACAGCCATATGTTTTCTGCACATACTGAAATGTCATATACTTACGCTGCTTTTATAGTTTTCCTTCCTTGCAGGAAGGCTTCATGGAGAACAGGATGTGCTGCCTCCTTTTTTCCCCACATTTTGTTTTCCTTCCCCTCTGTGCCATCTGTTCCAGCTTCTCTATAAGAAGCAGTTTAAATAAAAGTGATGCTCTTCACACTGCTACCTAGACAAGCTGCTCAGCCTTTGGTTGCAAGGGCACTTCTAAAAGGGACCAAGGGCTCACCTCATGCAGTGCTCCATCAAAAGTGGACGTTACTGACACTTACCGTCTGCCCAAGCTACCTGACCATGGTATGCAACTTCTGCAGACTAGCAGGGGGTAGCTTGGCATATAAGGCAGGCAGTTCATCATTTCCCACCATGGGGACCCTCTCTCTCCATGCTGCTTTTCCTCCTATCCTAGATTTTGCATGGAGATTGCTACCATAAAAAAAAAGCAAGTGCAGCAAGGTGCATACAAATTGCAAATAAAAAGTTAATGGTCGCATCCTCCAGCGCTCCATGGAGAGTAAAGGGCCATTAGCTTCATTAAAGCAAGGAAAAGTACTCTTTTGTGTTCCCATTTTCCTCTTTACTGCAGCGAGCCTTCATAGCATGCACACATATCTGTGCCTTGGAAACCTTGCTTTGAATTATAGCTTCTCATTACAAGGAAGAGGCTTCAGCTCCAGTTTCAGCTTTCATTGCAAAGCATTTTGCTGCCTTTCCTCCCCAAAAGCTCCCTTGATAATTCATTCTGAATCTATACAACCAGAGATGGCAGTCCAAGGAACCTGGGTCCAAACTCTTCACCTCCGGGTCTGACTCCCATGGTCACTTCCCAGGGTTACAAAGACCTCTAGAATTCTTTACTCACTCATGGGCTGCACCAGACCATGTCACAGTAAAACCACCTGTTTTAGCTTCCCCACCACTGCATGAATTTCTGCGGAGGTGAGAGCTTTTATTTGGTGGCTTCCTTTTTTCCTCGCAGGCCTTAGTCCCATCTTTACTAGAGAGTAGTGTAGGGAAGAGGTAGCCCAGACATGGGGAGCTTAACTTTAAGAAGACCACATTCTCATGTATCACTTAACCTCTGAAAATAGTGAGCTGGATTTTCTCCTCAGTCATTTACTTGTAGTAAAATCCAAGATATTTCACTAAATTGTGTGGATCTGGTTTTCACTGGCTCCATGGGCTGGTTCCCAATCTATGACAGTGTAATAGAGACTAAAAGCAGGCCTGGGTGGCCAGTGACTGTTGACAGTCATCCTCCTGCATTGGGTCATGGTAGGGTCAGGGCAGTCATTATCTTTCTGCTTTGATGTCAAGCACTGAGGATACACAGGAGTTACCCCAGTTTGAGTCTGGATTTAAATCTGAATCTGAATTTTCTGTCAGAAATTCAGGATTCAGACCTAGGTGAGGTTCTACCATGACAAACCAGTTGCAAGGAGGAAATTGTGAAATGTGGAGAAACCGGACACAAATCAAGTAAGAGAACTGAAGGTGGCATTCAGCTGAAACAATTTTATGCATGGACTTTGTGATGATGTAAGATTGCTGGCAAGTATTATCTTGAAGACTAATAATCTACCAAATTTGTTTCATTTTTACAAAGCAGCAGCAAATACAGGTACTTGAGGGCACTCTTCTCTTTGCTTACGAGCCTCATAAGGGATTTTGCAAACTGTCTGCTCTGTTTCACTAAGCGTTGAAGTACATACTCAAGTATGTACTTTTAATTTTCTCAAGTAGAAGACAACTTTTCTCACATCTTGCCTGCTCCCACACTCTCCCCCCACCCCGCCCAAAAAAGAAGAAAGAGAGAGGGAGACTCTGAGAGATACCTGGTCTACTTGCAAGCCAGGAATAAATACAATTGCGCCATTGATCTGATTTCCCCCATCCTCTTCCTGAGGAATCAGTCCATCTGTAAAAGTCAGTAGATAATGGCTATGCATTTCTCAATGAGACTTCCTACCTGTGAAAAACAGCTGCCAACAAAGACAGAGTTTGACTGTCAGGAGGCCAGCACACAGATGCTTTGGGTAAGGAGTCATGACATGAAAGACGAAAGGAACGCTGCTGAGGGCATCTGTTACTGATCTCAAAGAAAGGAAGAAGGAAACATTCCTGAACCATTTATACAGGAGCTCAGGACCTCAGGATACTGTGCTCACAGGGACTTTAATTACCTAGACATCTGCTGGGTATGATGTTCCTCAGTCCTAAGCCAAAATACTTTTTTTTTTATTCCAAGCAGGACCACTTTATGACATGGAAAGGATAGATAATAAATCAGAAGAAGAGAAGCTATTCTAGATTGAATGATCCAGAGGGAGAAAAGAACTAAAGGTCTGAAGACAATAGGAGAGTTTGCAATATTGACCATAGCTTTCTTGAATTTGGCCTGTCTAAGCTGACAGCTGGTTCTGCGAGGGCACACAAAGAGATTGGAGAGTGAAAGTGCACACGGATGAGAGCTAACAGGCCAAGCGAGAAAAACATGTCATTCATTCCTAATGTTTATGTTTCCTCCATCTTATATCATAAATTGTCCTCAAACAGGTTGCAACCTTTTAAAAATCTATTTGCTACCTGAAATAAACTGATACTCAAAGCAATGTCACTGGATACATAACTCAGATTGTGCGTTGCTGTTCCTTGATGCAGTGAGTGTAATGCCACAGAAGTGGTGTTTAAACCCATATTAACAGAGATGTAACCTTTTTTTTCCCTTGAAAATACTCCATAAGAGTTCATTAAAATGCACTTTTTGGATTTTTTTCCTGCTATTAATTAGGTTCACTTTAGTGTATTTAAAGACAAGTGCCCCCAATGAGCTCTAAACTTAGATCTGCCTCTAAATATAGGCATAGCCTCAATGCCACGTGGGAAAGGAGAGAGCTGTGAGCTCTGTCTGGTACGCAGCATCTTTCTAGGGAATTGCCAAGCATGGTGTTGTGTGTGTCAATGCAATAAGCAGGCAAGCTTGCTTAACTGCTCACTCACACGTGTGCCTTCCCCCAGCTCTGTCAGAGCAGAAGTCCAAATTAAGCTAAGAGATGCTACCCTCAAACTGGGGTCTAATGGCACAGGAGCTGTGTACTAAAATCATTTGCAGGAGCAGCTGAAGATGTCAGGCACTCTGTAGAAGACAAAAGGATGGGTAGAGCAAAAAAAAAAGTAGACTAAAAAGGGTTAAGAAAAATAAGACCAGGCTTTACAGATACTCAGGAAACCAAAGTACTAGAAGAAACAGGTGAAGGAGAAAATTCTACGGGAATACAAACTGACTGAAAGAGTGAGCTGCTTCATTAAAGGGTCAGGAAGTACAACCACAGAGACTTCGTCAAACACGTGTATGAGGAATCTCTGTCAGAGATGCTGAATCTTCTTTTGAACCCAACCCAAAGGTTATATGTGTTTTATTTGTATTTCTGGTCCATTAGACTCCTACTGTGAAACTTTCACTCCTTGGGGAACTTGGCTAATACTTCACCTTACTGAGGCAAGCAGCACTGAACAAGTCACAGAATGAGAATTAGGCATGTAACAATGCTTAACTTCACTACAAAGAGTATAGCTCAATTATTTCTGTTAATTAGATCCCCACTCCATGCATAATAAATACTCACTTGCGTGGAAAGGCGCTGAAGGCCACGAGCTGACAGATGCCATCAGGTGAGTGAGTCTGCTTCGCCGCCTTGCAAGCCACAAGGCAAATCGCTGGTGGAAATGTTACTGAACTCACACGGAAGTGAAAAGTACAAATACACTGCTGAACATAGAGCACCAGCATCATATGTATCTCATCTACAACCTCAGAGGAGTGTTCAAGGGGCTAGTAAAAGTCTGCTGCTTCACAAAGTGCTCTTCTAACAAAACGGGGCAGGCTGTATTAGCACCTCTGGGCATATCTGGTGTAGCCTCCTCAGAGAAGGACACTGCAATGGGTGGTCTCGGGCATAGCTTTCCTTGTGTCTGACTTGCACAAAGCTTTTATATTTATTTGTAATGTTCTTTACGTATTTATTCAAAAGTCTAATGACATTTAAATGAAAAATCTCATGCTGATTAAAAGCAGGTAGGGGAATAGCCGGGAAAATGAAATGCGCCATACATAATCAGATCCAGATGACACGCAGCCCAGGGTTTTGAGGGAACGAAGCTAATGAATCTAGTGAACCTCTGGTAATTAGATTTAAACAGCCATGGCAAAGGGAGAGGAGGGGGGGAAA
>JAOXJK010000023.1:44432376-44448724 GCA_025774025.1 Xenus cinereus | reverse complement strand
GGGAAAAAACAAGAGGGAAAAAAGATTTATCCTAACATAGGCTTATAAAAAGCCCACATAACTGACTGTAACCCCCAGAGGGAAGGATTGCAGAGTGTTTCTCCAGCTTTCCCTTTCAAACTCATCCCATCGTCTTTTCACTCCCTGCTTCCACAGTTGCGCTCTTTTTTGTTTCCTCTCCTCCCCCTCTTCTGCATCCCACCCTCTGCTTTTGCCCACATTTGCCATTTTACTGTCTCTGTGATCTCTAGTGGTCTCTAGGATGAAGAGCCCTTCCCGGACCATTCTTGTTTCTCTTCCAAGGTACAACCTCTCCATCCTGCCTATGCAGTTACCAAAGCAGCAGAGCTGCAGGTTGCCCCCTTCCTTTCAAAAGCACTAGGCAAAATCTTTAATTCAGACTAAGTACTTGAAGATTTGCATTTCTTTAACGTGTGAGCAGTCCCACTAAAACCAGTGGAGTAATTGGAGTGTAAAGAACCATGGGTTTATGTACCTGCCCAGAGAAGAAGCTCAAGCATTAATTCCTTTTCTTTCCCAAGCTGACTTTATCCCAACCATTGCTCTTTTATTCAGGTCCATGTCCTCATCTGCACACAAACTAAGGCTCTTCTCGTGCCTGTCCTAGCAACCTCCCATCTCCACTAGTCCCCATGCTGGCCAGGAGAAGCCTGGCTTTGCTTCATGCCCCTACAGGCACCCAGGCTGTGCATGGCACTGGGGGTTAGAGTCCCCAGAGGTGTTGCCCAGAGGACATTCCTGGCTCTGGGCTGGTCTCCATCCCCAGCTGACCATGTAAAGGGCTTTTGTGCAGCCCCAGTTGCCCGCCTGGGCTGACAATAGCCCCCTTTGGGGGGGCACACCCTGAGGTTAGGAGCCACAAGAGGGCTGCGTGACCAAGTGAACCCCACTCTGCCACGTCCTGGGCACCCACGCAAGGGGCAGAATGGGGAACAAATGAGTCACAGTTTACTGAGAGGTTTTGGTGGGTTCAGGGGCTTGGTGCGCTTTGCATCGAGCCTCCGCCAGCCTCACTGAGCCGGTCTTTGGACAAATTCCTCACATTGCTTCAGAATTAGAGCAGAAGCCCACCAGGGCAAAATCCTGCCCCTCGCTACACTTGGGCAACCCCCCGGATGCTGCAGCATCCTGTATGCAGAGGAACTGAAGGAAAAGAACTGTATTTTTCCTTTCTTTTGTGTGGATAATGAATTCTTTTCAATTAAACCAAGAGTCAGCATCACTATGTGACTTGTACATTTTTACATTGAGTACAAAGTCTTTAATGTCTTTCCAATGGAGAGTTATATAGAGTGTTAACAGAGCTGTCTGTTAGGCAACAGTTCCACTGGAAAAGCAGAAAGTGAGTTTAGACGGTGATAAAACGCAGTACTTTTTTTTTTTTTTTCCCTTGATGTCTTCACTAAAGAGTGGAAGCTTCTCTTGGGATCTATTATTTGGATTATAATCTGAACTACTTTCTGTCAGAATACTGATTCTCTGGACTAGAGAGATCAGGCTAGCACTGAAAAAATACGTTCCCTTGGGAAGATTTAACACAACTCCTTTTTCTCCCCTAAGCCAGAAAATCCTTTAAAATTATTTTAGTAACACTAGCAACCTAAAGCAGGGGAAAAGACTAGAAGCTATTCACTTTGCCCAGATTTTAAATGAGAAAGAAACATCTCCTTGCAGCACAGTTCATTACTGACGGGTTAAAATCATTTGCTGGATCAGAAATACTTCCCTCCCTGGGAGATGTTGATTGCGACAGTAGGCTTCCCATTTGCATATTGCAAAGCGCAGCTCAGTTAGTTGGGTTTGAGGCAATCACATGTTAAAAGGCAATTTGGAGAAAATTGCATATAACTTCAAATGTCATTCACAAAGGATGGAGTAGTGGCGTCTGTTTCTCATAACCTTTGAAACATTACACATGTTTCAGACCGGTACTGTTTCTTTAGAAGTAAACCATATAATCTCTGGATTTTTTAAAATTAAACACGGTACATTTAATTTAGGATATTGTTATTCTAAAGAAGACAATGGTAACCTTTTTCGACCTTCTCTGTGGTGTAAGTTATTGTTGGCAAAGTCACTTCTGGTCTCTTTGTCTGATCCAGGAGTTTATTTCATGAATTGCCTTATAATTTTAAGTGGTGAGTAGACTTTTGTCTTCTAGATAAGGTCACAAAAACAATTTATCCAAGGCACTTGACAAAGAAAGGAAAAATTGCCCACTTTTCCCATCAAACATAATTACCATCCACCACATCTAAATGAAGCACTTGTTGCATCTTTACTGGAGAACCAAAAGCCACTATGAATTGCTTTATTTGTCCATTAGCAGAAATCTGGTGCAGGGAAAACAGAGGAAATGGGCTTTATAATTAACCCTCTTAGTACTCCGACAGAAAATTGATAGATCTAAAACTTATGCCGTGCAGCAGACTTTTTTTTTTCTTTTTTTTTTTTTTTATAATGAATGACAGAAAGCCGTAAGGCAAGCCTCCTTCCCCTCTCGCTGGAACACACGGGGTCTGGAAGTGGGCTGGGGAGATGACACGAGGGCAGGGGAACAGGCAAACCCAGAGCCCGGCTCCACAAGTTTATTCAATTAGGTATTAAATGTTTGGAACAAGGTTTCGTTTGCCAACAGCTGTATACAATCATTTGTGGTTTTGAGGCCAGGGTAATTGGCATGTTATGAGCTTTTGCCTCAGCTTTTGGCATCTGCCTGAAAACCACACGGGAAGAGGGAAGGCTCTGCGCGGGGCTCAGCCAGGAGCTGGCCCCAGGGAGCAGGAGCTCAGGAGGGCAGAGAGCTGTCAGCAAACAAACCTCACCCAGGTCTACTGGACACCGGGCAGCCAGTGCCCACCAGCCCTTCCAGCCAGCCCTGGTGAGCGGGAGAAGGAGTCCTTGCTAGACCGCATCCGACCAGAGCCAAGATTGCTTCACGTGTACAGATTTATGCTTTTGACTAAACATGACTGTTTTCAGGAAATCGACTGAAGCTCCTTGCTAATTGGAAGCAGTGAGGGAGTTTTATTTTCCATTGTGTGCTTCAGCCCTCAGCCATCCAGCAGTCACAGCTAAGTCGATACAGCTCGGAAGCTGCCACCAACTTTTGTGCAGTGGTGACATGACCTCCCTGGCCTCCTTCCTGATAGGCACGGGACACTCTCTCTTCATGCCATGCTTCCCTGGAAGGCGTGCTAGGAACTGTGCACACCCTACTCCTTGCATCCTCTTCCCCCATTCTGCTCCCTTTCCCCTTTCACCAATTGCATCACCTCTTTGCTTCAGGATGATTTTTGGGGAAGCCATGGCCATTTGCTACACATTTGTAGAAAGCTCAGCATGGCAAGACCTACCTGGGTCAACACTCTTTGTCTGCATTACAACGTAACAATGACACGCTAATAACATTGTGGTGAAGCCAATGCTTCATCATACTATGAGTATCAATAGATAGTACCACACAACCCCTTTTACAATCGCCTATAGCCATTTACTTGCTGCTTCCTATTAACGGGGAGTCAGCCTTGAATGATTCCTCTGTCTCACACTGTCATAACCAACATCAGGTCCTGGTTTCTTAATTGCTTATACCTTAAAGATATGTCCTGTGTCCCGTACAGAAGCTCCCAACTAGATCATCAACTAATCATTAACTAGAGAAGAGGAGAGCTGAGACTAGCAGTGCCACTCCACATTGGTGTTCTTTAGTTTTAATAATGGATTGCTTTTTCCCTGTGGTGCTCAGAGCTCTTTACAAAGAAAGAGGAACGTTGTTATTGCCATTTAAGGGGTGAAAAAGCTGAAGCACAATGAAGGAATGTGCCTTGCCCACAGTTATACAGCAGATCAGGGACAGTCACTGGGACTACACACAGGCCCACCAAAAGCTCTGTCATACCCACACCCCTAAGTGAGAAGTCAATGCAGTTACTTAATAATAACAGAAAGTGTAATTTATCCCATATATGTCCGAGAATCAATGCCAGTTGTCTTGGCAAACACTCATGTGCTTTTTGGTTCTGGTGAGCCTGTTCTCAACATGTGCTCAACTGCATGTAAATGGGATGGAGAGATGCAAATGAAAGCCTTTGGGCTTCACAATAAGCAAACTTAACCCCTTGATCACAGGGCAGCGTGTCCTGCTCCTGACAGCTGAGGTTTTATGGTGGGTCAGGTGGACAACAGATGTTCACCTGCTTAACTACAGTAGCAGTAAAACTCTTAAAACAACTGATGAACAAAAAGGGGCCATCTACTTGAGCCGCTTTGCAATCAAGCAGGAGCCCTTCAGATGTATTTGTCTATATGTCTCATCTAATTTCCTCTCAGAAAACTCAAGAAATGGAGCCTCCGCTCTTTTCTTGAGCAAATAATTTCTTTCTGCTCCTCTAATGCGGTTATCCTCCCCCACCCCACACGGCTAATTTAACTTTTCCTTTCTCACCCATGTTCGTTGGCGTGGATGCAAAATACTCCAAAATGTCATCATTCCCCCTCACAATCACACCGTTACGCTTGCTCATCTGGAGTCCATCTGTGAGGTGTTGGTAATGAACTCCTATTACACCGGAGAGTAGGAGGATTGAGGGCTGAGGAGCACAGGAATCCCGACTGTTGCACTGAGATGGGTGATCAAACCCTGTTTACTGGGTACAGTATTGGGGTGGCTGTGTGAAACTCCATGCCCCGCGGTACGCAAGGGGTCTTGCAGGATGACCCCATGCTCTCGTTTAGCAGAAGCCCTAAGCATCCTTTGTCTGCCTTTGGTGCTGTTTGTATCACAATTGTTTAGCAGTTGTGAAGCTCCGGGCATATTTGTAAATGTTTGAAATCACAAGTTTCCTGGGTGTTCCAATATTACAGTGATGGAAGAGGCCATGTAAATACCTGTGAAGGGAGTATTAGGATAAAATTCCTGTCCTGTTGATGCCAATGAAAAACTCACGTTAGCTTCCACAGACCTAGGTTTTCACTCTTTCTCTTCAAAGCTAAGTTTCACTTGAGAGTGCATTGCACTCTACTGTAGAGCAGTGCTAGCAAATCCCAAATGCACTAAGTGCTGGAAAAAGCTCAGCAAATAACACAATGGTGAAGGATCTGAAGTCAGGAAGTGGTGAGAGGTTTTGCTAGTAGCAACCAAAATGTTCAACCAGAAGATAATTGCACAGACAGACAAAAAGAGCATCATGGCTAGGTTGAAGCTCTCTGGTGGCATGAAAGCAGGGAAAGTGTTGGAAATAATGAAGAATCAAGGGTAGCTTCCTAAAAAGCAGAGAACACCAGAGCAATTGCATCCTCTTGCACACCCAACACTGCCCGTGCAAGTGCTTTCCCTCCTGCTCCTCCCATCCCAGGAAAGTTGTATTTAAGAGACACAGTATGTGCAGTGGTTGCATCAGGGAGCTGTAGCACTTCAGTCTGTTTTCTCTTTCTGCACTGATTGTTTTAGTGACTCTGGGTAAAACCCAAGTGACTTCGGAGCTTAGCTTTCAGAATGCCTATACGTTGTTGAGAGTAACCAGGTCCAAGGAAAACATCAGTATTGATCTGTGTGGGTCTTATGTGCTTAGTGGTCTCTGAGCAGCTCAGGTAAGGATGCTAAGCTAATAGGACCAATGTTTTTTCTCCAAAGCATTTGTACTGCATATGGAGCTGCTGCTGTCTACAACATCACGGAGTTGGTACCTGCAAAAGTATCATTTTTAGTGTATTTGTGTGAACAGAGGCTAGCTTTTATGCTCAAAGCTTGTTAGACAGCACATGGAGATACATGGGACGTGAGCTGGGATTTAGTGGTCACACTTTGTGCTGAAGCATCTGTCTGAAGCCCAGTGACAGGCTGGCTGCTGTGAGCCTGAGGGAGATACGCAGTCATGCTTGCAAAGGTTTCCACAGCAGAGAGCTGCTGACCACGGGTAAGACAGAAAGGGACACTCCAGTCACTGTGTTCACGTGGGGTAAATTTACTGCTGTTCATAGTGAGATTAAATCCTTGCCTAGAAAAAAGAAAACAACTTTTTTCCTCTGTGTACCTCATACATAGCCTTAGTTTTCTGCTGCTCGAGAGAGAATGCCAAACACGTCATAGCCTCTCAAGGAGGAAATTTGGTTAAAAATGAAAAGAGCTAGGCATATATCTCCTCTGAAAATCAATGGGATTTATGTGTCCCAATCTCTTCCTCATTTTGAGACTCTCATCCCACACCTAGTCCTCAGCTGTGCTTTATATGACTAGCTCCCTGCAACTTGCAAAATCGCTCCCTGCTTTTGATACTCATCAACAATGGGGATCAGAAGTAGCCTGTAACCCAGTGGAGGCAGATTTCATGTTTGCCTCCTGTATTTTTGTTTAGCCCTCTGACAGAGCGCAGGGAAAAGCCCAGGCTGCAGCCTCTGTTCAGGGCTGAATTAATAAGGTCACTGTGTGCTAGGATGGAAGTACATTGTCATACAGTGACAGAAAGATGGCCAGCTAAGCTGGAGGGGGTTTGAAGAAAAGGTAGAGCACTCAGCTGAGCTCAACTTCAAAGACACTAACCTCGCACGCTTGCTCTTGCCTGGAGACAGCAGCGCTGTGACTCACGCCAAAGAGTGGGAGCAGGATCTTACCCATGACGTTCCTGTGGAAATGCCTTTACTTACACACTGGGGAGGAGGAAGAAGAAGACAGAGGGTCACCCCAGCTGTTAGAGCTGAGGTCTTTAATAAGTCATCTGATTATTCCCTCAAAGATGAGCTGGTTAAGGAGGAAAAGCAGATGAAAGAATGAGCAAGTGCTGCTGGCTTGGCAAAGCCATCCAAGAGTTGATCATTCAATAGGGTCTTTGTGAATTCCTTTGGTTTGGTTTTATTCATGTGCCACCGCTATTCCCCTGTCATTAAGCAACCTCTGGAAAAGCACGATTAAAATCAAAACCAAACCCCACCAGACAAGCAGAGAGGCATTGCTAGAAACAGGATCCTAGCAGCCATGGCTTTTATAATCTCATCTGCTTCCTTATAAAATCAATGGGATCCGCGCTTCTCTTCCCTGCATTGCAAAGCTTGTGGAGTTGAGGATGTTTTTTACGCCTAACAGGACATGCTGGGTTTGGCCTGCATAGCCCCTTTTCCTCATCCCTCCTAATCTTCCTTGCTTTTCCTTGCAGTAGTTTGCACTCCTCTAACTGCTTGTAAACCAGAGCTCTGGCAGCAAACATATGAAATCTCAAATGGGTTATGAGCTTCATGAGTGAAAATACAGAGGTCTCCTTGCAGACCTCAGGTCCACTGAGATGGCAGGATAAGTTATGGAGAGATTAAACCCTCAGGCTGCATTTTTTTTTTTAAGTTGATAAATCTTTGTACTGAATTATATGCTGGCACCAAAACCGTTGTTAAAACCTAGCACACGGGAGTTCTCCAATTATTCACTGCTTCTCACAGTACAGGGATGAGGGTCTCCAATGAAAGGATTGGATACCAGGACCTGAACTAAATGAAGTGTTTCTTTTGAACAACATTTAATTTAAACTCACCGCCAGACAAAGCTGCAAAGCCAAATGTTTAAGCAGGCTCGGCAAAAAAACTGCGGATAAACTTGCCCATGAACAGTGATTAAAAAGGACAGTACAGATGGCTGAGATGATAGTTGGTCTCGTTCAACCTGGAGAAGGGAAGACTCTAGGCAGACCTTATTGAGGCCTTTCAGTACTTAAGGGGGCTTATAAGAAGGATGGGGACAGACAACATAATGGGGTCTGTAGCAGTAGGGCAAAGGGGTAATGGTTTTAAACAAAAAGAGGGAAGATTTAGGTTAGATGTTAGGAAATTTTTTTTTACAATGAGGGTGGTGAAAACACTGGAACAGGTTGCTCGGAGAGGTGGTAGATGCCCCATCCCTGGAAACATTCAAGGTAGATTGGATGGGGATCTGAGCAACCTGATCTGGTTGAAGATGACCCTGCCTATTGCAGGGGATTTGGACTAGCTGACCTTTAAAGGTCCCTTCCAACCCAAACTATTCTATCATTCTATGATTCTAAGGAAGAGTCAACACACAGAGAGCTCTGAGCAGGCTGGAAGGTTGGGCCAACAAGGGTGGCATGAGGAAGTGGACTCTCCTTTGCTAAAAACATTCGTGACTGCATTTGACAGAGCCCTGCATAGACCAATCTCGACCCTGCTCTTCATAGACCAGACGATTCCCAGAGGTAGGGACCTGACCTAGAATTTCTGAGGTGCTGTGGGTTCAAGCCTGAAAGCAGAAAGTCAGGCTAAGGGGGGGATTCTTCTTCTTTTGTCTTGCTGCTTTTATTTTTCTAGGTAACTGCTACTGCCCATTGGCAGAAATGGCATACTGAGCTGTGTATATCCAACCTGAAACTGTGCATCGTTTTTTGTATTCTTAAGATGTCTTTGCTGTAAAGCCCTATTTTCCTTCCCAAGAAGGGTGACTGTAAATTCAAGCTTCTCAACAGAGGTGGGGCAGCCTTTTGCCATGGCCATGAAGACATTAGGATGAGCTGTATTCTTCAGATGAGTTGTTAGCTGCTGCCCAGGAAAAAAGGAATTGACAGAAAGCAGCTGGGAATAAGAAGGAAGCAAGAGATGCATGTCCTGAACATCACTGCTTCTATCATTAAAGATGTCTCTTGTACGTGTGCATGCCTGTATACCACATATTGCTGAGCTAGAGCTGAGTGCTTAGCAGATAGAGTTCCTTGCAAAACCACTGCCCCCAAAGGACCATCTCCGATCAATCTAAAATGATTGTGGGTTCACTCAAGTGGCTCATGACTTACATCCACCTGAGACGGCGTCTCTCTCTTTAATGGCAATAACAGCTTGTGAGCCGGGAAAGGAGGCAGCCGAGCGGAAGGAAGGCTGGTGTAAGTGGATCAACTCTGCCTACACCTCATGGAAAGAGCCCTTTACAGGGTGACACTCAGACCATGGCATGAAGGGCCCTCAGCAGGCAGCACCACCTTTGCTCTGTTGATGTCAAGGGATCCACACTGAGTTACGTGAGCTGAAGGGGCAGCCTTCTGTTTCATTGCCTTTGTTAATAAAATAGCTGGTACAGTAGGTAACATCCCAGGCTCTCAGTCCTCTTCATTTCAAGGCTTTGTCCTCACCGGGGCGGTGATCTGGAACAATGACTGGCTGGGTTTGTTCCTGGGCCAAATAAAAGCTTGCTCTGTGGCACGCTTCAGGGGATGCTGCTGTGGCTCGCAGGCTTTCATCTACCTGTTCTTTCAGCTCTGCCTGCAAAGCCTGTGTAGCTCTTTGTGTTTGTTCTCAAAACAAGCATGTCAATACACTCTTCTGTTGTTTTTTTTTTTCCATAGGAAAACTGGGGCAGAAGAAGCCTGTGCTAACAAGCCAAGGTGAGCATGCTTAGCTGAGAGAAGCCAACAACAACAGGGGCACCGCTTTCAGACTTCCTCACAGCTCTGCAGCAAGCAACAGTGAGCAAAACAGCAAACCCAACATGGAAAGAGCCACTGGCAGGGTTTGCTTTATTTAAAAATTCTGCTTCTAGGTCCTGCAGGCACTGGTCACAGTGAAGCCAGGGACTGGGCTATGGGCTTTCCCCAGCTCTATCATGGCCTCACGTCACTAAACCTAACACAATTCCTCTGCAGGGTGCTGAGGTCAGTGTCAGTTGGAATCTGTGTGAGGCTGGGGGTGGAAGGACACCTGGGTTTCTGACCACCTTCTTTGCGTCTCTTGGCTTGTGTGGAAGCTACAAAGGCAAAGGGATAACCTTACCTGTCCCAAACACGCAGGGAGGAACCTCCTGCCACAGGAGTGAGGACAGTCGAGCAGGGGCCCCATGGTGGCTGTGCGAGCCCCTGCTCTGAGCAAGGCAGCCTGAACTCAGCAGAGACAGAGGTCCTAGTTCTGAGAGTGCAGCTGCTGGCAGCTGTGCCCTGTGGTCCAGCTCATACATCCTATGCTTTGTGTTCTTGATTTGCCCTCTAAAGTCTTTGCACTGTCTTTTCTAATGTCTAAACAGTGCTCAGAGTGGGACTCTCACAGGTTTACCATCCAAGCTATAATTATACCCAGACACGATACTAAGGTTGAAAAGCCAAGCACTAGAAAGTTAGGAAACATTAGAATCATAGAATGGTTAGAGTTGGAAGGGACCTTAAAGACCATCTAGTTCCAACCCCACTGCCATGGGCAGGGACACTTCTCACAGGTTGCTCAAAGCCCCATCCAGCCTGGCCTTGAACACTTCCAGGGATGGGGCAACCACAACTTCTCTGAGCGACCTGTTCCAGTGTCTCACCAC
The DNA here is from genome assembly GCA_025774025.1 of Xenus cinereus. NCBI lineage: Eukaryota > Metazoa > Chordata > Aves > Charadriiformes > Scolopacidae > Xenus > Xenus cinereus. Next base: position 44,438,418 of record JAOXJK010000023.1, on the reverse strand, counting down.
CCTCAGAGTTAAGAATTTCTTCCTAATATCTAATCTAAATCTACCCTCTTTCAGCTTAAAACCATTACTCCTTGTCCTATCAATACACTCTCTGATAAATTGTCCCTTCTCGTCTTTCCTGTAACTCCCCTTTAGGTACTGGAAGGGGCTATAAGGTGGGCTATAACCCCAACTCTCTCAGCCTGTCTTCATAGGAGAGGTGCTCTAACCCTCTGATCATCTTCATGGCCCTCCTCTGCGTTCTCTCCAATAGAATTAATATTGCCTCTGTACCTGAACACACAGAGAACGCAGCCTTCCTTTGGCAGCTGCCATGGTTTCTGTGCAGCCTGTTTCCTGTGAGTGGGAGAACCCAGGGACATCTTTTTTGGGTGTCCTTTGTAACCCCCTGCTGCTCCCACAGGGACTTAACACAGACTCCCATGGCAAAGCAGTCATGCAGTGCTGGCCAAATGCATTGGAAGTACCAGCCCTTGTCATGGCTGTGTCTCTCTGCCTGCCCTCTGGCTGCAGGAACACGATGCTGGATGGCCACCAGGCCAATGGGGTGGAGGAGCTGATGGATGGAAAATATCTCATCTGGAGCTAGTGATTATTTCTAGCCCAGATCACTTCCTGGCATGGCTGTGCCAAGCCTGGAGGGGTGGTACAAGGGTGAGGATGAGAGCGAAGACTAGGGAAGAAGAAGGGCTTATATTGGCTTTTCTCCAAACAAAGCGTTCTTCCAACTTACGCAAGCAGCAACACTTGTGTGACACTCTCCTGGAGTCTCCTTTAGCAGCTCCTTTGCCAGTGGTTTTTTTTTTTCCCCATGTTACTTAACATGTTAAGCAAGGACGGAGGCAGGAGGAGATCTAGTGAAGAGAAGAGAGGTCGTGGCGCTGAGTGGCTGAGTGCTGCCCTGGGTAACGGAGTCCTTCCTGCTCAGCACCTCAGAGACTTTAAACACACCACTCCAGCCAAACATTTTGCAGTCGCTGCCTCGCTTCCTCATTTTTTGAGTGCTTTCAAGTCCTTGCTCCAAACCGCAAGAGCACTTGGGCACTTAGAAGAAAATGCCATCAGATTTTTGTCAACACTGCCATTAGTCCCTAGTCTCCTCAGGTATGGCTAACCTATTTCACCAAAAATTCAGTCTGGGGCAACCCCCAGGAATGCAAACTTTCAGCCCGTAAGGTGAAGTGTTGGCAACGCTGGTAAATACCTCAAATCAGGCTCCTGGAATGGGAAGCATTTGGCAAGCTCCTAAGAGGCAAAACCAACCCACAACACTCGAGAATAGAGCTTGTCCCTATAAATAATAAAAAGGAGCAGCTGGTATCTAAAAAAGTCAGAGCACGATGCAAAAATGTCCTTCAGGGTATTTGTATTGCAGAAATTGGCATACAGCTGGAGTGAGTGTACAAAACACCCATTTTAGGCTAGTTAAACATTACTTGTGCTTTAACATGAGGGTGGTTGGGCTTCCATGAGCAGTGTGGAAGGCTGTGTCCCTCTAGCACTCCTCCTTCCAGGTAAAGGGGTGCAGAAGTGCACCACCTGAGGCCCATTATCCCATTTTCAGAAGTGATTCAGGCACCTATGTCCCCACAGCTCAGATTCAAAATCTAGGTGACTAGGCTTCTACATCACTGTGTTGAGTCTGGTTCTTTTATTTCAGCTCTCAGCTGAAGCTATAAAACTGATGTAAATTAAAATGTCAAATCCGACTTCATTCCAAAACTTGGGGAAAATTTGGGTCTGGGTACCAGTGTGTGTTAAAGGTCATGTGCTTAGTACCCTGCGACTGAAGACGTTTGCCCAGCACATCCCTTACTGTGGTTGGCAGCAACAGTGAAAAGGAATTACTCCTTCCTTTAAGCATTTGGGAAGGGATTGAGGGGATGCAAAAAGACATGGATCACATTAGCTGTAACCAGTGAAATCCATTTTTCTTCCTCAGCCCTCCTGCTGCCAGAGTTAGAAAGCCTTGTGCGCAGGTGAGGCTCTTCTCCCGTTTTGGTCAGCCAGTCTGATGGAGGAACAAGTTGCAGACAAATGGTGCTGGGGACCTGTGGTAAGGGTCCCCTCTGTTGCTGGTAGACTTCACATTTTAGGGTGCTACTTTCCAGCAGCTTGGGGCTTGATTGAAGTTCATTTTGATTACATGAATAACTCTTGCTATTGCTGTTCATGCATGTCGCGGTTTCAGCTGGAAGAGAGTTAATTTTCTTCCTAGTAGCTGCTGTGTTTTGAATTTAGTATGAAAAAAATTTTGATAATGCATATTATTTTAGTTGTTGCTAGGCAATACTTATATTAAGTCAAGGACTTCTTCAGCTTTCCACAGAAGCTGAGAGGGAGCATAGACAGGACAAGCTGACCAAAAGAATATTCCATACCATAGACGTCATGCTCGGTATATAAATGGGGGTTGGCTGGGGGGCAGAAATCCACAATCACTGCTCAGAACAGGCTGGGAAATCAATCATCAGGTGGTGAACAATTGTGTATTATTTTATCATTATTGATATTACTATCTTCTCTTCCATTACTGTTCTGTTAAACCCTTTTTATCTCAACCCACGAGGTTTCTTTTTTTCCGATTCTCCTCCCCTGCCCCCCTGGTGGGGAGTGAGTGAACAGCTATGTGGTCCTGCTTCTCACTTGGGGTTAAACCACGACAATGCACTCTCTTTCTCTTTTTTGTTGCCTGTCTTTTCTTCTTTTGTTTTTCCTTCCACATCAGAGTCACCACATCCTTGAAGTGGGAGGAGAGAAATTAAAAGAAAACATTTAATACCTCATGTGTTTTTAAACCACCAGCAATCGGTAGAAGCCTGAAGAGGTCATCCCTGGAAATAATCCAGCTGGTGAACTCCTTATGAATGTCACCTTTCCAAGAGCAGTGCCATTTCCTCATGGTGTGGGTGGACTTATTTATTGTGTCATTAAAGCTGTTTTCTTTCAGGCAGCCTTTAAAGATTGTCCCCGGGGATTCACCAGGCTGGGCAGCAAGCCAAGTGGAACCCCCTAAAGTTAAGTGCTCAGCTCCGTTGGACATAAACCACTTAATATTTCAAAGACAACAAAAGTGGTGCAGATCCAATTTGTTTCCAGTAGGAAAGAAATAACGGGCAAGTAACATACTGAGCCCATCACAACGGACAAGCAATGCCGTGGGGATTCCCCCTTCTTCAGGCAAGAGCAATGTGGTGCTGTACCTTCATAACTACAAGCTGTGATTACAGACCCTGCACTCTGCTTGGCTCGGCTCCAGGGAGGCCAAGACTATTGCCCAAAAATCCTACGCTCTATGGCTCTGATGTGCTTTTACCGCTGCTAAGTCCCATTATCGCTGCAAACCTTCCCCCCGGTCCTGCTCACAGTGCTCATATTTTGATGCTGTATTTCTTAGATGCAGTCATCCAGAGCTCATGGGATAGTGCTGTTCATAATTCACTGTCCTCAGACCAGGTGACAGCAGAGTCACATCTAGCACATGTTCTTCCTCTTCTGAGATGCTCAGCCTGCTTTCATAGAGGGTTGCCACTGTGGGTTTTGAACCTTCAGCTGGGTTAAACTCAGTTGCTGGGAGGTCAGCAGAGTGCAACGCACAAGGCCAGCTGCAAAGCCTGTTGAGGGACAGGAGGAGACTCCCTGGGTTTCAGCAAGTCATAGATCCAGCCTAAGGGAGGGAAGTCAGCACATTGTGTACCCTAGCTTTCCCTGCAACGCAGTGAGGAACAACACTGAACACTAGGATGATGTGTTTTACCCCCAGCAGAAGCCAAGTGCTTCAGGATCTCACAGTCCCAAGCACAAAGGATGTTTCTCTTACCCTGCCTACAGGTTTACTCTGCTTGGTCCTGGGTTAGATTTAAAGTCTGGTCCAGTTTTTGGTGTAATCTACTTTGGTCTGTTCAGTAAGCTCCAAACCCTGAAGGGTTGCCAGCTTGCTAGGAGTGTTATTCCTGCAGAACCTCCCAGACAGCAATGGAGCTACTCCAGATTTGGGCTGATAGAAGGCCAGATCAGGATCTGATGCCTCAAGACATCAGAAAAAAACCCATCACCATCCCCATCTCTCTTGGATGGGACATCAGGGGGCCTGGAACTCCCTCTCAACAGGTTGGGACGATGAAAGATAACCCTGCCTCCCCATTTTGGCAACCCCAGGTTGCTTGGCTGCTCTCCTCTCATGCTGGGACACAGCAATGCAGAGGAGCTGGTGGAGAAAACCTGCAGCAGGGAAGGGAAGCTGCCCCCACACCAGCAATCCCGGCTGGCATGCCAGATCCCAGCAAGAGCCGCCGCTCGGGGAAGCAGGGGAGGAGGCAGGCGAAGGGACAAGACCAGAAACATAATCGTTTGTGTCTTCAATGAATAAAACATGGCTGTCTTCACAGACAAGAGGGTGAGGTAATAAGGACCTCTCTATCAAATACATGTTTGCGCTCTGTTTCTTCTGGGCTTCAGGGACTTGTTTTGCTTATGGGTGTTTGTATAGCTGGAGCTGCCACGTTATGGCTCGTGCTCCTCAGGCTAATGTCCTGCTTTTCTCTCTGCCAGGAGCCTGTATTTTCAAGTGTTCATGACTCAGCTGTAAATACACGGTCTGAAGATGAGCTAGAGCAGCAAGGATCCTTCCTGGGGCCCGGTCCAGCGCTGGCTGGCTCCAATGGGATTAACACCTCTGTGAGGATCCAGGACCAAAGGGCTGGTGTCTGCCTGGCTGCTCCTGCTTGGGGAGGACCAAGGGAAGACTTTGCCTCCAGCTAAAGCCCCATGGCCACCCTAGTAAAACTGTGCCACCAAGCAGGCACTGACAGAGTGGTCACATCTGCATCCAGCCAGTTCTGCTGGTGGACCTAGACTGGTAAAAAAAAAAAAGTCCAAAAGGGCTGAGCTGGCCTCAAATTAGACCTGGACCCAGAGCCCTTTATGAGTACAGAGATGCCAGCAGGCACCTCTCAGACAGACAAGGACAGCAATGGCAAGCAAGGGATGGCAGTGACACTGTGCTGCTGTGACCACGCACCCTTTGGGCATCCCCACCGAGGTGCATGGTCTCAGTAAAGATGCAGGCTGTGACACACGGGTATTTCTGCAGTGAAAGCCTCCTCCTTCCCCCCTTTTTATCTAGTAACAGAAAAACAGAGGTGGGGAGCAACAGCTGGAAAAGTCATCCTGATGGTGGTGTTAGAAAGTCCTCAGGGGCAGCAGGGAAGGGTGTCTGATGGAACACCTGGGCCTGTGCTTGCACCGCCATCCTGTCCAAGGGCGCTTTGCAAACTGGGATGGATCAGCAGGGTCTTGGGCAAGGGATACCTTACAGCAGCCAGACCATGTGCTTCTGCCATCCTGAGGCCTTCAGTGTGGATCAGCTGGTCTAGTCACAGGAGGAAACCTGTGCATCAGTCTAAGGTGGGATAGAAAATAGAAATGTCTCTCAGCCTTGCAGGCAGCTTCTTACATCTCTCAGAAGGAGCGTTCAGCCTCAGTCTTGCGTCGCTGCAGCAAGAACACTGAAATTAGTTCTGCTTTATAGTGAAGCACAGGGAGCAGGACCAAGCCTATTGCCACATAGTTTCAGTGCCAAACTGTAGTTGGTTTGCACATTAAGAAATCCTGATAATAGTAAACATGCAAGTATTGAAACAAAACCAATATTGGATCTGCACATAACCCCTCCTGTGCAATTGGCACTGGCAGGGTACTGCAACGCCCTTCTTGCAACACAGCTTCCCTGCCCCACAGTAAAGACAGATGCATGCATTAATTCAAAGAAAAGAAAAAAAAAGCTTGAATGAGAAGACTGGTGAAGGAAGGTATACAAAATAAATATTAGATTAGGAGAAAGAAGAACATGATGAACACAAATATGAATAGGAAGTTATCACAAAAGGCAAAAGAAAATTTATCCTGTGTTCACGGTAGAAGTGAAGGGCAAGAAGGAGTGAGGTTTAAATAAGGAGCAAAAGGTAGTAACACAGTAGTGTTAGGCACTACTTATCAGTAACACTCTGGGAAGATAGTCAAAAGTTTTCTCATGATACTAGA